>CM077193.1:36960530-37581363 GCA_039654625.1 Rhinogobio ventralis
AATCCTCACATGCAGATGCAGCCTTCATTCTCCCAATGGATTGAGATGTCACAAACAAGAGAATGGGAGCAGCTGCTAACTTATTGCTATGATCAACTCAAATAGAGGAGCAGGCACAAGGTCATGTTCCGTAGTGCTTTAACAAGGCCAGACAGAGCGTTTTGTAACATTGGACTCATGCCGTTAAGGGTATGAATCAACAGTGAAACGCTCTGTCATAGACTTATTAGACAATATGAGGTAGATATTGAGGCTTTCAGACTGTAAAAAGCCAAGGCCTGGCTGAGAGAGCAGGAACCGAGGCCTATTAGTGAACGAGGAAAGAAACACCTTTAAAAGGACAAATCAGATCGCAAGATTTCAAACACTTTAGTCTGTACTCACCAGGAATGATAATGAAAAACCTGGGATGGGCCTTTCCGGCTGTCTCAAAGAGAATGGCATTGTCTAACTAAAAAAAGGGAGGCAAATCAAAGAGCAGTTCATTTTCGCGCTGACCTTCAGAGCTCCTGGCGAACAGACAAGGGCACAAACAGATTGAGAATTAATTGGTGCACTTAACATTTTGTGATTATAAGGACCCTAGATCAATACTCTATGCAAATAGCAGTATTGATGTGGACGAAAAAACCCTGTTAATTGTGTTTGGCGACCAAACAGGGCCCCTGTGTTTCTATTCCATTATGGAACAGGAGGCACGAACGACACGGCTCCTCCCTCCCTCTCGTCACCCTTTTTTCCCGAGCATCTCTGGAGAAGTTGCAGAGTTTGATAGTTTTGTTTGCGTTCAGCATGGCCTTTTAGCAGCGGCCTTTGAAGAGGCCTGACGCACATGGCTGTTGATGCAGCTGCTGTGATCTTTTCCACAGTTCCTTTCCCCATCTCAGGTCATGGCACATCACACAAATGGCCCTCATCATCACCTTTATTATTTGCTCCAGGGAAGGGTTGCGGGGGGTGGAGACAGGAGAGCGCTGGTGTGGCGGGCCCGAGCCACGCGCCACATGGCAGAATCGAAAAACACTCCTCGCAGACAGCCATTCTAATGAATTAGTTTCAGCTTTATTGCGATGGACTGGATTTCCACTCCCTGTTATTACAGTGCGTCAAAGATGCACTTTCATTTCAGATAAGTACCAGTAATCCTGTTTGCAGGGCCGGGGATAGATGAAGTTAAATACAATTTAAGCAGAAACGGAAACGGGTGGAACAATGCAATTACTGAAAGTGAGATTGAAATGATGCTATTACTAATATCATCATTATTATTGTAATTAGTAGTGCTTGCTTATTGGGTGAGCGCAAAGATGATGGCGGAGATAAATCATGTCTGTTTTTTGTTTTTTTACTTACTAGAGATCTGCTGTCTTGAAAACCTGCATAAATAATATTAGACATAAATAATGTTGTGTGTGGCTTCCGGGAAATCTATCATAGTGTAAAACGCACCGTGATAGAACACTAGTGCTAATTACATGGGATTAATTAGCGTTCACTGCGGCCCTCATACCTCCTCTTTCGCAAGCCCGCTAAGTTGTTTCACCGTTTACTGTGAACAAAACTCAAGCCCCCTGTGACATTATGGCAGAGTAGTGATAAAATGTGCAAATATTAATCATGTGATCCTTCTATGTTAGCTAGGCTTTTAACAAAGCAGAATTATTAATATTAAAATAGTTGTGTTCAATAATTGATAGACCATCTGAGTACATTCATTAGAGGGGAGAATATAAGCTCTTGTCAAAAGAGTACAGGTAAAGCCTTACAAACAGTAAAAGCGACATGTTATTAGCCGTTTGTTAGCATGCTAATTGCCTTTAATTCCCTTTGCTTCTGGGCCGTGCTCATTTAAAGCATTAGCTCTAATCCCCTTGTGATGCAGGAGTGGCTGGGTGAGGAAGGACAGTCTCGTGGAGATGGAGAGTGTGGACAGGACCTGCCTGAGACATGTTTGTCGGACCATTAACCGCAATATGCCTCATGCTATATTGGCGGTGAGGGTGATTTAAACAGCAGACAGTTACAGGAGACACTCCGGACTTCAGACAGGGCCAGATGGCTCTTAAGGTCACGCACAGCAGCCTATAGCATCAGACAAGGTGAAATTCAGCATTCTTAGGAATTAGCATAGTGCTGTTGTGACAGTCTTTATGCAAGTAAAGACAGTGGCAGCGAAGCTTGAAGTGAATGTATAGGCATATTTACAGTAAGTTGCACAGTTTAACAAAACAAGTGCATGAAATCAAGAACACTAATCACGGCCTGGCCTGCATACATACACGATGACTACATGCGCACAGAAAGGACACACACAAACAAGGATAAAAGGAAATGATAAAGAGCCATAAAATAGAGGCAATACGAAATGGAAAGCATTTTCCAAAAAGACTTTGTCAAGATTGAAGTTTCTAGTTAATGGTAGGCTACAGGAGGACTCCTGAAATTTGAATCCATTTCCAGCTAAAAGCATTGGTCCACGAATTGAGGGCATTAGAGAAAAAATAGAAAGGCACATGTCATTTCTATAGGTGCTGAGACATGAGGAAGAGAGAATAGCCAATCTGTACTGTGTAATGGATATGTCAAGAGTTGCTAAATCATTGGTGTTCAGTGCAGAGAGACAAAAAAGCCAAACATAATGTCATCCCGGAGAAAGAGGAAGAAAATTAGAGAAGTGCGAGAGAAAACAAAGACATTACAGAGTGGAAACAATAGGAACAATTAAATCATAACGTGCACACAAAAGAACGCAAATAATATGACAATAAATAGAATCAAGTAAATGGTTTCTTTTCATGTGTCCTATCACTAAAGTGTGATAGGACACAAAGTTCCCTGGCATCTTCCTTGTGTGCATTATGGAAATGAAGCAATGGTTCTTTGCTGAACAATAACACATTGACTTTGAATCCTCTTACTTAAGGTTTGATTGCTTCTTGACGGTGGCTTTAAATGAATTGTGTTGAGGAGTGATAAAGAGCTTATTGTTGGAAGAAAAGCCCAGAGCAATGAAGAAAAGCTACACATGGAGTGTCCAGACGATACAGGCTATTACAGTGAGGGAATGGTGTCCTTGACTGCCAGGACGGCTTAGAATTTTATTTCATCTTGTTTTGCTGGCTGCGGACTATGATGCGTGACTCTGGCGCTGGAGAGAGGGGGCAAAGCATAGAGCCGTTTAAGATCTCATTTACGTGTCTCTTTGAGCTTGTGTATGCGGATGTGTTCGTATTTCGCATGTGTGGGACGGCAGCTATGGAAGAAAATGTGAATGTGCAGTTCAATCTATTACAGTAGGTCATTTTATGTGGGCTTGCTCAGATGGACTGGCCAACATTCAGGGCAGAGAGGAGCAGAGAACGCTAGCTGTCGTTGCTTGTCAGTGGTTCTCAAACTCTGTTCTGCAAGTTAATTGGGTGATTTAAAAAAAGGAGTAACATTTCATTTGTTAACATTAGTTACATGAACGAACAATGAACAATACTTGTACAGCATAATGTTAATTTCAACATTTACCAATAAAGTTGTATCTGTTAACTTTAGTTAATACTTTGAACTAACAGGAACAATGAAGAACTGTATCACTAACATTAACATTGCCCGTTGTTAGTTCATGTCAATTAATGCATTAACTATTGTTAATGAATGGGACCTTATTGTAAAGTAAAGATTTAAAAAAAAAAATCATTATCAGTATTAAATTACTTAAATTAATAATAATTTATCAAGTAAGATGTTTCCATGATTTTTTAAGTGATAAAGTTTCTGTTGTCTCGTTTCAATAACTGACATGCGTCAATAAACACAAGCGTTTGGTCCAACATTTTAGCTGAACAGGTGGCTCATTTAGGAAAAACGGAGTATCATTAGAAAGATTAAAGACTCCAGCTTCGATATTTGACCACTGTTTATGATAAAACTAGGTTGCAGTGACATTAGTGTTACTGTTAATATTAGTCAGGTACTGAAAATATTAGTCAGGAGTGCAAAATAATCTGTAATGAACAATATTTTGAATGGAATATCAACAAGAATATTTCTATCTTTTTATTTGTGGTCACATACATGCACTAGACCGCGTCCGTTCGGGCTCTTAGTGCAAAATATTTCGTCATACAGAATAACATTTCTATTCATTTCTCACTGAATTATGCGATCCGAAGAGCTGAGCGACATTCAAAGCGAACTCTGTGTCTGATTCTTCCTACTGGACGTCACTTATGATCTCAGAGTTTTCTCATTCGCTGTACAGCTGTCGATCATCTTATGTTAGTCAACGTGACAATAATCCCTGCCCCATCTGGTTACGCTGTTCCATACACTTCCTCATTATCATCTCTCCATTGTAAACATTGCCAAAACGTTTATACATGTGAAACAAGAAGCTAATAAACGCACGATTACGGATTACGATGGCATATGGTTTGTGTGTGATTTTCTTGTGATTTGGTGTATTTTCATATGAATAAAGAATGTTTCCAGTATACATGCTAAGCAGGTGTAGCGATTAGGTCCATATCAAATGCTAAATATAACATTTTAACATCATTATATGACTGAAACTCGCTGGTTGTTTAAAGTGAGTTTTGAGTCAAAGTGTAATATTAATCTTTTATATTGTAGCTTGATGCTAATCGTGGCTCAAATGCACCTGTCAAGCCAGGAGCTATATTCTATTTCACAATCTATTTCACATAAGGTACCAATAATATGCCTTTTTGTTTGTTTGTTTGCAAGAAAGACTTCAGATAATAGGTTTTAATGTAAAGTGGGATGAATGTGGGGTTGATGGGCAATCCAGAATGCCTGAAAAGGCTATAATGGCTGAATACAAACAAAGGAATTACTATAAAAGAATAATTAAGATCAAGTCATTCATGACAGACGTGCAAAAGGGTCATTGAGTAAAAACAACAGCGCATGAATTGAGCAGTTAGAAGACTAGTTAGAAGACTGCAAGTATGTGTTTGTGTATTTACAGGGCAATAACATAATGATTAGCATCTATCAGCGTTCTCTAAAAACTCACATGACATGGCCTTACAATATGCTTCATAAAATGCATAGTTTTAGAGATATCATCCTCAGATTTGAAATGAAGACCAGACAAGTTAGATTTCACCAAATTCAGGATGTTAGGTGGTTTTCAGTCACTGAAATTAGTTGCTAGTTCCTACATTAGTTTGGCCGCTTGATTTTGTTGGGCAAAAGTTCATTTAGAGGTTACCTTTGCTGCTGGTCAGTGACATGGAAGCATACACAATAAGCCAAGCTCAGCTGGGGAACAGAATAAATGATAAAGCTTTTTTTGTTGTATCCACTCCTTCTGCAAACTTTCATAGGCTCTGAAACTGAGTGTGGAGAAAACAGCTTGATCCATCAGTTTAAACGATTACGCTGCACTAAACAAAGGCTGCTAATTGGTCTTTAAGGGACAAAACTACCCTCAGCAACAGCCAAAGTGAATAGAGAGACAGAACTGTACACGGTAAAGCCTCACAGTACGACTCGGCGCTTTATTAAGGGCAACATTCCAATGAATTATGCAGAGCTTCAATATGAGTGGGCATGAGAAAAGGAGCCAGACAGCTCCTCTGAATCACAGATGCCAAGAGCCATTACTTTATGTATAAAGTATATGTCTAATAATTATCTCATGTCTCATATCTCATGCCTCTCCACACAGCGAAAATAATGATGCCGCACTGAGGGGTCGCATCTGCAGATGGAGGAGGGAGATCTACAGTTAAGATTAGTTCAGGAGTCTCAGATCATGAAAATACAGTCTGAGTCGTCCACTTTTGTGGACCAGAGGCAAGCGGATGTTCTACATGTCTCCAAAGCCTCTGTCCAACACTCCTTGCATCTTACCCCAAGATTTAAATTGTGTTGCTTACTCTCATGTTGCTTCAAACTTGAATGCCTTTATTTTTTTCTGTTATTTTGAAGGTTTTTTATAATAACAGTTCATAGTGTCCACCAGTGTTTTAGTGTATTGCACAATATGAAATTAACGAGTACAGCAATGCATTGCTTGTTAAAATGTTACTATAATATCTTAATGACTTTTTCAAATAAGTCATGCATATATTAAATCATTTACATATACGACTGAAAACTGAAAACCTCCCCTTCCTGATGTTGGGAAGCATATATCATTGCATGTTTTAATGTAATGGGATACACACTTGTCCACATCAATAACAACCTCTAATGTCTAAATCTTCCACTAAAAGCAAAAGTCAATGCATTGTTTTCCATAAAATAACTATGTAATGTATTTAAAACAACATTAGAACATGTTTAACATTCCTCAACACTGGAACAACACTTTGAAAGCACCTTTTTGGAGTTTTGTAGTATTTTGTGTTCACTTGATAATCTCTCAATGGACTACAAAAATGGCATACCAGTTGTGACAACATTACCAACAAGAACCAATAGCGTTTTTTGGGACCTGGATAGAAATCAGCACTATGAACTGTCATTGTTCATATTCTGAGTTTGTGTTTGACAGAAAAAAATAACAGCTTCCAGGTTTGAAATAAAACAATGGTGAGTTAATACAGAATTTTGATTTTGGGGCGAAGTTGTGGTGGTTAGAGCATGGGGTCCTTCCTTATAGGCAAGGCCAAACATGGCAGAAGAAAAAAAAACACTCTCATGAAACACTGTGAACAAATGGGATTTAACACACAAGAGGCACTGATGGCCTATTAATTCTGCTTTGGCCTGTTTCCAGACTGAGGCAGCCTTGCTCCTAATTCATGGCTAATTTCTATCAGAGGTATCAGGAGACCTTTTTTTTCTCCCTCTCCACCCAGGCAGGATGCATCCGCATAACTTTAATGGATTCATCTGAGGGCTTGGGCACGGAGACATTGATTGGCCTGCCTCAGAGGGTCCTGCCGCTAGTCGCTTGACATAGGCAGCAAATGAAATGTGACCTCGGGTAAACAAGGCTGAGCCACCAGGCCCCTGCGTAATCCATTAGCACAAAACCTTTTCCAATCTCATTTAATTAATGAAGTGATTCGAAAAAGGGCTGCAATTACCAATGCTCACAAATGAAAAAAAGAGACAATATAACAGCAAAAAATATCAAACGAGGCATAAAGGCACGGCGCCTGACACATAACAGTACGTACTTTAATCAAGTATTGAATGCAACGCTGAATGTCAAATCCTAGTTTCTGAGGCAATCCTAAATGCAATATAAGTGCTAGTGAACAACCACAGTTAATGGATTTCAACATTTAGGAAGAAAAATTCATTGTATGAGCAGGTAAAAGATAGTTTGTGTTCAGCCCTAGACAGGTTTTTTTTGAAAAAAGCTCTAGTGCTTACTTTCAAAAAATAGTTTATATATTAAAATCAGTTACTAAGAGCCATCATGCAAAAAAGTCCACAAAACAACCTTGAACAACATCAGATGCACCAACTTACCCCTTCTGTTTGTTTTTTTCTCAGCGTGTCAACAAAAAACAGTCAAAACAGCTCTGCAGGTGCATGTGTTCCACCACTTATTCCTCCAAATTGCATTCATTTATTTATTTTCAATTAATAATTTATGATGCAACACACAGAGCTATGCAAATGAACACTTTAATTTTAATGAGTTTTTAATGACCAAACTAAGAATTAGCAGCCGTTGTGATGTGCATGTAATTTGCCCTGAGTGGAATTTGAGCACTTCGGTGCATTTTAAAATTCTGCCAATAACTACAAACACAGAGCTGCATCCTTGGACTTATGAAGAGGAAATACAGCAGCAAGGCCATCAAACAGCAAAACATCTTTTCGGTGCATGACAAGTAGCGGTACAGAGCACAGACATAACCCAATAAACAGGCCCCTTCTGTGAAATGACTTTGCATATAACAACTCCAGACAATAGGAAAGTCCGTCCTCAGCGTTGAACATGTTGTAACGATTCCCATCGCTCAGGGAAAAGAGAGGGAGGAAAAGAGGCCTGGTGCTGCTGGACCCAAATGGCATTTGATAATGGCTTTTTTCAGCAAACCCAAAAGACATTGTTAAGATTTACATTTTCAAATATATGCTGACCTTTTTTCCCTCCTCTCCTCAGTTGGCTTGTCATCAGGCTGTAATTGAATCGATATATTTCCTGATCAGGCCTGAGATTGAATAAGGTCACAGGAAGCCATGTGTGGACATTAAAAATCATTATTCTACTCAAATTGAGCAGCGATGGCATAGACCATTCAGGGTTCAAAATGAAATTCTATTAGAGTCTATTACACTTTTACAATTATAGAGACATTCCAATATTACACTGGGAAATGAAGTCATAATAAAAAGCCCAGGGGTGTATTACAAAGAAATGACCGTACTATTTTTCTACTTTGAATCCTTATTAAATTGATGAAGAGAACTTGGTGACTTTCCGGTCACTGATAAGTGACCTTGTTCATGAAAAATAGAGGAGTCCATTTCAACAGCTACCTTCTTTTTTCCCCCCAAAGAGGTCCAATTGTGTTTCGCCCCGAGTTATTCTCGTCGGGTCCCGAATTGACAAACTTCTTTTCAGACGCAAGAGGAATGTCAGCATTTATATTGATTCTCCTTAGAGGCACAATTTAGTTCTATTATTTGCTGCCAGGAACAATTATGTCTTCAATTACATTTAATTATACATTTAATTTCGGTAAAGAAATGCCAGAGCCTTACTGCTTCATGGACTTCTCTTAGTTGCTTAAAGGCTAATTGAATAGGAAAAGCACATTGGGTATAATGGAAGACAATGAGAAAATCCTGTTAGAGTGGCTCTACAGAAGAAAATTAAATAACAAATGTCAACCGCCAACTTTAGTTTCAACTTAAAATTCATGTCTATAGCTATCAAAGCTGACTTATTTAGATAAAATTCTACTTTAATTAGTTGGCTTATTGAAATTAATCATACTTTATCAGTAATCAACTTATCAGCTTGAGTAAAGAGAAAAGAGCCTAGTGAAAATGACTCCAGACTGCAGTGCTACATGTTTGTAAAAAGAGGGTCGGTTCCCTGTATTTGCTGGCTTTAAATGTAAAATGGTAACATAAAATTGCTTAATTCCTACAAATAGGGCAAAGTGAAGGCTCTCTCCACCTCCCTTGTTTTCACAGTGGTGCACCACTGTAAGTAATGTTCGCCTGGTCAATTAGTTGCGATGGTCACAAAGTCTGCAGTGTTCTCACGCTCCTTAAACCCAATTAAATGATGGAGAACAGAGAAATACAAGCCACGTCAAATGACATGGCTCCGCAACCATTATCGCCACAGCAAATGGGGCTTTCATCTTAGGTGGAAAACAGCCATAGAGAATGTTTCGGTAGTCAGCCATTTCGGGTTTAACTTGGCAGAAAGCAAGGAATGCTAATGAAAAGAACATTTACACCTTCCTCCTCCACCCACCACTTCTTGAGGTTTCTCTACTTTCTTTTATCTAGGAGCATAAAAACCTCAGACTGGAACGTTTATGAAATACATAATGACAATCTGAATCAGTGGGTGGCTCCAATCTACAAGGATTAGTGGTTTTGATGTATTTCAATACGGGAAGGCGTACTTGTCGCCTTATTAAGAGCTTCAAAAGTCATCCCTGAAGAAATGAGAGGGGAGGGCTTGGTTCACTCTTCCATGGCTCTCACCAAGCAAATTAGGCCCTGCGATAATCTATTCAGGATGAAAAAAGACAAGTAGAAGACACTCATACCGTCAAGTCTTTCGGAGCGAAAAAAGAGGTCATATCTCCTCACTTGTTTCTTACCTCAAGGGCCTTCTATCTCTGCTCTGTCCTGTCACATCCACAGTATGATTTATTTTGTACAACAAACAACACTTCCTGTGCTATAGGGAGGGGAGAATGAACTGTAGCTTTTACGCTAATATATTGCGCTAATAACCTCATTCACCATTTTCAAATAATACTATACAGTACTAGCGCTCTATATTTGTCATTACATTACAGTGTCTTTTAAAAGAACATTTATTTACATGAAATAAGACAACAGTCACAAGTGTCAGTTAATGTTCAGTACTGTATTGTGTGGACAATCACATTACAATAAAATCGTTCAAATCAGTCACTTACTTGGTGGCAATAGCTCATCATCACTCACGGCTGGAATGTTTAAGAGCTTCTCAGCCATGCTTCTACCATCTGACCCCCAACTTCACAGTGATGTATGTCGTTCTCCCTTTACGAAGCTCCTACATTGATGCAGACGAAATGAAAAACAGATTAGTAACCAGCCAGCGCCAGGAGGAGGTTTGTCTGGTGGTGGTTGAGTTATTGGGCTTATTCACACCTAATGAAACAACATTTAGCACTGCTGCTGGTTACATACACTCAAGTCACCAAACAGGACAATCTAGCAGCCGCAGCTGAAAAACATTTAATTTTAAGAAAAACCAAACAATTAGAAACCAAAAGAAGCTTTTTTAAAAGAAAAAATGTTCTTCTCCACAAATTACAAACCTGGTAAAGTTTAAGTCATTTTTGTACCTTTTCTTTCATATTGTGAGTAAAATGGATTATTGAAATAGAAAAGAAAAATGAAAGGCGGGACTTCCACGGTTGATGGAGGCAGAAATAATAGTGTATTTGAATTATGGAGAAGTCCTGCATACCTCACCAGAGAGAAATCTACTGTTTTTACTGGAAGATTGAGTTAAACATTCAATAAAATTTTTTTTTTTACAGAAATAAAACGTATACCTGGAAGTATAGTTTACAGTAAGATATATAACATGTACTTAGAAAGTAGTAAGGTGAATTTACATTTCATTCCGACTTTAAGACACCGACATCTCCAAGCAGAGCAGTGTAGCACCAGAGAGGGTAAAAACCAAAGGCTGAAGAATAAAGAGCTGGATTATATTTACAAAGCGAACACATGATGCGTGTCAAACAACGCAGTCATCGGAGCATACGATTAAGACTACATCAGTGTCTCATTTATTATTTGATAATCAAGTCTAATCAGTTTAACCTTCACTACAGGGCCTTTATCACAAGACACATCACACTTCTTTTGAAAATCATATTAAGTCGAGGCAAGGAATCATTTCCTGTCATTTTGTTCAATTAAATTTCAAAGCAAAACATGTCCTTTCAGTAAGATGTTCTGTCATCAGATCACCTGTTCTCTGGAAATGTGATGCTTTAAATAGAAGGATGACGGGCGGCCTGTTTATAATGATGTTTCCAGAAATCTGTCTATTGCTCCTGAACTGTAATTAAACTTTCACAGAATCGCCTGCTTCAACAGTTTCTCCAAACCCATGTCAAGTACTTATCACATCATTGATTTGTCTTGTGCTGCCTGAAGCCTCGTGAGTGGTGAGCTCACAAATCCTGCACCTAATTTCGGTATAGGAATTAGGAAAAATGTAGGAAAAATATTTGACACAGTGATAAACTAATATGTAAATAATTATGTTTACGAATGTTTATAGCAGTGTTCTAATCGGTTAAGTGAATGATTCAATGACTAACTCATAAGGACAGCCACTAGTTTCATTCCCTAGTGTTTTAGAAAGATTCAGTTGAATGAATTATTCAGTGGATCATTTACTCAATGACTTCTGTGACTTCTGTAAAAACATTTTACAGACATTTTATGTACTTGTGTGATAAACAGTTTTGGTCGCCACTTGATGTCAAATCAAGTCTTGAATCAAAACCAGTTGAGAACCACTACACTACAGTATACAATAGTAGGTGACTGGTCCTATTTGCATTGCTCCAAGCGGGATTCAAACCAGCATCACCAGCACGACAAAGACCTCTAGCGTCAGTCTTGTGGCCAGGGTAGTGAGGTTTTCTTGCACAGCTATAACTAGCTGGCCTCCATTACAAGTAGCTTTTTTGGAACAGTCCAGTGATACTAGCCAACTGTCTCTTTTTTTAGGTCCTCCCACCCCCTTTCCCCACTCCAGGTTCCAGTTCTTGCAAGTGCACGCCCTGCTTTTCTTTCCTCTTTCATTTGAGTTTGACCCCTTCTTTTCATACTTCCGAGTGGGCTTCATTAAATGCCTCTCTGCTTCTCTCTCCACACACATACTCTCTCTCTCTCGCTCACTTAGTGGGGAGAAACATTACAAAAGGGAAAGATTCCAGTGAGCAATTCTCAGTGGAGAAGGTGACCCCAACTTTGGGGAGAGAAAGAACCTGAGAATAATAGCAAATGAAGCCAGAGACGCATTAATGGGCAGACGTTGGCGCTGAGTTCTGAGGGGCTTCCTAATCTGACTGACATGTATATTAATACTCAGCACTTTTATTGAATCAGGGGCTGAAAAAGAGAGAAATATGAATATTCATCCTCATTTATATTTCAAGGCATTTCCAGTCCTACGGGAGGCGAGCGCTGGTTTTGACCAATTTCCATCCCCATTACAGAAATGACAGCTTTCACTCTTGGGCCCTGACAGAGGTCTGGCCCGGTGCACAGGAGGTCCGGCGAGGAGGGAGCCGGCGCCTGTTCCCAGCTGTCCACAAACACTCATTAACAGAGGAAAATATCCAATGGAATCTCTGTGAGAATTTTTAATCACACAAAGGCCCTGCTAATTAGGCAGCTGATGGGGCATGGAGAGCACAAGGACGAATTCTTTAAACAAAGGACTGGAAACTTTAGGAGCTTTAATTACTCGGGCAAAGAGTTCATTCCTGAACTGGAGAGCACATCATTCCACTAATGAGACCAAGTGGCAGCACATATTAGTGAGAAGTAATGTGGAAAGTTCAATTATATTGTGCTTTTGGAGCTCCCCCCGACGCCCCCTCGCACCCTCCCGCTCCTCGCGTCGTACGCGCACACATGTTAGACAAAGATCCAGCTGGGGAGAAGTGGAAAAAGGGGTGGACACGTAATGGCTGGCACTGGGTCTCCATTCTTCACATGTAGCTTGGCAGGCTTGATCGTCTTAATTGCCCATTAGAATGTTCTCCTGTTTGAAAATGAATATCATTACAGTCCCTAGTTTGGTCTTCACCAGAGACAAAGACTTATTGCAATTTGTCATTCAATACTTGCTGTATGCATGTGGAATTCCAAACACACAATGGATGACTAATTTGCAGTAACTGGGCCCCAGAAAGTTATGAAAGCGAGAGAGATAATTAAGGTGCCCTCGTTATTGAAAAATATATTTTTTTTTATTCCTCTCTGAGAGCAAATATCTATTATGAAACTAAATAAATTTACATCACTCTGTCTCCTGGACACAGCAAACATTGGAAAACAAATCATGGGTTTCTACGCAAACGGCTGCTTATAAAACGTCACTAATGAAACCTCAAAGCTATACACACTGTGACTATTACTACTGGGAAATGTGGGTTAATGACACGTGTGCACTCTCTTTCGTCCTGTAAATATATTAAACACGTGGTGTCGTACACTGTATGACACCACGTGTTTAATGTATTTCCAGGATTTATTAGGACTGCATTTACAGTCCTAATTTGTGGTTTGCCCTGAAAAGAATGACAACCCGAGGTATGCGTTTAAAGGAACACGCCGACTTTTTGGGACTTTAGCTTATTTACCGTATCCCCCAGAGTTAGATAAGTCCATACATACCTTTTTTATCTCCGTGCGTGCCATAACTCTGTCTGACGCACCCACCGCTGGCCTTAGCACAAAGACCGGAGGTAAACGGCTCCATCTAGCCTACTGCTCAATAAATGACAAAATAACGGCAACATTTTCCTATTTACATGTGATGTGTATAGTTACATCGTGTGCTAAGACCGACGGAAAATGAAAAGTTGCAATTTTCTAGACCAATATGGCTAGGGACTATACTCGAATCAAGCAAAGTTCCTTGATTATTACACAGGAATGAGAGTGTAGTTCCTAGCCATATTGGTCTACAAAATCGCAACTTTTCATTTTCCGTTGGCCTTAGCAATGTAACTATACACATCACAACATCTCCAAAATATGAATTAACTGATTACAAACATTTAATCATTGCATAAACATACAAATAATACAACAATGACATAAGTACTTCACCAAACAGCATGGTATATAGAACATGGTGCTAGAAACTGGGTTCAATTTCTGTGAAATAATGAACTGATAAAATGTACACCGTGACTGCGATCTAAATTGATTTGGATAAAAGTGTCTGCCTAAATGCATAAAAGTGAACTAATAATTAGTTATTTTCCATAATCCAATCTTGAAGTGAAATCAAGTGTTACAGTATTTGCAGCAAATAATGGACAATTCAAATCCAATAAAGTCTAGCTTAAGGGTAATTTTTGCATCCTTCACCTGTGTAAAAGATCACCTTCCAAATGTCCAATGCACCCAATTGCATTAGGAAAGCCCTACATACCAATTATGGCATACAGAAAGTAAATTCTCCGTGAAATAAATGGCTAATGGAAAATAGAGGGGCGCCAGCGAACCGGGCTACAGCTGAAGGAGAGCTAGTGGGCAGGTGCAGCAGAGAGGGCTGGCCTTGCCTGTGGGCTTAATGTCAGTCATAGCACAAACGAGGGTGTATGACTAACAGATCTCTCCTCTCATTGTCAGGTTTTTCTTCATTTTCCCGAGAGAAGTCTTTTGTGGAGTAATTCCCTCGCTTTCTATGTTGGAGCGGTTCTCTTCCCTAGCTGACCTCTTCTCTAATGATGTCATGTCCCTATGAAGGCAGGTCTGACTGTTAATGCCAGCTGGCAAACTAGTCATTTTCAAGTTCTTTCTCGGGGTCAGACGAGCGGTGTCAAGATTCGGTCTCATTTCTACGTGTCTACTGTGCTTTTCTAATAGCTCTCGGCAGTCCAGACAAATGAGAACTTTGGTGTGATTATTGCATTTGTTTCAAATCTATTCGGCTGTATTTAAAATAGTCATCTAACCATTTTTGTTGTCTGTCTAAAATAAATCTTTCTATATGTCAGTGTAAAAAATGTCCATCCACTCACTCCCCCTGCAGCTTCCGTAGCCCAGTGAGAATAGTCTGACCAGAGAAGACCGAATGGGGCAGCCATATTGATTTTTTCTCCAAGAAGTACTGTCTACCTCATGTGTTTGTTTCTTTTCACCCCTTGCACTTGCTTAATCTACAAGGAGTCAGATCGATCGAGATGCTTCTTTACTCACTTGTTCTGGCTTTATAAAAACACATTTCTGTTTTAAACCCCCTTAAGGGCACCAGTGAATCGACTGTTCATCATTCCTCCAGTGGTTCAAATAATTCGAGTTTGTATGACTGACGTGTGTAATTGCGAGGGCTTTAAAAAACTAGAGGAACTATCTTGAGAATATCAGTTTTTATGTTTTTACCATGGCTGGGCAAAATTCAAAATAGAAGAAATTCAGTATATGAATGTGAATTTGAATTGAATTGGCCACACCCCACAGGAACTTATTGAAACTGGAATTTACTGAATTATAACAAAGACTATAGATATACAAAGACAGTGCAACCCTATTACTTATTAAAGGTGCAGTCTCAAAATCATTGTAGAACACTGTTGATATTTGAAATCAACCCATATAAAAACTCCCCTTCTTTCATTGCTCTGCCCCCAAAATGCACAAACATGCAATAAGAGTGTCTCTTTTTTCATAACGAAGCAAAATAATGCTTTGCGAAAAATAAAGCGAAGATGATGAACAAACGACAAGGAAGCACAAAAAATGAACATATAGAACACAAGAATAAATACAAGTATAAAAAGTATAAAAAGAGTTTGTTGTTAGTTTCCAGCAGTACACACTTAAAACCAATGTTACTCCCTTATTGAGCAGAAACATTTTCGGGCCTTCCCGCTTAGGTCTCTCCAGCGCTGGAAAGCTTGTCTAATATGAACGTGGGTCTTAAAGCTCTTGTCTGATGATAATCCTTCTTTTTCCGGTGATATTCCTCTGATATTCCTCTTTTGTATTGTCTCTCTCAGCCATCTCTCTTACTAAAGTCTTCAAATCTCCCTCTTGCTCACTCTCTCTCCTCTCCAGCATGAGTGGACACGCCCCCCTACTGCTGATTGGCTACAAGTTTGTTGTGACACTTGGTCTGATCCACTTTCAACAGCGTTTTTCACACTTTTTTAATGCTATTTGAGCATAAGAAACAATATTTATGGGACAGTTCATGTCAGATTTTGTTGCTGATTGAAATATGTTATTTAATTGTGAGTTCAGCAAGCAGTTTTTGAGATTTCAGGATTCCCCCATTCAAATAGATAGGGCTTGGATGACCAAATAACTGCCCGGAGGTGTTGCAAATATGGCCGCCAAGTGAACAGACTTTGCTTGAAAGGGACTTTGATTGTAATCCTTCAACACAGGTAATATGCAGTCTGGGAAATGATACCTGCCTGCCTGCCTACAGTTTGCATTTGCTTTGCTTTTCTAGTTTTTTTTTTTTTTTTACAGAACAAGAATTCTGTACTGCAATGAGCTACATGTGCATGAATGTGAACACTGTACAAAGTCCTCAGCGTAACACCCACCAATATGATTTATGCCTGCAATTTGGGATCATTACTTAATAATTAGGAGGCTTAAAACCTTGTTAAATGTCAGCATGGCTGTATTTTATTAAATCTACCCACAGATGGTACAATTTACACATTCACAATTCAGTCTTTATGCATGCAGTGAAATATGGTCTGCTTTAATAAGACAGTTTTTTTTACTTGCATTGATCAATCAACCCTAGGCTCTCATAGCAAAAGCTACAGAGCCCCTAAAGGGACATGGTGGTGGAAAAAAAATTAGATGGGGGAAAAAAAATAATAAGTGAATGCCTTTGTGTTTTATCTGGCAAATTTTTGCGTTCCCACAAGAAACTTTGCGTTCACTCACAAAACGGTTCCCCTTAGAACCTTTGAGTTTACTCACAACACTTTTGAGCTCTTTGTGAATGGACGCAAAGTTTTTGTAAGCGAACGCAAAGTTTCTCGGAGGAACACAAAAGTATTGACAAATAATTTTCCTCCATCCCATAATTTTTCTTTCACTATGTCCCTTAAGGGGCTCTGTAAAAGGTCAAGGAGGCAGTTTGAAAAACATACAGTCAAAGTTATACAAGAGTTCTTGGACTGTAAGGCCTGAAAGTTTGCTTTGTTTACAAAGCTCCCGACCCCCATCTTTCTCCTCGCCCCCCGCTGGCTCTGTTTAGCTGTCTGCACATCGGAGACTCTGTGCTGATACACCCGTTTTGTGACAGGGGGTGCTCTACTTTGAATTAAAGGGCTCTGATTGATAAGGCGGTTGAAGGTAAATCTGCTCCCGCTAATTGTCTTTCAAATGCCCTCATTAATCAAAGCCGAGCTGGGGCTGTGACGGCCAGCCCTGTCAGCCGTTCCTCGTCTGGACGCTAACCTCCCAGCGTGATGCCTGCCTCCTCCCTTCTCCCCTCACGGAGCCCGGCACAGTGGAGGATCATGGGCCGTTGGTCACGCACCTGCCTTCAGCAGAGACAGGTGCTGACCGCCCCTCTGCCACCACGCTGGCCCCTGAGACCAATTTAACAAGCACTTAAAGATTCATGGCTTTGAGAAAGGGGAAAATGGGGGCAGCATATGATAACAAGAATAAACATGTTTAATTAGCTCCTTGTATACATTATTTATTTATCTACCTGTTCTCTGATTAATTCATATACTGTTGGAGTTTCACAAGAAGAGAGAGGGGCTTTTTTGGTATTCACAGCATCTGTTGGGATGCCTTTGTAGTACGCTTTGCAGAGCGCTCTCTCTCCCCCGATCGTGGTTTGGGGGGCTGGTTCTGCACCTCCTTTCCTGTCGTCCTGGGATGTGCACATCAGATGTGGGAAGAGCGCTGGGAAGGGTGGATTCAGGGGGATTTAGCAAATCACCCCACAGTGAAATGGCTAGGTGGATTACAGTTTAATGTATGCGGCGTGCCCAGCTTTACATAGGCTTGTTTGTAAATTTCCTGACATGTAGTGACTCCCCCAGTTTTCTGTGAGAGCGGAGCATACATTTTCATGGAGCCGCTAATCAAAGTGAAGTAGTGGCAAACGATGGGTGCCACACAGATAGGCCAATCAAAGAGAGAGAGAGAGAGCGTGAGACAGAGAGGCCTGGGCTCTTCTCCACACATCTGTACACTGATGATGACACTCTTACCCATACATCTGCATCATTTCGCTGCATTTACAGCATCAGATATATACCTTCACTTATGCTACAAAGTTGGCTGGGACTTTGTGGAGGTCATAGGTTATAGTCCACCGCCATAAATATGGAAACATGCATAGAGTTTTGACCAAACATCTTCCGTTTAATCAAGAAACTGTGCTTTATAGTTATCGTCTAAACAGTGTCTTCTCAATGTCAATGAATCCCAATCCTAACTTTTTGCATGAATCCCTGAGTGTCCTTGGTGCTCTCTGCGCAGACACACTATCGTCTGGTCAAGTGCTGCTCTCCAGCCCAGACTCTTGACAGAGGGGGAATCAGTGGAAAGGTGGGAGTTTTGCTGAGAGGGCTTGGAGTGACACGCACACTCTTACCCACTCCCCTCTGTAATCCCTGACTCCTGAAGACCTCCAGACGCCCTCCTCTCATAATGACACGGCTATCAAACCCAATTGCTGTGGCTCAGACTCAAGGCAGTGCATTAAATGCCTTAGAGTTTGATTGCTTCTTTCGAATCAAGTGTCTGTGTACTTGCTGTCATTTTCGCAGCCTTTACAACCTAGTAGAGTTTGGAGTACTAAGAAAAGCTGGTCACTCTAACACCCCATCTAGCCTATGTGCATGATCAAAAACCCCATTTACATTTATGTAAATCCTTTAAACAGGACACCATCACAATACTTGTCAAAGTTCATTTTATTTACAAATGGGGCATTCTCACTCTTAATGGAGACTTTTTTTCTTTCATTATATAAATGTTTGTGTATTTGTGTTATTGTAATCAAAGTATCTTGACTGTGTCGGAGCCACAGGCGAGACCTGGTCCTTTCCTGACCTGATCCTGTTCCTCTCTATCCTCTATATAGATATACTATGTACCATAAATGCAGCAGACTACATTAAATGGTAACACTTTATAATAACGTTCAGTTATAATTCACTGATTAATAAGTGATATGCTAACATTTTATGAATGTTTCATCAATTCAGTTATAAGTCACTTATAAATTATTAGTTAGTACGTTTATAAATGATTAATAAGTGGTTTGCTATACCGTATATCTGTATATATCCGTGATGAATAGTTTACACTTGAGATTCGAGAATGCAGAAAGTGGTGTAAATGACTTGTATACACATAATTTGTAAGAAAGATTTACAAATAATGTATAACACGTTAGCGCGTACTGCAGTGTAAGTGCTGACTGGTGAGGGTATAGACAGCTGTCTTCTCTGACACACATGGAGTATTTAACTGCTGTGCACCTGATATGATTTTCAGTGGAAGGTAAAACTGGTTCACATTATCACTAGATTCCACACACTCCACACAGAACACAAGTCTGTGCTGATGAGTGAAAGGGTTTTACATAACCCACTGGAATCCCCTTAAAAAATACTGCTTTAGCATACCTGCATGTTGGTGCTTTTGAACATACCAGCTTACAACTTAAAGATACATCAAAAATGATATACTCATCATTTACTAAAGGTTTTTTTCATAATTTGTTCATGATTAACCATTGTTTATTGAGATAATTATACTAAAACAATTTTGACAAATTTTTAGTGATTTTCAAGTGATGAATAATGCATAAACTAATAACTTATAAACCATCTACTATTGATCTGTTTGACTTTTTGGTTTCACTTTATTTTGATGGTCCCTTTAACATTCTGTTGACTATAAGTAATGCTGCACCTACATGTCTACTAACTCTTAACTTAACTCTAGAATAAGTTGACATGTACTTGCAAAATTACTTATAGTCAGTAGAATGTCTGTTGGGGAAGCATCACAATAAAGAGTTAGCAGATATTAAGCAGACAGTCTACTAGTATTTTAATGAGAGTTAGTTGATAGTTGTAAAGTTACTTATAGTCAACAGAATGTTCAAAAGGGACCATCAAAATAAAATGTTACCGATTTTTTCATGATTTACACATTTTTAAGATAACTTACAACAGATTTATAAAATGTGAGCAATAATTTATGAAGGTATAGTCATGTTTTGGAAATGAATAGTTCATAATTAACTAATAATTTATAAATGATTCGAACTGAATTAATATATATGATATCACTTGTTGATCATTTATGAATGTATAGTCATATTTTGTAAATGATTAGTTCATCATTAGCTAATAACTTATAAGTGACATACTGAACATTATTATAAAGTGTTACCCATTTTTGTAGACTTTTGTACAATAAACACTTTTGGTACTGTATTAGGTAGGTCGCCAAACCAGTGCTAGTAATCTATTACATTTGGAAACATTAACAAGATATTCTGAAGTGAAAAGAAGTTTTGTGGAGTTTTAAAGAGTTGGTGAATGAAAAATTCAATTTTTTTCTCTGTTCAATGCAACTTGCCTCATACCAGCACACTAAAATATTAGGCCAAAAAAAAGAAGAAGAAAAAAAGCTGGCATTTACACATTAGCTTTCAAACTCAAACTCACTTTACAAATTCCTGGCCTTTGTAAGTTCAGTACTTTTCTGTATGTGTGTGTGTGTGTGTGTGCAAGATGGAGTGCAGTGTCAGTGTTTGGGCATGGGGTGAAAAACGGCCATACTTACAGTGTAATCATGAACGCTGTCAGGCTCGTCCATGGTTTGTGTGTGTGTAGAGGGAGACTTATGGAGATGAAGCAGGGCCGATGGGAAGATCTCTCCACCTGGATATTTATTAACCATGCTGCTGACAGTAATGAGCACTGAACAGGTGGGCTGGGACACACAGATCACAAAGTTGGGGCATTGACGAGGAGGGGGGCAGCACGGAGACAATGGCAGATAGTGGAAAGAAGTTCGACCCCTTGCCGCTACGATGAGAAAGAGAGTCGGGAGTGAGCGTACACCCACACGCTTCAGCATTCACGGTCAAACTTAGAAACACATGCGCGTAGCGCTGCCTGTTCGGTTTTGTTCTCCCTGCACACATACACATGAACACCTGGTGCAATTAGGCAAATGTGGCCATAGCTGTAGTGGAGGGGAATAATAACAGCAGTGTACTGCTCTATATAAATCACAATATGACCAAAAACATGCTATTTATGTCTGACTGTATTCATAATGCATGATGTACTCGAACAGACAACCCATATACGCATTTCAATTGGAGGACTGTGGATAACAAATGCTTGTGGTGTCTTGGCATATATTTCAAATAGACTGTAAGCCATTTCTGGTGTGAAGCCTTTGTGTCAGTCCAATCAGATCACACAGAAGTCACGCAGCAACTCGAGAGCAAACGAGAGTCGGCATCTGACACACCTGGAGGGGAAGATGTCATAAACACATAATCATTACCTACAAAACTGCTGAAGCCGACACGCAGAGAAAAAACAAACAATAGCACAAATTCACTCTGCTGCCTAGGTGACAAGGCCACGTAACATTCATTCCTAGTAATGAGACTTCCAGAATATGGAACCTGGATGATGTATTAATCTGAGTCAGGACTTTCGTGATGGGATGTGGCTTGGGGACAAGCCAGAGAGCACTGATTTCGGTTTGGCGAGGAGCTGAGCTTGTCTTATTAAGACCTGAGTGAGGCTAATCAGCTGTGTCACTTAATGCTGAACAGATGTGCACTACAAAGAAAATGACGGAGGCTTCCGCCATCCCGAGGTGCGTCTGTGGGGGAGGAAAGAGAACTAGAACGAGAACGAGAGAGCGGCAATGATTCTGATATCTGATGAAGGCACCTTTAACAGAATCTTGACGTTTAGACCCAATGTGGGCTTAGAAGGCAAAGAGATGGAAGACCACGCAAGACAGCTGCTGTCACAACAGTCTCACCGATGAGTCAGATCTGGCTGTGAGTGAAAGGCTGACACTGACAGGACTTGGCTAAATGACACAGGGAAGAATTTATCTAACAAATCCAAAGTCCCTCATGTATACAGTCCTATGTTTGATGTTATAATGTTAAATAGCCATTAGGAAAGTGCATGATTGAGGTAAAACTACAGGTTTGTGGCCACTTCGGATATCCTTATCAGCTGACAACCTCCAGTATAAATCATAGGTTGAAAAGCACTGTTAATGAGGTAGACATGACCTGTTTTAATTGCCCATCACTCAAAATTAAGAAAGCCATGGTTTCCTACCATGTTAGATGATGACATCATTTTCATTTTTGGGTTAAGTAACCCTTTAATAAGGAAGGAATTTTTAAAGGGGTGTTATCACTTTTTTAGTGAAATGATAGACTGCACAGATTTTTCTGTTTTCTGTTCTGTTAGCATGAACTAAACTGATTAGGTTGACTGTTGTGTTAATGTCTTGCGCATGACAGCATTCCACAAACTTGCTCAAGTTAAAAGTAGTTCAACTTTTTAAAAACACATCTCTAAGCTTTGCATTTTGTTTCATTTCACTGTCCTGCGAAAAAAAAGGTGTTGTGTGAATGGCCATAATGCTAATTGATTAGCAACAACCAATCATAAACTGAACTTTGCTTGCTTCATTAAATATTCATGCACTTTGTACAGTCACAGAAACTTTGATGGGCTTTATTTTGTTGCAGCCGTTAAAATCTAAAAAAACCTCATGATCTGAAAGGTCAAGGACAAACTGGATGGTACAATTAGGAATATATAAGCCGAAAGAGCAGTCCAACTCCACTGACTTTCCTTGTATGGACCAAAAAATAATCATGCAGGTTTGAAATGACATAAATGATGATAAAAATTTTCATTTTGGGGTATACTATCACTTTATGTGTGAAAAACCCTTCTGAGTGCTACAGAAAGTATTCGTCCAATTGCAGTGCTGCAGCTTCTCTGCTAACTCACCTGTCTGACTGTTAGAACAACCCCACAAGCTTCAGGCACAGGACTGTGCTTTCATTGCCCATGAAGTCTGACTTATTCCCCATCAAGCGTTCAATAATGGATGACCCTGAGCAGATAGGAAACTGCCAAGTTTCTCTAACTGTACCAGAGCCTCTGCTAGAGCCCTTAAGGGAAATCAAATACACTACACACACATGCTCACAAAAACCACATAATGAGGGTCTGTGTGTTTGGACACTAATCCCGGTCAACACTTACAGTCAGGACGTTAACAATGCTTTTAAATGAACACTGAAGGAATTACAACTTAGAGACGAAATAGAGGCGATACTTTGCGATAAGGCTACTGCTCCTGATGGAAACTAGAAACTGTTGGCACATGATTACAATCCTCTTACTGCATTCATTTACAGTCGCCATACGTATGATGTGTTCTCATATTTGGAGACAATTACTATGGCTGTGGAAATTTCAAGCAACAGATCAAGTCTTAGTTTTTACATATTTCCAATGGAAAAATGGTAATATATCACAATATTTGAGGATTAAAGTTTTGTCATTCACTGCAAAAGCAAGTCTTGCTCCAGGAATTACATACCCTTTTTGTGAAAACGGCTTCTATTATTAGCGCTTTAGCTTAGGCCAGTGTGCTGTGGCACAATACTTCTCTTTTAATCTTATCTCTGTGATTTACACAAGGACTGTACATCTGCATTCTAAAGAAAACAGCAGCTAATATCAAACTGAAGCTGACAGCCCTTATCTGCAAACGCCACCAAAAGCTCCTCCTCAGCACCACAGATGGGTGGTATTAGCTGCTTCAGCTAGCATAGAATGAATCTTTAAGCATGTGATATCACTCAGATTAATTAGGTCTAAACTTTACATTAAACATAAATCTATATTAAAACAGCCAGTGCCATGCATCTCTCATTCTGTCCACAATACCAATGACACTTAAAGAGTCATAAAAGCATTGAGGAAGCCGAGAAAGTAGTTAACGCTCCCTTAGTCCCTCCTTAGTGCTCCATAATGCATGATGGACCCATCCAAAGCACTTAAAAACATATAGTGATTTGAGTGACAAAGATCTCATCTATTTTTCAGCCATACACACTTCAGGAGGCCACTGAAAGAGACTGAGTGAGTAATCACTCTAGAGCTGCAGTGATAATTAGAAATGTGTTGCCGGCCAATACAGCCTTGGATCCCTTCACAAATTAGCCTCATTTTGAGCTTCTGTGTATGTGAAAGTGAGAAAGGGGGAGGGAGAGGGAGAGGGAGAGAGAAAGAGAGAGAGAGCGAGCACTCAGGTGATTTAGTTCATTAACTCTCACTGAGTTCTAGTTTGTATGTGAATGGTCAGCACTATGATTTCATGATTGCCTCCTTTAAATCTGTATCTCATGCATTCATGCAGAATAAGAATAAGTCTTACAGAATAAGAGAACATAGACAATGTATCTCCTCCAATTCTTTTAGTCAGCTGAATTTTTAATGGCAATTCTATTTATTTATTTAGTGCATCTTTGATCATTCAGTTGTGCAATTAAGTGAAGGTAAAAAAAAGTGTTTTTTCTAAGTGGCAGTAATCATGCATTTACAACGTGCCAATTTAAACCGCACCTTATAATTCGGAAATTCTGTCATGATCTTCCCATCCTCATGTTTGAAACTCATATGACTTTTTCTGTAGAACACAGGTTGTTATTATAAAAATGTCAAAAGCTTTTCTATGCAATGAAAATGCATGATGATCACTGGCTGTCAGGTTTAGTCACAGTTTTTCTGGAACTGATCTCGCCCCCTCTTGTACATTTTAACTGAAATTATACCACTGAATTGACAGTTAAGTAGTTAAAACAAGCTTTTTCCCTCTTGCCTAAAGCACAAAGTAAGACAGAACTGGTGGGGGGGGGGGGGCATGATGACCATAAACTTAAGAAGAGGATTAATACAGAGGATAAGTCATCTGTAATGCAGAGGACAAAAATTGCTCTAATTCTTTTCTAATGCTTTTTCACATTTAATAGTTACAAGTAGTTTCTGATCTAAGAAAATGACATATCGCTACAAAGGAACTGAGTAATTTCTCCAATTGTCCTGATGATAGCTCAGATCCTGAGGCGCTCTGATCACACTGAACAGCCGATTTCGTGCTCTCTTCCGCCAATTCCATTCGGTGCGATTCAAAGATGCATTATTAAAAATACTTTCATGCACTTTTCCGCATCTGCTGGAGCTTTCAGCATATAATCCAGTCATGTTATAGAATCGTATTGAGCAACTGTCAAATGAATTTGCCTAATGCAGCTTCAAAATGTATTCTGTCACTAGTAATTGCCCACTTGCAAGCTGTTTGTCAACCTCCCTCTTTGTTGTGTCACGATGAGAGGGATTCAAGCTTTAAATTAGTGCTTTGCATGCTGTTTGCCCATAAAATATTTTCTGACAGTGTGGCTCTGCATAATGCATCGTTCTCGATCTCGAAAAAGCTGCAGTTGGACAACTGTCTGATGCAGTCTTAAAAAAAAACGTAACTTTTAAACCCCTTAAGTGTTTGATTTAGATTTTTCAAGCAATAGTTTCCTCAGGGGTCATTCCTGGTGCATATGCAAACATTTTCGCTACAGAACGAAGCAGTATCCTGCTTTGAACAGAACGTCTTCTCGCTCACACACCTTCACCCACTCTATTGATTTCTTAGGTCTTTTAATTTAGAACTTTCACTTACTATTGGTCCACGCCCGGGAGAAAGAGGCCATCTGCATATTCAGCTGTTAATGCAACAATCAGGTCCAATTAAAAATGCATAAGCTTCTTGGCTGTTGCAGATAGGAGCCGTATTGGTCATTAGATAATAAGGATTGATAAAAGTTACAGGGCACAATGTTAAAAATGGTCAGATCGATCGTAGAGCACCTTAATAATGAAAGTGGGGGCCTGAGGGACGAGAGCCATGGATCATTCTGACAAAGGGCCCTCCGATGGCGGATGAGACAGAGCGGGGACAATTAATCCCTCCAAGCTTCCGCGTGGCAAATAAAATAGTTGCAGCTCATTACTGGCTGACCTTCCTAAACAGCCTTGAGAGCACAGGTGACCTTCGGGAGCTGACAAGTTTAAACCTCTGGCTGAAGGTGTGGAGAGCATGACGTTGAACTCAGAGGAGGCCAGGAGTGAGAAAGAAGAGAACAGTAACAGACAACCTGTTTAAAACCAGATTGCAATAAACTTGAACTGAACCAGGATACAAGAAGCTGTCTGAATTTTGAGCACCAAAAATACTCATGACAAGATTTTAACATGACATATAACATATACTGTATAATTTATATATACACTATATTGCCAAAAGTTTTGGGACGCCTGCCTTTATATGCACATGAACTTTAATGACATCCCATTCTTAATCCGTAGGGTTTAATATGGAGTTGGCCAACCCTTTGCAGCTATAACAGATTCAACTCTTCTGGAAAGGCTTTCAACCAGGTTTAGGAGTGTGTTTATGGGATTTTTTTACCATTCTTCTAGAAGCGCATTTGTGAGGTCAGGCACTGATGTTGGACGAGAAGGCCTGGCTCACAGTCTCCGCTCTAATTCATCCCAAAGGTGTTCTATTGGGTTGAGGTCAGGACTCTGTGCAGGCCAGTCAAGTTCCTCCACACCAAACTTGTTCATCCATGTCTTTATGGACCTTGCTTTGTGTACTGGTGCGCAGTCATGTTGGAACAGGAAGGGGCCATCCCCAAACTGTTCCCACAAAGTTGGGAGCATGAAATCGTCCAAAATGTCTTGGTATGCTGAAGCATTAAAGAGTTCCTTTCACTGGAACTAAGGGGCCAAGCCCAACCCCTGAAAAACAACCCCACACCTTAATCCCCCCTCCACCAAACTTTACACTTGGCACAATGCAGTCAGGCAAGTACCGTTCTCCTGGCAACCGCCAAACCCAGACTCATCCATCAGATTGCCAGACAGAGAAGCGTGATTCGTCACTCCAGAAAACACGTCTCCACTGCTCTAGAGTCCAGTGGCGGCGTGCTTTACACTACTGCATTCCACGCTTTGCATTGCACTTGCGGATGCAGCTGCTCAGCCATGGAAACCCATTCCATGAAGCTCTCTATGCACTGTTCTTGAGCTAATCTGAAGGCCACACAAAGTTTGGAGGTTTGTAGCTATTGACTCTGCAGAAAGTTGGCGACTTCTGCGCACTGTGCCCTTCAGCATGCGCTAACTCTGCTCTGTGATTTTATGTGGCCTACCACTTTGTGGCTGAGTTGCTGTTGTTACCAATTGGTTCCACTTTGTTATAATACCACTAACAGTTGACCATGGAATATTTAGTAGTGAGGAAATTTCACAAATGGACTTATTGCACAGGTGGCAACCTATCACGGTACCACGCTTGAATTCCCTGAGCTCCTGAGAGTGACCCATTCTTTCACAAATGCCTAGGTGCTTGATTTTATACACCTGTGACCATGGAAGTGATTGGAACACCTGAATTCAATGATTTGGAGGGGTGTCCCACTTCTGGCACTATAGTGTATATTTTTCTTTTATTTCTAAATTTTTTATATCTTTACAATATAAATGGCAATTTATTAATTTTAAAAACAACATGCTGTCTTTATAATAATATGACATACTTTTCTTAAACAGTCTAAATAGGTCTTTGTTTGTACATCATATTTTGGGGTCCTTGGCATTCAAAAGTTTGCCAACACCTGGGAAAAAGAACGTGCCCCTGGGTGTGAGTACTTCCCGCAGGGAGTAATAAGAAGGTGAGGTGAGGAAAGGAGATACATGATGTGAGTTTATTGAGGGAACAGGATTTTTTATGCTACAACAAGAACTCGTTCAGCACGTCTTCATTTACCAAAGCCATGATCACTTCTCTCAAAGCATCATCCGTACAAACTGCAGCCTGTTCACACAATCAGACTGATGAGCGAGCGCATATGCCTATCTTCCCAATTAATCTGGGCACCGAGCTGTGTTGTGAAAAGAGAGTGAGTACTATATCTCTCCCAGCAAAACCTCCCCCGGGCGACAGTCTGGGGCACAAACACGGCCAGTATCACCGGCCCATATTTGGATTTCATTGGGATCTGTGACTCATTGCGGAGACGTGGATCATACCAGATACAGGCTGGAGGAGCAATTGCCTGTATAAGCAAGTGTTTCTCTGTCCTTCTGTCAGAATTCACATTCACACACACATGCTCCCGGCTCAGGTATCAGCATGCCTTGGTGTCGGGGGCTAAAGCACAGAGTAGCACCACACAGTGGCTGCACAGACACTATTCAGAGGAAAGCCTATTATCTCCTGCAGGAGCCTCACTTTATTACACCATTATTTGGTGATCGTCTCTTCATGCAACAATGCCCAGAAACTTTAGATGCAATATAATGTGAAATCTGCAGGTTTTATGGCAATTCTATGGGCACCAGGGCATATTATTCTCTCCATTTCATACAATTAGATCTTTTGTGCTTAAATATTGTGCATGCAAAAATAAAAAGTCTCTGTAATGCATTAGCACTCCTCACGCGCTTATCCATTAGCATATGTCATTGTATCAGCAATGAGAGATGTCAATTTCTGTCCACCAGAATTAGCATAAAACCTGTCGGTGATCTCATAAAATCAATCACTATATAAATATAGCCACATTGTAAGAATGTGCAAGTGCTAATGACTCCTTTTGATTAGCATTAGGTTACAACTCAGTGAAAGTGCTGAAATACTGAAGGTCAACCTGCCATTTTGACAGGGGATGAAAATGATTTTTTTTTTGGGCAAAGGGATGTCATGATTTGAATTAAGATTGTCAGATTGGCTGTAAGCTTGAATCGGTGGGCACGAGTGTCTTGTATGACCTTTTCAGGGAATTGTCATTTTCCGCCCCTGTGATGCCACCATGGCTCAGCGGCAGAGAGGACCTGTTCCCCGCGCTGTGTAATTTGTCCTGGGTGTTACTGTTCACACTGCTCTAGCTCTAGCGATTCAGCCGCGCAGACCTCAATGTATCTGCAGAGCACCAGGCTGCGACTGCGGAATAACGAGAAAAGAGCCAGCGCTGGAGATACACTCCATGCTCCGCAGACGGCGGGAGAGGCTCTGCCAATGATTTTGGCTGCATCTCTGTTTATTTCTGATGCATAGGGCTGTACATTCCCACAGAGTCAGTGGCATGCGTCGTAGTAGGAAAGTTAATTCAATGGTTTATTGATCAGAGAGTGCACATGGAACCCTTTATGACAAGAGATGGTCACAGTATGTTGATCCTGGAAAACCTGTACAAAGCCAGAGTGCTGTAAAGAAGTGCTAAGAAAAGTACAAGTACTTGAAGTTTGTTGAAAGTGTTGCACGTGTGTGGTAAGTCTGATACGTATTTCACTTCTGAGGTAAAAACAAAACAAATGTTGTAGCATTGCAAAAATAACTAGCTTATTAATTTCAAAGTTGGCCCATTTAAAATCCTACTGGCATACAAAACATTTAGGTAATGCATCATGCTGGAAATCGGACCAGACCGAGCTTGTGCAAAGCCACTATGATTAATCAAATAATTTATTCTGTTGGCAAAAAGAGTCCTCTTTCATGGCCAACATTATTCAATGATACACCAGACTCGGCAATGAAGACAACATTTGCTTTGGGAAAAATCAAGGGGTCAATTTATAATATAAGCCATCAGGCTGATAATCATTCGTTGCTCATTACTTGCCAAATTAATGTTAATTAAAAACAGTCGAGGCTCAGAAGTTGCTGGTCCAACCTCTCTTTACAGTAGCTGCCATATTATCATTTTTTTTTGACACCTCCTGTGATCTTCACCTCTTTCTCACTTGTGGTGTTGGTTTTTCCTAAGTTAAGGCCTCTCATGTCTCATTTTCTCACATTTAACATGGTTAAATGTCTACAGTAACGTATTGGGACTAATTCATTTCTGTTTGCCTTTGCTTTTTTCATGAGATGAGTATTTAGAGTAAACTAGACGGAGTAAGAAAGTCGCTGCAATATATTTGGAGAACATTTATAGTGGCTCCACAGAGAGCAGGTCTTTGTATTTGTGCGTGTGTTTTGTAGTTTGGTCTGTGCCACATCAGTGCTGCCCGTTCACAATTGTCAAGAACATAATCATGTTGTGCTCCTTTTATCTTTGTGACTTTATCTGCCTCTCTATTGGCTGATGGGACAACTGAACCCGGACATTCTTGTGCGACTAGACTGTGTGCGTGTGTCTGCGTGTGCGTGTGTGTGTGTAATTAAAAGCTTTCATCCAGAACCACAGTCCTCCTCTCCATTAAAACAACCCATCAGATGGCACTCAGATAAACAGCCAGGAGGGTAGTGTGTGCGATACGCATATGTGTAGACAGAGGAAATGGGTGTGTGCTTAAGAGCAAAGTAGAGAATCATAAGGAATTTCATTTCTGATTCCTCTTAACGATTCCTTAACATTGTGTCAAATTCATATGATTCTTTGGAATTTGAGGAATATTTGGGAAACAGAAATTCAATTTTGTAATAAATTCAAAACAACAAAGAACCAAAAATGAGGTAACATTAAAGTACCACTGACAAAAATTGTGATATATCAATGTGATATTTCACATTGATGTTTTTACAGCTGTTTTACCCGCATTTTGAATTACGCATTTTATTGTGTGTTTTAAGGTTAAAGGAAATGCATGTAAACTTAACGGATAATGTCCCGGCAGAAAATTACCAGAACTTTTCCCATTTTTCTGCTGATAACATCAAGTAGCCTACAAGCTCATCAAAGACTTGAGGTTCAGTAAGTTAGTCGGATGAATTGAGAAACTGCTCCAACTGACTCAAACGTCTTTGTGATTCACTAAAAAGAACCACTTATAAGAGTCATTAGCGCATTGAACTTCACTGCTTGTGCTGTATATTTTTGATTCACTAAAATAACCGGCTTATAAGAGTCATTCATTTGGGATTTGAACGTCACTAGTCGCGTGCATGTTTTGATTCACTAAAAAATCGGCTCTTAAGAGTCATCAGTTTGGGAACAAGTCTTTTGTTTGGGAATTGGACTTCACCACTCTGTATGGTGCTGTATGGTTTTGATTCAGTAAAAAGAAAATGACTCAAAAAAACTCTGATTTAAGAATCAGACTTCACTGATTGCATTGTGTTTTGCACTGTATAGTAATGCAGAGAACATTTTCAGTTCCCTCAACATCGACAGAAAAATGCACTTGTGAGAAACATTATAAGAATTAATGTCATACAAATCATTTGTTTCTGGTATTTTGTGTTCTAAAGAACAGCCGTTTCTCAGTTCCCAACCCTAATGGAGTTACCAGCCCCATGAAGAAAGTGACAAACAGACAGAAGGAAAGAATTGATATTAAAGTCAAGTATAAAAATATTACTGTTTTGCAGTGGGGGTGAAACCATGTTTGTATGAGTCTGACAGACCCTTCAACTTTTTATCATCTTAAAACTGCTAAAACTTTTAAAATTCACCAGTGGGTTTAAATATGATAAATAAAAATGCACTCCTCAGAATGTGTCCTTGAGAAACATTTCTCATAATCCTCCTATCTGGTGATGTAGGTCATGAGCAGGTGGTATGTTTAGAGCGCCTAGAGAAGGATTTCCAATAATGTTGTAATTTCTTGTGCAGATGGAAGTAGTGATCCAAGTAAGTTTGGCTCGAGAAGCGATGGCACTTGATTTTTTTTTAACAGCGTTGAACATTTGCTCATGACAGAAGAGTTCCTGTATGCGCTTCTCCCGCCAACGGTCTTCCACAGAGGGAGAAATCTTTGGAAATTAATTAGAGGCAAATCCCTTCTTGCTGTTGAAGTGTGGCATTTAAAGGCATTGTCCTTGTAGCTTGTGTAATGCCACCTTTCAACAACGGTTCTCTCATTCCCTTTTTGCTCCATCTCTCTCTCTCTCTCTCTCTCTCTCTCTCTCTCTCACTCTCTGCATTGGTTGGATAATGCCCCCTAATCCGTCCTGGCAACTCCAGCCCCTGTTTTCGAGCAGAAGTCAGCTTCTAATTGCCTGGCATTATTAGGTACTTTACTTGTAAATTTGCAGAAGAGGAACATCACTCTTCTGCATCCAAGCAGTAAATTATCCAATTTCACCTCATCTCCGACAAATGTTAGTTTCAAACGCCCCCACAGCACCGTCCCGATCCGTTCACACCCTACAAACGGCCTTTTAATTTCCCCTTCTTTCTCTTTCTCACAAGCTGATTGGTACATTAAAAATTTAGAGTATTTCTAGTTATTTATTTAAAAAATAAAAGGAATCAATACAGACAGAGCTGATGGTAAATATTCTATGACAACAGAAGTATTGCATTTAACCTCTCAATAGGGCAGTCTGACTGAAAGAGGATATCAATAATGCAGGATCACGGGATATATTACAAACAATGTCCATTATTAGATTTGCTTTAAATATGAGGCAACTTCAGACCATAAACAGTGGAGTTTATGCTGCATTAACCTCAAAAAAAAAAAAACATTAGCGGAGTCAAAACATAAAGAACGCCCCTGAAATATTTATGGGGACGGAAACATTGTCCTACACAAGAACTGGCTAAATCCAAGCCAGACTGATCACTCGTGTTTACTTCTTTCTCTGCAATAGAAATATTTCTTGTATCTTGTATCTTGCTCATTCAGTACATTTTCATATCCCATCATATACTGTATGTCTTAATATATTTGATAAAACATTAAACGTGCAATATTTAAAGCTTATTTAAAAAAAAAACTTGTTTTCTTTACTCTTTATTTCCATCCTTGCCACTATGTAAATAATCAAGTAATAATAAATACAGTTTAAGTGCCTGATTATTTTATTAAAATAAATCCTTAAATGACATAGATGCATATGCATTAAACAGAGTTGCAGAGCTCAAAAGGTACTGCATAACAGGAATGACAAAAAAGGCACAAAACAATCTAATGTAAGTGTCTTCAGCAGTGTAGATGAAACTTAACCCAATACGAAACAAAATGAAAACAACAACAATGGACATCCACCCCCAACTCAACTTGTATTCATCTCCCTTTCTGTCCTCACACACAATAAGGCCAACGCACAGCATTGCATGTTGTAAGCCATCTCTGTCAGAAAAGCACAAATCACAGTGTTTCATCAGCCTGTGTCTCTCTCTCTCCTCCCCTCATAACTAAGCGAGCAGGCCTGCCATGTTAGCTCGCAGCTCTGTGTCTGAGAGATAAATGAAATGCAGATGATTGAAAAATGATATGATACACAAAAGCAAGTGTCATGTGGCTTTCGCATCCTCCTTGCTCACTGGCTTGTCTTGTAGCATGCCTTGGGCGGGATGAGTGGCCGACCCGAGCTACACAGATGCTCGTTAGCTCTACATGTGTTTCGCTGACAGCGAGTGTCTGACTGACGAGAGGGAAAGGCAAGGGGGTCTTGTAACATCGTCTAACATCGAGAGCTCATCGTGAGAAAGGGAAAAAAAGTCTCTCTCTCTATCTTTGCAAGTTTGTGTGTGTGTGAGAGAGAGAAAGTATATGTGGGTGTGTTTGCCAAAGAGGTGACAGACGATCATTACAGGCTGCGCGGTAGACCGCTAGCCATTTCCCAAGTTGTACATTTGGTCAGTGAGGTGTTTACTAAGTCGCTGGGCTAACCATCGCCAAGGGGAAAGCCTGGGGCACCTGTCTGAATAGATGCTAATACCTTACTTTCACATAAATGAGTGTATTTTAGTATTTGCATAAATTAGTATATTTTAGTATTTGAAGAAGTAACAGAACAGAGTGACACATCAGTGAGATCAAAGGAACGCCTTCTCCCTCGCCTTTTTCAGTAAAAGGTTTTCATTTTCATAAATTGGGAATACGAAGGAAATGTTTTCCTTGTCATCATTAGAGAAGAGACAGTTCACTTCATCTCGGGGTTATATCGTTTAAGATCTCTGCCTATGAGAGCTCCAATAAATCTTCTGCCATGAATTCTTTTCACTCATTTTTCACGAGTGTTATGACAGCTACACTATATTGCCAAATGTTTTGGGACGCCTGCCTTTACATGGACATGAATTTTAATGACATCCTATTCTTAATTCGTAGGGTTTAATATGGAGTCGGCCCACCCTTTGCAGCTATAACAGCTTCAACTCTTCTGGAAAGCCTTTCAACAAGGTTTAGGAGTGTGTTTATGGGAATTTTTGACCATTCTTCTAGAAGCGTATTTGTGAGGTCAGGCACTGATGTTGGACGAGAAGGCCTGGCTTGCAGTCTTCGCTCTAATTCATCCCAAAGGTGTTCTAACGGGTTGAGGTCAGGACTCTGTGCAGGCCAGTCAAGTTCCTCCACACCAAACTTGCACATCCATGTCTTTATGGACCTTGCTTTGTGCACTGGTGCGCAGTCATGTTGGAACAGGAAGGGGCCATCCATAAACTGTTCCCCCAAAGTTGGGAGCATGAAATTGTCCAAAATGTCTTGGTATGCTGAAGCATTAAGAGTTCCTTGCACTGGAACTAAGGGGCCAAACTCCAAACCCCTGAAAAACAACCCCACACCATAATCCCCCCTCCACCAAACTTTACACTTGGCACAATGCAGTCAGGCAAGTACCGTTCTCCTGGCAACCACCAAACCAAGACTCGTCCATCAGATTGCCAGACAGAGAAGCGTTATTCGTAACTCCAGAAAACACGTCTCCACTGCTCTAGAGTCCAGAGTTCTTCAGACGCTTTGCGTTGCACTTGGTGACGTAAAGCTTGGATGCAGCTGCTCGGTCATGGAAACCCATTCCATGAAGCTCTCTACGCACTGTTCTTGAGCTAATCTGAAGGCCACACAAAGTTTGGAGGTCTGTAGCTATTGACTCTGCAGAAAGTTGGCAACTTCTTCGCACTGTGCCCCTCATTATGTGCTGACCCCGCTCTGTGATTTTACGTGGCCAACCACTTGGTGGCTGAGTTGCTGTTGTTTCCAATTGCTTCCACTTTGTTATAATACCACTAACAGTTGACCGTGGAATATTTAGTACTGAGAAAAATTCACGAATGGACTTATTGCACAGGTGGCAACCTATCACGGTACCACGCTTGAATTGAATTGCTAGTGGTGTGTTAACCATTGCGAATGGTCAGTGAGCTGTAGAACTGGAGAACTGGATCCGTCTGTTTCATAACAAATCATTCTGACAGGTTTGGTGAACTGGATCATCTGAATTATTAAAAAGATCTGACTCAGAATAATGATTCATTCACATTGACACTTATCTCATTAAGGGACACCAAGCCGACGGTCGGCTGTTGGGCTAGTTTTTGTGGTCGCTCTAGTCTGTGAGAATTTGCGCGATTCAGCATGTTGAATTGGTGCCGGGGCCGTTGGGGAGAGGGTTTACTCTGATTGGATGTTCAGTTTAGCCAACAAGAATATAAGCGAAACTGATTAAAGCAAGCAAAAAAATTAAGCGAGCAAAGACGGCACAAACAGAAAGCTGTTCTAATTTTACATAATCTTACCTGTACTGTTTGTATATCTGTAGTCAGAATATCGGTTTCCCTTTTTTCAATGTCCAAGCACAAGCGCAGCTGGCGCGAGGCGGCAACACAATCGTTGGCTTTCGTTGCCGCTAGTTTTTTGATGAGTTTGAAGAGTTAGGGCAGAAGTTAGCTTTTTTTTTTTAGTAAATAACAACTTTAATTTCACCCTATTCCTCACACTGACTTTCCATGGAGCCCCATACATGATATGTGGGGGAAAAAGATATTGTGGCTACAAATTAAGAATTTGTTCCCATGACTAATTTATTCATTCCCTCATTTTAGTTCAACTGTGATAAAGATTTAACTTAATTAAAACAAGAGAATTAAAGGTGAAAATGAGGGAACAAATTAAGAACAACACGGCCAAAATTTAACTAAAATGAGGGAATTAATTAATAAAACGTGGCCACAAATTAATAAGTCATGAGAATGAACTCTTAATTTGTGGCTTGCAGATTTTTACTTCCACAGTTTGAAATGGCACGAGTAAATAATGACAAAGTTCATGTTCAGGTGAACAATTGCTTCAAATTTTCTGAAGAACTCTTTACTAGTAATCAGACAAGATGTTCATTGTGCTAAATTAAATTTAAAAATCTTACTAAATTAAAAAAGAAACAGAAAAAACAAACCCTTTCTATTAGGGTAATAAAAGAATATACATTCTCAGTTACTGTGAAACCTCGACTGTAAAAGTGTTTCATATGACCTCTGACCAGGCAGGAATTAGCAGAAGAAGCTAATGAACATGCAGGTCTCTCTTCTATCCTCTTTGTTAGCAACCTAGATAACAGCACTCAAGCTCTTTACGTAAAACATCAGAAATGCTCTGGCTGAAAAATCCTCTTCTAAATACATAAATAAATGAATAAATAAATAAAATGAAGAGTGGGCCCATTTCTCATCTTTTTGTGGCGGCTTAGATGCAGACTGGCAGTAAGAGTATAAAAGCGGGTGTCAGTGGGGTGGGGGTGATGTGTTTGTATGCGGGGTCTGTTGAAATGTTTACTCTAATGGAGGCCATAATGAGTGCATACAGTGCAGCGCTCTGGCTCCGATAGGGGGCTGCGTGCCAGCAGGGCTTTAAAGGAAGGGCCCAAAGCCTTGGGCACTTGGCATGCCGGCTCTTTCCGCAATCTCTCGGCACACAGAGCGAAGGAACGGTGAGAACCTGCAGATAAAAAGCTGTGAAATCTGCCATCACATGCCTTTGATTACTCATCCACAATTTACTGTTTTTAACCCCCAACCTCAGATGCAGTAAATAAACATGATTTAGTTTTTCATAATCTTTCACCTCCCCTTCAACTCCCACACCTCCATCTCTCTGCTGCTATCAAGAGTCCGGCCCATGTCTGTCGAAATAAAATGGTTCCAACAATGCTCTCTAATCATTCCCTCAGTGCAATCCCTGAATCCTTTTTGTGAATAATAAAAAAAGGGAAAATCCCACATTAGATCATCAAGCATCTAATTGTTTGGCCATTTTCTGAAATGAATTAAAAGCCTTTTCTCGCATATACTTCCAGCCAACATTGTGTCTGTGTGCACGTCCATAACTGAGGTTTATTTAAATGAAGAGAGAGAAAGAGTTCAATTTGAATCACACAGAGGCTGTCAGTGGCTTCTTGGACAGCCAGGCACTGATGAAATAGCACTTGCTGTCTTGTTGTTATTTAAAAGCAGTTGTAATCCATCTGAAAGGGACTGATATAATCCATTTAATTTCTCCTCCCTCACAGCAATAATACGGAGAAAAAAAATCTATCGAGGCTATGTAGCCTGGTGATTTAGTAATTATCTTTATTTTACCCTGGCGCATTTCGCTGCAGATTAATTGGAGCCTTATCTGCTCCAAGTGGCAGGTCACTTACCTCAACGCACCACAATATGGTTTATCTTAATCATCACCCTCCACTACCTTTAACCGTGGCCCATATGAACCCGGAAAGATTATTTCACATCAAAATCACCAACACAAACAGCATGGTTGTTACAGGGCGTTTAATTGGTTCCCCAAGATAACACTTTTCGGTGGGGTGATTGTGTAAAATTTGTGCACAATCCGACAAGAAGATGATTCTTACCAATTGCTTCCCTGACATAGACAAGGCTGTTAAATGTGAAAGGAAATCAGGGAAAAGATTATCGTGATGTGTGAAATGGGAAAAGACATTTGAAAATGCCACTTAGTAGGAGAATGCCAACACCCTTCACAAGTATTGTTTGAGTCACACACTCCTAAAGAAAGATTTCTGCAGTAAATCACACACTGTAGCTCTATTCCAGAACCTAGTTAACTACGGCAGCTGCCGTTTAATGTCACGTAACCTTAAAAGTATTGAATTTGCAACACCCTACAAAGATAGCAACTCTGCCTTTTTAAAAATCATATTAATTAAATGATAAATTAAATCTTTTTTTTTTTTTTTTAAATGAAAGAAATAAACAGTGGGCAATGGAAGGAAATGTTGATTTATATATAATTTATATAACTATTATATATGTATATAATTATTTATATATAAATCAACATTTCCATTGCATTCTATCTTGGATGAATTTAATTTTGTATTTAGTATATTATATTATATTATATTATATTATATTATATTATATTATATTATATTATATTTAGTGCTGTCAAATGATTAATCATGATTAATTGCATCCAAAATAAAAGTGTGTTTACATAATATATGTGGGTGTACGGTGTATAATTATGTATATATATAAATACACACACATGCATGTATATATTTAAGAAATATTTGTTATATTTATATATAAAATATTTGTTTACATATAATATAAATGATATATACATGCAAATATTTCTTAAATATATACATGCATGTGTGTGTATTTATATATACATAATAATTATACACAGTACATTCACATATATTAACTTTCACATATATATATAAAACTTTTATTTTGGATGCGATTAATCACGATTAATCGCTTGACAGCCCTAATTATATAATTTCTTTATTTAGATTTTTTTTAAATTACATTAATTTAAAAAAATACAAATATAAAATAGTACAAGCTTTTTTTTTTATTCTGACTGAAATACTCCACAGATTAAATCAATTATCAAAATGATCATTAGTTGCAGCCCTACATATGTTACACTTTCACACTCTTGTCATAAAGGACCACAAAACTGATCTCAAGTTGTTAAAAAGGTCTGACTCTGACCCCATCTGAAAACTGAACACTCGCCAGAGTGCACAGCTGTGATGCATTTTTGAATAAACCATGCCAAATTTACTCCTTAATGGGTAGCAGGTCAAAAGCTTCTCCCTTAGAGTAATACCTCCACCGCTTCATAACTCTAGCATCTGACAGCAGCTGTGTGAGTTTGTACCTTCACTATCTGACATCTGACATAAGATTAATGATAGGCCTTCTGGAACAACACAGAGAAATAGCCCTGTCCTAAAATCTCAGAAGCCGCAATCTATACAACCACTCCAATCACCCCCCATGCACTGTCACTCTGATACAAGAGTGGAGTTATCTGTTTCATATAGTACCCGATATGTATCAAACTGAAAAAGTTCTCATTATTGCACAACATACTACACTGCCCATGCCATTTATTAAGTCTCTTTCATTCCATACTGAGTTCAAATCCTTTCCCCTGACTATTCTCTGGAGGGTGAGCATTTAAAGTGTAGTTGAACTCATTATGTATCTGATACTGAAGGTACTTAGAGGGAATTTTTGTTTCTGGAATCCACAGCCACACACAGTTCCTTCAGACTACACAAACCTCAGTGCTTTGTCTAACTGGCATGCTGCACTCATGCCCTGATGCACTAGCGGCAGGGTAAAGGAGCCATTTCATCGGCCGTTGAGAGTCTAATTTACGGATATCTGCGTGAGCTCGGAGGCCCGAGGTGACCTGTCCCGTGTCTTATGGGGGGAATGGAAGTACGCATACCATGCGGACTTCAGCAGCGGGGTCCGGATAAGATCGGGCTACAGGGAGAGGCGAGTGAGCGCGCCCCGTTTGTTCTCCACTCCCTCTTATGTAGTGTGGGCTGATTGGGAGGAAAAGCTGAAATTGCTTTCACCGGGGCCCGGGCCGTCCGCTCCTGCAGCAGGCAATGATAACTAACAATGCCCTCAGGACCTAGTTAAAGCTGCATCACACATGCTGCAAAAGCACTTTAATGTGGCAGCATTAAGAAGCTGTCAGCTAGACTGGTGTGGAGGAAAACCGGCTTGAATTCATAGCCGATCACAAAAGCATTTGTTATAGTCACACACAAATCAAACTTGTACACGCTAATCAAGACTTTTGTTTTCTGTGATAGCTGATGGAGAAAAGAGTTTAGAAGATGACAGTGAGATGTATGTTTCTCTCTTCATGGCTGTCAACTCAGGTAGGGATGACCTAAATCACGCTATGTGGGAGTGTGGAGTGTCCTGTCCCTGTGCATATCATCAGCAGAGCTATGACAGAGACACCCTCAGGGAAAATGTGCTGTGGCTAGATGTACATTATAACTATATAACTTAATATTTTGGCTATTTAGACCTGGATGCACATTCCCCCATGAGACATGCTTTTTTTCTGTTTCTTTAATGAACTATTCACAATATCACAGTGTGCGAGCACATCTGTGTATGTTTGCGCGCAAAGCACGCGTACATTTGTTTATGCATGCATGCAATTAGCTGTGTTTATTATGCTGAGGTCTTGTTTAATGGTTCTAATTTTGCGGTTTCAATAAATATTCAAAAGGAACCAAGAGTAGCATGTTGTCGTAATTGACTTACAAGCAAGGTTGAGGGTGCTTTTGAAAGAGAATACAATTGCAACATCCCCAAATCCTTCATGCCGAAATAAATAACACCAAGTTACCTCACCTGACCCTGTTGTGTAGAGAGGTGTGTTATGATCCACCCACGCCCATTTCAATTAACACCATACTGAAAAGAGGTCATCATGCCGCCAAATGAAAGATGAACATTATAACTGCCAAGAGCCATCCATACAATGGATGTATATTGTCCATGCTATGATAACATGACATAAATTCTGATCTCCACAATTCTGTTTTATATAAATGCTACTTATTTACAGAGCAAGTATACTTTTTGACATGTATTCAAGTCATATCCTGTGATATATATATATATATATATATATATATATATATATATACACACACGTCTAAAAGTATACTTGCCGTGTAAATAAGTAGCATTAATAATTGTGGAGATCAGAATGTCTATCATGCTATCATACACTTGCTTATTCAGAAGAGAAGTGCATGACATAAAATAAAGTGATGCAAAGAGAGACAGAGATAATGTGAAAGAAAATAAAGTTGCATAAGTTTAAACTCCCCTCACCCTCTTTGGAGAAGGCAGACCACCTCACAATGCAAATGAGACACAGCCCCCTGTTAACAGCCTTCTCCTTTAAGATGCTTTACTGAGTATCTGAAGTCCTTAGCCATTAAATACACATTCTGAGAGTATCCTGTCAAACACAGATTTGAATCAATACTATTCTAGAGTGGCTCGTTAAACTTGAATCAGCTTTGGAAGTGGTGCATGCTTGGCTCACAGCTGCTGTCATTAGCCAGTGGCCTGGAGATTATTGGAGAAATGCCTGTCTGTGTGTGTGTGTGTGTGAGAGAGAGAGCACATGAACATCATTCTGCTTCACATGAATCTATTTTGATGTATTATATCACATTCATTAAAGTCAGGATTATTGTGTATGACAGTATAGCCAAACTTGATGCAACGTAAGTTGTACAAGTATGACACTAGAGATCTATGGAAAATGGTTCAACTTCATGAGTTTCTGTTAAAATACACAATATGTTACTATGTAGTAAGGATGCATTTTAAATCGGTCTTATATTGTTTATTAGGGTTTTTTTTTTTTTTACATTTATATGTATCTGCCAGTATTGTGGATGTATTTAAAATTGTGTCAATATCCTAATATGCTAATCATTTATAAATTAATTTATAACTAATTTATTTACTTCTTTCACACTGTTTTATTTCATAATGTTGGCTTAATTCCCTAGAACAAAGCAGTGATATTATTTTTAGTGTGATTAATTCATTTATTTACTTTTGGACAAAAATGTATTGGTCTTTTATTGGTTATTTGCCATCAAAAAATGTAAATAATTATTGGCTTATTTGGTATCAATCAATATTAATATCAGTGCATCCCTAATATTTTTTATATTATATCTAAACTAAAATACTAACTAGGGACATACAAATGAATGTAGACGGATATATAATTTAAAATGACAAAACTCAGTTCACCTGTGTCTCCTCATTTCTAGATTTCTCCTGCTGGGGATATTTCCAGCACCACTTACGGTCACCGAACTCCTATCATCGTGACCTGATTAATCTATGCAATGTGTGTGTTTGTGTGTGTACTGTGAGCCGGCAGTACGGGGGTTAACTCTGACAAGAACAGTAATGAGAGCGCAGCCAGACGTGTGAGGTAATTAGTCAGTGCGCTCTCCAATATTTACCCAGTTAATTATTTGTGAGTTTTACTCTTGTCTTCCTCTCTGACTGCTGCTGCTGTTGTTTTTTCCACACCATTTGTCATAATCTTACTCTCCTGGGCAGGACTCTCTCTCTCTCTCTCGCTGGTCCCAGTTTCTCTCTCTCTCTGTTTCTGTTTCACCAGGGAGTGGCATTTGGATGAACTCTTGTCAGTTAAGGTGTTAGACCGCTGTCCCTGAATGTGTGAGGTCATAAGATTATTTATTCATCCTGCTGTTCTCTCACTACTACTCAGAGATGTGAAAAGGTCCGGACTGTGGCCTATGAGCTTTGGGAAGAGTGGAGGGCAAACAGCAAAAAGGAGAAACAGTGAGAGAGAAACAGAGCTGTTTACAGCCTTGAGTCAATAGGAGGTGATCTAGTCATGCCTCTCATAGTTATAGTCTTCTTTTATTCTGGCTTGTGATATACTATCAGGGTCATCATTAAGGTAAATTGTTGTCTGTATACACAACAGTTCAAAAGTTTGGGGTCAGTAAGATTTTTTTTTTTAAAGAAATGAATACCTTTTATTCAGTAAGGATGTATTGAATTGATCAAAATAGACTGTAAAGACATGTATTATTATATTATCATTTCTAATTAATACTATTATTATAATATATATTATAAAAAATTATAAATTATATATATTATTAAATTATTATTAAATTAAATATTGTATATATATATATATATATATGACTAAAAAAGGCTGTATTATGTATGCCAGCCAGTAGTTGGTGATGTCATTTTGTCGAGAAACACCCCACAAACACGTAATACGCATGTGTAAAAAATGGATGCTTGTCAATCAGCTCCCTAGCTTCCTAGGTTGTGAATCAGTATATCACTAGGGAGCTGATTGAGACGCACCTAATGTAATACGCATGCGCATGACATCATCGTTTTCACAAATTCCCCATTTTGTTGTTTACATGTAGATGGTATAGTCATCGTTTTCAAAACCTTGCACTTTGAAACTCGTTTTCAAAAGCTTGCCTTTTCAGGCCCCCAAAATGGCGTTGTGTAAATGAATGGCCAAAATATAGATAGATAGATAGATAGACAGACAGACAGACAGACAGATAGACAGATTCCGCACAACCCTGTACGGTACAGCCTACTTGGGCTTGGTGAGAGGGGCCCAACCAAACGATTCTTGTCCCGGGCCCTGGATGCTGGATCACAAATCATTACTTGCTGAAGGCAATGCATTAACTGCTAGATAAAGCCAAAAATCTAGCACCATATCCATTTTCTGTGTCCGTATCTAGGAGGTTTAGCAGTGACAGAGGTGAGCAATTCCCAAGTATCTCCAGTGCAAAGATACAATTGAGTGCCAGCTAAGGCCAGAAACTTTCAGTGGTCACTTTTTCCTCCAAATACCTATTTTGAACCGCATGCACAACCACAATCGTTGCTCATTCTAAAGGAATAATGTGGCCAATATGGACATCCTCCACCAGCAATCTTTAATTAACAATCTCATTCAAAAACACAAAGTAGTTTTGTTCAGTGTGGGGGGTAGGGGTAGGGGCAGAGGGGATTGAAGATGGGTGAGTGTGCGCGTGTGTGTTTGCGTCTTTGCGAACATGGCCAAACCAGTAATTATTTCATTATGCCATGACAGCAATAATATTATAGTTGTGCGAGTGTGTGAAATGCTCTTATCTTGGGAACAAATGAGCCTCTCTCCCAGGGGAGAGGGCTGCACAGCAGGCCTGGGGTTGGCCTGCATTACTCTTCCTTCGCATAGCCGCCTTTTTAATATTCTTCCTCACGCCGTGCGCCGCAATTATTTTGAAAATAAATTTAGCACAGATAAAAATTGTGCCTCTTGGGTCAGGTAAATGACTTCCTTGTTTTTATTGAGAAGACAAGGTGTTTATTAGCAGCCTTGTTGGCTTCTTGTGGGGAGGTTTTCTGAGTTTGAGTAATTGTCCAATTAAATGTAATTTGGGGATGAACGCTAACCCAGCCGAATGTACAGTGCAAGTGAGACTACTACCGGGACACGCATTAATGAATCCCACGGAGACATCAAAATAAAATAAAAAAAGTATCATGTACTGTATATACCTCAGTTTTGCTTCCCAAAAATCTTAAGGCCTTAAAAACTGGGATTTATAGACAATGTGCAGGTCTTTCCCTCCCTTTGCTTTTTTACTCTGCACCCTCCTCTTTATCTCGCCCCTTTCTCCACATCTCTGCTCTCCAACACAAAAATAATTCATCATTCATGTAATTTCAGCGTGCAGAGAAATTGCCTCTTATTCAAACAGAAAGGTTACCTTAATTGTTATGTAGCTCAGCTATTTATGCCTGTGCATAAAATGCATGGGTGCTGCTTTGGAGAAAGGTCAGCCATTAGAAACGAAAGTAACTGTTTTCACCCTATCCTTTTTTATACTCTTGATGCACATGGCCTTTTTTTGTGTATGTTGTGCTCTTTACACTGTGAGTTGGGAGGAAGTAACAGAGTGGGACCCTCAACAAATCCCTATTGGATCTCAACAATGTCTCAAACTGTGCTCAGGGCACCAAATTCTGCAATCAAAAGTCATTTCAATATGAACTCAATAATTTCTTTTCAAGTTCATACAAAAACAAATTATTTAAGCAATGTTATCCACATCATTTTATAGCTATATATTCTTACTGATAGATTTTTTTATTTTATTTTTTTCAAAAGAAAGCTGAGAATGAAAAGACCTGAGCTATAATAGAGCAAACTCTAAACTATAAAATGTTTCTCTGGGAATATTACTGTACACTGTGCTCTGCTCCTGGTAAGGTGGAGAGGTCCCAGGATGTGCCAGACCAACTTTTGACAAGTAGCCTAAAGCTGGGTGTCATTTTGTCAAGTTATTTGCAAAACAAGTCAGTCCAGGCTAGTCATGCAAGCACAGTTTATTTACTTTATTATGTAACACTAAAAACCAATCATCAATTTGTCAAGGTGACAAAATGAGTATAGTGTTCAAAGGTGGGGTTTCCTTTCTTACAGTGGCCATGATCCACGTGTGGCCTTACTCCTTCTTAAGCCAAATTCACACGTAATTTTTATTCCATAAATTACTTTGATATATTTATAAATATAAATGCCAATTTCAACATCTTGACTAGGATCTAAAATGTATATACCAAAATATAAACTGCAAAAAAACTTGAGTCTAGGTCAAACCCGTCTAAAGAAGAGTTGCCAAGTGTTTTTGTCATTTTGTCCACCCCCATATACAACTACTATTGTAACGGTTGAGTGCAGTAAACTCCAGCAATGAGAGAAATACGTGACGCAGAATGACGATGACACAAGAGTTTAACTATAACTAACTATAAATTAGAACTTGACAATGAAACTATGAACTAAACATGAACGTGACAACTATGTTGTATACTGTATCAGTTAGTGGCACGTCCACTGTGTAGAGAGAGCATATAATAAATTAAAGGCCTACTATGGAGAAGAATGTCTGCTCCAAATACTTTTACAGAGCATCTCTTTCTGGACGTACCATCAGATAACAGTAGTTACAGTACCTGCTTAAAAAAGAACATAAAGTACTTCCATGAGCTAAAAGCATTATGACTAGAGATTCAAGAGACCAGAGAGACTTTCTGAAGATAACTTTGATCATGATTTTTTTTTTTTATTCTGCAAGTTATGTTTCTGGTGGAGGTGTGCATCTAAAAGAGATGCTTGAATATGTATAAACACTTAAATTGGGACAAACACTTATACCCCCACACACAAACACCAAAAACCTGCACACTGATGTAATCCCACAAGTACTTGACTTGATTTTACACTCATCGAGTTCACGAGAGGGTTGAACACATACCCACAAACCCCTGCACACACTTTCTTATATTTCTCTTCTCACATTAGAGGCTGGCGCTGCCACCATCACTACTGCCGCCCACAGCTCATCTTCACAGTAAACCTTGTCCCTCTTCAAAGCTTAAGTCTTCTGTGTTTACCTAAAAAAGCCATTCCAAGGGATTAATGAATCAGTAACTGACATGTAAGCGCAACCATCACGAGACGACGGACTGATAGGAAATGACATTTGAATGGAGAGAAGTCGAAACTAAATCAGGTTTACTTGATACTGCTGCTGGAAGGCGCTTTGGCTGAGAATCCATATGACATGTTGATTGGACAAACAGCTTCAAATTCCTAATGAATATGGATGGGAGTGTTTATGCCTTTTGGAAAATAATCAACTACGTTCAGCATTTTTTTTTGGTGGGGGTGGGGTGTTTACATAAATACAACCTGGAATGGCGCTGGGATGGGGCATGCATTCTCTCTCTCTCTCTCTCGCTCTCTCTTCACGGAGGATACGATAATGTGTTTATTTCAGATGTATGGGTCCTGGACCTTCATTTTGAGTTCATACTGTCTTAAAATGGATTATCTGCAGAACCTAGGTGTGATTTAAATATGAATAGGTGAGAATTTATTTTGTGGTGCTCAATTCCCCTTACAAATCAGTGCCCCTCCTTTCCAGGTCCATAATCCAATTTCAGCAGAACCCGAGTAAAAAAAAACAAAAAAAACAACAAAAAAAAAACAGATGAAGTGAAATCTCATATCTTTCTTTTTATGTTAGCTTGTCTTCTGAATTCAATATTTGATTGTTTACTTACTGGTCCTGGGTGAATGAATATGTTAAGGGAGCACCTATGTGAAAGTCATTAATATCAACATATTAGGGAAAAGAAATTCATCTCGTGGACTTAATTTATTTGAAATACACGAACCATCTCTTGTCTTGTTTGCCACACCTGAAACATTGAATTTTTCTGTGATTGAATACCTGTTGTATTAAATAAGATTGCATTGTGTGTTGTCCGCTAATAATTCCCGACCGCACACAACCTCACACAGCCTGATAGAAAGCAGCATGAGCAGGGAAAGTTTCCATCATTGAGGCCCTGTGCTGTATTTATAACATTTGCTAATCTTGAAAATCAGAATAAGAAGATTTATTAAAAGTCTGACTTTTCCCTTGAGTGTGTAGTACACAAAAAGGTCAGATTGTCTTGTCATGTGAAGAGCTCTTTTATGTGACAACACAATTAGCTAAATCTTAACATAAAAAGAAAGATGAAATGGAGAAATCAAAGATCCATTTCTGAGTGTTTCTTCAACTCTTATGTCCCAGGCATAGTAATTTTATATGAACTGATATTAACGTTTTTCTTTTTGTTATATGAAGGTTTCAAAAGTGAACATACTTGTTTACCAAGGAGACAAGAGTGTCAGTGAAGAGCATGCTTGAGATGAAACATGGGTAACATTTTACAACAAGGTTTCATTAGTTAACATGAACTAATAATGAACTGCACTTATAAAGCATTTATTTATCTTTATTAATGTTAATTTCAACATTTACTAATGCATTGTTAAAATCTTGTTAACATTAGTTAATGCACTGAACTAACATGAACAAACCATGAACAGCCATAACTTTTATTAACTAACGTTAACAAAGATTAACTAATGCTGAACAGAGGTGTTGTTCATGGTTAGTTCCTGTTAACTAATGTATTAACTAATGTTAACTAATACAACCTTATTGTGAAGTGTTACCAAAACATGTGATTTATGTATGAAGAAAAAAAATAGTTAAAATAATTTGTGAACTTAATATTTGTATGTAATTTCCAATCGTTAAAGTGTTAAAATTATTATTTCTTTTTGGGGTTTTTAGTATATACAAAATGGCAGCTATAAAATTAACTTTTACAAGACAAAAGTGAGCCATTTTATTCCAAAAATGTGTTATTTAGCTATTAAAAACAATACCACAATACATTATTTGAGGTGTGGTAAAAATTACACTGACATTTAGAAAAAAAAGTTGTGATGCATGTATGTTCACTTTTGGACAAATAAATATACTAGAGGTTTATTTTTTTCACAGGTCTTAAAGTGCCAAGAGTCGAAGAAACATCCTTTTATGTTCAGATGTGAAGAGCTATAAACCTTGAGGGGAGATTTCTTCATTGAATGTACAATGTGCTGGCTATAGGGGGTTGATTCATGGAAGTGAATGACAAGACCTTGAAGTCAGCCACACTTCAGTAGGTCAACTGTCCCCCCTTGGGGCACTATCCCCATCCTGTGTCTTCCATGGCCAAAATTAACAAAGCCACTGTCACTCTCCCCCTGCCAAAGAAAAATAATTGGGTTTCTTAAGGAACACATAGAAATGCTTAACACTGCGATCAATGTTTCACAGCGTTCCATCAGCCCACTTGATCCCATTATATTTGATAACCATTCACACTGATTGATCCACTAGAAGACGTGGTATTGATAAATAATTAAAAAACTTTCCATTTAATTTGGACATAAAGGAAAGGAGTGTGAGATGGGACAGGAGGGAAAAGCAATTAGGCCCCTGTTTGGTGTAATGAGGCCCACAGCCATGCTGCAGGAGTGCTTGTGGACCCCATAACGCCTGGCTTTTCAAAGCTCCCCCCCCCAACTCATTCTCTCCCGGTGGACATCACCAGCTGAATTAGTCTACCATATTCACAGGAATCATTGCGATCCGGTTTGAAAGAAAATCAATAAGATATATCCATTTATGCTTCCAATTGAAGGAGCAAGGCCAGTGGAGACCTAGCATGCTGAACAAACACATGATTTAATAGGACAAAATTCTCCCTCCTACTTTGTTGTCTTTACAACAAATTGAAAGATTTGCTGTAGTTTTCCATCTAAACAATCCTTCTTTTCCCTCACACTAGATTGTTTATTATTTTAGCTTGTTTCACACCCTGTTTCTGTTAACATACCAGCAGAACAATTTATAAATGTGTAGTGGAAAGTTATAAGCAAACAAGTTTTCAAATTCCGGTAAGAGTCATAACTAGGATCTAAAATAGGATCTGTTAAATAAATAAATAAATAAATAAATGTATGTAAAAGTGGGAAAAACAAAAAAATTTCACGATGAAGTTCCATGCTTTAAGAATCATGAAATAACAAAAAACATTGTTTTTTTTTTCTTTATTTTTCACAGCATTTATTATTCTAGGTTAATGTTTATTTACGCTCATTCATAGTATTTTATGTTGAATATTTATTTACAATTTAAAATGTATAATGTATAATCTCAAAATGTTACAAAAGTATTAGAATATGTAAAATCAACACCAAGAGTAAAAAAAAATGCAAGTTCATGACACGTAATACATCATCTAACGTTAACAAATTGAGCTAATTTTTGTGCTTTTACATTTATTAATTTAGCAGATCCTGGTTTTGATTTAGACTTTTTTTATCTACCTTTTAGATTTAAACCACGCCTTTTGTATACTATATCACCATGCACTCGCAGGGAGATATATGTAGTTGCAAACAACTTTCTTACCGGTAGATTTTTTTATTTTATTTTTTTCAAAAGAAAGCTGAGATTTACATGAAAAGACCTGAGCTATAATAGAGCAAACTCTAAACTATAAAATGTTTCTCTGGGAATATTACTGTACCCTGTGCTCTGCTCCTGGTGAGGTGGAGAGGTCCCAGGATGTGCCAGGATCAGCCAGGTACAACATACACTTGCCTGGCAATCTGTAACTATTGTACGTTTTGGCAAATTTTGCACAACTGAGGGTTAAGTTTATGGGTTAGGAGTGGACCTTCATATTGACTTTACTTTCTAATTATCGTATGTTTGTGTACGAATCAATTTGTACAAATTTATACGACTATACCACCAAAGTGTCAAATAGCTACATTTTCTCATTAGATCAGGATGCCCTGGTCTGGTTAGACCAACTTTTGACAAGTAGCCTAAAGCTGGGTGTCATTTTGTCAAGTTATTTGCAAAATAAGTCAGTCCAGGCTAGTCATGCAAGCACAGTTTATTTACTTTATTATGTAACACTAAAATGAGTATAGTGTTCAAAGGTGGGGTTTCCTTTCTTACAGTGGCCATGATCCACGTGTGGCCTTACTCCTTCTTAAGCCAAATTCACACAGAATTTTTATTCCATAAATTACTTTGATATATTTATAAATATAAAAGCCAATTTCAACATCTTGACTAGGATCTAAAATGTATATACCAAAATATAAACTGCAAAAAAACTTGAGTCTAGGTCAAACCCGTCTAAAGAAGAGTTGCCAAGTGTTTTTGTCATTTTGTCCACCCCCATATACAACTACTACTGTAACGGTTGAGTGCAGTAAACTCCAGCAATGAGAGAAATACGTGACGCAGAATGACGATGACACAAGAGTTTAACTATAACTAACTATAAATTAGAACTTGACAATGAAACTATGAACTAAACATGAACGTGACAACTATGTTGTATACTGTATCAGTTAGTGGCACGTCCACTGTGTAGAGAGAGCATATAATAAATTAAAGGCCTACTATGGAGAAGAATGTCTGCTCCAAATACTTTTACAGAGCATCTCTTTCTGGACGTACCATCAGATAACAGTAGTTACAGTACCTGCTTAAAAAAGAACATAAAGTACTTCCATGAGCTAAAAGCATTATGACTAGAGATTCAAGAGACCAGAGAGACTTTCTGAAGATAACTTTGATCATGATTTTTTTTTTTTATTCTGCAAGTTATGTTTCTGGTGCATCTAAAAGAGATGCTTGTATAAACAAAATAAATTTAGCAGATCCTGGTTTAGATTTAGATTTTTTTTTTTTATCTACCTTGTAGATTTAAACCACAAAAGTTGTTTTTGGACAAAGGCCTTTTGTATACTATATCACCATGCACTCGCAGGGAGATATATGTAGTTGCAAACAACTTTCAAAAGATATTTTGTAGCCCACCCACCCAAGTTGTTAACATGCACTTTTTCTCTGCATTGACAATGATACTTTTCCAGTGTAAAGTTACCTGCTTGACATGCTATCGCCGCCTGTGTGTCGAGTGTCAGCACATTGGCTGGTATAATGTGTCATTGAGCCCTGTACTGAAGGTGGCTGAGGTGTTGAGATGGAGGTTAATCAGCTCATGTGTCATGTAGCATAGAGACGACGTGTGGTGCAGAGAGACCAACAAGACCTTAGTGAATCCCCCAGCTGCTTGGCCCAGCCAGTTAACACCACACATTCAGGTCATGGCCCGCCAGTGAGGGACACGCAGCCCCAGATGTGTGATATGAGCAAGGGATGCAGGTGGTAAGATGCAGCCCACACACTAGCTAATAATGTGCTGTGGCACTTTTTGGACTTGCACCTTCCGCCAAAAGTCGCTGGGTGACGGGGTGAGCGATGCTCGTCCTTGAGCGCGTCAGGCAAAGACAATATCAGGCCCAGCGAAATGATACAGAGCCCGTAAGGGGACATCATGATGGGAAAAAAAATAGGAGATAGGAGGAAAAACTATATTTTAGGTTAGTTTTAGTGCTTTTGCGAATGCAAATTTTTATCGGGGGAATGCAATATTTTTGTGAGAGAACGCAAATGTTGTGTGAGCGAACAAAGTTTCTCGGGGAACACAATACTTGGTCACACTTTAGATTATGGTGCAATTCTCACTATTAACTCACTATTAACACTATTAAATGTACTGCTTATTAATAGTTAGTAAGGTAGTTAAAGGGATAGTTCATCCAAAAGTAAAAATTATGTACTCACCCTCAAGCCATCCTAGGTGTATATTCTTCTTTCAGACGAGTTATATAAAAAAAATGTCATGGCTCTTCCAAGCTTTATAATGGCAGTGAAATGCAGCCCAAAATTTGAAGCCCAAATTACGAAACGTAGCGCAAAAATGTGTAACACTTTCTCCATAAGTTGAATACGGAAGGCGGTCCGCTGGAAGCTAGATATTTTACTTTATAACGTGTTAAATATGGATATTTTTCTTTTAAAAAAAACCATCGATTCGCTTCAGAAGGCCTTTATTAACCCCCCGCAGCCGTGTGGATTACTTTTATAATGGATGGATACACTTTTTTGGTCTTCAAATTTTGGGCTGCCATTCACTGCCATTATAATGCTTGGACGAGCCAGGACATTTTTTAATATAACTCTGATTTTATTCTTCTGAAAGAAGAATGTCATATACACTTAGGATGGCTTGAGGGTGAGTAAATTACTAGTTTGGGTGAACTATCCCTTTAAGGGATGTAGAATATATTCATGCAGAACAAGGCATTAATATGTGCTTTATAAGTACTAATAAACAGCCAATGTCCTAGTAATATGCATGCTAATAAGCAACTAGTTAATAGTGAGAATTGGACCCTAAACTAGTGTTAACCAATACTTTCGTGAGATAACGCAACGTTTCCCGGGGGAACGCAATCATTTTCATAGAGAACGCAAAAGTTTTCCAAGCGAACGCAAAAATGTGTAAATATAATTTTTCCCTCCCAGTTCATATTTTTTTGCATCATCACCCCTTAGGGGCTCCGTAAAATGGAGAGAATCTCAGCTAATTTACAAATTAATTTGACCACAGAAAAGAAAATATTGTGCTGCGTCAAATTTCTTAATGTTGATATCCGTCTAATTGATGACTTGGTGCCACATCAATCCATTATGCATAATTTATTTTGGATCAAATCCCACATTATCATAATCACCCACTGGATATGCCGCTCACTGTGACACTTCGGCAAGTGGCAAAGCCGTGACTCTGGTAGGGGTAAAGAGCAAGAGCATTTGAGAGAGAGAGAGAGAGAGAGAGAGAGAGAGAGACGTACCCAGCAGCTGGCTCAAACATCTCCCTTAGCAGACTCCTCTGTGATGTACGGGATGTTAAGATGTCAGCCCCTCATTCACTTAAAGCTGATAACTGCAGTCAGAAGTGTGACTGTGCTCAATGTGTGTGTGCAGACTGGCACGGAACGGGTTACCCGTCTGCCTGCCTGCTCAAATGCTGCCGTTTGCAATCACTAAGCAGCTTTAGTGTCTCCTACCACAGTCCTGATTTAAAATTCATAAATGCTAATCCTTCATAATTTACAGTTTAAAAAGCAGCCCTGTGCGTGGGCCCTGTGGCCATGGCTCAGTCAGAGTAATTATCCCAAGGAGCTGGGAATGGACTACTCACCGAGACTTTTAACAGTCAAGGAAATCCCCTCCACTGGCACCCAACCCAATTACTCCAAATAAGTAAACAGATTAGCAAGTCATTTTCCCGTGCAATCTGGACAAAGAGGCCAAATCGCAGCTATGCACAGAGTCAGGTGGGTAAACAGTTAGGCCTGCATGCTCTTTATGAGGTGTGTGAGGTGTGCCAATTTTATTTTAATTTTATTAGCCATTTCATTTCATTTGTAAAGAGGAAGTAAGAGATGACTGTCTTTCGCAGGGCTAACATGCTCTCTCAACGGCATCGGAAGGTTATTTGTTGCCTGCGCTTTGATGGAGGTGACATCTTTGCAGTGTGTGGCCTTCGCAGTGGCTTTTTAAAGCTTCTACTGATCTCTGTTTGTGTTGTAAAGAGTGGATTATTCTATCTACTGTGAATGTTGCTAATGGTGGTTGACAACATCCATTTGGAACTGACCTGGTTTTTCAATTTCCTTTAATGGCTCCACTAGTTTCACAAGGGGCTTTAGTTTTGATGGGGTACATTTGGGGAAAAAAATTAATACAAAGGCCAGCATATATGGATTCGAAATGAAAAATTACAATTGTTTAGTCTGTATATAAACACTGCATCTGTTTCTTTCCTCTTATTAAACATGAAGTTGACCGTGCTATTCAGTGACCATAAATACACTATATTGGCAAAAGTTTTGGGACGCCTGCTTTTACATGCACATGACTTTAATGACATTTCATTCTTAATCCGTAGGGTTTAATATGGAGTTGGCCCACCCTTTGCAGCTATAACAGCTTCAACTCTTCTGGGAAGGCTTTCCACAAGGTTTAGGAGTGTGTTTAGAATTGTTGACCATTCTTCTAGAAGCACATTTGTGAGGTCAGGCACTGATGTTGGACAAGAAGGCCTGGCTCACAGTCTCCTCTCTAATTCATCCCAAAGGTGTTCTATTGGGTTGAGGTCAGGACTCTGTGCAGGCCAGTCAAGTTCCTCCACACCAAACTCGCTCATCCAGGTCTTTATGGACCTTGCTTTGTGCACTGGTGCTCAGTCATGTTGGAACAGGAAGGGGCCATCCATAAACTGTTCCCCCAATGTTCGGAGCATGAAATGGTCCAAAAAGTTTTGGTATGCTGAAGCATTAAGAGTTCCTTTCACTGAAACTAAGGGGCCAAACTCCAAACCCCTGAAAAACAATCCCACACCTTAATCCCCCCTCCACCAAACTTTACACTTGACACAATGCAGTCAGGCAAGTACCGTTCTCCTGGCAACCGCCAAACCCAGACTCGCCCATCGGATTGCCAGACAGAGAAGCGTGATTCGTCACTCCAGAGAACACGTCTCCACTGCTCTAGAGTCCAATGGCGGCGTGCTTTACACCACTGCATCCCACGCTTTGCGTTGCTCTTGGTGATGTAAGGCTTGGATGCAGCTGCTCGGCCATGGAAACCCATTCCATGAAGCTCTCTACGCACTGTTCTTGAGCTAATCTCAAGGCCACGCATGGCCAACCACTTCGTGGCTGAATTGCTGTTGTTTCCAATTGCTTCCACTTTGTTATAATACCACTAACTGTTGACTGTGGAATATTTAGTAGTGAGGAAATTTCACGAATGGATTTATTGCACAGGTGGCAACCTATCACGGTACCACGCTTGAATTCACTGAGCTCCTGAGAGCGACCCATTCTTTCACAAATGTTTGTAGAAGCAGTCTGCATGACTAGGTGCTTGATTTTATACACCTGTGGTCATGGAAGAGATTGGAACACCTGAATTCAATGATTTGGAGGGGTATCCCAATAATTTAGGCAATATAGTGTATATCTCATGATTCATAGTACTAGAACATTAAAGTGACAGTTTTTGGTCTAATGCAAATCTAGAAAAGGCCAGCATGTCTGGCTTGATCTTGATTGGATCTTGAGAGCTTTATAGTGTATACATTTGAATAGATAGAATCTTCCATTAAGTTAAATAAAGCAAGATCTTTCCATAGACAGTTCAGTCCAATGGTGGGAAACAGGTGAGTAAACAGCAGGGATGTATGGTCAAAAAAGAGAGGTAATCAAAGCCCTTCCCCCGTGGCAAATATCCAGATATTTACATTGCCATCATATATGGTATACACTCACCTAAAGGATTATTAGGAACACCTGTTCAATTTCTCATTAATGCAATTATCTAATCAACCAATCACATGGCAGTTGCTTCAATGCATTTAGTGGTGTGGTCCTGGTCAAGACAATCTCCTGAACTCCAAACTGAATGTCAGAATGGGAAAGAAAGGTGATTTAAGCAATTTTGAGCGTGGCATGGTTGTTGGTGCCAGACGGGCCGGTCTGAGTATTTCACAATCTGCTCAGTTACTGGGATTTTCACGCACAACCATTTCTAGAGTTTACAAAGAATGGTGTGAAAAGGGAAAAACATCCAGTATGCGGCAGTCCTGTGGGCGAAAATGCCTTGTTGATGCTAGAGGTCAGAGGAGAATGGGCCGACTGATTCAAGCTGATAGAAGAGCAACTTTGACTGAAATAACCACTCGTTACAACCGAGGTATGCGGCAAAGCATTTGTGAAGCCACAATACGCACAACCTTGAGGCGGATGGGCTACAACAGCAGAAGACCCCACCGGATACCACTCATCTCCACTACAAATAGGAAAAAGAGGCTACAATTTGCACGAGCTCACCAAAATTGGACAGTTGAAGGCTGGAAAAATGTTGCCTGGTCTGATGAGTCAGAATTTGGCGTAAACAGAATGAGAACATGGATCCATCATGCCTTGTTACCACTGTGCAGCCTGGTGGTGGTGGTGTAATGGTGTGGGGGATGTTTTCTTGGCACACTTTAGGCCCCTTAGTGCCAATTGGGCATTGTTTAAATGCCACGGCCTACCTGAGCATTGTTTCTGACCATGTCCATCCCTTTATGACCACCATGTACCCATCCTCTGATGGCTACTTCCAGCAGGATAATGCACCATGTCACAAAGCTCGAATCATTTCAAATTGGTGTCTTGAACATGACAATGAGTTCACTGTACTAAAATGGCCCCACAGTCACCAGATCTCAACCCAATAGAGCATCTTTGGGATGTGGTGGAACGGGAGCTTCGTGCCCTGGATGTGCATCCCACAAATCTCCATCAACTGCAAGATGCTATCCTATCAATATGGGCCAACATTTCTAAAGAATGCTTTCAGCACCTTGTTGAATCAATGCCACGTAGAATTAAGGCAGTTCTGAAGGCGAAAGGGGGTCAAACACAGTATTAGTATGGTGTTCCTAATAATCCTTTAGGTGAGTGTATGTATATATATATGCCAACACAAATAAAATAAAATTACAAGATGTTTATTGTAAACGTAATGTGCAGCTTTTTAATGGGGCAACAAAGATATGATAGATACGAGAAAACGATATAGGCTTTTAATAATCTTTCAGTGCAAAAAAACCATATGAAACGCTTCAAAACAGAGCGGCACAAAACGCTTATGCGCATCCTGGGTGCAGAATGATGCACTTAAACAAGAATGCTGAAGAGGATCGTGTGACGATATATATTTCTGATGATTATTTAATTATCACAACAGGCCTAATCTGCGCATGTGACTGCCTGTCTGAGTTTTGTCGACAGACAAAAACCATGGTTTAACTACAATAACCATGGTTTTTTGGTTTTATTTGTAGTAAAACCTTGGTTCATTTTCGTACGGTCTCAAATAACCCAGTAAATAATATCAGGCATTGTATTTGAGCTGAAACTGTGAATAAACACCATCCTGCAGAGCTTTGCTAGCGGGTTAATAAACTCAACCAAACGCATCCTATATGAGATTAAGCAGATATGTACCTATATTACAACTTCGGTACATCAGCACAGAAGGACGAGAATGCGCACGTGAACTTGGCCGTGCTAGTTTTTACAGACTATGGTTTAAAAGGGAAACTCACATTTTGAATGCGCTCTTCCCTTAACAACAACGCCGATACCCGGACAACGAAAGCACAGAGAATTTACAACACTATTACAATCGTGTTCTCGTTATAATGCTATATGACAGATTGGCTCTGCACATCTTGCACTTAATTTTATTTTTCATGATCAAAGTGATTACAGACACAACTGCGCGTTTTCGAATCCAAGTCCTCCAAGTACTCGACCACTGTTGCCCATCCCTAGTTGATTTTTGAGATGGATGATAATAAAAAGTCTTTGTCTTACAGGTGCATGAGATTGTGGATGGCTGAAGCAGACGGAGTAGCCTACACACCTCGCTGGATGGGAAGGTAAGTGAATACATACACAAAGGACCAGGGGACACGAAGGGATCAGATGCTGGAGATACATGGAGAGGAATAACGATGGAGATATAATGCTGGAGGGAATCGCAGGAGTCAGGGAGGTAGTTCAAAAGGTGAGAGTGACCGTTGTGATTGGCTGGGTAGAGAGCCTGGCTGGTCTGTGACAAAAGGTGTGTTCAACATCGGCTGCGACCTGATGTAACCAATTGGCGAGAGTTGTCGCATGCAGTCGGGGAGGAGCTGAAAACGGAGACATGAAGTCGGAAACTTTCTGCTTCCCATAGTGACAATCGCGCTGTTTGCACACTTTCCCATATGAAAAAGTTTTGTTCAAAACATCTGTGATTCTTATATGCTCCAACAGAATACTGTAAGGATCATATGTGCTGCAAAAACCACATGTATTTTTAATCATATATGTCCTACACTGTAAAAAAAAATGTGATGGAGGGTGTTAAATACAACCTCTGCAAAGGGGTTAGATTTTACTTTAGTATATTAGTTAGCAAGTAAAATATATAAATATAAATAAAAAAATAAAAAATGAAAAAAAATATATATATATATATCTACAGGTGCTGGTCATATAATTAGAATATCATCAAAAAGTTGATTTATTTCACTAAGTCCATTCAAAAAGTGAAACTTGTATATTATATTCATTCATTACACACAGACTGATATATTTCAAATGTTTATTTCTTTTAATTTTGATGATTATAACTGACAACTAAGGAAAATCCCAAATTCAGTATCTCAGAAAATTTGAATATTACTTTTAATTTTTAGAAATCTTGGCCAACTGAAAAGTATGAACATGGAAAGTATGAGCATGTACAGCACTCAATACTTAGTTGGGGTTCCTTTTGCCTGAATTACTGTAGCAATGCGGCGTGGCATGGAGTCGATCAGTCTGTGGCACTGCTCAGGTGTTTTGAGAGCCCAGGTTGCTCTGATAGTGGCCTTCAGCTCTTCTGCATTGTTGGGTCTGGCATATCGCATCTTCCTCTTCACAATACCCCATAGATTTTCTATGGGGTTAAGGTCAGATGAGTTTGCTGGCCAATTAAGAACAGGGATACCATGGTCCTTAAACCAGGTACTGGTTGCTTTGGCACTGTGTGCAGGTGCCAAGTCCTGTTGGAAAATGAAATCTGCATCTCCATAAAGTTGGTCAGCAGCAGGAAGCATGAAGTGCTCTAAAACGTCCTGGTATACGGCTGCGTTGACCTTGGACCTCAGAAAACACAGTGGACCAACACCAGCAGATGACATAGCACCCCAAACCATCACTGACTGTGGAAACTTTACACTGGACCTCAAGCAACATGGATTGTGTGCCTCTCCTCTCTTCCTCCAGACTCTGGGACCCTGATTTCCAAAGGAATTTACTTTCATCAGAGAACATAACTTTGGATCACTCAGCAGCATTCCAGTCCTTTTTGTCTTTAGCCCAGACGAGACGCTTCTGATGCTGTCTGTTGTTCAAGAGTGGCTTGACACAAGGAATGTGACAGCTGAAACCCATGTCTTGCATACGTCTGTGCGTAGTGGTTCTTGAAGCACTGACTCCAGCTGCAGTCCACTCTTTGTGAATCTCCCCCACATTTTTGAATGGGTTTTGTTTCACAATCCTCTCCAGGGTGCTGTTATCCCTATTGCTTGTACACTTTTTTTCTACCACATCTTTTCCTTCCCTTCGCCTCTCTATTAATGTGCTTGGACACAGAGCTCTGTGAACAGCCAGCCTCTTTTGCAATGACCTTTTGTGTCTTGCCCTCCTTGTGCAAGGTGTCAATGGTCGTCTTTTGGACAACTGTCAAGTCAGCAGTCTTCCCCATGATTGTGTAGCCTACAGAACTAGACTGAGAGACCATTTAAAAGCCATTGCAGGTGTTTTGAGTTAATTAGCTGATTAGAGTGTCACCAGGTGTCTACAATATTGAACCTTTTCACAATATTCTAATTTTTTGAGATACTGAATTTAGGATTTTCCTTTGTTGTCAGTTATAATCATCAAAATTAAAATAAACAAACATTTGAAATATATCAGTCTGTGTGTAATGAATGAATATAATATACAAGTTTCACTTTTTGAATGGAATTAGTGAAGTAAATCAACTTTTTGATGATATTCTAATTATATGACCAGCACCTGTATGTATATATATATATATATATATATATATATATATATATATATATATATATATACACATACACACTCACCTAAAGGATTATTAGGAACACCCGTTCAATTTCTCATTAATGCAATTATCTAATCAACCAATCACATGGCAGTTGCTTCAATGCATTTAGGGGTGTGGTCCAAACTGAATGTCAGAATAGGAAAAAAAAGGTGATTTAATCAATTTTGAGCGTGGCATGGTTGTTGGTGCCAGACGGGCCGGTCTGAGTATTTCACAATCTGCTCAGTAACTGGGATTTTCACGCACAACCATTTCTAGAGTTTACAAAGAATGGTGTGAAAAGGGAAAAACATCCAGTATGCGGCAGTCCTGTGGGCGAAAATGCCTATGAGGCTAGAGGTCAGAGGAGAATGGGCCGACTGATTCAAGCTGATAGAAGAGCAACTTTGACAGTCACCAGATCTCAACCCAATAGAGCATCTTTGGGATGTGGTGGAAAGGGGGTCAAACACAGTATTAGTATGGTGTTCCTAATAATTAGGTGAGTGTATATATATATATATATATATATATATATATATATATATATATATATATATATATATATATATATATATATATATATATATATATATATATATATATATAGTTAGCAATAACACAAGTCAAACACACCTGCATGTTCCTAAGTATTTAGCAAAGAGACTATTACTGTACTGAAAAGTGCACAGCCATTACTTTTTAATAAAAGTAACAGTTTTAATGGTGTTTGGCCAATTGTCAACCTCACCACAAAATTTGAATTTAAACAATTACAATTATTTAATGTGCAAAAACATCATTCACAACAAGTTAAAAACTATTATATTTTTATTAAAGTTATTAAACTATACTTCTGCTCTTCTCATTTGTTAGTCCCTTTAGATAAAAGCGTCTGCTAAATGATTAAATTTAAATGTAAAAACAAGACTATTCTTGTTGTTTAGCTATGTAATTGGTATTAAGAAAGCCCTCAAGCACATGGTTAGCACAAATGTACAGCGATTTGCTGTGGTGACACTGACAAAAAGCAAAAGATAGAATATATGTAATGTGATATATGTTTATGTTCCTTTTGTGATCATTAATAGTCTATTTTGTGCCCATTCCCTTTAAATGAGCTATGTTTTAGTGAACTTGGGTTTGCAGATTGCACAAGTGTAGTTATTTCCCAAAATATATGCTGAACTTTAGGGAAAATCTAAACTTCTATAATTTGCATTCATGTAAATGCAACATATATGAATATAAATTATTACCATATTAAAATCAGAATATAGTACATTATTCAATAGAAAGTACTGTATAAGAATAGATTGTTATACTGGAATACATTATATTGAAAAGTGTTTCTAATATTTATGTATGTAAATGGAGTGGTCAAGATATTAGAAACACCTCTTAATATAATGCAGTCCAGCTCTGCACCACTGCAAACTACAACCTCAATAATAAACATGTAGTTAAATTAACACCGCCCTGATGAAAGTGTACATACATAACAGGGGAAAATAAACCAAATATTTATTTATTTCACCTAGCTTTAACTGTTGCTCTCCTCTTTTAAGTTCTAGATTTTGCATCATCATGCAGATGTAATTATGCATCATGCAATAGGATTTAAACAATTTTTTTATCAAGATGCAGCTTACATTGATTCAAGCCAAAATGCAACTTAGTTAGGTCTTGACTAAATCTTGATGTGGTATGACAATTGAAATAATAATCTTATATAATAATCTAATGATTAAAAATGGTTTTAAAAAAACGAATTAAAAAAATTAATTCTTTTTCTTCCACAGAAAGATCTATATGAAAACATTCGAAGACCACGAAAGAAGAATTGTACTACAAGTTTAGCCACAGACTGTTTCATCCCAACTTTATAGACTAAAATAACTAGCTCCCGGCGGACGACTTGCGCCAAAAGAGTGACCTGTGACGCGATGTACGATGTAGGAGTAGCGTAAGCTTCGATGTCTCTCTCTGGGCAACACAATCAAGCTCTTTTTCTCTTATATCCTTAATTCTCTATTTAAAATTCTCATTTTAGACATCTAATTTGTGTGCTTTGTTTTGTTCTATCCTATGCGTATCCGTGTTCATTAATACATCATGCGTTGGGTCAGATGTCACTCTTTTGGCCTAAGTCGAAGTGTACGGTCGTCTGCCGGAAGCTAGTTATTTTAGTCTATAAAGTCATAAATATAGATATTTTTCTTACAAAAAATGCATGGCTTCATTTCAGAAGACCTTTATTAACCCCCTGGAGATGGATTACTTTTATGATGGATAGATGCACTTTTATGGCCATCAAAATCTTGAACCCTGATCACTCCCATTAAAAAGTTTAGAAGAGCCAGGAATTTTTTTTAAATATAACACCCATTGTATTCGTCTGAAAGAAGAATGTCATATACACCTAGGATGGCTTGAGGGTGAGTAAATCATGGGGTAATTTTCATTTTGGGGTAAACTATCCCTTTAATTCTCTTTGATGATTGATGGCCATGACAGTGTTTTTTTGTGTTTTGTTTTTTTCCTGAGCAAAGTTCAGTTTGATATCAAGTTGGAATTGTAAATTACTCATATGGAGTATAATGTGAGTGTGTTTAATTTTGTGTTGAAATAAAAGTGTTCCCTTTCAGTCGGTCACATTCGACGTACGTCGGAACTGACCGAAGAATTGGGGATCATTTTCAGAGACCAATCTACTTTGAGTGTATAAAAACGAGACAATGTTGGCATGTGGTCCACGCACCGCCCCGCAGCGCGGGTATAAATACGGAAGTGGAATACCGCATCCTCGCTTTCAACTTTGGAGCCGAACGGTTTGCTATCAAGCTGCGAAGAGTGTTTTCTGTAAACGAGTCTAGAAGAGGATCGCTCACTTACCGGGTGCTGGTGTGACGGCGCGAGTCAGCAAGTGGCTGCTGCAACCTTTCTTTTGTTTTGTTGGTTGGCTGGGCGTTTCCTTCACTGAGTGCTCACACGCGGGCTTGCACTTCCGGACCGCTGTGAACCGTGGCCATCTCCCTGAGTGCTTCAGCACTACTAAAAGAGCAATTTCCCTTCCTAAAAGAGCAGCACGGTTTGACCCTGCGTCTTTTTCAAGATGTCATTCAAACCGTGTGTTTCTGGATGCCGTTTTCTGTCCCCAGTTGACGGTCATAATCGCTGCCTCTGGTGTTTGGGCATTCAGCACGCTGAGGCGGCGTTCATGAATGACTCATGTTCTCACTGCGGGAACATGACCATCGCAGTATTACGGTCTAGGCTCGAATACCTCAGAAGGGGTGGAGTCCCATTGCACATCACCCGATCTAGTGGTCCTCCCGCTGCGAAGCAGAGGGATGCTACTTTGGCTGATGCCTTTGGTGGAGACCTTAGGGTTACTGTGAGGGCTTCCCCGACAGGCCAACAAGCCCCTTGGGCCCCTCCCCCCTCCGCTGCACCGGTAGAGCTTCCGGAAGAGCGGCCCGGCCCTAGCCATGGGGGGTGCGGCCGTTTCATTTGGGGCTCCGGCTGAGGACATGATCTCGATAGCTGCATCGGGGGATGAGCTAATGGGCTCTGGAGATGAGGATCCGGCTGCGTTGCCCCCTTCGGGTGTGGTAGCGTTGCCCGAATCTGATCCAGAGCTTACGGCTATGCTTGCCCGGGCCACCGCAAGTGTCGGGCTCGAGTGGAACCCTCCATCGTGTCCCGAACCTTCGCGGTTGGATGATTGGTTTCTCGGGACGGCCCGCGCAGGTTCTCGGCGGCCCGCCCCGGTTCTATTCTTCCTGGAAGTGCATCAGGAGCTCACGAAATCGTGGACGGCGCCCTACAGCGTCAGAAACCGATCTAGCGACTCCTCCATCCTCACTACCCTCAATGGTGGCGCAGCTAAGGGGTACGTGGCGATTCCCCCAGTCGAGCGGTCTGTGGCGATGCAACTGTGTTCCAGGGCCGCTGCGGACTGGCGGGCTAACCCGCGTCTCCCCTCCTGGGCGTGTAAGTTCTCGTCCGGTCTAACGGGCAAGGCTTACACAGCCTGCGGAGAAGCTGCGTCATCTTTGCATGCCATGACACTCCTGCAGGTCTACCAGGCCAAAGCGCTAAAGGAACTGCACAAGGGTAGTTCTGACCCAGGGGTTATGCAGGAACTGCGCACAGCGACGGACCTCGCCCTCTGGGCGACGAAAATCACTGCGCGCTCCCTGGGCCGGGCGATGTCCACTTTAGTGGTCCAGGAACGCCACCTGTGGCTGAACCTGGCAGACATGCGTGAGTCTGACAAAGTTCGGCCTTTTCGGCGACGCCATCGAGAGCTTTGCCCAGCAGTTCTCGGTGGCCCAGAAGCAGACAAAGGCGATTAAAAACATTCTGCCCCAGCGACCAGCTGCTGCCTCCACCTCGTCGCCGGCCGCAGTCCCTCCGCCTGCTCGTCGCCGAGGGCGTCCCCCTGCTTCTGCCTCCGCCCCTGCCAAACCCAAGCAGCAGCCTCCACCCGGGAAGCAGGGCGCCGGACGCAAAGGGGCCGCCCAACCTGCTCAGGCTCCCGCGAAACCGGCCGGTAAACGGAAGGGTAAGCGGCCCTGAGACGGGCAGCCCAGGGATGATCAGAGCTGCTTGGAGGGAGATGGTGTCCGCACCTGAATCTGGCCCTGCACAAGCTTCCGTTCAGGATGTTAACGCAGAAACGCATTTTCGAATGCATCCGCCCCCGAGATTGGTTTGCAGCGATCGACCTGAAGGACGCGTACTTTCATGTGTCTATCCTCCCTCGACACAGACTGTTCCTACGCTTTGCGTTCGAGGGGAAGGCATATCAGTACAAATTCTTACCCTTCGGGCTGTCCCTGTCGCCTCGCGTCTTTATGAAGGTCGCGGAGGCAGCCATTGTTCCACTCAGAGAACGCGGCGTTCGCATTCTCAACTATCTCGACGACTGGCTCATTCTCGCCCAGTCTCGGGAACAGTTGTGCGAACACAGGGACCTGGTGCTCCGTCACCTCAGCCTGCTGGGGCTTCGGGTCAACCGAGAGAAGAGCAAACTCTGTCCCACACAGAGGATCTCTTATCTCGGCATGGAGCTGGACTCGGTCAGTCAGACTGCGCGCCTCACAGAGGAGCGAGTCCAGTCAGTGTTGAACTGCTTGAATACGTTCAAGAGCAGGACGGCGGTCCCACAGAAATTTTTTCAGAGGCTCCTGTGGCATATGGCATCTGCAGCCACGGTAACGCCGCTCGGATTGCTTCATATGAGACCGCTTCAGCACTGGCTTCATGGCAGAGTCCCGAGATGGGCGTGGCAGAGCGGCAAGTACCGGGTCCCAGTTACCCCGTACTGTCGCCAAACCTTCAGCCCATGGTCGGACCCTTCGTTTCTACGGGCGGGAGTGCCCTTAGAACAGGTGTCCAGGCATGCTGTGGTTTTCACGGATGCCTCTTCCACCGGCTGGGGGGCCACGTACAACGGGCATGCAGTCTCAACCCCAGCTGCATTGGCACATAAATTGCCTTGAGTTGCTAGCAGTACGTCTTGCTCTAAGCCACCTCAAAAAGCCGCTTCAGGGCAAGCACGTGCTGGTCCGTACGGACAGCGCTGCGGCCGTTGTGTACATCAACCGTCAGGGTGGTCTACGCTCCTGTCACATGATGCAACTCGCCCGGCTTCTCCTCCTGTGGAGTCAGAAGCATCTGAGGTCGCTTCGGGCCATTCACATCCCTGGTGCGCTGAACCAGACAGCCGACGAGCTCTCTCGCCAGCCGACACCACCGGAAGAGTGGCGACACCACCGGGAGAGTGGCGACTCCACCCCCGGGCAGTCCAGCTGATATGGGACCTTTTCGGAGCCACGCAGGTAGACCTGTTTGCCTCTCCGGACTCGACCCATTGCCAGTTGTACTATTCCCTGACCGGGGGGACCCTCGGCACGGATGCACTGGCACACAGCTGGCCCCAAGACCTACGCAAGTATGCGTTCCCCCCAGTGAGTCTTCTAGCACAGACTCTGTGCAAGGTCAGGGAGGACGAGGAGCAGGTTCTGTTAGTTGCGCCTTACTGGCCCAACTGGACCTGGTTCTCTGAACTGACTCTCCTCTCGACAGCCCCTCCCTGGCCGATTCCCCTGAGGAAGGACCTTCTTTCTCAGGGACGGGGCACACTATGGCACCCGTGTCCAGACCTCTGGAAACTCCATGTCTGGTCCGTGGACAGGACGCGGAGGTTCTAGGTGGCCTGCCACAGGCTGTGGCAGACACCATCACTTCTGCTAGAGCCCCCTCTACAAGGCGCCTCTATACGCTGAAGTGGAACCTGTTCGTTGACTGGTGTTCTTCCCGTCGGGAAGACCCCCGAAGGTGTTCGGTTAATGTTGTGCTTTCCTTCCTACAAGAAGGGTTGGAGCGAAGGCTGTCTCCCTCCACCCTTAAAGTGTACGTTGCCGCAATAGCAGCGTACCACGATGTAGTAGCAGGTAAGTCCTTGGGTAAGCACGACTTAATCGTCAGATTCCTCAGAGGTGCGAGGAGACTAAATCCTCCTCGTTCAACCTCGGTACCCTCTTGGGACTTAGCCCTGGTGCTAAGAGCACTTCAGGGCCCTCCCTTTGAGCCTTTGCAGTCTGCAGAGTTAAAAATCCTGTCTATGAAGACGGTACTCCTGACTGCATTAGCCTCCATTAAGAGGGTAGGGGACCTGCATGCACTTTCGGTCAACGAATCGTGCCTAGAATTCGGGCCGGCCAACTCTCACGTCATCCTGAGACCCAGGCCCGGATACGTGCCCAAGGTTCCCACCACTCCCTTCTGGGAACAGGTGGTGAGCCTGCAAGCGCTGCCTTCGGAGGAGGCAGACCCAGCCCTAGCTTTGTTGTGTCCCGTCCGCGCTCTTCGCGCTTACATTGACCGGACTCAAAGCTTTAGGACCTCAGAGCAGCTCTTGTCTTATGGAGGCCAGCAGAAGGGAAAGGCTGTCTCCAAGCGGAGGTTAGCCCACTGGATAGTGGATGCTATTGTCTTGGCTTACCAGTCCCAAGACGTGCCTTGCCCGTTCGGGGGTGCGAGCTCACTCCACTAGGAGTGTAGCCTCCTCCTGGACGCTGGCTCAAGGCGCCTCGCTGATAGATATTTGTAGAGCTGCGGGCTGGGCGACACCAAACATGTTCGCTAGATTCTATAGCCTCCGTGTAGAGCCGGTTTCTTCTCATGTACTAGCCTCCAGCGGCCAGGAAACGCGAAGTACCCGCTCTTGTGTCGGCTTGCAACGCCACTCCCGCCCACTGGGCCGGATACGTGCATCTATTGTCTCCAGTTGTGTTCCCCAGAAATGGCTAACCCTGTGAGCTCCTTCGTTACCCCTCCGGTGCCAGACGTTGCACCCTTCTGACGCTAGGCCTGCACCCGTATGCTTGTGGAACGTGTGTGTAGGCTGGGTCCATATGTAGCGGTTCCCTAACGGTAACCCCATATGTGTATTCTCCACGGTACCAGCTACCCTATTCGGCTAGCCCCGTGTCTTTCCCTTGACAGAGCTCTGTCGTATCCGGTGGTGTTCTCTCCACCCTGGGATCAGGTTGGACCCACCCCGGAGACCACCACATGGTACTCCCCTAACAGGTTAGGCTCCTCAGTTGGAAAAGCGAGGATGCGGTATTCCACTTCCGTATTTATACCCGCGCTGCGGGGCGGTGCGTGGACCGCATGCCAACATTATTGGCTCATTTTTATACACTCTAAGTAGATTGGTCTCTGAAAATGATCCCCAATTCGTCGGTCAGTTCCGACGTACGTCTCCGTTCCCTCCTTCAGGGAACGAGGGTTACATACGTAACCGAGACGTTTCCATCGCAAATTTGTGTAAGTCATTGACTGAAATCATATATGGTTACTATATGCAGAGATATTGTAATATTGACTGAAATTATGTATGATAATTATATGTAGAGATATAGTAATATTACTGCTGTAATATGAGGAATTATGTGGAAACATGAAGCTTGAAGAGCAAGCACACCATTTCCCTATTAAAAAAAAAAATGAAATCTGTATGAAATACATATAAACAAATGACACAAAATGTAAATAAATCCTATATGATTTTAATTTGACTAGCATATGATTCATAAAAATTCAACTTTATATGATTTGTATATTAATATCAGTTTTACTGTATTACTAATACCATACACCATTGCATATTGTTGACATGTAAAACTCATATAAGATTTTTACAGTATTCATATATGACCCACAAAATTTATGTGTGCTTTTTAGTATGAAAGTGGTCAAAAACGGTCTGATTTTGTGTAGGACATATATTGGACTTACATGAAACACATAAGATCATTCTGGCTGATTTAAGTAAGGAAGATATATGGTTGCTGTATATGAACCATACAGGGTTTTTTTCATATGGGTTATCACAGATGAAGTGAAATAAACTGAATATTTGTCAAATACACAGATGTTTCAGAGACATTTTTATTCAATACTTTATGTAGGCCTACAGCTTAATACTCTTTGTACAAGAATAAAGTTCAACATAAGTCTACTATACTATTAGTGAAGTGGGGTCTAAGTTTTTTTTATTTTTATAAAAATGACACAATATAACACTGCGACTACATGAAAAGAGGTTTTACTGTTATAAAAAAAAAAAAAAACTGATTTGTGAGGATTAGTGGAACTGAAGGTGTCAGAATAGACAAAACATACGTGATCATTGTCATGCGGTAAATCCGGCCAGTCGTGGAACAGCTGTGTTGTCATCAGCGCTCTTGCAGACACTCTGGAGATGATCCAACTGGCTGCTCTCGAATCAGTCTCACGAGGCATCAGCACTGTCTTAAGTCGGACAAAATTTCTACCCGGCATGCACGCTTTCTGTGCAGCGCTGCATTAAGTCGAACAGGCCTAAAAACCCCTTTAAAAAAAAAAAGCCTTAATTTCATCTGTCAAGTGTCAAGCTATTAGAATTAAACTAGAAAAATTATTTAAGGGTAAGATCAGGTAAAAATACAGTACCTTTCAAAATATTTGGAGTCAGTACGAGTCTTTGCAAGGATGCATTAAATTGATAAAAAAAGTGACATTAAAAACATTTAGAATTTTACAAAAGATTTATTTTTTATTCATTAAAGAATCCTGAAAAAATATATCAAGTCATCACTGTTGCCATCACATGAATATAAAATCAATACTTCATAATATTATTGTTTTTACTGTAATTTTGATCAAATAAGCCTTGATGAACATAAAAGACTTCTTTCAAAAACATTAAAAAACACCTTCTTTACTGACCCCAAACGGTAGTATAGCTCCTTAAAGTAACAACTACATTGTCTTATAATTACACCTAATATTTTGGCCACATGCCATCTACAAAGTCATGTGTAAAAAGGTGATAAAAAAGGCATTTGCACAGACTGTGACATGAGTGCATTTCCACAGAAATCAAACTGCAGAAGTAAGTTATGAATTATATGTTTTAAATAAGACATTTTAAAATTAGACGTAGAAATTATAAATCATACATACTCTGATTTACTCTCATTGGTGTTGTATTTAACCTACAAAGAAGCAAAATAGCATCAAGCTGCCTTTGAAGCAAGGGGCTGAGCTGGCATATTTCTTTATGGCTTTAATGCTACATTGGTCCTTACACAGAATTTGAAGCTAACACAGAATCTGCTCAGAGCATCTTTAACTTGCCTGTGCAAAGACACTATCTGGTGGATCAGCTATCAGCTGGTACAATGGCAAAATAAGACAGTGTCAATATGACAACATAAATGCAACACAAACCACAAGATTTCAGTACAACTTCCCCAGAGGCAAATCACAACACCATATAAACTCACAAGACATTGATGTATATCTTTATACAGGTAAGAGTACCGTATCTGACAGCCATCAACCATGTTCTGAGTCTGCTGCTGCTTGTTTACTCTAGTCATTGAATAATCACCTGTCTTTCAGACTCCTCTTTCCACAAGCCTCAGTCATCACACATGACTCTAATGGATTCTGAAAAGGCACCATGACTGAAATCAGTTCACTCCAAGATGATGAATCCATCAGTTCCACATTCATAAACACAATCTTTTGTTTCCTACACATTCATTGAGAGCGATGACAGAATATGTATGCAGGCATAGGGAATATGGGACTGAATGTTTTGAACTGCTATAATGAGCAAATAGTAACGGTTGAGATTTCAAGAGGAAAGAACTGTCCAGCTTCTGCAAGATGTTAAACAGCTGAAAAGGGAAATATCGCCTTCTTCCTCTCTCCACATCTACACACACACAAAATTCATTAACATTAGTTAATGCATTAGGTACAATATACAAAAATATTGATCAAAACAACATAAAAATATTGGAAAATACACTATATAAAAATGCATGTATTTTTTACATGCATTAATCCTTTTTATTATTCAATTATTTTATATTTTGTAATCTAGGTAAATTGGTTAATGTTAAAATATAAATATAGCATTGTTTATTGTTAATTTATGTCTATTTAAAATGCATGAACTATGTTGTCAACTATCGTTCATTTATACAACTTCAAATGTTACAAATATATTATTGTAAGTGGAATTTAACATGAACTTAGATTAATAAATTCTGTAAAAGTATTGTTCATTGTAAGTTTATGAAACCTAATGCAATAACTTCTCGGTTACATATGTAACTTTCGTTCCCTGAAGGAGGGAATGGAGATGTACGTCGGAACTGACCGACGAATTGGGGATCATTTTCAGAGACCAATCATCTTTGAGTGTTTCCAAATGTGCCAATGTGCCAATGTGGTTCACGCATTCCATGCTCCTCCCCGCAGCGCGGGTATAAATAAGGAAGGGGAAGCACCACATTTTTGCTTTTACGCTGAGGAGCCAAACTAGTGACTCAGCCATTCTAATGGAGTCGCCACTCTCACGGAAGTGTCGGCTGTTGTGAGAGCTTGTCGGCTGCATGATTGAGCGCACCAGGGATGTGAATGGCCCGAAGCGACCTCAGATGCTTCTGACTCCAAAGGAGGAGATGGCGGGTGAGTTGCCACATGTGGTAGGAGCGTAGACCACCTTGTCGGTTGATATACGCAACGGTCGCAGTGCTGTCCGTATGGACAAGTACGTGCTTGCCATGTAGCGGATTTTTGAGGCGGCCCAGCGCAAGACGTGCTGCAAGCAACTCAAGGCAGTTGATGTGCCAATGCAGTTGAGGCCCCGTCCACAGACCCGAAACTGCATGCCCATTGTACCTGGCCCCCCAACTGGTGGATGAGGCATCCGTGAAGACCACAGCATGCCTGGACACTTGTTCTAGGGAAACTCCTGCCCGTAGAAACGAAGGGTCTGACCACGGGCTGAAGGTTTGGCCATGCCCATCTCGGGACTCGGCTGTGAAGCCAGGAGCCTCTGAAAAAGTTTCAGTGGGACTGCCGTCCTGTCATTGAACGTATTCAAGCAGTTCAATATTGACCAGACTCGCTCCTCTGTGAGGCGTGCAGTCTGGTTGACCGAATCCAACTCCATACCGAGATAAGAGACCCTCTGCGTGGGGCTGAGTTTGCTCTTCTCTCGGTTGACCCGAAGTCCCAACAGGCTGAGGTGACTGAGTTGAAGTGGATGCCCCTGTACTTGGGAGGCCAGTAGACAGTAGACAAACTGAATCGTATAGCCAAGTCTGATGGTATGGATGAGCCAGCGAGGCGGCCTGGGGAGCGCTAGCCAGGCCCCCAGAGAACAAGCGGGACCAACGAGACCACAGACGTACCCGGGGTGGGGCAGCGAGGTGGAACACTGGGAGCAGACTTGGGAGGCCCGGAGGCGGCCCGGTGTGTGGTCTGAGAGTCCCACCGTTTTCTCCAGAGCGGCTGTACAGCCGAATCAAATTCGGTTGCATTATTTTCCTGTTTAACACCGTAAAGCTGCTTTGAAACAATCTGCATTGTAAAAAGCGCTATATAAATAAAGTTGACTTGACTTGACTTGAGAAGGCCTGGTGACATCCCTGGCGAAGGGAGAGGAGGAAGGGAGTGGCAAGGCATTGAAGCGTCGCACACTGCCAACCTTGCTCTCTTGGGGCCCAGGGAGGGAGGAAACTGCTCTTTTATTGAAAATGTGGGTACCGCTGGACTCCGGAGAGCCAGTAGCAGAACAGAAACCGAACAAATGAAAGACTCTCTACCCGGTCCTCCTCCGGGTGGTACGGACACCATCTCCCCGAGAGCAGCTCCTCTTCTCCCTGGGCTGCCTGTCTCAGGGTCGCTTGCCTTTGCGCTTGCCTGCAGACTTAGCGGGACCCTGGACGGGTTGGGCACCTCCCTTACGCCTGGCCACCTGCTGCCCAGGTGGCGGCTGCTGCTTGGGCTTGGCAGGGGCGGGGGCGAAGGTAGACGCAGGGGGACGCCCTCGGCGATGAGCAGGCGGAGGCGCTGCGGTTGACGACTGAGTGGAGGCAGCAGCTGGTCGTCGGGGCAGGATATTCTTGATTGCCTCCGTCTGCTTCTGGGCCACCGAGAACTGCTGGGCGAAGTTCTCAAAGGCCAAGTCAAGTCAAGTCAACTTAATATATCGCTTTTTACAATGCAGATTGTTTCAAAGCAGCTTCACAGTGTTAAACAGGAAAATAATGCAACCGAATTTGATTCGGCTGTACAGCCGCTCTGGAGAAAACGGTGATGTCATCAGCTCATTTCAATTATCATATATATTCAAGTAATGTAGTTGATATAGTTAATTTAGTTTAGTAATTCAATTTATTTGGATATTTATTTGAAAAATTTGTGTCCCCAACTAAGCAAGCCAAGCCAAAGGCGACAGTGGCAAGGAACCAAAACTCCATCAGGTGGCATAATGGAGAAAAATAAACCTTGGGAGAAACCAGGCTCAGTTGGGGTGCCAGTAGCCTTATAGGTCAGAAGTAATATTAGATCGGAATATTCGAAAGATCGGAGGCATCACACCGGAGACGGGTTTATTGAGGATGGCGTGTCGATTAAACAATTATTAAATAGGAATAAAACAGCTGTTTTGTTTTCTTCAGCTCGCGACCGCCGCTGTAACGTGCCGAAAGGCCTACTGAAAGGGAACTAATGTTAACAAATTGAGGCTTATTGTAAAGCGTTACCTTTTTGTTTTTCTTACATTATATATGAAATAACCAAAAAGTTATAGATATTATTGAATATGAATATTTGAATATTTCCCTGTTGCTGGAACTGTGATTAAATGCTGAAAAGTGATTCCTTCTTTTTAAGAAAAAGATGTAATACCTTCTTATTCCACCAGATCTCTCAAAGTTCTGAGGATCAACACCTCCGAAATTAAATCAATAACTTACAACTCTACCATCCCGTCAGCATGGTATTTCATTTCAAAGAATTGTTATAAGTCACTTTGTCAAGAAATCTCCAAGCCTGGCAATTGCCAAATTCATATCTAATCCTACCACTCAGCAGTGTTTAAAGCCTGAGAGGCTGGGGGAGATTTATGATGTAGATGTGGGTATTATATTGTGAGTGGGTTGCCAGAGAAAACAGCGAGAAAAATCCTGGTGTTTGAAAAGTTTCCAGCAAGGATCAGGTTACTGCCTGTTCATCTCACTAGCCAGCATGAAGTCGCTCTTGAATCCGATGCACATAAGCAAAGCAGAAGAATTATGTGGTCTCAGAGCTTTCTGCACCATCAGAAATGCCATAGAATGCTGTTAACACTTATGTGTAAAAACATAAAGCTTAAGTAGTGGAATCGGATCTAAGCGCTCACAGGTTTCCTCAATATTTTCTGGTCTCGACTTGATGAGTGCGTTCGTTGCGTAAGTGCAAAACAAAGGGTGCAATGCACAGAATCTATGCAGATTCTATTATAACAGAGACATTATGGGGATATTTGGTTGGCTGGAAATGGTGAGCAGCACAGAGGGATGCTGGGTAATGAAGACAGAGCGGAGACAGCTGTGTGCCACCATCCCTCCCTCCCATTTATTGTGTCTTCCTATGAATCCTTAATGGACCCCTCAGTATTAAAAAAGGGAAATTGAGATGCATTTCAATAAAAGTGATTGGTTCTTGTTGTGTAGTTGTGCAGGCCTGCATATGGTGTCTAGCTCACACAAACACACACACGCACTCTTTTTCAGCCCCTCAGATGAATGCAGTGTAATTACTGTGGCTGCGAGACCCACTCTGTTTCTCCCCCTCCTCTGTTATGATTATTCTTTTCTGTCAGTGTTATCTGGGAGGCTTGCGTGTGCTGCAGCACAAGGTCTGGCTGACAACTGAGGTGCTAATGAGCCAAACAGAGGCCCATATGCCTACAGTGAGTGCATAGAAATCTGGGCCACAGCATAGCTTAAAATGAGAGGAATTCTGGTTAATGTAGTATTTGGGCTGTTAGTGGAAAAGAGACCAGTGGGCATGATTTATAGCGCGCAGTTTTATGGAGTTGGATTCAGGTCGGTTTAGTGTGGTCAAGAGCTCGGTAAGTGCATTATATAGTGTGGATGGCTTTTACGCTGTTACCTTATTACTAGATATACCTCCTCTCTGTACTAAAGTGCAGCCTCTTTGATGATAAGAGGGGGAGAGAAAGCACTGATAACGGGCAACAGCGGCCTGTGTGAGTCCAGCCTGCTGGAGCCAGTGGAGGTTTAATTGCTTGGTGGAACCCTGTTGAAGAAGGCACACTTTCCTGTCAGAGTGGAGAGACATTATGAAATGCTCCCACAACGCCTCCAGTTGATTCAATTAATTTATTTCGCTTCTAAGTGATGGAAATACTGCCTCTTTTCCAATAAAAGCCCAGACAGTTTCAGCACCCTGTCACCACTTGCCCTGTCAGAGTTTAGCAGAATTAATAGTGGGTAATTTTACCACCCTCCCCCCCATCTCCGGCCCTGTACGCACATGTGGTCGTGTCAATATATATAACAACTCTGAATGTTTCACTGACTGAGTGAGTTTGATTCAAACCGACTGTGTTGTGAATCTTTTTGACTGACTTGTTAAAAAATAACTGAATCAAGAGTCGAGAAAAAGTTTGCTGCTGCGTAGAATAACACTGGCACACACTGAAGATGTGATTAATGCCACCTCACAAAAAGATATCTGATGAACTATTTACATAATTACATGCATATTTCAGCACACACTGTCAGACAACTGTCTGTGCTTAAATATGTCAGATTACTGTTACACAAATTATTATTGGACCGCTATATCCGGTTACTGTTAAAATATTATTGTTTTATTATTGTTTGACTGAATCTAACTATAGTGCATACTTACTGACAGTATGTCAAGCGAAAAGACAGGTCAGGCAAAAATGAGTGACTACTGTGTCACTCAAACATCTATAGTACAAAGCAAGGACTTATATATGTGCTTTTTTGTGAGACCCTGATTATTTTGGTAGTGGTGGAGCTAAAACATCTTTCATTCTTTTAACTAATCATTCATGGTTCCCAATGCAGCAGGTCTATGCTAAAGGCAGAACCCAGTAAACTAGCAGGCTGTGTAGATTTATAAATGATTAATTAAGGAATGTCCCAGAGGAGCTGCAGATGCTATATGCAAAAATATTAATTAGTTGAAATGAGAATTAAACTAACAGGAAAAGACTCTGCCAAGGCTGAAGAGCATGAGGGTGGGATGAGGAGGCGGAGGCACGACTCTTCAAAATCTAGGATGTCAGCGGAGAGCAAAGAGGGATGGAGTGAGTTTCTATTAGTGATACCAAGACACTGGGAGGCGAAAGAGAGGTGAAAAGATAAAGCAGGTTGGGAGAGCAGACGAGTTAGAAGGAAACATGGAGGATTGAGGACAGGGGCTAGTAAGATAAGGAGGAGCGGGATAGATTGTGGGAGGTTCGGAGAGAGAAAAGAGAAATATAGAGAAATGGAGGGTGGGGAGTCTGAGAAAGATGAGAAACACAAAAGGTGGTTTGTTAGACTTCTCCCTCTTGATCCATAATATTTCTTTTCTGTCTGCACAGCCAGTGCTTCTTAGCTTCCATACTTTCATCCGCCTGCTCTTTACATGAATGTCAAGATGCTGAGTGGAATTCTTTACAGATTAATTGAGACAAGAGCAGAGCCAACTTAATCCAGTCAATTACCACTCTGTGTAGCCCACTGCTACATACTTCAGTGGAATAATTATATCACAACCACACCTGCCATTTGCGTTGCCTGTCTTGAATTTATACATACACACACACTACCAGTCAAAAGTTTGGAAACTGTACTATTTTGATTGTTTTTGAATTGATTGTTCTTCTGCTCACCAAGGCTGCATTTATGCTATTAAAAATACAAAAAAAAACTGTAATATTGTGAAATATTATTAAAATGTAAAATAACTGTTTTCTATTTGAATATATTTTAAAATGTAATTTATTCCTGTGATGCAAAGCTGAATTTTAAGCATCACTACTCCAGTCTTCAGTATCACATGGTCCTTCAGAAATCATTCTAATATGATGATTTGGTGCTCAGGAAACATTTATGATTATTATCAATGTTGAAAGCAGTTTAATTAGGATTATTTGATGAATAGAAAGTTCAAAAGAACAGTATTTATCTGAAATAGAAAGTTTTAAAGGAACACTACATCATTCTGTGAACATAAAATTGCAGGTTACTTGTAGGGGAACTTATTCATGACAGTTGTGCTCATCTGACTAGCTACACCAACATCACAGCTAATGTACTAAGTCATATTAACCTAAAAATCAAGAAAGGTAAGTAGCATATCTGGCATCATAGTAGCCATACCTTCTTTGTTTATGGACATACAAGGACGGAGGATGGAAGTCTCAAATTTTCAAATCAAATCCAACAGCTCTGAATATAAATGCACAATATATAACCTAAACGGGTTATTGGTTAATTATTAGAGATTTTTTATTTATTGTATCTGTCAATACTATTTACGACCTTTGTCGATAACACTCACTTAAAAACATTACAAAACTTTTCTCAAAATGTTGATGCCTAAATCCTAATGTTTTTTTATTACTATTCAAAATAGTATAGAATTTTAATATCAGCCATGAAATAATTATTGGCTTTGTATTGGCCAGAATTTTACAACCCAGGCTTGTTGGAAAAATAATAATATGTTGCTTCTTGCACGTTTCGCGACACTTTCAAAGTGAAATGTCTAGTGACAGGTGCTAAAAACATTTTCAGTTTTATCTGAAAAAAAATAAACTTAATTTGCCCAAAATTAACTGTGTTTACAAGAAAAAAACATAATGAAGAGATCTTTGACCATTTGTTTCATAAATGGTATCTCAATTGCTCAGAATTCAGGGTGAAAATGCAATGAAATAACCAACTCAATGCTGAACAACAAGCATGAAACACAATTACAGAAATATGAATTCATTTAAAAGGTCAGGCATCCTTTCGATAGCCCTTCTGATGTGAGCCAACACCGCTGAAAGTGTATTAATGGTAATGCCAACTCAAATATTATTCCAGTCAGTAAAGAATTGGACCTAACTTGCAGAACAGAGTGAGGAAGCAGGTTTATGAGAGGGTAGGTTATTTATATAAGTTCTTGTTGTGTTGAGGTCTCCAAAGTTTTTCGGCAGCTTTGGCACGCATGACACACGTAATATAAAAAAAACAAGCGGGCGTTGGAGAAATATGAAGGCTGAAAATCACCAAATGTCAGGCTCGACCTTTCCGCCCCAGTTATCTGTCTGCCATGGCGAGCTTTGAACCGGCCTGTTCTACATGTATTTCACCTACAATTGATTAGCCACAAGAAATGAATCATAAGTGCACACTAGATGAAAAGAATTGGAAGATGAAAAATTAGACCTAGACTGAAGCTAAAAGGAAAGGAGACCTGCCAACATTTCTAAGCCTCCCTAATTGACTCACTGGAGTGCCAAGACTCCAGTGGCAATGAGGTGTTTCAGAAGTCTATGTTCTCAAACTACTGCTGAGGACAGAATGTATGTTTTTAGATATTGAAAATAAATATTTCATTTAACTGTCAGTTCTGTGGGGTGAGCGCCGGCATCTTTCATGTGATGGCAGTTTAGAGGGGGGCCTGTCGACATGTGGAGGGCCACTGCTAGTGAACTGAAGGCATCCTTCTCTTTCCTAAGCAAGAGGGAAGCGAGGGCTCCTTTCATCAGAGAGGCTGGGCACAGTGTGTCAGGCGGGATCAGGCTTTGCTTGACAACAATTAGCACAGTAAGTTTCAGTCGTGATAGGCAGTTCACGGAGGACACTTTGGACAAACCCCTGTCAGAACGAGTATGGTGTCTGCTCTGCAAACATTCTGAACTCATCATGCCACTAATGACTACATGACCTCAGATATGACGTTTTACAATTTGAGCTTTTAATTTAAAAAAAAATAAAAATAAAAAAAAACGTAAAAATCCACACCAGCCTTTTCAGAAATGGAAAAGTTGCAGATACACTTTTCTTCTGTAAAAGTGCAGGTAATGTTTAAATAGTGCAACCGTGCTGAAAAACATCACACAATACAAACAATAATAATTCAAATCAATGACAAGTTTGAAATGTAAACACAGATTCTGTATTTATTCATACTCTCATGGTGCAAACAGCAAAAGTAATAATCCCAACCATGTCTTCAGATTACAAAAAAATTGCAAATAATGATTTAATGATAGAATTTAAATAATTTGAACTAAAACTTGGTAATCATGTGCGAATGAAAACGTATGAATGCATATTTGTCATTTTAACTGAACTCAGGACTGGTGGTGGAGCTTAAGACATTATTGCTGAATAATTCCAAATGAACGCCGTTATTTTACAGGAAAATACAACAAAGAATATAGTTTACATAAGACTCTCTCGCACTCTCTTTGAAACACTGAGCGCTCTCACGCGCCTCACACTAGTGTTTACTGTGCGTCAAATACATTGCGCATTCATTGAGATGAACTAAAATAGCGCGCTTTACCGATCTGTCTCATTATCTTGTTAATGCCTTCCTATGTAAGCCCTGTGTTTTCACTCATTCTTTGCAAAGTCTTGTAGGTGTCACACTGCATTTTGGTACACTCTCTATTTTACTTGTGTCATGGTTTTTGATCTTCTGCCTGGTTTCCTGGATTTCTCTGTTTGCCTGTCTCTCTGACTCTATTATTGTTTGGATTGTCTTCCCTGTGGTTTTGACCATTGCCTGTCATTTGGATTATCCTAATAAAGCTGCATGTGGATCCTCAACTATGTCAGAGCAGTTTGTGACCGATTTCAAAATAATGGAAGTGAATGAGGGCTGAGAAGAAAACATTATAAAAGTACCATAAGTGATCTACATGACTGTATTCCAAGCTTTACAATAGATTTGTGTGATGAACAGACAAGTCATTTTTTATCAAATATATTAATATACAGTACAATACAATACAATTCAAAAATGAGTTTGACCAGTAAACAAAACCGGTCTGAATGATTTGTTTGTGAATCAGACAAAACAATTACACAATGCTATTATGTTACTTTAGTTATATTGACTACTTTTATTAAATTTTGAAGGTGCTCTTAAAGTCAACATAAAATAAAAATGGACAATTCTTATTTTTTATGCACCAGTGCTATAGCAGGACAATAACCTCTGCCCTCCAGCAACCTGCCACTCAAATAAGATTCCAGCAATAGCAAACAACTATGACCCAATCAATTCCCAATGGACACCCTACTTTTTTGATGATGACAGAAACACTGGTTACCATGGTAAATATTATTTTATATATTATTATACTTTAGCCTCTTTCTAACTGGCACATCAAAATTAACCAATAAAAAACTGTTGACTTTCACAAAGAAAACATTGCTTGCCATTATAATCCCATTAATCTGCTACAACATTGACACACTATTGAGTTCCCATGGGTTGTTAAAAATAAAAAAAAATCATACTGTGAGAACAATAGAAATCTGATGAGATTCTGGGGCCCATGTTCTAATTACCTGTGTACATTCCCACAACAGCCTCTGCATCCCATATGGCACAAACAGGTCAACATGAAAACAGAACAGGATCTAAATTTCTCATCTTTCAGACGAAGAACTAATAAATCAACAGACTCTGGACTAGATTAGTGTGTTTTGTCCTCTATTGACATCTTCGGATTATCATATCAATATTTGTGTTAGTTATTTGGCTGCATTGTGGACTAGACTTCATAATATGGCCAAGTTTATTACTTCACATATTTGAAAGAGTGGGGATGGGTTAATATTTTCTGCAAACAGATTAATATCTTGAATGACTCTGGGAAACATTGAAATTCTCTGTGTGAAAAGCTGTAAATAATTAGACAAAGAGTCAGCTCCTCTACAACATATTGAACTCGGAGCGTATGCGTTGCACTTAGTTGTGCAGGTCTACAAATGTGCTTTCCTGTGTGCAGCCAAATTGGTCCCTTTGCTGACTCAGAAATAAGAGAATGGGTTAAATGCATTGCTTCAGCATTTATTGACCTCAGCAATCCCCACTTGAGTATTTCATTATCCAAATGTTGGAGACGGATGTAACTAACAAACAATCTGCAGTCTTCACTATGCACAGAACCAACTGTTCACTGATTATAAATTTCCTTTCTCTGCTCAATTGCAGGTAGGAGCAACAGCTTGAGGAGCTAAAAACAAACCTAGGCAATAATTGAAATGTAGCATGAAATTACCCCTGTAAATAACCAGCAGCCATTACAAGAACACATTCTTTCTCTTTTCCATTAACACCAGTCTGCATCCGACTGCAAACAAGTATCCACATGACTGCACGCGCTCACACACACACACACACAGTGTAGGTGGGAGAAAGGTTTGGAGGGTTGCACAATTGCACATTTATCCTCAAAATTAAAAATGGTGATTGATCCGTGGAATATTAACGGTCAACCGTGTTTTTCATTAAGTTGTGAAGGGGAGCGGAGGAAGCCCTTCGTAGAAAAAAAAGCTATGAGGTAAAAGAAAGAGGGAAAAAAGGCCCCTCTGTTCAACGTAGATCCCATATACGGAATAACCCTGAGAGAAATGTAAATAACCGACTCCAATAACTCGACAGCACACTAATCATATTTACAAACTATATTAAATCTGTCCATTGTGCTTGCCGCTGCTAAGGATTGGCTCCCCATGTAATTGTCATTGTAACCAATGTTGGCTTATGGGGAGGGAGAATTTAACTGCAGTGATATAAGGTGACTGGTAGGCTTATTATTACTGTATTATGACCCAGTATATGTTTATTAAAACAATTTGTCATGCAGAACAGGACTGGGGGAATGGAAACATTAAATCCCGGCGTACTTCGGCCGCTGAAATGAGTTACAATAAAATTAATGGCGGCGAAGCCCAGGCTGACATTGCAGTGCTGCGTAATAACCTGCCGCTTCGTTTCATTTGCTGATCATATCCTGTCGGGGCCCTTGCCATTAAACATACATGTTGAGGATTATTGAAATAGGCCCAAAAAAGGCACCACAGAGAGAGCGGAGTGGAAAAGGCAGTATGTAGAGGTTTTTTTAAAGTTATGTTGATACTGGTTGGTCAGCAGATACTAAACAAAACAGACGTATCTGATTAGTTTCATCGAGTATCTCTGACATGACTGATGCTGCTATGGGGAATTGATCACATAAAGCCCAAACACACTGCACACACTACACAATAAAAGTAATTCAACTTAAAAGTGAGAAATGGATCTACAAGAGGAAATGACAGAAAAATAAATGCACCACACAGATCAAAGGAAAAGATAATTTACCCCCCGGGCATTAATAAAGTATATTATATTGTATTATTTCCATATGTGTGATTCATATATCTTTCATAGTAATGGTATTGGGTGGGTGCAAGCCAAGGAAGTTGGTGGTACATGATCTTTTTTGCAGGGTTATTTTCCACGAGCCTGATATTAGGTTATCAACACCCCCTCTGATGCCAACATTCTCCATCTACCAGCGGTTCATGAATCTGATTTAGTGACCTGCTTACACTCAACAGCACATCCACAAAAAGCCCTGGACCTTCTGATCAATGCACAGGGTGATTCACAAGTTCTCAGGTGTTATTTCCATTTCTCAAATTGCTCCATCAGTGCGAAATGTGTCTTTCAACAGTAAATCGATTCCGGGAAATAAATACAGGCGCTACAGTGTATGTTTTTAAACATTTACTAAAGCCCTATCCACTGATGTTGTTATTGTAGCTGAATGAATTGTTTGCCAGTTGGATTGAAGACCGCCATTTTGTAAATCCCCTCTTTTTTGCTCTCTAGCTGGAATTTGCTGTTTTTTGTTTATATTTAGTGAAAACAGGAATTGGTCACGGTAGGCCCTAGGCACACGATTTGCCAGATTTGTTTATCTATATTTAAAAACGGTTTTAATCAAACGGGAGGTATGTGAATGGGAGAGTATTGTGTTGCATTTTTTGATGTCACTGGCCCTCAGGCCTCTGTTTTCTCAGATAAATTTCCTGATTACACAGAAAACATAAATAAACGGATGCTACCACCAGCTAATTCCGCAATAATTAAAAATTAAGGGAGGGGATTCATTCAAAATTGCATCTCGTTGCTGTAACTCTCTTGTTGGGAAATGTGGAAATTGCTCCTGCTGCAAACGTATGGGTCAGAACTGCAGGAAATCCACAGCTGTACTTTTCTATGCACTTTATGCACCACATTTGTTACTGAACAAATCACAATAAAGGCTTCATACAATAACAATACAACTGCTGCTGATATTTATGGGTGAATGCTTTATAACTGTTGAAGAACTGGTTTCCTTTTAATTAATGAGTAGGAATTTGAATTTAATTGGCCACACCCAACAGGGGGTTAAATTGGAATTTGAATTTGAATTAAATGGGAATGGGAATTTATTTAATTGCTCTAATCCATCCATCCATCCTTACATTCAAACTTGAACTGTTAGCTACATCCCTCCTAAAATGGACAAATGAATACAACAGGATAGAGTAATAATAAGAGAAATAATAAGAAATCTGGTTAAAGTCTTTAAAAAATGTTAAACACCTCCTAGCAGTGCACCAATGCAGCAGATTAAAGATGAGTACAATATCAGAGATCTGACAACAGACCCTCAAAGTGATTTCACATCATCTTAACCACAGTCAGACTGTATGCTCTTTCTTTTTTGTTTAGTCCATGCTTGTCGTGCCTGTAAAAGCCAGATTATTATTAGAAAAGGCAATTAAACATAAGTGAGGTCACTTTGAGTCAGACCATCCCACCTCACACCCATAGGCCTCCTTCCTGTACAGACCCTCTTAGCGGCACATTAATACAACTAATTACCATGTCAATCACAAGTAATGCTTATTAATTACCCCTTAGAAAAAGGCCAATTTTAGACAGCAAGTAGTCCCCCTTTAAAAGCCCACTAAAAGACTGACTGCAGGGAAAGCTAACTGCGAGAGAGTGTGAGCCATGTTTCGGTCCCACTTATGGCATTAGTCAATCTGCTGTCCAGATGTCTTACACAGGTGACAGCTGCAATAGCCTAACAAGCAAATTAATCATGGGGCTTTTGTGGCACTTCTTTCTCGGGAAACTCATTTCGCTTCATAAAAGGCTTCATCTCATGTGAAAAGTGACAAATTGCGGGCGCCGTGTGAAAGGGAAAGGCCCGAGCGAAGTGTGTGTATGTGTGTTGCCTGAGAGGTACAGCCAGGCAGGATAACTCAGGCCAAGCCTGGCTCAGACATAATGAAGTCCTACTGCTGCCACGCCAACCGCAACTTCTGACGCTTCTCACAGGTGGTGTGCCCAGATTAAAAGACACCCCTGCCTCTGAAGCCGGCCACACAGTTAGGCCTTTGAAGCCAGGGAAAAGCACTTACCACTGTGTGCTAATCACTCATTGTCTGTGTAGATGAACAAGGAAGCCTGGATGTGAACGAGCGCGCTCTCAAAAACAGGCCCATAGGAATCTGTTAAACTAGCCATTTAACTTTGATAACAAGGCCAAGGGGCAAAATTCACACATGACCTTTTGGGTTTGAGACACGGGAGCTTGCCGCTGACGTTTTGCCGGGCAGGCATTTTAATAGGGCGAGGTGAGTGCTGGGGAAAAAAGGCCTGATTCACACTCACAGACCCAAATGGGTTGTCTGTAAATAGAGCCACGATGTTTCATGGTGATTTCAGAGTTAAAAATCTGTGGAAAAAACTTTTCAGCTCAGCCATAATAGAAAAGAGAGGGCTTCAAGAGAAACACAAGAAAAGGAAGAACATAATGACTTTATATTTCAAAAAGAAAATATAGGCAATTGAAAATGAACAATGACAATAGAAGTAACAAAGCATAAAACTTTCGGATTTAGTGGAAGCGGGAAAGTTAATAATACAAAATAGAAGAGATAAGTCCTTGAAAGTCGTCAAACACAAAACTGCAATTATCATTGTTACAATTAAAGAAGAAAGGGTTTGCAAGGCAAAGTCTTCCTTTAAAGAGGATTACACTATTTCATACGAGAGGGAGCATTCTCTTAATTTTACTCGAGACGTTTTAAAGTGACAGATGTCACAAGCCAACCATCATTATTACAAGCACAATTATTGGATTCCTCTATATTCAAAGACGCGAAACACTGTGCTTTGTATTCCGCATTGAAAATCCTTTGCTGGCTTTATGCCACATGTGGATTCTGCTTCCACTGCATTACATACACACAGTAAAAAACACAAAATGCTAGTTCACGTGTTGCACCAAAACTACACATTTTCAGAGGTAATTCAATATGTCAACACAGCACCTTGTGTTTTATGTCCTCTTATCTGTGGAATGATAGATAGAGAGTCATCCTCGTGGCTGCTTGCTCTCGGTAAACACCTCAATCACCGCAATAGATTTTGTTTAATTTTCTGTGTAATTAATGTCAGGGAAAGGGTGCTCAGCGTTGACTTCCACTGGCTCGGCACAGTTATGGGCGACGAACTTGAGTGATGACTTCATTTATAGATCGCGGGACCATCAGGCGGATGGCAGATGTAGCCGACGAGGCCTCTGCCTCTCCAAGACCGAGATAGAGCCTACCTCTGACTTGCCCACACTGTCCCACTGCCAGATAGGCCCTTATCATGACAGTCCGCGCAATACATCTTCTCGCACTACGAGCTGTGATGGGCAAGCACAAATGTCTACTTTACATGTTTTAATGAATTACGACTGGATTGTTGAACAGCCTATTACCACAGCAGGCAGTTAGTGACAGGTATTTGCCCATGCATCACTGAGGATGGGCTGCTGGAGAGAGCTGGTGACATATGGCATGAAGAGAGAGACTCCAGGTAGGCTGTTTGTCTTCTCTCTGCTCATTGGATGAGAGTAGATTAGGGTTCTAATACTGCTGGGTGGGGATACAATTGTGATTGTGTGATTATTTGATGTTTGCAGCGTGAAATGGCAGCAGCACTTCTATCATTACAGCTTTCTGTCACAAATGCATTTGTCCTCCACATAAACCAGGAACAGACATGCCTTAACATGTCTCGCTCTACCTCAGATTTCACCTGAAAGTTTCTGCATTCCATGTCACCCGCCCATTTCACACAGCCTGCTGATATTTTGGCTTGGGTGCTGGCTGTTGTGTGGTTCAAGTCAGAGTGGAGTTTGGGTATTTTGGAGGAAGAATCCTGACAGGGCCACTGGGTACACTGCTTCATTAACACATGCCAAACTACATCAAAGCTATTTAAGAAAAAAATATATATTTAAATATATAAGTTAACACAATTTAGGTGATTTAATATTATATTATATTATTTTCTACATAATACAATTTAATTGTTGTTAATTTATTTTAATACAAGTAATTATTGCCATTCAGTATTATTGATAGCTGTTATTTTTAACATTCAATAGGCTTAAAAAATATCATATCAACTTAAAGCAATATTCCCATAACCCCATTAATACCTTTAATATAGTGTGTTGTATATAGTGTAGTAAGTAAAGCACAGTGATTTTGCCAAGTAAGACATGTTCCTGGATCAACATATTTTGTTGATCCTGGAACAACATTCCTGTCCAAAACTTTAGTCCTAACCATATTCCTACCTCTAAACCTAACCTATCCCTAAAATCAGAGGGATTTATCAGAATTATACTGATGTAGAAGCACCTACCCCTGGTTGTAAGCCTAAAATTGACAAACTGTAAACTTGTCCCTCAAGCCTGATTGGTTGATTGGAATGTTGTTCCAAGGTCAACAAATAGTAATATACTGTAGTGATGTTTCTGTCTCTGTCAATATCAGCTCTCCCTGTTTGAATGAGAGCTGTCAGTTAATTTTTTATTTTACACATTAATTTTAATCTGTTATCAATATTTTTATGTGATGATCGATTCTTTCAGTACAGCATCAGTATCTTATTTACACTTATTTTCTCACTTACACCTGTATGTCGGAGACAAGCACATTACCAACAGGATCAAAAATAGGCAAACAGATAGAGGTTGAAATACAAGCATCCTGTGGGCCTCACGCACCGTGCACATCGGCCTCCCATAGAGAAGCACACGTAGGTGAGCCTGGCTGATCATAAGATAGGCCTTCATGCGGACCATCCTCAGTCAGCCACTCTCTCTTGCTTCATTGAGCTGGTGAGTGGGACCCTAATAGTTATTATGACAGAACAGTGATTATTATTATTATTATTATTAGGGGCCAAGCACTGAAGGTGCATTGGCACCTATTGTAATCGTTGGAGTTCTTCTTTTTCTTCTTCTTCTGCTCTGGAAGTCTATGGCAGCCCATAGAACCGCTTGTGGGAAAGTTATGAATTTTGGCACCCAGAAAGAGGACAGTCCAAACATTCAACACAGACAATTTGGAGTCTCTAACTCAATCCCTCTAGCGCCACCAACTGTCCAAATATTCACTTACATTTATGCTAATAACTTTTGAACCATAAGGGCTAGAAACTTTTTCAACTTTTTCAAACTCCTCCCTTCATGAAAATCAAATCAGATCATCCTCAGACTATGTTGGCAAAAAGTTATTAAAAGCTTTTTGATAAACCCAACCATTCTCGAATAACGCACAAGCAAATTTGAAGAAGAGCATGCCAAATTGGACGCAAAGCTATACCTTCCCCAACACTTTAGCGTATTCTGACCAAACTTGGGACATGTTATCACAAGCATGACCTGAGGCTACATGCTGCGTTTCGGCACCACGCCACCTACTGGTCCGGAGATAGCAAAAATGGCTATATAAAACTGATCTTGTTGCATTCAGGGCAGCCAGCTGAGTTGAATGATATGCAATACCACATCTGTCAGCCATTTTGCATTTTGTAGCAAAAGGCTGTATTTTTTTTTAACACATTAGCGTATCATTATGAAACTTGGTATGGGTCATCAGCAGGATGCCCTGAAGGAGCCTGAGAAGTTTCGAGACAGCGCAACTGTCCCACTATTTTCATGGGAGTCATCTCCTTAGATTTCTGAATCCTTGCCAAGTCCAAAAATACCTAACATGATAGGTTTCGCCTTGTGGTTTGTGCAACATTGCAATTTGGCGTTAAAACAACGTTCGCGAATATCTTCGAAACCGTTAGTCTGATCGAGATGAATCCACCGTAGGAAATGCAAAATCATAGGTCGTTGGCATAACATAGAAGCCCAAATGTCAAAATTTTTAAAAGTCATGCATGGGTAATTTACATACATACATATACATGTCTATAACTCCTAAACGAAATTAGATATTTTCACCAAATTTGACACTTATTTTTGGGCACACTCTTAGGACACATAAAAAAGTGGTGGGATTGTGCCTGTTGGTGGCGCTATAACTAAACAAAATATTAAATTGCCACTAATTACAATAAAGTACATGAAATAAAAAGCTATATTTTACTGATGATTTTACTTCTTGCTTGCTTCGTTGTGCTTGGCCCTTAATGGCTGCTTGTAGCTTTTTTTATTATTATTATTATTATATATTGATTATTATACTTTTTTTTTACAATTAGATCAGTATTACTTGGGAACAAAAATTATTAGGAACTGAACTGAGCAGAAAGAGTTGGTAAAATGGCACAAAGAGAGGGATATAGACAACACATATAGACAACACATCGTATAGCTAATATACACTCACCTAAAGGATTATTAGGAACACCTGTTCAATTTCTCATTAATACAATTATCTAATCAACCAATCACATGGCAGTTGCTTCAATGCATTTAGGGGTGTGGTCCTGGTCAAGACAATCTCCTGAACTCCAAACTGAATGTCAGAATGGGAAAGAAAGGTGATTTAAGCAATTTTGAGCATGGCATGGTTGTTGGTGCCAGACGGGCCGGTCTGAGTATTTCACAATCTGCTCAGTTACTGGGATTTTCACGCACAACCATTTCTAGAGTTTACAAAGAATGGTGTGAAAAGGGAAAAACATCCAGTATGCGGCAGTCCTGTGGGCGAAAATGCCTTGTTGATGCTAGAGGTCAGAGGAGAATGGGCCGACTGATTCAAGCTGATAGAAGAGCAACTTTGACTGAAATAACCACTCGTTACAACCGAGGTATGCAGCAAAGCATTTGTGAAGCCACAACACGCACAACCTTGAGGCGGATAGGCTACAACAGCAGAAGACCCCACCGGGTACCACTCATCTCCACTACAAATAGGAAAAAGAGGCTACAATTTGCACGAGCTCACCAAAATTGGACAGTTGAAGACTGGAAAAATGTTGCCTGGTCTGATGAGTCTCGATTTCTGTTGAGACATTCAGATGGTAGAGTCAGAATTTGGCGTAAACAGAATGAGACATTCTAAAGAATGCTTTCAGCACCTTGTTGAATCAATGCCACGTAGAATTAAGGCAGTTCTGAAGGCGAAAGGGGGTCAAACACAGTATTAGTATGGTGTTCCTAATAATCCTTTAGGTGAGTGTATATGGCCATTAAAACTATAAAATGCATATTTATATAACAACAACACCGTTTAATTAAATATTTCGATACAAAATAGAATACATAAATGCCTTGTAATGCCTATAGTGCAGCATACAAAATATAATGTGACACAAATTCAGTGAAGTAACATCATATACTGCTACTCACTGGAGAAAAACTGATCTTCTGTTACACTACTGAAAAAGTTAGTAGTTACTCCCACACTCTGCATCCTGCCACCCTTTTCCCCTAGACTGAGGCATTCATTTGTTTATTTTTGTTATTATTATTATTTTTTATTTTTTAAATGAATGTAGCATAGATAAACACTGGCTCACAGACAAACACTGGAACTTATTACCCTACTCAATTACACTTTCCACAGTCTCACAAGAAATCCTCCCTCCAGAGGCACTTCCTGTGCATCACTAAAACGTCCATTTCACCCTCATTTTGGAGGATTCCATAAATTCTCTGAAATCTCTGAATGTCTTTGCTGGCAATACATTTTTAAGGTGATTTAGAGGGGTTTTAATTGCTGGCCGGATTTTTCTGCTTTTATCCTCTCTTTAGAACACAAAGACAGAGCATATAATAGAGAAGAATACTAACTGTACAAATAAATAAAATCAACAAAAGGCCTCTTTCATGACTCTTTCTGCAAGTTACATCATTTTGTAAGTACATGGCAACAAGTGAGTGAGTTAAAACACACTGAATCATTGAAGTACAAAACATGTGACTGTCTTTATCTTTATGAATGAGTCTTTGAATAATTTACGTAACAGATTCATTCAAAAACACTACCATCAGGATTGAAGCAAGCAACAGTCTGAGTGGATCACTGAATCATTCATTCAACCGATTTGTTCAAAAAGTGAGTCATTGTTTTTTAACAAATCGGTTGAGGGAATGAATCACTGATTCATTCAGGAACAAAACATACTGCATGTGGCTCAGAGAGAAAGCACATATTATACTTTTACTTTATTTTTTAGTTTTGTTTTTATTAAACACATTGCCCATTGTCTACTGGAAAATACAGCAAGGAAAGTCTAGCATGCCATTTTCCATTCGGTTATGTATCAAGTCTTTGATATACGACAAGGCCTTTGCTTAGTTTCCAATATTGGTGTTGGTAATGATACATAACAGAAATGTCAAGCAATTTGATGACACTGCAGTCTTAGCTGCATTGTTCATAAGCAAAATATCATTAAAAGCACATCACCGCCTGTCGGTTGAGCGTCATGGTTAGAATGGATTTGTATAAGTCATTTGAAAGTTCTCCCAAACATTTTGTTCAGGTCAGCCCCTCTCTCAACCCAAGACTGTATGCATCATGATGATGGAGCCTCTCTTACACTTTGAAGTCTGCTGCGTCTCAAGATGATATTCATCAGTTGCGGATGAGTCAAACTTCTTTTCTGCCCTGCCGATGAGTGTGATGGTATTTTGAAAATGGCTCAAGTTTCTATGGGCCTAAGTGTCTTACACCCCCAATACAATATTGCCCAGGCGCCAGGAAAGCAATATTCAAGCCATTCCATCACTCTAATCCACTCCCTACACATCCATATTTCATCCTACCTCAGCCTTAATGAAAGCCATGGCAAACTTACCACTGAGTCTCGTAACAGAGCTAAAACGGAAAATTAATAAGTAAAAATATGTTGGCCTTTATAAACTAAGAAGAAGGATGTGTAGGGCCAAACTCTGGTACACAATGAAATTAGTCCAAAAAAGAATAAATCTGAGTACAAAAAGTGAGAAAGAGAAAGAGAGAGAGAGAGAGACAGAAGGACTGAGAAAGTCTTCTGAAGCTCTGAGACAGCTGGAAGAGGCTGGCTATCTCTATCCCCAGTTACCCCATCCAATCCCTAGTTCCCTAACCAAGAAAAGACAAGTGGCTGTTTATTCCAATGCCCTTCAGCTGACATTAGTGCAGGTCTCTTGTGCAATGCAGTTATCTTCCGCTGTCCTGAATATGTGACATTTTTTTAAGTAATGTTTGGCTGTGTTAAGCGTCGCTTTCCTCTAGATATTTCCAGTAAAGGACTGCTGGGGCAGAATTCATTTAATGTATGTGTGTGTGTGTATGTTTGGGGTTTAGGGGGGATCGAGGGCACTTGTTTCCGTGCTTGGTACTTGTACCTGTAAACACGTGCTGGGTCCCCCATGGGCTTCCTGCTGAAAAGAAAGGAAGAGCAATGTGTGCCTTCCCATGAGCCACTGCGGGATGTTGTACAGGTTATTGAAAATCTGTGTACCTCAATTTCCCCATTTGTCCCACTGAAAGTACAAAACTCATAGGCTTGGCTTAAACAATAATCCTGCATGGACAAGGTCTTCCAATATTAAATTCCAACCTACAGGGAATTATTGCCCATAATTTAAAGGAACTAAGGCTTTGGTTTGTTTTGGTTTGTTCACCTCACTCAAAATACAGTAAAACAGAGACAAAGTTTGGAAATAATATATTTGGTGTTTGCATAATCACTCAATTAAAATGCATTGAATTACATAAAATCAATGATTACTATAAATATAATATTTTGCTAAATCCACTCATCCTAAACTGTTCTCTCTGTCATAAGTACACTAGCATTTAAAAGTTTTAATTCAGTTAGATTTTTTCGAAAATAAATTAATACTTAATTAATAAAAAAATTCATTAAATTGATCAAAAATGACAGTAAAGACATTTATGAAATTACAAAGGATTTCTATTTCAAATAAATTCTGCTATTTTTAACTTTCTATTCATCAAATTATCCTGAAATTTTTTAATAAAAAATATTGATGATAATAATAAGAAATGTTTCTTGAGCACCAAATCAGCATATTAGAATAATTTCTGAAGGATCATGTGACTGAAGACTGAAGCAATGATGCTGAAAATTCAGCTTTGTCATCAGAGTAAATTTTTAAAAATATATTAAAATAGAAAACCTAATATAGAAAATCTATTAATAATAATAATAATGTTTTAACCGTATTTCGAATCAAAATACAGTTTTGAATATTTTGAATTCTGTGGCGTAACACAGAAACAACTGTGGATATGCAACAGATGTAACTTTAATATAATGACTCTCTTATCGCAATAAAACCTGTGTGAAAAATCTGCCAATAGGCTGAACCATAACATTCAGAATCAATCACTGGCCTTGCTCTTCCATCATGGTCTGTGACCCGGTCTTCCATGAATAACTTTCTCCCTGGTTACATTCCCCACATCCAGACTGGGCTCTGCTCTGATTAACACCTCTAGACAGTAGATTAATGTGAGCTCTAAATTATGCCATCATTAGTCGATTGATTATTTCTATGTAATTAAACCCAAACACGTGAAGCAAGGTGGCACGCAGCCGCTGTAAATTCAGGATTCACCTTCTCAGACAAACAACACAACACAAAAACACTTGGAATATGCTTGAAGAGAGTAAAAGATACAGGCATGAAAAGATTAGTTGGCCTGCTTTTTACAACTCCATTTTGCATAATGGGGGAAGTGAAGGGAAGGGCAAGCAAAAACTGAGAAAAGTGGTGAAAACATGCTCGGCTTATATTGCAGAGAGTGCTTCCTATTACAGTGCATAATGACTCTATTTGCACTCCATTAGGTTACATGAACTCTGGTACTCATGACACACTGCGCTCATGCCTGCTGCTCTGCCGAAATTGAATGCGTTACGCAACCATTCCACAGTCTAGCATCTGCGGGTTAAACATCTCCATTGGTGTTCTCTGAAACAAATGCATCAAAGAGGCTGAATAAATGGTCTAAGAGTGAAGGTAAACTAACCGGATTACTCCATTATCCTATTAAGTTCACTCTGATACACCGAGAGATAGCGAACAGGCAAAAGCCATCAGAGGACATTAAATGGGGTTTGGATCCTCTCATGACTGCTCACTAGTGTCTCTGAAATTGAGCAGAGCCCTCGCTGTGACGTGACTGAGGCGAGATTACCGCGCCAGGTTCAGGCGAGGCCTAGCTGATGGCAGCAGCTTCCACAGAGAATCAAATAAATAAACTGCTACCAAAGAGGCCCGTTTCATTGTGTACGCCCGCCTGAATGAAATATCAACAAAATGTCTCGAAGCACGAACAAATGAGTCGCTCAAAATTAAAAAGAAATATTTAGATCTGGGTTATTAAAGGTAAACATCACCAAAGTATGACATTTGAAAAGGATTTCTGCCCCTCATCAAAAGGTCTTGATGTGGTTCGAGCATCCAAAGGCAACTGGATTTTCTGGATCGACACCAGCATTCACAACTTCACAAGCATACGGGGTGGTGTGTGTATAAGCAAGCCACTAAAGATTACTGGCAATCCCTGCAACCAGACACCCCAAACACAAGCGCACCATCCATTTGAGGGATACAGCGAGTTTAGAAGCCACACGAAGGCACGGAACTCCATTTGCCAACACACATCTCCAGGAAACACTACGCTTTCACTCCAATTCATTCCACTTTGTTATGCCCTTGCTATTCACAAGCAAATTGTTTCTAAAAGCAACACGAGGGAGGAAATGGCTGCCGCCGATAGGTGAAGACTAACGCGTGATGACACCGTGTTTAATGAATTTGAACTCTGAATGTGTGGCGGTGGGGGGAAAAGAGAGGGAACAAACTATAGAGAAGAAAAAGAGCAAAGGCTGCAAATGAAAGAAAGACAGTCAGACCAAATAGAAATCCAGCGCTGCAATCCCCTTAAGCAGCCTCCTGAAAGAAGCAGTCTCAGCATAAGGTATTCCCACTCCTGATAAAGGACTTCCTCTCCGCTCATAATCAACACATAATGCATTATTTTCCACAGATAACGAGAAAAGAATTAGTTCAAATTATTTTAAGTTTTCTTAATTGCTTTTGCTGCCTGAAGCTGTTCTCGGCTGCAGCTTGAGTCTCGCTGCTGTTAAACTTACTGCTGAGTTTACACACTCTTCCATTAGCGTTAGCCTAATTCATGCACTTATCTTCCAATTGTAAAGTAATGGTTTATGAAGCATTCTGGTCTTTATCTATATGTACACCTCCAATGCAATCATGGTTCTTAAATGATATTTCCACTAACACTCATCCCTAAAATTAAAAAAAGCAGTGGGCGTGCGTTTCAGTGAACAAGCTAATATCCCAGATCCCAATGGGGCATTTACAGGTGGGTTTATAACTCTAATTATCATGCACAATTACAGTATATCAACTTTTAGTAGCCTATTGTACGCCTGTAATACATCAAGTAGACAGGTGCCTTGGCTATGGAGTATTTGTCTTGCATTAGACAGTAAAAAAACAAAACAAACAAAAGTTCACAGAGATGTAATGTCCTACCCGTGGGTGATAATGAGGAAGGCACATTGTGATTTTAATAGAGTGGCATAAGGGGCAATAGAGCATGTCTGTTGTAATACAGTAAGTCATAGTCAGGCAGGACAAAGACATTCCATTATTTTTTAATAACGCTGAAGGTTTCTTCAGTTTAAACATGATTAGGGCGAGGGTATATGAATATATAAATATATACAGGGGAAAAAATCATATGCATAACCTTGAATGATTCAGATTCTTCAAAACCGGATCCACTGATTGAGTCAAGAGGGATTTTGAGCTTAGCTTAAGGAACTTTTAAGCTTAATTTGAGTTTAGCTTGAGGAACTGCCAGAAAAATAAACCTAGTCCTAGTTTTGAGCAAGCCATTCTGTAGCAGGTCGGTTTCAGTCCTTAACAAAGCTGTTAATGTTCTGCAAAGAATGTGCAAATTGCAAGTGCCAGTCTGCAGTACGAAGCCGAAAAACACTCTTGCTACTTAGAGCCAGTGATGGAACAAATTTGGTCAAATTGGTAAAGTGCCCAAAGGGAGGAGGGAGACGTTCCACGGAAAACCAATTCCAAGCTTGGGTGAGCCCAGCATTGTTTGGAAACTCTCCAATCTGAGAGGCCCAGCACTGAGTGTTAGGCATAGACTGTTAAATAAGATTAGAACAACGGGCTGTCGGAGCAACCCCCAATACTAGAGACAGAGGGGGATTTCTGTCACGATGTAGTAAAGTCATAGTCTCCTTGTGCACCTGTCATTATAACATTTTGAAAATGTTTGTGTGCGTTGAAAAGCATAATGCTGCTAAGTGGCCATTGGGGCGATACAGATTTAGAGGTTGCTTTGTGGATGCTGTTGGGAGAGCATCCGGTTTCCTGCTTTTGATATATTCCTGGTAGCACCAATTAAGCTCAGCCAATTCCTACAGGAGATGAAGAGAGGGCTGATGGATCTGTCATGGGACCGCATGATCAAAGCAAACAGAGTGAAGAGAGAGGGGGAAAACACATCACATGCAATTTCACATTTATTAGAGACTTTAAGAGGCTTGTTGTGCACCGTGTAGCCGGTATGAAAACAGTGCTGCTTAAATCATAGAGAACATATAGCGTAATTGAGACCTTGGAATAACGTGGCAAAGCGGACATGTGCGCTTTCCTAAGATAATGGCTGAGAGAGAGCCTTCAAGCCTCCAGATTACCCATGATGCCACTTCTACCAAACCTCTCAACAAGCCCCCCCCCACACTTCCTGTCTATCTCATGTGAGAGTAGCATCTGATTCATAAAATCATTATTAAATCCCAAGGTTGTGTCACGAGCCTGGTGCTTTGAAAGGATGCATTTTAAGCGGTGATAAGCCCAAGGAGGCTTTCATTGTGAGTCAAAACATAAAAGCATGTACATCATTTGGCCACATGTCATGATTATTTAAGAAGCTAAAACATTTTCTTTGACAGTGAAGCAGCTTCAAACCTCAATAACGAATAAATCCATAAGTGACCTTTTTAACCCTTTCAGTTCCACATTTGAAGGGATACACTACCGTTCAAAATTTTGGGGTCTGTAATCTTTTTTTTAATCGTTTTTGAAAGAAGCCCCTTATCCTCACCAAGTTTTTATTAATGTGACCAAAATAAATAAATAAACAAAACAGTAATATTGTGAAATATTATTAATTTAAAATAACGTTATTCTATTGTAATATATTTTAAATATATTATTAATATATTTTAAAAGGTAAATTTATTCCTTTGATGGTAAAGCTGAGTTTTCAGCAGCCATTCCTCCAGTCTTCAGCGTGACAATATGCTGATTTGGTGCTCAGGAAACAGTTCTTGTTATCAGTGTTGAAAACAGCTGTGCTGCTTAATATTTTTGTGGAAACCAGGATACTTTTTCAGGATTCTTTGATGAATACAAAGTAAAAAACAGCATTTATTCCATATTATAAATATTTATATTATAAATATTAAATATTCTTTTGTAATATTATAAATGTCTTTACTGTAACATTTTATTAATATATTGACTCCATGTTAAATTTCATTTATTTCTTTTAATTAATTTCTTTATAAACCAGTCATATTCGCATCAATTTTTTAAAAGGTAAAGTCACTCAAAAATGGAAATTTCCAAACTTCTTTCTTCAGTGGAATAGAACAGAGTTCCATTGTATGAAAAAAAAAAAAAAAAATTTGCCACATGAGGGTGAGTAAATAATATTAATCACTTTAATTAAAATGGCATAAATGTAAAAAGTCTGACTAATGTGAATTTGCTAATGTGCTGGATGTGCACTAAACTAAAGAATGACCCATACTGAACCGGTCCAGAGCGTTAGTCCTGCTCTCTGTCCTGTCTTGCCTGACTAGGACAGATGAGGGAGGTAAATCAAGGCAGCTGAGTGGAGAACGCTGGTGACAGTGCATTAAGGCCTTCTCCCAGCGAACTGTCACAACTGAACATTGGGGGTGGGGGGAGTTTGATCATACGTGGCTGCCGTCCTGTCAGACATCCTTAAAAGCAAATGGGGCCTAAGTGCAGTTCAGCTCTCGCACTGAGACGACCGCCACTGTGTACAGGAGCATCTGCTCTCCCCACTCTCCGCCCTTCATCTTCATCGCACTCCTCCTCCTCTTCCTCCTTACATTACTCACGGAGGACAATGAGGTGAGAAGTGATGGCGGAACCATCTCTGTGCACTTTCACCCTGCGCCCATAAAAGCCTCTGACAAAGTGTCAGTCTTCAACATCATCATCATCCCCAGCCCCGTCATTAAGAGCCAGAAGAACTTTTATGCTGTCTTTGCAGACCGTCAAACATCCAGGCCACTTTTAACTCCCCCTCTCCAGCCAGTACATTTTCGTGCCAACACTGGAAAATCTAATTGGGAAAAGGTACTATTTTATTCATCAATATGGTGGAGCTTCAAGGGCCTAGCTGTCAGAGATAAGGTCTGTGTGAGTGCTGCAGGCCAGACACATCTTGTATGCTTACACATACATGGAAGTCTGTAGAGGTCTCTAGAGGTCTGATGACCCTGGTCAGTCTTACGACATCATGCTTCAAATCTAAATAAAGCTGCCCAGATTAGGCTGCCTTTAGACACTTTTTTGTGCTACTTTTATTGATAGGACACAGAAAGAGAACCACAAATTACGGTGAGGAGAGGAGAGGAGGGAACGTGATCGGAAAATGTAAAACTTGTATAACTCAATGAGTCAGAACATCACTAGGCCACTGGTCTGTACTGTAAATAGTTTTACAGATAGATTACTGTAAACTTTTGATATGCTTCTGTTAAACAGAACACATTTTTTGACTTGATAGTCCATAGGAAATAATTTCTTAAAATAATAGTGTGCAAGCATATACTGTAGGCCTACTACTGTACTATGCCTATGTGGATTTTTGGTATCTACGCACCTGTAAAAAACATTTTTACTTATTTTTTCCAGTAGAGATAACTAGATTGTCTAGACAACAAGAAATTTTAAGTTTTCTTGTCCTCAACTAGGGGACAGTTGGACAACGCTATTTCATGCATTCTGACTTATTCATACTGTTAAAGAGTTGGATTCTCATGCTAAACGAGTTGGACGTATGACGTATTTCTGTGCCAAATACACTCCTTCAGGATTCGAACAAGTATGCTTGTATAGGCACTTCTTCTGGATGAGCGCGTGCACACGTCAACCCAAGCGAGAGCAAGAGCGTGCCCATCAATGAGCTTTGTTCAGCAGCTTTCGGCAGCGCTGTCATTTTGTTTTTAGACCACAAAATCAACAATGTTACTAAAGAAGTGTGTTTTTGGTTGTGAGGGAAAGATAACCTTGTTCAGCTTCCCAAATAACCACAGGTGGTGAGTGAAACTGCATCAGATGTCTGTTTTGTTGGCAATTGGCGCATAAGTGCATAAAATGTAAACAACACGAACCTGTAATGAATCGAAAGTTATCCAGGGGTAATGCGATGTGGTATCGTGTGTGTGTATGTGTGCACGGTCATGACTCTTTAGCTCCGCCCACTGCACGCCTGCACGAGCTCGGGGGTTTTCGGAAAGAAACAGTACAGCGTATCTGTCTTTTATAAATATGATAAAACTAAAGACTCTTCGGAGATATCCGTTTTGGTCGAATTTGAGGTTTTCACAAAAGTTTGTTCATTACCTTCACTAATCAATCTGGCTATACTTCGCCTCAGCACAAGTTTGGTACCGTTTTAAAGTGCAGCAGGCATGAGTCTGAACCAATAAAATGTGATTTTCAAACTCATGCTGTAAACAAAAGGTGCGTTCCATTAGACCGTAAGTGGACTGCGAAGTGGACTTCACAGGGTATTCCGCCATCTTAAAGGAACACGCCTACTTTTTGGGACTTTAGCTTATTCACCGTATCCCCCAGAGTTAGATAAGTCCATACATACCATTTTTATCTCCGTGCGTGCCATAACTCTGTCTGATGCACCCACCGCTAGCCTAGCTTAGCACAAAGACTGAAGGTAAATGGCTCCAGCTAGCCTACTGCTCAATAAGTGACAAAATAACGGTAACATTTTCCTATATATATGTTGTGATGTGTATAGTTACTTCGTGTACTAAGACCGACGGAAAATGAAAAGTTGCAATTTTCTAGACCGATATGGCTAGGAACTACACTCTCATTCCTGCATAATAATCCAAGAACTTTGCTGCCGTATCATGGGTGCAGTGGCGCAATGATATTACGCAGCGCCTGAAAATAGGCTAACTTCCGTCAACATAACCAACGTAACAACCTGCTTGCACAGAGAGTGTGCTGGGGACTATTTTCAGGCGCTGCGTAATATCATAGCGCGTAATATCACTCAGAGTTTTTAAACGTCTCTGCGATGGAGGAGTTTACATATGCATTTGAATATTCATAGTTATTATTATTATACAAAACTAGAGTATGAATGGTTATGGCAATGACTGTTGTATTTGCATATTCTATTGTATGAATATGTAAACAAATTAAAAGTGTTGAGAAGCAGCTGAGGCCTGTCATTTTATACTTTATTTACCTCGTTTACTATGCAGCTGCGTGTGGGAAAGAAAGCGCACAAGATGAGACCGCTACAATTATTAAGACCATTGATTATGAACACATTAATACATAGTAACCCAAATCAAAATGTATTTTCATGTTGAGCTGTTCATATTCAAAATCATACTGATTTTCATATTCAGCATCAAATCTGTTTATAGTCAATTAAATATACAAGTAGGCCTATGTGTAAACTAATAAAACGAATAGACTAATACAATGTTTTGATTATATTTTTAGATACATACTGTGTATTTTGTAAATGCATATTTGTATTATATGGTTTTAAATTTGAAAGTAAATTACAATATTAATTTATGTTGTATCATAATCTGAGCGACCCCGGCGTTGCCCTTCTTTGACGACGTTGCAGGGCGTTCCAAATGAGCGATTATTGTCACCGAAGTCCACTTCAACTGATATGCCATGCTCAGGGAGTAGGGAGCAGTGAACACTGCGCAGGGACCCTGTCGAATGGAACAAACCTAAAGTGATCTTACTCGCGCTGACAGACAGATCCGAAACGCACGCACAAAGACGCCTCAGACAGCGCGCGACCCTGATATACACATATACACAGAATTACAGTATTTCAAAACAAAAAATATCTGTCTTGGCGAGTATTCGCGCAAACATTTTCTGTTATGTCTTAAGTGAACGTTTGGTTAACTGTTGGGGAAAAACATCTGATGTGTAATATGTGGTATTACTAGGGATTTTAAGGTGTGGTTGTTAGGTGATTTTCAGAAAACTTTAACTTGATTTTTCTCAATACATCATTTTAAAGTTTATTTAATTTTAATTAAACATGCATGGCTGAATCGTACACAAAAAGATTAATAACAGGCATTTAGAAAATAGATTTTAAAACTTTATTTAGGAAATAATGATTGGGCCCCTAGTGGCCCATATTGAAACTGCATGCTAATTGTTACTACATTTAGCATGCTACATGTTTAGAATGCTAAACTGTTGGCTTTCCAGGGCACCTCTACTATATAAAAAAGTTGATTGAAACAGTTGAGAATTACACATAAAAATGGTAACACTTTGTAACTTAGTAGAATGTCTAAAGTGGACCATCGAAATAAAGTGTAACCTAAAAAAAAATATTGTTATTCACTGCAGAAAAGAAATTAAGTAATGTAAATAATAGATAAGGAAGGCACTTTGTCCTTGAGGGCTTCGGTAAATCTTGCACTTATTATGGATATAACTGTATAAATTCCAGAGACTACAAATGACATCAAGTCGGCCCAGGCCACCTAACACGATAACTCCATAATGCTGCATATTATAAACAAATCTCTTACATGAGAGCAAATGTACAAATGGCTCCCCAACAAGTCCACCCACTCAATCTTTAATGAGTGTCTAAGACCACACACCAATGAGAGGAACATGTTTACAGCACTGCAGTCCTCCTCCTCTAAGTAGCTCCATGGTGTTTGCTACTTCACTCTTCCATTTGGCCCGGTGTGTGGATGACTGTGCCCACTGTTTAGCCTTACTCAGAGGTGCTCAAAGCTGGATGCAGCCGATTCCCCCATCTGGTTGAAATCCACTTTCCACTCGTCCCTCGTGGACCTCTACTGTATCCAGGATGCAAAAATGCACTTCTGTAAGTGCCCTCCGCAGATGATGAACACAGAAATATTCAAACATAGATTGAACTTTGTTGTTCTCCACCAATTTGTTTGGTGGGGGGTAGTGAGCAAATGGGCTGTTTTTCAAAGCGTGCATTTTAGATGCTAAAAAATTTACTAGATGTATGTGTAACACTTGTACATTGAGCATGGGATCATCATTCAGACATTAAAAATGCACACCGTTCCAGAGGCCATTTAGCGTCCTGGTGAGCATTTTTGGGGTCTATCTGAGGACCCTGTGGGATGTGAGATGAGTCAGAATGAGAGGACGAGCTCATGGGCTGGAATGTTCAAAGAAGTACAAAGCTGCAGGTTTAGAGATACTTAAAAAATGTTTATGCACAACAAAAAGATGTTTCCAGGATGTAATCCCTGAGCCTGGTTTAAATTTGTAGCCATTTTTTTACGTTTAAAACCACACATCCTTCTGAGTTTCATCGCTACACAAAAGCAATCGTTTCTGAAGCCTTTCTAGACACTTGAGGCTGGTATGTGGTACTTTAACCATTTTTTCTGAGCTCTAACCAACGGCCATTAGGTAGAATCCAACTGGATGGATGAGTGCTTGACAGGTCCAATTTCAGTGAAAGATGTCATTATATGCTATAAAATGCTACATTGGCACTTTAAGGTTATACTGCCTTACGCTGAAGACTTTGCACTCTGCTTGTCTTGATGTCTTTTTGTGATTTTATAACTGCTTTTATCTAATTGTGATCTATCATAATAATCCATACCGTAATTCTAAAGAATCTAAAGAGTGAAAAAACATGAATGTTCAAATTCATGAGAATAAAATAAAGAGTTGCTAAGTAACATGGCTTGTACATCTGTACACCTGTTAGTTTATAACATATATCACACCAAGCTATGTGAAGTCCTTGGGAAAAAAAATAGGAGCTGTTAAAAAGCACATTAGTGTTACCCCGTTCAGGCGACAATAATAGCAGTGGCAGGTCTAATCGTGGCATCTGTTACTTAATTTTCTCCATGTCAATATGAAGCCCTATCAAAACAAGCAGCTCCCGACTAGATAAGCCTGTTTGGCCAAGTTCTTATAAAGAAGGTGAAGAAAAAAAGAAACATCATTGGGCTTGTTGCAAAGCAACTTGCATGTTGTCTTATTCTTATACTATATCCCCCCCAACGTCCACCCTCTCTCTCTCCGTTTTTTTCTGAAAGCCACCCAAGAAGAGATTAATCATGAAGGAAAAACTCAACTTCACCCTCTAGCTGCAGGTCACAGTTCTTATTTCGTGTGGAATTGGCTTTCGGAAAGCAGAAGGCCTGCCTGGGGGGCAGGGACCTGATATGAGAGGAATTTGAGAATGAGGCAGAGGGGATTGATTAGCCCACTTCATATCCCCATACTCGCTAAGCACACTCCAGCTGCAATCTAACACACCGCTGAGCTGAATAGACAAGAGAAATTGGATTCCTTCCTAATATTTAACCTTCAAGTCAGCTCTAACAGCTGTTGATGGGTTGCTTTCCCAGGTAGTTACAGAGCAGACTTTTTTTCCCTTTCTGTGTTGCTGCATAGAAGGCAAAAAGGATGAGCAGAGTTTTTTTGTGTGTGGACAAGTTATTCAATTACAGCAGTGAAGGAGCGAGAGCTACTCTAAGGTTAAGGCGGCTGTATTTCAGCAACTTATGATCTAATGTAATGATCCTTATTCACTCACACACACAATCAGATGACAAAAGATGTGACCTCTAATGAACAGACACAATGGTGGTGCTGACCCTGAAACACAGCTCAATTTTAGCTCTAGCTGCGGAAAAATATATCCAGTAACGCCGCATTCCAACCAATCATCAGATGTCACTAACAGATGTCAGAACAAAGGCCACTGGCATCAATCCGCTCACTCGTCCATCTGAAGTACATCCGTACAGGCATCTTTTTTTTTTCAGAAAGCCTTTATGACTGTGACTTTGCACTGGAATCCAACTCAATTAGCCTGATCGGGAATGCAATTAGAGATCTTGTTGGTATATGGTAAAATATAGAGCTCCATTCACCGTACTGGCAGGAACTTGTATGTTCGCTCAAAAGAGGCACTTTCTATTCATATGCCAATCACAGAGCTTTTAAAAGGTTGACGGCAGTGGCAGGGATCCATGTGCTCTCAAATATTTAGCAGTAAAGAACGGGACAATTTATTTCCTAGCACAGCCGCTCAGAGGAGTTGACTAAATTGTGAGCACGTTTATGATAATATGATGCTTAGATTTGCAGAATATTAAGAGGGTCTCATTAGCGGATTCACGCATTTTTATATTATCACCATTTCAACTCCAAGCCTGCCTGAAGACACCCACACAAGCACAGACTGTGGCCAACACCTGCATAAACTCATATCTAATGGCAGCGACAATCTATTCACACTTGAATCACAAGTATTTCTGACGGGACTGAGTACATTTTAATCAGAAGTTAATAGATTTTCTTCCCCTTTCGAGTCTGGTGATAGAAAAACAACAAAACGGCGCTATAGATTGTTCTTATGCAAATCTATATCTAAATGCTGCTTCACTTTGGAATTCAACTCGACTTTGTTTGATTAAGGTCTCAGAGTTGCTTTTATTCATAATGTTTTTGTTTTTTTTCTTAATCATTGATTGATACTTGAGTGGCATTTTACAATTACAAGATTGTTCTCATGTCCAAGAAGCGGTCTGGTCTTGCATTTCTACTGAGCCTCTGATTACTGTATTCTAGGAACTAATGCACTAATATCCTGATTGAAATAACTTAAGAAAAATGTCCTGCAGCATCAGCCATTTTCACTATAGCAAGTACGGTAACAACAGGAACTTATAGTTGACGTCATTGCGAAATCAGTATATGCTCCATTGTTGAAATTCTGCCTGAATAGGAGACTTGAACTTTGCATTCATTGCATCAACTGTGAGGTCAAAATACTGAAAAATACAACACCTTGAGTCATAATGCTCCAGAAACCAAGTGCAATCCAGTAAATATACTAATATCAAAACCGCAAGGGAGCTGGCGACAAGAAAAGTATCTCACAACACCAATTAACTGGAAAAAAAACTAAATAATTCTTTCATTCCCTGAAGATAGCCTTTCATCTTATAAATAGTGACATTTTTTTTCAGCTTAAACAACATGGCAATGCCGATAATACCATTCCTTGAGCTGGTCTCTTGGGAATGGAAACACAAAAGCCTTGTTGAGAACACTGTGGTCCCAACACGAATTGTGACTGTGGTGCACCTCACCTAGAAACCGTCGCAATTTGCATTCCTCGTACTACACTGCCTTGTCCCAAAGAAGCCACTCAGAAGAACACATAGTTAGTCTTCCTTACTTCCCCTCTCCTCCCTCATCTGCACTATAACTCATGCTCTGGTTCAAACAGAGGAGAAATCCACTTTCAACTTTCAAGTTACTCCCTTTTAATTACTTTTGCTGTTTACTTTTTCCTGAGGCTGATGGGTAAATCAGAGTGTCCTCTTTTATGTTTAGATACATGTGTTTGGGGACAGTATGTAGAAAACAAGAAATGAAGTCACGTTGACATTAACTGAGGCTATTTCTCTGCTACGGCTGGTGTATAAGTTTACAGCCACTGCACTTCTGTATGTATGAGATTTGAAACAGAATACATGGTGATCTAAGAATTTATGGAAAATGCTAATTCATTTGCAATGTCCTGCCTCGGGAGTTGAAAAAGAAATGTACTCCGTAAATCTTGCCTAAACTGCAGGTCTCACTTTCTGGTGTTCCTGTCCATTACATGTCTTTCTCTTTCTCTCTTGGGCACATGTCTCACTATCTCTCTTCCACCTATTCATTTTCCTCCTTGTGTAACCGGCTATACCAATCACCATCTTTTTTTCTTTTTCTAATTAAATATGTTTTCTGAGCCCTTTTAAAAATCCAGTTTCATCCAAATACACAATCTAATTTTTCATTGGCTTTTGTAGATGATATAAGACATCAACTCAATAATTTATTAAATTACTTTTCCCATTCATTTCTTCTATCTATAATTGATCTTCTCAGTTGAAATTTCTGTTGTTCCTCTCACTCAGGCTGACTCGCAGAGGGGCTGGTTGACATCGCTGCACAGGGCTAAGGAGTGTGGGTAGATACCCACTTCAAGACCAGATCTTTCTCTCTCAGACACACTCACTGCTATCTGTCACACCCCTCCACCACAACATGTGCGAATGAGGTCTTCTGATATGTCAGATGACTGAGGTCTATAGTTGGTGAAGTGTGCAATGTCTGCACCACTAGAGGCACTAAACGGAATTGCAAAAGTAATGGCAAATAACTTTTGACCAACAGATAGTCACGCCCCAAAAGTCATCTCATTAATGCTGCACCTGCTATGCTGCACAAATCAAGCAATGTTTTCATAGTGCCAACTGGACTGAATGTACATTACTGCGGTGTTTCTCAACTGGCGGGTCACAAGACGTTCTGAGTGTGTGGTCAAAGAAACAATATCGACAACAAAAAAAAACTTAATTCTAAATGATTTTCTGATGCTAGACTTTTATTTTGAAAGACGTGCGTAAAAGCTGTTGTTTAAGTAAAAAGTGCCTGTGCTGATTCAGTATCTGCGGTCAGATGAGATGTTGCCAGGCTATATGTCAGTGTCATTATTCTAACGTTAATTCGTAGCTTGTCTCTGACCTCAGACAAACAAACTTTCCTGTCCTGTCAGCCGTTATACTGTGCTTGTAATGCGCACTCTTCAATTGCACACGCAAATGCGGCGGCACACGCAGTAGGCCTGCATCTCTTCACTATATATAAAGCGCAAAAGAAACTATGAGCAGGCAACGTCGTAGTTATGTTGTCAATTAGTAAGTCATAAAATAAAGGGTACCAATAAATCACATAACTGGTCCATCGTGTGTTAGTTGTGAAGGATTTGCATGCAGGTATGATGTTCATTCTAATCATCACAGGGGCCAGTTACAATTTAGCCTAGTTTTGATATAAATAGGCGCTAAGTTACAACTTACGCACTACTAAATATTTTTGTGTTGCACCATTATACTTAGTTGAAGCGTAACGCTACATATAAACAAAATATTTACGGAAGCCACCGATCAGGAGTAACGGTTGGAATAAAAGAGCAGACTGACTGAACCGCATCAATAAGCTCTTAATTTACCCGACAAAAGTTTACATACCCTTGATTCTTAATTACTGTGTCGTTACCTGGATGATCCACGGCTGTTTTTTTGTTTAGTGATGGTTGTTCATGAGTCCCTTTTTTGTCCCGAGCAGTTAAACTGCCCAATGTTCTTCAGAAAAATCCTTCAGGTCCTGCAAATTATTCAGTTTCCAGCATCTTTTGCATATTTGAACCCTTTCCATCTTTTCACACTGAGGACAATTGAGGGACTCAAACACAACCATTAAAAAAGGTTCAAACATTCATTGATGCTCCAGAAGGAAACACAATGCATTAAAATCCGGGGGGTGAAAACTTTTGAACAGGATGTCAATTTTTTTCTTATTTTGTTTAAATATAAAAAAAATTCATTTAGTACTGCCCTTCGGAAGCAACAGAATATGTTACATGTTTCCCGGAAGACAAATTAAGTATTTTACCGTGATCTTCAAATTCAAAAAGTTTTCACCCCTCGGCTCTTAATGCATTGTCTTTTCTTTACCCTCAATATTCCTTCAAATACATTAAGAGAAGTTGTGTTGAAATGCCGAAAATCAGTTTATCCTTCTTTTGCCTCATGTAACTAACGGTAAAAAATATGTTTCCATTAAATACGAAACTACTTAAGACTTGTTCAGACCAAGGACAATAACTATAAAGATAACGATAAAGATATAGTTCTAAAAATCGTTCTCAGTATTAAAGTATAGCAGAGTTCACACCGCAGCTATAATGATAACGATATAGAGATACGATATTGTTGGAATCATTTTCAGAACGATTTTATCCAGCTAATTAACGATAAAAACATTGACAGTCAATCAGAAACCATCCTGCTGTAAAAGCTTGAGCATTTAAAGTGGCAGACAAGCACGCACTTAGAATAAACAGAAGGATATCATCCGCTGGTGTGGATGCTAATATAGTTATCGTTATAGTTATCTTTATAGTTATTGTTCTTGGTGTGAATGGGACTATTATCATGAATAACACAATAGGTGTTTATATGTAAATAACATTCAGAAACTATATTTGAAACTAAATTAATGAGGATAAGGAAATAAATACTGATACAAAAAACATAAGCAATGACATTTATTAATTATGAACTGTTATTTATATTTTTAAATGATTGTGGGAGATCATACTAACTCACCAACTTTATTGTATTAACAAAAACTAGTTTGAGACTGCTGTTTAATAGCCTTACCTTATAACCCTACTGTTTATTCATCAGTAGTCATATTTTTACAATATATGTGTATGTTAAGGTTGCAGCTTAATGACCATGGGAAAATGTGGGTTACATGGCCAAACCAGTTGAGAACCACTGCATTACTATATCTTATTACATGGCTAATCACCATAAATTAATATGTGGACATGAAATATTGAGGAGTTATTACACATTAAATATTATAGCCTACATAGCTATACATCTATAACTATACATAGTCTATTATTTGATACTTTTTCCTGTATGTCACCAATTATAAAACAATGAGCTTAGCAGCAAGGTAAATAACAATATTACAGTAATATTAATACTGAAATCCTATGAGGATAACTACAATTGATAATTGAGATGCACAATGGTGACCAGTTGAGTTTGTATGAAACAAGCAAGAGCGAGTTTGCGGTGTGATACCAGAGAAATAAACGTAGCGCCACTTTCAGTTACACGGAAGAGTGGTCTGATATACAGCGTTGCCATGGAGACTGATTAAAATAACTGATTACTAGATGGCGTGACTGACCAATCAGAATCAAGTATTCTAGAGAGCCATGTAATAATCAATGTTAATGCTGAAAACATATCACCATCACTACAAAAACAAATAAAGAGTTTATTAACAGATAATGGATGAATAAAGAGTGGTTCTTTTACCTTATTAAGGGGGGGGGGGGGGGGGAGTTTAGTTTTATTCCTGTTTCTTATTCTGTGCTTTCAATGAAAAATATGATTTGTGTATACAAAGTTCAGATAAACGTTATGTGATAAGAGCATAGAAAAAAACACAAAACAAAAGAAGTCATCTAAATATTGAAGGTGTGCAGCTAAATGTGCTCCCTTTGGTTCTCAAACACTGGATAATGGCAGAACAAAATATTTTATGAAATAATCACTCTGGTTTTGAATGAAAGCATAGAGAATTAAGCTCTCTTCCTGATCCTCTTTTCAGCAACTCACGCTGAGTGACTGTGAAGAAGAGGAAAGAATAATAAGTCCAAAAGAGAAAGATGAACAAGGAGAAAAAAAAAAACTAACAGTCTTGGCAAATTGAACCATAATTAAATGCTTACAAAATTCCATGCTTAGCTCCTTTCAAAATCAGGTGGTTCTTTGAGGCAATTTCCTTTCTTTAATTACAATTTCCTGTGTGGTTTGACATTTACAATACAATCTTCTAGGAGGACCCGTTTATGATTTATTATTCGTGCCTCTATCACAATGTCAGTCTGCAGAAATGAGTTTATAAAGCAAGAGCTCAAATGATTATGGCCTTTGACCAATAAAGCAGGCTCATTATTGCAGGCCACAGGAAAGATTAACATTTCTGACAACCAAATCGAGAAAGATTAGCGGGGGAAAAGATTGTTTCAGTTTCTATTAAATAAGCAGTTGTTCTTATTCAAAACTTGATCTTCTTGCCATGACTGAGAGAAAATACAGAGGGAGGTAGTATAAATCTTCCCAAGATTTCATAGGAATCCAAGCAAGCCAAGTCTAATAACCTTAATAATCTTAACTCAAAAACGCGGATGCTTTTCAGGGCACAGAAATGCCTAAAAGGACAGATTCATAGATTTTCCTTCAGCAACACAGAAACAGTCATGCTAAAAAGATTCACTCACATCTTTTTGCTGATACTGCTTATTAGGTTTCATCATATAACAGACATTCTTTCTGAAACTGATTACAATCAGGGGAATACAAAACATGTCATATTCTGCATCGCTTTCCCATCCAGAATAACATTCCCTACTCAATAAAACTATATTTGAGGTAAAAGAAAATAAAATCTTCCCTTTGAAGGCTTCTAGCAAATTAGCACCGCTGCCTGATTCCTGCAATCACGTCCTGGTCAATGGATCATGTTTTAACACCACCCCTGATCCATCACCATGCTGGGAGTCATATCAATACTTTGCCATTTTCCCATTTGTGGAAGATGAGCAGATCAATTCATTTATAGCTAGTCTGTGCCTGACATCTGTTTGGGAGATTAGAACTTATTGGCTGCTTGTCTGATAGAAGGCACAAGGTTCATTAAGTCAATGGAATCCTTAATCAATGGGAAAACTTCAAGTAGCTCTCTCGCCATTAGAGCTTCATCTGCTCTATGGAGGCACTTATGGTACATTTAAAGTAAGGGCTGTACAGATTGGACTGTATTGCATTTGACTGTTCATAGCAATTGCACAAGTACTGCACAATGCAACAATGTTCTTAAAGACATGGTACTGTATGTTACAGTTCATTACATGTTGTGGTAAAGTCTAATGCACAAGCAGCGTATCAAGTATTTCTGCTTGGGTAAATGTATTTTGCTTTTTTGCAGAGCTTTGTTTGTCTGGTGTATTTAAATTGGTAGGGAAACAACAGAATGCCTGCCAATCCCAAAGACAAGCTCTTCTCATCAAGTGCCAGCTGAAACGTACACTGACTCTTTGAAGGTCATGCTCTCAAACACCATTCAAAACAAAATATCAACTTTCAAATCTCCCCTATTATAAATAATGACCAAACATTCACCAAACTGAATACGAATAGCGCGTCCTTGTCCACTATAACCCTCCCTCACTCTCCACTCCACCACTGATAGGGGCTCTTTTCCTGGTGATTCTTAAACACTTCTGACCACCTGAATGGTTCTCCAGCTGAATGCGTGTGGTGTGTAGGACGGCCTCTGTATGCAGTTGGAAATAGGTCTGGACCTTGCTGATTGATCGTTAAGTGTTGTCCATGAGCCCATCATGCGGCTCCCACTTAACAGCCTCCACCACAGAAAGCAATCAGTGGATGTTACTGAGAGTCCCAGTGGGAGCAGCTCTGCAGTGATTGATCTGCAGTAGACCTCCAGGAGGAACATGGACAAATCCGTCCTCTACTACAACCCCGGTGTCCCTGTATGATCTCCACACAGCAACGCAAGGCTGACGGACCGCCCTTTTAAAAAGTCTTGCGAGAACTTTCTGTGACATCCATGGAATCATGGTGGAATGAACATGTATGCAATGCAGTGTTGGGTGAGCAAGAAGTGGTGCTTTTGATCACTCGAGACAAACCTTTACATAAGAGATAATACAATTGAGATGGTCATTATTGCAAAATAAATCAGTCCTGTATCACCCAGAATATGAATATATATAATGTAATAATGACTGGCTGATGTTCATTAACCAGCATATTACATCAATTGGCCTAGTAACAAGACAAACACTGCAACAATATTAATACTTAAGTCTTCTGAGGTATGATGCATGGCCATGCTCTCCGAAATCTGGTCAATTTAAAAAAATACATTGCGGAGCAAAGAAGACAATGACAACGCGCCAACAGACAAGACAGAGCAGATTACTTTTGGTATGAAACCAAGTTTCAGCTTTCAAATTGTGATTTTTAAGAAATTCAAACAATAAATACCATTTTGTGTCTATCCATTAAACTTTGACCCTTACCTAAATGCTTGTTCAAGCATATGGTTGAACCCTAAATTGTGTATTAATAAAAAACCCTTTTTATGGAAGGAATGGATTAAGAAGGGTGTCGTTATATTAAGCGACCTTTATGAAAATGGTAGTCTGAAATCATTTGAACACATATGACAGCAGTATGGTATATCTAGATCTCAGTTTTTTCGGTATTTACAGTTACAACATTTGCACTACTTTTGGTTCTAGTACATTGCTTCCTGAGTCAGCAGATGTTCAATGTATGGTCCTTTCGGCATATGGGAAGGGTCATGAAGCATCAGTGTACTATTCCTGGTTGATTCAAAGTCTTGGTAATGGTAAATTAGCTCTTAAGAAAATATGGGAAAGAGATCTGAACCTAACATTCGATGACGAGGAATGGAACAGAGTTTTAAAGAATGTCAAAATGGCATCTAGAGACGTGAGAATACGCCTTATACAGTTTAAGATTGTGCACCGTTTTTTATTGGACTCCTTCCAGGCTGTTTAGGCTTGGATTAAAAGGTACGCCATATTGCTGGAGATGTAAGTCTGAGGATGGAGATTTAATTCTCTTTGGATTGTACAAAAATTCAGGATTTCTGGAAAAGACTTCATGAACACATTTGCACAGCTTTGGATACTTCACCAAATATTGGGATATATCACTATTTCCTCAATTGTTTATATTAGGTGGGTGGACAGATAATGAAATAAGTACAAACCAGTTGAATGGCAGACAAATAATTATTAGGAGGCCCCTTCTTTTCAGGAATGGATAGCAGAATTAGGTAGAGTGGCCGCATTTGAAAATATGTCCTATAAACAGGCTGACAAACTAAATTTATACTATAAGAAATGGTCCAGCTATTTAACTTATTTGGAAAAGGGGCAGTAATAATTATGTTTTCTTTTTCTCCATCATATTCTGGAAGTTATCCTAATTGTATTTACTTATATAGCCAAGTTTTGACCTCAAGCCGTAGTTGGGTGGGGTGGGTTGGTGTTACTATCGGGGTAAAAATTTAGATTCTGTACAAATGTATTGTATTATATTCTGAAAAGAATAATAATTGTTAATCCGAAAGAAATTCAAACAATAAATACAGTTTTGTGCCTCTTTAATATCTTGTGACAGATTGCTGTAGTGCCTCAGTTGAATCGGCACATGAACCGCACATCTCTTCCTACTAGTTATAGCAGTAAATAAACTTGAATGAACACCAGAAGCAGGGCTGAATTTACCTCATATTGTGACATAGGCAAGAGTTTCTTTTACTTTTCAGGAAATTGGAAACACTGTATTTTTAGCCACTGATATTGTGGCTTTATATATGATTGTGTACTTGCATGTGTCATTACATTATTAACATTTTACCAAAATCAAGCTGAAATTAAGGTATGAAGTTTTTGACCAGCGAATGTTGTGTTTTTTTAGAAAGGCCGCATCTGAAGCAGTAAGTAAATTGCATTATGTTTTCATCAACTTACATGTTATAAAGTTCACTGTAGCTATGTGGGTGCTCGGTTTTTTCTGTCATTTGGCCAAAATCTCATGTTATAAAAGATGAAGTGGTGGTTCTATGCACAAGGTAATTAAGACAGTATTGGCTATGACTCAACGACAAATGCTAGACTAAGACAGTCTTCTCCACTCCTCACGTACATGAAACATTAGCTTTTAAATATATATATATATAATTTTTTTTATTTACCCTTGCATTGCAAACTAGCAAAGACAGTCCAAAATGTATGGCGGCACTTCATTGAGATGCGGGGTGGAGTTATGAGGTTTTACCAACAGTTTGAGGTTAAATATTTGCAAAACCCACAGAAAGACGCAAAGGGTGTATATAATCAATATTAAATAATTAGTAAAGTAATTGTCTTACAGAGTTTTATCATTAGAGTAAAATAGTAATAATAATTAAAAATATATATAATACAATTTATATATATATATACATGTGCCTAGAATGCCTAAATATCTGACCTCTGAATTCCACAAGTGACCAATCAGAATCAAGTATTTGGATAGTGGTGTAATAAATATGTAGAATATATCTACACTGACTGATGATGATAATGCAAATACAAGTTGAACAACAAAAGTGTTCATAACAATAGCGATCCACATGGTAGATGTCACCAGCTGTTCTGCAGTCTATATTGGCCTGCTCTTCAAGTAAAGGAAGAGAAAAAGGAGTAACCTAGATGAGAATTTTGTGCTTCAGTGGCTATTGAAAGATGAGGCAATAAACTGCTAAACTTGAGTAATCACACTCTCCCCAAGGAATGTCTCAAATGGGGATGGTCAAAAACCTTGAAATTTGAGCCCCTCGCACACGGCCCGGCCTGGAGCATTTGATGAGATTCATTATTGTAAGGGAGCTGAATACAAGTGTCTTCTGATTACAAGATCCTCCATTAAAAGTTCCCACCAGTGTGCATTTCCATGCCGCAACGTCAATGGGATTAAAATCTCAATTCAGCCCCAGTCAATTCTCCAGTAACAAGATTTCATTAAATGCAGGCAGGGAGGTAAATGGACTCGAAAGCATCGAAACAGCTGGCGTATAAATTATAGAAATGTGCTTTCTGCTAACTGAACACACCTTCGGCTTGCAGACGCATTATTATTTAATGTTCGGAGAGTCTGATTTTATGTAAATTGGAGTCATCCTTTTTTCTCTCTAGACCCCTTCTCGGTGCCAGGTACTCTGAAACCAGGCACAGGGAAAGATTATGCAAACCAATTAACATATGAAAATAACATATTAATATACTGTCTGTGAACTGTGTCCAATCAGTTCCTTTTCACTGGCGTGTGTACAAAACAATTAAAATTAAATTTATACCGCTTTTTCCTTAACGTATTCCGTCTTGCGAATGGAATCACTGAACAAGCGCTGAGAGAAGTTTTACAGGCCTTGCGCTCTCCCTTAAAGGCACACAGACTTTTCAGGGATATTTACAAGAGCCTGTGCTAATAAATTCTCATCTTTTGTTTGCTCCTAATGGTATGCACCTCTAAAACAAAGCAGTGAAATCCATAGTGGTACCCGTGTGCTAATGAAGGGCGAACATTATGCTGGCCACTAATTACCGCCTTTCCATAAATAAAACAGAAGACAATCAATTAGCCTAGAACGTGCGTCTTTGTTAGTCATGGGCAGCGGGTTCCTCTGGGCAAAAAGAGCTTCTGCAACACGAGGGTCTCTTCAGGGTGCAATTTCGAAATGGCCAGGAAGAGGACAGATAAATCACATTTCTAATGTTGTTCCTAAAAGCTCTTCAGGCAATCCACTTTGACTCACTGGGATTACAAGTAAATTAATACCTATGCAATTTTCCAACCGCCAGCACCAAAATATTAATGCAAAGAGCAGAAATGTCCTTCTCCATGGGCGAGTGCTAGGCAAAAGAAACCAACATGTTATTATCATAACCTTTTAGAGCAGCTCCGCTAAAAAGCTCCTTCTCTTATGATGTCCCACATGTTAGCCGACTGATGTATCACACTTGATACTGACCAGACCAGGGGCAAATCAGTGTGCATTAACAACAAACCTAAAAAGATTGTATCCAAATGATGGGAACATTATGCAGGCTATGGGCCAGGCATCACTGACTACCATAATGCATAATTTGAGCATTAATGTAATTTACATTTTAACACAGGCCCCTGAGTAAACTGATTAGTAGATGCTTATCTCCTAATGTGAAGGGGATTGTTGTGACAGTGACATGTGAGGGGATATAGGCAGGATTACAGCCAGCCAGGTCTGGGCCTTACTAGAGCACAGGACCGGTGTGTCTGGCACACTCTAAACATGGTCTTTAAAATCAAATGGCTGTCATTCAAGATTGCCCGGGAAGCAATTTCGGGTAGCGGGATCCATCGTTGCTTTTTAGCTTCAACTACCTTTAAAGAGATGGTACTGGCAGCAGGAAGCCTTTCCTATAAAACACAGTAAGACACAGTGATGCAGGCACACCGCTCACATTGGTCACTCTATGAGAAAATGAATCTGAAAATTAATAAATTTGGGAGAGCAATTATTCATCTGGCATTTGAACATTCAATAAAAGCATATTTTCCTCCATCAAATGTCTTTTATCTGCGTCCCAGCAGACTTCTCTTTTTATGGGACAAATTAGCACTCGGAAAAGATGGCAGAAGCCCTTTAAAAAAAGTGCGACAAAGTTGCAATCCCATGATGCAACGCTCCCAGTGGTTACATCTGCTCCGCTCTTTCATCTCACTCTATTGTTAGGTGGGAGCTGTCACATTAGGAGGAGAATTGGTAGGTTCTTTCCCACCCCCAAGTCCTCCTTTTCCCCCATTCCAGTAGTTGGCAGGGTGGCAAAACCCCATACAAAGGCGAGTGTACCGGGAGCATGGAGGGGAGCACCGTTAGAGGGAAAACAGTTTGGGAATTAAGGTCATTAATTTTCCACTTTCAAGGGCTGCCACACAGACGGAGATAAAGTCAGCATAAATATTCTGCACAAGTTTCCCCTGTTTTTCTCCTCTCCCCTTTTCTCTCTTTCTCCCCCCACCTCTCTCTCTTTTTTTCATTGGCAGCCCATTTATCTCCATACTGTCAATTAGAGGCAAAAGCAAAGAACTAATTAGGAACTGTGCAATTTTAATTAGCTGTTTTGATAATTAAACTAATTGGTTCCCTTGTGTTTCTGCAATGTGCGCCGAGCACTTTTTTGATATCTGGGCTGCAGATTTCCCATCCGTTGGTTAATTAGTCACTTTTGCATTAAAAAGGAGCCTTTCTTAATAGCCTTAATTTGCAGTTGAAAAGAGAATCTACCATCAATAATTTGTGTAATTGGTAACCGTTTGATTGTAATTTAGAGGCATGGCCGGACAGCTCTGCATGTCTAATTCTTAATGACTGGGATTAAAGTTGGATTAAATGTTTGGGAAGAGGATTCTTTGCCCCCAAATGACACCTAAGCTATTTTTGACTAGTCCCATTTGGAATGAGTAGGTGGACTGCAAATTGCAGTTTCGTGCAATCAAACATTGAGGAGCATATTCAAGTGGTAAGGCTCTGTAAGGTCATAGGCAGTTTTTTGGATTATACGGAATACGTTATTGCAACAGGAAGGAGAGCTGAAAAAGGCTCTTGCTGGTTCACTTAAAAGTGAACATGCATTATGCAGCCACTAGGAGGGGCTACATAAACTGTCAGAAGAGTAAACAAACAACTATGTCCACTGCTTCAAAATATTGCACTGTAATATTAAAAAATGTACTGCATCCATTATACAACACAAAATTAAACTGAACTCACTGCTAAAATGCAGAGGATGTGCTCACAAAGACAAAAAAAAAACATCCTGGGAAACCAATTACAATTATAAGATAATTATCTGTGATGAAGCATCGTCACACATGAAATAAAAATGCTGCCCATCAAACAAAAGAAAACGAGGGCAACTTTTAACTGGTATTTGAATACATTGAAGACAATGTAAGCAAGCAGCATCTATCATGAGCATCATTTATCTCATTTATCCAGATATCATCACAACAGGCCTCTCTGAGTCTTTCCTCCAAGCAGGACTTTCCATTGAACGCAGTTAGAGAAAAGTACCATGTCTGATATTGGTTTATAATCAGCTTAACCATTATGAAATATAGGAGAGGCTCGTGTTCAACCTCTCCCTGACTCCACCATCCACTGATTGTTTGCCCCAGGATAAATGGGAACCCAACTCGGCTCTATGCTATCTGATTAGGTAGGGTTAATTACTGTGCTGTGTTTTTGAACTGGCTGTATGTGAGCCCCAGCAGTAAATAGATGGGCCTGCTTAATTCCCAATCAAAAATGAATTTTAATTAACTCAACAGCACAAGGCCCACACTCCAGGATGGTTTCCAGTCACAGCTGACCCTGTATGCAGTGTGCCATAGAACACGGATACACTCTAGGCCTCCTAATAATAAAGAAACAATGGATCGCTCCATCACTGACCATCTGCAAAGAAGGGGAGCATGATACGTGTCACTGCACTGGTGGAAGTAATTCCTAGTGGGCTTCACAAGAAGCCAGAATATCACAACCCAATGTTTTCTAATAATGAACCACTCTACAGGCTTACAACTCACTGTCAGTCAGAAAACGACCCTTAAAATATAGAACATATTTTGTGTTCATATTTAATCAGATTAATCTTTCTCTTTTTTGTAAGAAGTGTCTTAACAGCATATGGCTTTTTAAAACACTTAGCAGCACTTAGAGACCAGCCATATTATTGTTTCCCCATTTAACTGTCAGGAGGCCTTTTGTTGCCCAGCATTCAACAACAAGGGGCCACGCTTTCCTTGTTCCCTCAGTTTGTTGTGATTGGATTAATTGGGTGTCATTCACTTCTGCAAGAGGTCAGCAGACATACATTTGTGGTCAAAAGTCATCCATCTATCACAGTGCAGAAATGAAAAGTCAGACATGTCAAGCAATAGAGGAAGAGAGCAAAGGCTCAAACAATGATTTTTAGGGGCAGGGTAAATGTCCCAATCTGCTAAGGTTGCGACAGCCTATAGTTTGAATTAAACTACAAATGAATGTCTGAGGGCATAGTAGATATGAATTACGATTTCATAATTTTTGTCTATTCATCACCTTCAGGGAGATCCAGATCTCAAAGACATTAAACGAGGCACATTTTCATCTCTACTTTGACAGAGATGTACAATAAAAGTAAAGGAAAACTAGTACGCCAAATTACTTGCTAGCAAACAGAGCACTTGTAACCTCTGCATCTCCCCTAATGGTTAATCTCGGGTGGATCTCTGCCTTGAACAGTTAAGAGTCTCCGCAGGGCAGGTGAAAGCCCCAGCAATTGCCCACCATGAAACAGTAACACTTTTATCAGTGAAGTAACAGCTAACAATTATATTACCAGAGCCAAACGCGGTCTCCTATCTCACCGCTAATCAAAACACAGCCCATCTGTTGTGTTGTTGCTCTGAAAATGACTGTTTATCTGAATATGGAAAGTGAGTCGTCTAGTCGATCATACACATCCACTGGAAATATTATAAAGACAAGAATGAAGAATGTGAACGAATTAGATCATGAGCATTATTCAAAATGTTTTTAAAAGCTCAAACCCTCTTTTCTCTATTTATAACACACATCACAATCACACAAGAACACACGTACACACACACATCCCCCTGTGAGCACTTCGCATAAATACACACACACTGGGAAACACACACATACACACTTTCCCTTAGCTGTGCTTTTGTGTTTTGTCAGAATTAATGAGAAAAGTTCCCTTGCCCTAGGGGTAATTAGTGTCCTTGGAGTTAAATAAGCTAATACTTAGACACCTCTGGCACAAGCAATTATGTTTGTGTATTGAATAATTGATTCAAAGAGGGGGGAAGGGCTGCTAATCAGATCTGAGCATAATGAATTGATTTAATTAACAGGGGAATCCGTGGCTCTCTGGGAAGCGCGCGCATTTATTCAGTAGCAGGAGCGCGCGGAGAGCATAAATTGGGTGAGAAAGGCAGCGTGAGCATGCTGTTAGGAGTTGTCAGCCTCAGAATTGGATTTCTTGAATATAGTTACAGTTTCGGAGCAAATGAGAACTGGGAGGAACACGTTTCTACTCCGAGAGCTTCTTCGCGGCAGCTCAATTTAAACGGGCGTTTAAATTAGATTTGAGTTAGTGTAGTCGTTTCATTTTCGCATGGAATGCACCGTGGCGTCTCACTTTAGTTTTAGACATCGTTAATTGCAAGTGTGGATATTACCGGTACTGACGCGCTGCGTACGCGAACACAACTGAGGGGACATCGCTGCATATAATCTCCGAAATACATTAAACAATAGAATAACAGACACATATATTCTTCTCTACATGGCTTTCCGTCTCTGAACAGCGGAAAACCACACAGACGAGCCTGTATAATCAAAGCTTGTGGCAGCAACGCGGACGATTATTTTGTTGTTGCAAAGCAGTTTCTTCTCAGAGACTCGAGCGGCGCGCGCAGAAGTGTGCTGGAGCCGAGAACGGATCGCCTGGAGCCGGACTCCTCGCTCCTCAGGACGATGGTGTTAGACAAGGAAGAGGGTAAGTGCACGGATGATAATGAGTGCATTCATTTGCTCTATACGACTGTGAAGAACGCGGGACAGTAAGGAAATGCAGCATTTAGCGTCCATTTTCTCTCCGAACGGCACTTTCATGCTCCAGTTCGTTTTTCATATCAAACGAACACGTTCGTTTGTCAGGTTTACATGAGGGGGAAGCGCGTACGGTACTCTAAAGACTTCGAGTCGGGAGACACATGCAGAATGCGGTGTACTTCTCTATACTGTCCCCGTTTATGAAATATGATATTATCTGCTTAAAAGCCGTAGACAGAGCCGAACCATCGTCGCTATTCACCGCAGTATCACTTAGCGCTCGTGCAAATCTGTGAAGTTACGGAGATGTTTTATTCGCAGCGGCTGCCCTCGCTCACAGGTGAGCGCATTTGAACCCTAACCCTTACTGATTTATTTATCACCAAATTGATATCAGTGCATTTAGTTAAACATTTTTGTGTTTTTACAGGCATATGAACAATGCATGACTCTGTATACGCTGCACTCTGGTTCCTATGGAAACCGTTTAGAAACTTTTATTTTGGAGCTTTAGGTGCTGACAAGTTTTTGGTGAAGCTGAATCGTTTTTTTTTTTTTTTTTTGTTTGTTGCTTTTTGATGTTTCTTTAACGGTGTTGAGAGAGGGGGAAAAATTCCCACAAAGAGTCTCTGACCTCAAAATGCCTTTCTTGTCATCTTTCATAGAATATTGTCATCACACACATTTAGTTTTAGCCAGGGGCCCTTTCCCCTCTAAAGTAATGGCTTGCATTTCAGGCCCATATTTATGTTTGAAAATGGATATTTCATATCTCTTTGAGCCAACCATCCTTTCACTAACCCATCTAAAAACCAATAAAGGGACTGCCGTAGAAACATAAATTGGTCTGTCTCGCTCAATCCATGTTGCGCTAATGTACCCAGATTAACTCAACTGTAAATTGTCTCCTTTGGATGTCTGTCTTGCTAAAAGTTCCTCATATGATTCATGATTGAGATTGCTTTTAACAGCTATTGGCTAAGCAATATGGTAAATGTACAAGGTGATGCAAATGGCATTAGTAGGAGAGGATGCACAGGAGCATGTAATGCAGTCAATACTACATTAACTACTGATGCCCAATTACAGAAGCAGGGAGAGTGGCTTTTAGGAGCATTAGGACTTACAGAAAAGCTTAGATCACCTGCTGCTCATTGCCTAAAAGCTTCACCCTTTGCTTGCTGGTGCCGACCAACTGCGCTGGCATTTTGGCAGGGATAGGGAGGCAGCTTGGATCCTCTCTCTCTCTCTCGCTCTCACACTCTCACTCTCTCTCACACACACACACACACACACACACTTTTAAGTAACATGGGAACAGGCTATGTTCAGATAAGTCTTACTCTTAAAAGGCTGTAGTCTGACTCTAAATATATCAGTTGAGGTATAGTATCCTCATAGTTCGGCACATCTTGTACTGAATTCAAAGTGAGGGAAGCTAGTGATTTAAGACAAATTGAACTGAGCCTTGTGAAAAATATAACCATATGCATAAACCCTCATGTTCGTTCACATCACCCATACGCCTCTGTATAAGTCAACAGATCCTCTGTACTTGTGCCATTTAAGATTTAGAAAAATAAATGTTCTTCAAACAAAACGTTTTATAATGAACAATTCTGAAAAATGCCTGTCAGCTTTCAGTTTGTCAGTTTCCATAACCAAACTTTCAAAGGGTCTCAATGTGTCTCTGTGAAATAATAAGTCCAGCAATAGAAGAATTATCATGTTACCTTCTCCCCGACATCCTCAGGAAAGTAGGATACAAAGTAGTTTTTACTATTTTTACTACACTCTAAGCTTGCTTTAGTTTTCTGACCTAAAATTCACCCTGCGCTCTTAGGAAGCTTTATTAGGAAGTTTCAAAATATGTGCGTTTTTCTATGTGAAATATTGGGTCATTCATATCTCTGTTCTGTGTACTATGCGATGATGTACTAAGCGCAGGAGATTGAAAGTAGAGCGTTGTGGTGCTTGTAACAGGGTTTTGCACATTCTTGCTATTGTACTACTATTACACTGCCTTCCCAAATTATCAACCCTTTCACATTTCAGCATTGCAGGCTTTGTCATCAGTGGTCCTTGCACTGTATTTGATCCTTGCAAAAAAAAAAAAAAAAAAGGTGTACTACTTTCAGGCCATGACACAATACCATACAGTACTTGCTCTTGTACTTTCTTATCATGACTTGGAGGATGGAGTGGGGAAATGTGTTCAGGTACAGAACAAGCACAACTCCTTTTCATGACTACCTTTAAATAAAAGAAGCTCTCGGTTGACTTTTAATTCTCTCTGGAGAAATGCGCTATTCAGCCATTTTCTTTCCCTTCAAGGTATTTAAAACTATCTGGATTGGGAGGAATAATTGGGTCCTCATTGTGGACTTGTTCAGGATTGATCATTCGCATCGCTGGGCTCCCTAAGAACCTGGTGAAGAGAAAAGAACACCGTTCTATTCTTCATCCTGATGATAAATTCTTGGTTACCGTTCACAGTTTAATTTACGAGCCATGCGTGCCGACTGACCAATGAAATCTGTTCGTTCTAATACATGTATTTGAAATGCAATGTTTCAAATGAATACTAAACCCCGGATCTGTCTGTCGCTGTAATAAAACTCGGGGCTTCAGGCACCAGTTTTTATTTTGAAAAAATAAGAATTGCTTCATTCTTTACTTGAGTTACCATGGTAATTTTGTCTCGTAGCAATTTTATATTGATTTAGAGAGTGGACGGTAATATTTCTTTTCTGTTATTCCCCTTTCTGTGGGTTGATTTCTAATTTCCACTTGGAGATTACTTTTATATTCCTTAAGTCCTTTTCACTTTTTTTCATCCTGCAAGGTAATTTTCTCTCTTGTATTTGCTATTTTCTCAGCTTATTGGCTTGTTCTTACTCTAAATTAAACTTGCCAATTTCAAATATTGAAATTACATCAATGTTTCTCTCGCCCTGGGTCTCTCGCAATATTGCGCCTGGATTCAGGGCCTAATGCTCGTGTTCCTGCCACTTATATTGCTTCAGCCTGAAGAAATTCCTACTTTATAAACATTTCCTCCTGATGCAATTACAGTTCAATATATCTGCAGCTGATGTGTCCTCAACATAGAGATTCGTCATTACTGTGTGGTCTTAAATTGCCATGCTCTTTTTCTTGATGATGGTTTTGAATGCATGATGGTCTGACACATTTTGATAAAGTTGAAATGATAAACATTACAAGGGGTGATTGCATCCTTTTCAATGGTACAAAACTGGATAGCTCGTTGTACAATTTTACCATAATTGCATGCAGGGTCGTCGCTTAAATCCTGGGGACACAGGACCAAATTTTATGGGTGGGCCCCCCTCGTCTCAGGACCCGGGACAACCCTGTTGACGAGAATTAAACCAGCAAAAGAGACAGAATACAGATCTTATATGATCGACTAAATGTACAGTTCACCAAACTCATTTCTGTCTCTGTCCCAAGGCACTTGATCACTATCAAACTTGTGCTTTCTCACATCAATGACTACAGATGTATATCATTTCCCATCATTTCACCATAACTCAAAGGGGACCTGAATAAAGATGAAGGTTCTTGAGAGAGTGAGGGTTAAAGTTATGATGCACCTGTCTATGATGCAAATGGTTGCGTTCATCAGAACCGCTTACTAGCTCAATCACTTTCCCTTCCTGTGCTATGTGTGAACACTTTTATTCAAATGCACACCCCAGGATGTTTACATTTCTAAACACTGTCAAACATCAAGGGAGCTGGCTAAGGCTCATGTTGCATCCATGCGGTCTGTCACGACAGCATGTTTCTATGAATCCTTCCCAGTCTTGCTTCTACAATATTTTTCTGTGTAAAGACGCAGTTATTGGCCAGTTTTAAAAAAATTTTTTTTAAATCTTCAAGGACGTACAGTCCATAACGGAAGCATTGGGAACACTGAAAACCTTTTATAACATCCTCAGACATGCTGCCAGCGAGATGAATCGTCATTTTTAGGCTACCTTTTAAAATGTCTCGGAGCAACCTTATCTTTCACCTTGAGTCCTGAGACGAATGCAGACAGGTGCAGTGTTCAGTAAAAAAAAAAAAAAAACATGAAGCCGAGCAAGAAATGTGCAGAAAACAATATCTAAGTGTTGTGTATATCGTATGATGTTTACTCTGATCAGGCCCATCCAAATTTTGCTTCATGTTTAAAATAGAAAAAACACTATAATGTGTTTTTGCTACAAATGTTTGCCTTTTTTTTTCTTTTCATATTTGTTTCTGCTCTGGAATTCTCAACAATAGTAGCTTCTCCCAGTGGACATGCTCCAAGTAATAGTACATATGCGCTGCTGAAAAAGGGATACAGCTACATATTGATGATTTTACACTAGGTGGTTTTTAATTTACTTTCCTTTGGTCTTTAGAGCACATGTTATTCCCTCGTGTCACCTTGTCACAGCACCTCTCGCTAGCACGTCTCGCTGCAAGGGTGAGTTGCTTCGTCTATTGCATTTGTGTGCGATCACTTTCTCTTTCCACTCACACACACTCTGCTTCTCTTGCAGCAGGTCGTCACACTTGGCTCCATTTCATCAGTCCCTCTTCCATTCCTGTATTTATTTGTTTATTTTTTTTTCCCCCTCCTCCCTTCATCTCATCTTTTGCGTCGGTTGTCCTGTGAAGCTCTAGGAATGTTTCTTTACCACTGACTGCGACCTATAGCACTAGGTAAAGAACGACGCAGTGACCTACAGCTCGACACATGTACGCAATTTTCTCGACCAAGTTCTGCTGCTGCACTTTTGAGTGTTACTTTTTGGCATGACCTTCTTGTTTTAAAAGGTTTAGCCTTTCAAAAAAAAGTACAGGTGGCCATGCTAATGAAATAAATGACTAGCATACTTTGCTTAAGGTCTCATCCTCCCTGCCAGCTCTTTCCGTCCGCCAGAGACACTTTTATAAACTCCTCATTAACCTTATCACATTCTGTAACTTGATAAAAGCTTTCCTAATGATACCTACGCTGATATCCACATTTGGCGCTAATGAAGTTAGAAAGTGCAGCTTGAGGTATCATAGCCATTCATTAGTGTTGTCTTTTTTTATATATACACTCACCTAAAGGATTATTAGGAACACCTGTTCAATTTCTCATTAATGCAATTATCTAATCAACCAATCACATGGCAGTTGCTTCAATGCATTTAGGGGTGTGGTCCTGGTCAAGACAATCTCCTGAACTCCAAACTGAATGTCAGAATGGGAAAGAAAGGTGATTTAAGCAATTTTGAGCGTGGCATGGTTGTTGGTGCCAGACGGGCCGGTCTGAGTATTTCACAATCTGCTCAGTTACTGGGATTTTCACGCACAACCATTTCTAGAGTTTACAAAGAATGGTGTGAAAAGGGAAAAACATCCAGTATGCGGCAGTCCTGTGGGCGAAAATGCCTTGTTGATGCTAGAGGTCAGAGGAGAATGGGCCGACTGATTCAAGCTGATAGAAGAGCAACTTTGACTGAAATAATCACTCGTTACAACCGAGGTATGCAGCAAAGCATTTGTGAAGCCACAACGCGCACAACCTTGAGGCGGATGGGCTACAACAGCAGAAGACCCCACCGGGTACCACTCATCTCCACTACAAATAGGAAAAAGAGGCTACAATTTGCACGAGCTCACCAAAATTGGACAGTTGAAGACTGGAAAAATGTTGCCTGGTCTGAGTCTCGATTTCTTTTGAGACATTCAGATGGTAGAGTCAGAATTTGGCGTAAACCGAATGAGAACATGGATCCATCATGCCTTGTTACCACTGTGCAGGGTGGTGGTGTAATGGTGTGGGGGATGTTTTCTTGGCACACTTTAGGCTCCTTAGTGCCAATTGGGCATCGTTTAAATGCCACGGCCTACCTGAGCATTGTTTCTGACCATGTCCATCCCTTTGACCACCATGTACCCATCCTCTGATGGCTACTTCCAGCAGGATAATGCACCATGTCACAAAGCTCGAATCATTTCAAATTGGTTTCTTGAACATGACAATGAGTTCACTGTACTAAAATGGCCCCCACAGTCACCAGATCTCAACCCAATAGAGCATCTTTGGGATGTGGTGGAACGGGAGCTTCGTGCCCTGGATGTGCATCCCACAAATCTCCATCAACTGCAAGATGCTATCCTATCAATATGGGCCAACATTTCTAAAGAATGCTTTCAGCACCTTGTTGAATCAATGCCACGTAGAATTAAGGCAGTTCTGAAGGCGAAAGGGGGTCAAACACCGTATTAGTATGGTGTTCCTAATAATCCTTTAGGTGAGTGTGTGTGTGTGTGTGTGTGTGTGTGTGTGTGTGTGTGTGTGTGTGTGTGTGTGTGTATTTATTTATTTATTTATTTATTTTAGTATATTTAAAAAAAAAAAATCAACTGACTCGCATATGATGAAACAAAGATTCCACACATGAGTTGTGAAAGGTATTTAGACACAGAAAGGGAAAGCATTGTGAATGTTTATGAGGGTGCGCTATGCACTTATGAATGATTAATGTAGAAATAGATTCTTGTGGCATAATTGTAACGGGGTCTGTTTATGCATGAGAGTTTTCATCTTGTTATACATTGATCTTCCATTATGCCTATTAGTTGGAAGGCCTTTTTTAATCCCTCCTGAAATGTTCCCTAGATACATATTCGCAAGAGTGTTTACCGGAGAACTGCATGCACACACAGATAACCGTTGTGTTGTTTTTAGAATGGTGTGTTTTGTAGGTACAGAGTTATGTAGGCATGTGTGCAATTGGTTTGCATGTGCATAACGTATTTGCTGTGTATGTTTATAACATGTTTTAATGCACACACGCAATAACTCAGTGCTGTTGAAGTTCTAGTCCTCATTATAGCTGATGTGCATCTATGTTTTGCAATGGAGCTGTTGAAGATAACTGAATAGCGGAGTGCAGCAAGAAGAAGAATTCTGAAATGAGTAATGTACACTGTTCAATATATGATTCAATTTGTCATTCCTGGTGTGAGGAAGATAGTCAAACTATTGCTTTAATGTTTTTGAAGATTGTAGCCTCTTGACTGACTCACCCCCCCCCCCCTCCTCTCTCTCTGCATGTACATATATCATGTATATTTGTTTTTGAACTAAGTCTCTTATGCTCATCAATGATGCATTTGTTTGATTAAAGAAAAGGTAATATTGTGTTAATATTATTACAATTTAGATTTTCCACATTGTAAAATTGAAATCCCAATTTAATCTTGCGACGACAAAGCTGAATATTTAGGAACCATTACTCCAGTCTTCAGTGTCACATGATCTTTCAGAAATTATTCTAATATGCTGATTTGGTGCTCAAGAATATATATATATTTTTTTTTCAATCAATCAATGTTTTCAACCAATGTTTTCAACAGTTGTGCTCCTTAGTTTTGTGGAAACCGTAATATTTTTCCTTCCAGGATTTTTTTTAAGTAAAAAACAACATGTATTTGACAAATTATATATTTGAAAACAATTCTTTATTGTCATTTCTGATCATTTTAATGCATCATTTCTTAACACTTGTAAATATACTTATTGACACAATGTAGTAATAGTAGTATATTGTATGCATTTTATATCGCCAAGTATACATGTTAAGTTAATTTAATGCTCTTCACTTGATCTTTATTGCACTAAGTATGTATTTTTGCTTTTAAAGGAGAAAACAAACCATTTGTTATCATAATACCTTTTATAATACACCCTCCTCCCCCCCCATTTTTTTTTGAGAAATCTAGGGATTCAATTCATCAGTATTTGTAATGCTGACAAGGTCACTGTTATAAATATAGGAAACATGTATGCCAAAGGGTTTTTCTTTTCTATTGGGACAACATAATGAAAACTCCCCCCAGCTCAATAAACTTTCCATATATATGCCACAAACCGATAATAACAAACCTCATGTAAAGTACTTAAGAAAATAGTTGGGAGAGAGAAATCCAATATAGCCTGTGTAAACACATTCCATCCAAATATTACATGGATATTAAAATCTATTCCTTTTTTAATAAAAAAGCCACAACATATAAGGGAGGACACTGTTAGAGAAAGCACTGGAGGGAGGATGGCAAATGGAAACTCAGTCCACTTAATGAGATACCAACTTCCACAACTCATTGGCCGACCTTCGATAAATCAAATCTTGAATACCTAATTAAAGGCAGTGATTGCTGGTTAGTTTGTATTGTTCCTTAAAGGGGAAGGACACAGTATTGGTGAGGTTGATTTAATCGATGCTCAGCGTGAGTGTTCTGATCCATTAGAGTGGCAGCTGTGGTCCAAAGCGATTGGCCACTCTGCTCCGCTTTAATTGAAATTGGAAACTGAGCACAGACTGAATAATGCTGTCCAGCCCCCTTTCTGCCGGCCACTGATTTTACCCTTTCTTGACACATTTAAACGTGACGGTCTCCCGTGCACGGTTGGAGCTTATAATGGAGTGGCCATTCGATTTAACTCTTGAATTCTCCAGCAACGTCAATAACCTTGTATGGTGTGCCCATTCAATCATAGTGCTTTCAATGCTGCTATGGAGAAGATTAGAATACACACCCATTTACTCATCTAAACATTTCTTATAAAAAACATAACAGTATACATATAAATAACAAGAACATTGTTTAAAGATAATTATGATTAGACACAAACCGTATTCCTATCTAGAGAGAGTGATTGAAATTCTGGCAGGTAACTGCAAGCTAATGATTATTTTCATGTTCTGACCGACAACCAATAAATAGCTGATATTATACATTTAAAAAAGACAATTAAAATACATATAACACTAAATAGTTTGTATGCTGCAAGTACATTTATGCATTATAATATACTGTACAGTAAGAAAGATTGATAAATATTTCTTAATTTAATTGATCAAAACAACACACATCTCTGCTATCGTTACATAAGCTCTGACATGCACTCTCAAAAGGAAACTTCAATAGATCCCCTAAGAGGTTAAATATGCAATAAATACCACTATCTTGAACATAGAGCAAGACTAGGGCTGGAACTATTGATTGATTTTTTTTTTTTTTTTTTTTTTTTTTTTTTTTTACCAATAAATAATAACTAACTAATCTATGTATGAACTTTTTTTTCTAATGAATGTTAATCACAAAAGATGAGGTTTATGCAGTGTAGGCCTAATTCGGAACTGTTTACTATGGCTGCGTTCACAGTCACTTTTTGGGATTTACAGCAGTAATTGCTCGTGTAAATCCTGAAATGTTTTGTTCATTCAGGAGATTAAAGTGGCTCCTTGAATATGTTCATTCAGCTGTATAATCAAACAGCTGAAGTCACAACCGCATTCTAACAAACTATAGCGGTAACCACAGCATCAGTGTCAAACATGGCGGTATCCATAAAACCGTGAAGTTTTAAATCGATTGACAGCGCATAATTGAATAAGAGTCCAATCGAGCTGAGAGTTTATCCTATATATTTTAAATAACCAACAACCGCGTTAAATGTTTTGTAACCGGTTGCAGAGAGTACATTCATTTGAGCCGCGCGTCTCAAAGCCACGGCAGCTTGTAAAAAACAGAATGCTGTATGAATGGGATGTCAAAAAACCAAAATTCCAGTAGTCGGTACCAATACCATCAAAAATTTTTACGGTTCTCGGTACCAAAGCAAAATCTGTTGGAACTATTTTACTATTTTATTTAACTACTTGATAAAAATATTAAATTCAATTATTATTTATGATGATAATCATTATAAGTAAATGTATACATAAACATTTAAAGGCAATCCTCTACGCACGTAGTAGTAGTAGTAGTAGTAGTTATTTCTTCAAGTTAAACTGAACTTTTATTTTGACGGGTTGCCGTGAAGACCTTTTGAATTCTGTGTATTTATGATTTGACGATAGTTTTCTCAAATGAAACGGTACATGCTCATTATGCGTTCATGTCATAGAAAATATGTCCTCAATATAGTGACACGGCAGAGGCTAAAAAGACAGTGAGTGTCACGTGTACGCGTGTGTGTGGGGCAAATGAAACCGTGCATCTGCGCCATTCATTCACACAGTGACACGCAGAACATGCAGAATTAATTTTTAAATAGTCTTTTGCGGTTTAATATTCACAGACAATAGTATATATTGGCTACAGTCTGGAGCCCTGCGCTTAGATAAACAACACGGAAACAACTGAAAGCAGCTGTCTATTAGTGGGTACCGAATATACTCGGGAGTCGGTACTACAGAAATGCTGGTATCATCAATTTTTTTAAATTTCAGTACCGGTACTTGTGACATCCCTAAATGCAACCATATTAGGCACAAAATATGGGACTGACGATCGTATTCTAGTGCGGTGTAAAAATTTGCTGTAATGGTCCAAATACTTACGATGCTGTCTCATCTTTTTGAGGTAAGAGAGCCCCAGGATATTTTCTTTAGATGCTCCTGCATAGAAGTTGTGCTGCTGTGGTAGGCTTATGCTATTTTTAGTTTTAATCAATTATGTCGACGCGTCGTTCCAGCCCTAATAAAATATTTTTAATATTCATTATCCATATCTCAAATATTGTGAATAACTCTTCAATATTGTGCAATGATAAACATTATGAATGATACCTAACAAAGTTTACCCAAGTAAAACCACAAACTCACAGGCTTGAAATACTGTAATTGTGTACTGATTAGAATACAAAATGAGTATCTGAACATTTGTTATTTGAGAATGAGACATGAAGCTCTGAAGTTTGGATGAATGGAAAACCGCAGCGACTACAACTTGTCAAATGACCGTAATATACTTTACGTATTGTTAACGACACCTGATTAATGTTGTTTGCCTGTTTAAGCCTGTACAGTAAAGGCTGGTCCCCAATGTAATTTGCCTGCAAATGAAATGTAAAAAATGTCGCAATCCAAACCCTGCTTCATTATTTACCCCATAAGGAGATGGGCATCTGAGAGAGTGTTCAAGTGACACAGAGGCCCCAGACACCAAACAAATACCCCCCGTGGAGGATTTGCATTATTCAGCTCTAAACGGGGCCCAAATGGAGTTGTGCTGCATGCCGTTTCATCCATTTTCAACCTTGCAGCATGGTTCTGAATGGCACACCTGTCTCTTGGCATATCTTTTGAAACGCTAAATGTGTAGTAATTGCTGGGAGAGGGGAATTTCATACATCACTCCCTAACCTTGGGAGTGACAAACTTTAGAAGGCCAACATTTATGCCTAGCCAAATGCATTTTTAATGTTTGCTAAAAAGTGTTGGGGCATCATTGTGCGACGGATGGCGGAAAGAGGCTCTGACAGTGCTAATGGTTACATTCTTGCCAGGAGTCATGAAGTAGCAGATAAGATTGTCCTCCCTTTTTTTCTCAAAGACTGAAAAGATCTGGAGGGAGAATAGATGGATTTATTCCATTATTCAGATGCAAATGCAATCTGTGGGAAAAGAGGGGAAAAATGAATTGAGTTCATATATATATGAAGAGTCATTCATCAGTGGGGGATATTGACAGTTTATGCCTTCTGGTGGAGTAAATGGGTATGCTGCCGACTCCAAGATCTGTCTAAATGAAGACCCAAAACAAATGCGCACTCCAGGCCTACTGTAGAGAACAACTTCCAGACGGGTGGCACTTGATTGGCTAAATGTGAGGTCACACACCTCCCTATTCTTTCTCTATCAAGAGACTGATTCTTCCTATGAAACTCTTCAAACCCCTGAGTCGGGTGTGCTTTCCCTCTCCTTTTGAACGAGCTTTTCTGATTCTGGTCTATCGACAGCTCACCTTCCAGAGCTTTTTTTCTTACCATGCTAGCGAGTGAGCACCAAAGTGTTGGAACAACTTGCCTCTTGCAATAACACTGCCAGTTTTCGCACGCCTCCAAAATAAGCATTAATGAATTTAATTAGATGGCTGTTTCATATCTCTCTGATACATTTCTTTTAATTAACCCCATGTGAATAAATTAAAATTAATAGGAGAAAGAAAAGTGTAGAGCATAAAATTAAATCTCTCACACACACACACGCGCGCTAATGAAGTTATCTGTTAATTGGAATCGCATCTGTTAGCCAAAGCTTTAGCAGGGCACCAGGAGCTAACATTGTGTTTAATAAGCCTCTCAATCTCCTCATCCTAGAGAAAGAGAGAGAAAAGGCCTTGGATTCTAGCGGTGACTGCAAGTGTAAGAAATGCACCTCTGACGTGATGGAAATGAGCGCCAGGGCTTGGAGAAAAGAAACCCCCTGTTTCCCAGCCCTGCTCTACCAAGACTCCCCACACTGCTGTGCTTGAAGCCGGGCCAGTGTTATTGCAGGCCTAATGTGGCTGCCTCATTTGGGCCGGATCAGAAGTAATTATGCTCGGGGAAAGTGGCTGCCGACCGCAGGGGTCAAGACACTTGTAACATGTGAAAAGAGCAATTATTCCCAGAGACAAAACCCTCCCTTATCCAGGGCTGTGCCAGGGTCACTGCGAGGGAGCAGTGCTACTCCGTTTCACTGGGGCTTATTAGCGGCAGCAGGCTGCTAAAGTTTGCGAAAGTGCATCATATTAATGAACGTACCCTCGTTCCAACCATACTGGTCGTGCCAGCCGTGATCTCTTGCTTTTTTCCTTCATCTTTCTTTTAGTCAAATTGACTCCCTGTCCAAACTTTTCTGGTGTGTTTAAAATATCATAATCATAGCAAGCTAAGATAGGCCTAATTTCATGCACAGAGCAGTCTTGAAAAGATGTAATTGCATCCGCAACTACTTTACCCTTATTTGCCCACAAGCTACAGTGGAGTATATTCTATTCTCCTTGTGTGCTGCATCATGCCCACCAAACATACAAATCAATATGTTCCAGATCATTCTGGACTGGGCTTATCAACTAGTATCAAGCTCTTTATTAATTTGCCTGTGTTTCAGCTGGCATATTCTACCTGACATTATTACCAGATGTGTTTTGTCTTGGCAGTGAAGGAGAATGAGTGTCTACAGGCTCAATTACAGTAATGATGTGGACTGATTGAAAGGAACTGATTCACGCAGACAATGGCAGGACATCTGCCTTAGTTCCCCATTAACCTTTTCATGGCTGTCTGACAAATTCTAGTCCAGATTGCCATGGCTGCAGTGTTTACAGAGCTTACATGCAGACAGAACCAGCTCATATGCACAAATGGAGCTAACACAGCAGTTGCTAGTAGTTTTTATGTAGTCTGTTAACTTTAAAAACTTTTCAAGTTTTGATTAAATCTTTTTCTTCTATTTCTCTCAAATATTATTCACAAATCTGTCTAAATCTGTGTTAGTGAGCACTTCTCCTTTGCCAAAATAATCCATCCACCTCACAGGTGTGGCATATCAAGATGCTGATTAGACAGCATGATTATTGCACAGGTGTGCCTTAGGCTGGCCACAATAAAAGGCCACTCTAAAATGTGCAGTTTTATCACACAGCACAATGCCACAGATGTCGCAAATTTTGAGGGAGCGTACAATTGGCATGCTGACTGCAAGAATGTCCACTAGAGCTGTTGCCCGTGAACTGAATGTTCATTTCTCTACCATAAGCCGTCTTCAAAGGCGTTTCAGAGAATTTGGCAGTACATCCAACCGGCCTCACAACTGCAGAGCACGTGTAACCACACCAGCCCAGGACCTCCACATCCAGCATCTTCACCTCCAAAATCGTCTGAGACCAGCCACCCAGACAGCCGCTGCAACAATCGGTTTCCATAACCAAAGAATTTCTGCACAAACTGTCAGAAACCGTCTCAGGGAAGCTCTGTATCTGCATCTGTATGCTCGTTGTCCTCATCGGGGTCTCGACCTGACTGCAGTTTGTCGTCGTAACCGACTTGAGTGGGCAAATGTTCGATGGTGTCTGGCACTTTGCTATACAGACAGCGTGTATAGTGTCGTGTGGGTGAGCGGTTTGCTGATGTCAACGTTGTGGATCGAGTGGATCGACAGCATGTTCCAGTTCCTGCCAATATCCAGCAACTTTGCACAGTCATTGAAGAGATGTGGAATAACACTCCACAGGCCACAATCAACAATCTGATCAACTCCATGCAAAGGAGATGTGTTGCACTGCGTGAGGCAAATGGAGGTCACACCAGATACTAACTGGTTTTCGGACCCCAGAGAAAAAAGTTCTCGCAGCCCTGGTTTGGGAGTTCTCACAGGTTGTTCTCGACACTAGCCTGGATGCCAGCCGAATTTAGCCCCGCCCACAACATTTGAGGTTGGGCAATTCGGTCTGGACTTGATCCGTTGTGGAGTAACTATTCCCGAACAGAAGCTGTTTGGCCCAATCAAATTATCAGGGCGGGCTTTATACGATGATTTACAGATAACGCAACGTAATCATCCATGTCACCAAAGAGCGCTTGGGTTGAATTCGTTCTAATCCTAAACGGAGAACTTGTTCGTATGCATTCACCTTTACTATTTCTCTCAAATGATGATTGTGTTAGTAAATATCCTTAAATTTATTTTTTACAACATCAGCAAATATCGTTTACACTCTTCTTCTACTTCTTCCAGCATGCGTGCAGTTGAGTTCTGCTGACAACTATGCGTTAGTGATGCGTCGTTCATGAACGATTTGTTCTTTTTGAACTAATCTTCAATATGACTCGGGAACACAGAGTTGTCTCAGAGCGGTTTGAAAGAACGACTCGGATTTGGAGTTGAGGTTAACTAACAGACTGCATAGACTGAAGACCCAGCTAAGCAATTAATGAATCATTTCTTAAAGCTTGGCTTTGGCTGCATTAGCTTATAATTTATTTTTTATTCCAAATGTGATCAACGTTTGCATAAGATCTAGATGTGTTGGGGAATTTAACAAGTGACATTTTAATTATATTCTGATGAAATGAACGAAATGACTTGAAAAAAGATTTGTTCATTTTGCTGAACGAGATTCAAATATCCGAGTCCGTAAAATGATCCGAACTTCTCACTACTATGCGTCGCTCAACATACGTAATTTACTCCGTTGCTCTGATTGGTTGTAGGTCTATCCAATTGAGGTCTTTTCAGGTTCGGTTGAAACACGGCCCAATAATCACAGCCCAATGGAGCAGTATCAGACTTATATTATGACTAGAATTGAGTATGATGACATCAGGCTACTCGACATATCATCTGAGCAGAACTTTTTTCTTGTGGGTGTCCAAGAACTATTGTGTGATTGGTCAGGAATTTAAAGTGGGCGGGGTTAATGCGGAGAAACGGAGATGTTCGGCACCTGCTTTTCTCGTGAAGTATGGAATGTACTGGCCAGAACGAACTTTGTTCTTGCCACCTCGAGAAAACAAACAAATGTCTTTGTTCTTGCAGAGTATGTACCAAGCTTAAGGCACACCTGTGCAATAATCATGCTGTCTAATCAGCATCTTGGTATGCCACACCTGTGAGGTGGATGGATTATCTCGGCAAAGGAGAAGTGCTCACTAACACAGATTTAGACAGATTTGTGAACAATATTTGAGAAATAGGCCTTTTGTATACATAGAAAAAGTCTTTGAGTTCATCTCATGAAAAATGGGGGCAAAAACAAAAGTGTTTTTTCAGTTCATTTTGTTCAGTGTAGTATTGACAAAAGACAAGACTTTCAAAATATCTTCTGTATTCCACAGGGGGAAAAAAGGCATACGGGTTTGGAACAGCATTAAGGAGAGTAAATGATGGCAGAATTTATTTTATTTTCCTTTCTCTTTAGGAGCATTCTTTTATAATGCTGTATCTTGAGGATTCTTGAGGATCTTGAAGAAACCTGACTGATCAGGGTCAGGTGAACCCAGAATCTGCCTAATTATATTGGGCTTTAAGACTGATTTTTAAACCCACCGACTATTTTATTTTATTTTTTTAATGTAATTTTGCCCATTCCTACTGGGTACAATTTAATTCCTCAAACCTCAACTAAAATATCAACACCATCCATTCAATAAGGAAATGTGTAATTCAGGACTGCATCTGCCCACTCTCAGGTAAGCTGCAAGTGCTTATCAAGTCCACAGAGATCATCTTCATCACATGCCTTGGAGACATGCAGTTAATATTATCACAGACCTCTCCCATCCCTGTCACCACCAAGACTCCCTTCTGGCAAATGGTTCAGCTCAATCAAAGACTACAACCTCCCATGGCTTGATCAGCTTTCATTTGTCACACAGTGGCCTTCTGGTCCAATCAGTCTCAACCACCGTACACTCCTCTCCAACAAGCTCTCCAGCCTCTTTTCAGAGTACTACCTTAAATTTATGAGCGTCTCTACATTGCTTTTGGAATCAGACCTGTATTTAAACTAAAGAATTTGTTGCATCTTTTAACTAAAGCTCTTTGTAATGTACATGAACTCTCCTGTCATTTAAAAACAGTTCAGACACTTTTTATTCACTGCTAGTGTTTAATATTTTGGAGAACCCTTCTGCTCCATGCATGCATTACTGTTGTCATACATGAAAAATCATGCCAACAGCTTTGCGACAGATGACTGCCTGTAATCCCTCATACATCTGTAGTTCATGTCTCCAGCACTTTGTCCCTCTAAATTGGTCCCTTTCTCAGATGTTTTGAGGTCATGGGCATGGTTTATGCCGTTGGGGTTTGTTTAAGAGCATTGTGGGATCCATATGCAGACCCTCATAAAGCACAAAGCTATGTTCATACTTTAGTAAGAGTGGCTTTTGTTTAAAATTCATTCATATAATAATTATTGATGTCTGAATTTGTTGTGGCAATGGAAATCTCCTCAAATTTAAAGAAATTCATTATTTACTAATGTTGTTCCAAACCTGAATTTCTTTTTTCTGTGAAATACCGAAACAAAAGATTCATAAGACTGTGCTGGTCTTTTTTCATGCAATTATAATGAATGAGGACGAAACCTTTCAAACTTCAAAATAGAATGTTTCATTAAATTAGTCTGAGCTCTATATTTTAAGTCACACAATAGCTTTGTCGCAAGTTTTTAGTTAAAAAAATAATTCAAGTGCAAGTTATTCAATGATTTTCACCTCCAGTGAGACCGGGACTGAACCGGATCAACCAGAAATTCAGCAAGATCTGACTTGAATGATTCATTTACAAATCGGGTAGACAGAATCAGAACTAAGAAAATATCATTGAAAGTGAGTTAAATTTTTTAACTGTTAAATCTGTTCCTCACATAAAGCATGTCTTCAGAAATCATATGGACAACCACCCAGTTTATAGAGTGAGTAAATGATGACAGAATTAAATTTTGGGTGAAATATCTCTATAAGAGTATAGTATAGCATTCCTTTTAGATTGGCAAAAGCACGACCCAATAAGGCTGGGCGATATGGCCAAAAATCGATGTTTATCACTATATTCATTTACCATTAAAAGGATAGTTCACCCAAAAATGAAAATTACCCTATGATTTAATCACCCTCAAGTCATCCTAGGTGTATATGACATTCTTCTTTCAGACAAATACAATCGGAGTTACATAAAAAAAAAATGTCCAAGCATTATAATGGCAGTGAATGGCAGCCCAAAATTTGAAGCCCAAAAGTGGCTTGTTTTTAGTGTGTCCATCTATTATAAAAGTAATCCACACTGCTCCGGGGGTTAATAAAGGCCTTCTGAAGTGAATCAATGGGGTTTTTTTATAAGAAAAATATTCATATTTAACATGTTATAAAGTAAAATATCTAGCTTCTGTCAGACCACGTTCCGTATTCAACTTACGGAAAAAACGTAACTAGCGTAAGCATTTTGAACTAAAAGAGGCGTTACACTTTCTTCGCGAGTTGAATACGGAAGGCGGTAGAACTCCATTCATTATCGTGCACTATTCACTATGAGAAGCCGTTCTGTGCGCACGTGTGTGTAGTATGTGTGCATGTGTCTGCAGCACAGAAAACAGCACGCGAGTCGTCTTTGAGCTCGAATGGTTTAAAATCACATTAAAATGTGCACACAGGAACTGATAAGTGGAATCGAAATGCGTGTTTCTTATCGAATCACCAGTTCTGGGAAATTTTTCCATTTTAGAACCGGTTCTCGATACCCATCCCTATTTTCTAACAAAAAATGTCTTGGTTGTATGATATTCGTTACAAATAATATTATTACTTTGAGAAGTACATTTTAGTCTACAGTAGTGATATATTTCTGTCATAATTTCTTGAAGTTAAACCAAACTTTTATTGATGACAGTTTGTCATGAAGACCTTTCAGTTTTAGTTCATTCACACAGAGACATGTAGAAATCAAATATTAGCAACATAAACTGACTGGCCATTGTCGCATTTATTTCTGCTTTATGATAGGCTGTTGTTAATCCATATCGAGTATAAATGTCCAGATCTTATCGACGTAAAATTTTATCGCAATCTTGATTTAAGATATTGTTTATCGCTTAGCCCTAAAGTCACTCTCTTCCTGATCTCACATTCAAGCCTAATACCCCGGCAGTCCCCTTCACCTGCCCCCATGGAGGGGCCATACACTGAGGTGTCCAGCTAATTGATCAGATCTATTAACAGTGACCCTGCATACAGTAAACTTGGTATCATCACTGGCTTTCACTGTGTTCTCATTAGAAGACCCAATAAAGGAAAAAGACTCATACAAAGACACACAAATTCTTTACTCTTAATCCCCCCCCGCCCCCATAGATATGACTATTGTGATATAACACTTTAAAATGATTCCTTGACTTTTTTCTCCTCTTGCTCTAAACCTTAAATGCATCAAAAGGGTACCACATTGATTTGATTTTTTTGATATGCACAAAAATGGAACTTGAAATGAAGGCCTACATAGAAACTGGATCCTATCTTTATAATGGAAAGTACATGGTCTGACAGTTTCAAATGCAAAAACGCATCCATACATATTCGACTGAGATAAGGTATTTAAAGAGTGGATGGGGAAAGAGAGGCAGATGACAGGGTGCACACCAATTACTAATAGCGAATGATTTTCTTCCCTCCCTTTTATTTGTTTGGGAGAAATGTTTGACAAGGCAAACGCTGCCTCTTGAAGGAAAAAAACGCATCTACTGTTAGGATATGAATCAAGTGGCAGATAGCAGGGTATGCTTTTTTGTGACATGGAATGACACAGGAAGGTCAGCAGCACTTGTATCGGTTAAATGGATTGGATTAAGTGGGAGCTGCCTCTTCAGTTTGCGTCTCCGTTTATAATGTTCCCCTTTTTTGTTCTGCAGGACAGAAATGGGGGAAGGGGCTACTACCGAGATGCCAAGCTGTTCAAAGAATGATGACAGGTGCACTCTTCTGTATAACCCCAAAATACCAGTTTGCTGATGTCAGAGTCAACATTATGTACTTTTATTCAGTCATTTACTCTGTCGTTTCAGGTTTAAAATGTGCTGAGGCTATATAGGGCTTCTAAAAGCATATCTCAGCTGGCTCTTTTTTGGAAAACAAGATGTTTCTCAGAGATGGCAGAAACAAGATGATTAGCTCAGACAAAATACGGCGGCATTCACATCAACTAACTCATCCTGGAGATTGCTCTAGCCTGGTGAGACAGGAAGCGTTAGCCGCTTTAAATCTGGGTTAGGAAACCTGTCACGATGTGTCGTTCAGTTACCCACAAACCTGATTTCATCCAGGTAATTACAGAACGGGAATGCTCCAAGGTTTCTCGTATATGGTTTTCTACAGAAAGGGTTAAACTCTTTACGGTTAACTTCAACCAATGTGTGTGTTGTTAAAAGGTGGGGGGTGGTGGCCTAAACCAATTATGCGTGGTTCTCCTGAGGTGGGGGAAACGACCTTTGTGTATAATTAGTTCTCTTATTTAAAGCAAAGATTTTGAATAGAATAACTAATTAGCTGTCATAAAAGGCAAATTAAAGATTTTTGTGCCATCCCTTGGGGAACTGAAAGAGCCTGATTCCCAAGCTCGTTTCCGTCTCGTACGTACACTCACGTACAAATACAGACACACTTTTTCCCCTCACAGACGAGCTCTCTCTCTCCTCATTAAGACTGTTTCTAGTTCCGTAGAAGGCTGACAGGAGAGCACTGTTGGCATACCTGCAGAGTGCACCTCTAACAAGCCATGAAATGCAGGTAGAAAACGACCGCCCTCAGCTACTGTGGCTTCAATTTAAAGGCTTTTTACCTTCATTTATACTGAACATTGGTATTTATAGTGAGTTTTGTGATCCTAATGTGGCGGCTTCAAGGGGCCCGTATTGGGGCCGGAGGAGGGGAGGGGAGGAAGCTGGAGGGGGAAGCACACCACTAATTGATGGCTCCCATCAGTGGCACTAGACCAATTAGCTTCCCTCTTTTTCCAGTTCTGATAAAGAAATAAGATGGTTGAATACCACCAGAGCTCTTATTCACATCCAAGTCATAAATTTAACTAACAAGCCCTCGCTCTCCTGCCCTCTCTCTTGGTCTCTCTCTCTCTCTCTCTCTCTCTCTCTCTCTCTCTCTCTCTCTCTCTCTTTCAGTCTCTCTTGAGTGCTCACATTTGTACCTAATTTTATAACCGAAAAAATGCTAATTATATCATATTCATAGCACCACTGATGTGTGGACAGTCCAGAATCATTGAACAAATCTGAATTCAATAATGAACATGTGCTTCACAGAGGGAAGTGTGAGAATGAGCAGGTACTAGATCTGTGGCTATTCAGAATTGAACAGTGCGGTTTAAATTCCAAATTAATCCCTAAATTTGCAATTTAATTGCAATTCAAATTTAAATGTAAGGAAGTAGAAGCAAATTAATTTGTATAATTTTCTGACTCTGATTTCTGCGGCTAATTTTTTTTCTGAAAGTTAAGTTTGTCAAGACAAGTTTAGTTTTAAGTTTGTCAGTTTGAACATTGGCTTTACAAAGCCTTGTCAGAAAGTTTGGAAAGATTCAGAAATGTGTCCAACCCTGCCATTTACTAAACTAAACCTCCCTTGAAAGTACAGTGCAAGGCTAGTCCAGTTAGAGGAGCATACACCAAAAATAAATAAATAAAAAAACATTAATATGCTGATAGTTGCATGCAGGGTAACGGATAATGGAGTTCATGCCCACTGGCGTACATTTGTTGATCATGTACAGTAGAGCCATTACCGGACATTAAAGCTGAATAAGAGCTGCTGCCTGTGACCTCTGCCATCAGGATACTCTTAACAGACATCTACAATGCACTAAAAATCAGCTAAGCACAAGCATTATATAAACATGGCAATACTGGGAAAATATGATTTTTAAAGGGATAGTCCAACCAACAACAAAATTAAATTGTCATTAAACTCATGCCTTTCCAAAACTTATGGCCAAAATTTTTTTTGTCAAAATATCATCTTTTGTGTACCACAGAAGAAATTAGGGGTGGGACAAAATATCACTAGGGCAATATATCATTGTCCTTCTCCAAGCGATACAAGAATCGATATGCAAATATCGATATTTTAATTGATAAAATAAGGTGCTTTTAATAGATTTCTCTGCTCCCAGCATCGCTTGTTCATGGCTCCTCGAGGTGGCACTCAACATATGAATGAGGAAAATGTGAACATAAGTTAACTAGTTTAAGAAAAGTAATTTTTTTAACGGGATGGCGGACAGCAGTGAGTAATATAATAGATGCCCCAGCCACGTTTAAGTCCAAAGTCTGGAAAACCTGCACCTCTTCACAGGCATTTTGTTTTCATAGTTAGACAGATATTGTGATGTATCATAGGATTGTCTAGCAATATATTGACTATCGCAGAATTGCTGTAACATGATATTATCGGTATCATGAGCCATGTATCGAATCTAGGGCTGTGAATCAATTTGATTCACAGGTTTTCGATTCAAGAACGATTTTTGCAAATTCAGAACGATTCAAATCGATTAATTTGATTCTGCATTTTTTTATATGCATTCATATGTGTCTTAGTCAGGGTGTGAATTACACAGTGGCCTTCAGGGGTCAGAGAGTGAGCAAAAAAAACTGTTGTCCATTGTTAATGTGTTCATGTTATTACTTTATTTTATTATTATTACACACTTTATTTTAATAGCCTATAAAAATTGGCATTTGTAGAAATTTACATAAGCCAAAATTTTAAAAGGCTTTAAAAGTATTGTTAGTTAATGCTAGCTATTGTGTAGGATAGTGTTAATGGCTACACAACCTTATTAAAATGTTCCAGTTACATTAAACATGCAATGCTTCCATGGAGAGACTAGAATATCATGCACTTTTCCAACTAATCCTATATTAACCATTCTTCACGGAATGGAAAGAAAAGCCCTCTTTGTTCTATACGTAACATTTTCCTTATGATGATTCTGAAAGAAACCACGCAGGTGTCTGCTGTTGCTATAGTAACGAATGCAACTTTAATGCGCATCTTATTGATAGATAAATCGCGCGCTCTTATTTCAGTGTTGGTAATGTTGTAGTTATTTCAGCAGTTCCCTTTGTACATTCAGTTGAACGACATTAAGTTATATTTAATGTATCATTCATCAGAACTGTGCGTATATGCATTTTAGACACTTAAATTATGTGTTTGCTCCATCCATGCTATAAATGTGCATCCTTGAATAAGCCGGGTTTTACTTCAACTGCTCAGGTAGCCTATTGTATGACCCATTTCTGTAAAATTTCAGTATTTTATATTAAATAACGGTGACGTTTCCACGCAATGAAAGCATTTTATTTCAACAATAGTGACCATGGTGACTTGGCAGTTGACAATGGCTTAAGCAGCTTAACTATTCCTGTCTTGATAGAGAGCTGTCATCTGCTCATGTGAATAGCAGTGACCGTCCTGAGGAGAGCTGAAACGAGGGCTGCTCAAAAATGTCAATGTCAATTTTGATTTTGTGTGGACTGTTCCTTTAATTCCTCCCTAATAACAAATTCTTTAAATATTTACAGATAATGCTTTACGCTTTTTCTGTACTGTAAAACTGTAAAATGGCTAATGCTTGAATCAAACGTCCAGATGGGTCTGTCTCCATACAGGATTGGGGCTTTAAATGTTTTGACCGTCTGAGGCCCAATGCACTGCCGAATGGTGATGGCAGAGGCGGAGGCGGCGTGGGGGGTGGGGGGTGTCAAAGAGGGCATCACACAGGGCTTTCTGAGAGAAATGTGTTTTGAAAGCAGAGAGCAAAAAAGAGGTATATAGAGAGGGAGAGTGCCGGTTTAGCTGTGCGTTCTATTAGACGGATCAATAGCTCAGTGTGGGAGAGAGTGTCTTAAGAGCTGTTGTCCTGCGCTTTCAGCTGTGGCAGACCTGTTAGTGCTGGCAGAGGGGTGCCGAGTGCCAGTGTTACCAGCTCTGGCCCGGGGGCGGCTTTTAGTCCACACACAAATGTCAGACCGCAGATAGACTATTAGTGTTTAGTGCAGTTATTAAATGGACTTTATTTGTCCTTTAGGAGGCTAAAAGGCATGCTTAAAGGGGGGAGGCTACATGACAGCATGGCGATTTAGCCTGTTTGGTTACTCTTCAGTGGTCGTGAGTGTAAAAGGAGATTGGGCTGTGGTGCGTGCGTGTGCGCGCGCGCGTGTTCGGAAGGCACTTAGGCCATACCGTATCTTATTGGAAGCTGAGAGCAGCCTTCTTGCGGTCAACAGTGCTCTAAAAGGTTAATGTTGATCTATACCAAACAAAGCCCACGGGAGGCTTTTAGCATGGCCAACAGTTCTCATACTGATGAAATAGGGCCATGGCTAATCTTCCAAACAACATAAATACCTCTGTCAGCTATCTAAATAGAGATGGTCCTGGGGCATCCCAACATAGAGATGCATTCAAGCCCCAATTAAACGGGTGTATGTCACTTGCCAAAAATAACATCTGTTCTTTTGAGCTGGGACAGTGACTGATGAATGCAGTCCAAAGTGACCCGCGCGCCTATCTGCGTGGAGGAGCATCCGTGGCTAATGCATATAAAACATCGGCCCGAGCTTCGGCATGTCGCCAACCTTATCAAAGAGCACGGAACATGAAAAGTCACTGGTTTATCCAGGCAGTAAATCACAACACTCTCTGTGTTTGTCTCCCTATCGCCACAGGTGTGCCAATGCTCTCCGTCCAGCCCAAAGGAAAACAGAAGGGATGCGCCGGCTGCAACCGCAAGATTAAAGACCGCTACCTGCTCAAGGCCCTGGACAAATACTGGCACGAAGACTGCCTGAAATGTGCCTGCTGCGACTGCCGCCTGGGGGAGGTGGGCTCCACCCTCTACACCAAAGCCAATCTCATCCTCTGTCGCAGGGACTACCTGAGGTAAGAACACGCTCCAGTCAAAGTGCTGCCAAAGCAGAAAGGGCTTGTTACACCTCAGGCTGCATGACATTCAGAAAAGTACACCCTCATCTAACAGCCGATGATTGCCACCCTGCCCGTCTCATTCCTGGCCCTGTCCTCTCTCTCCTGTTGCATTTATCTGCTAACTTGTGGGGTTATAAGGATTTTTTAGCTTGTAAATTATGTTTTCTTTGAGGCTATTACAGAAGATTAAGTGCTTGTTCTTTCTTCATCGCACTGTACCGACCCAGACTGTGTGTTCCAATTAAATCCCAGTTGTGCATATGAGCAAATAGCTTGGAGTGGCATCTTGTAGTGACTGTTTATGTTTTGCTCTGTGAGGTTTCGCATGTTTATATGAATGTGACGTATTGCCCATTTTCTAAGTTAAGTGATAAACCGCTGTGTATGAGTGCATGTATGGACTTTCAGCTCACCCCAGGCAGCTGAGTGGCAGAACCGCAGATCTAAGGATCGGTTTTGCCTCCTATCTCTGAGCCATCTGCTTGCTAAATCAAACATGATTATTTCCTGGGCGTTAAATCCCAGTCCCTGGGGTCTCCCAACCAGATCTAGTCATTTACCCCCAAGCTGCTCTCCCCAAAGAGCCTCCACTGGTGAGGCCCTTTTTAGTAAGACACGCAGTTCAGTATCGTCGTCATTACCAGTGTTAAAGAGAGAGTTCACCCAAAAAACAAAAAAAAAAAGTCATCTACACACCCTCGTGTAGCTCTCATGTAACTACAAAACACAAAAGAAGATCTTTTGCCTTTCAAGGAAAGTCAACAAGGCCAAAAAATTAAAGTATGAAAACAAAAATCCACTAACAATATTCTTTTAAACAGAACATTTTTGAAAGAATAATGTAGAAAAATGATTGAGCCACTTGAGCAGCGTGAGCTGAAACTGAACAGTGAATGAACGCTGGTACACTGAAGCGCTTTGCTACAGAGTTCATTAACTCACCCAAACATATACATATGAGATTAATCCGATATACACAAACTGCACAAAATGTCATGAATACATAAGTGAACTTGTATAAGTGAACTTGTATATAACTTATAATCGTATATAAATATTAATTTAGAAATTCTAACTAGCATTTAACTTGTATTGTGAATATGCTTTTCTGTAATGCACCAGACAAATGTCAAAAACACACCTAAAACAGACAATAAATAAAGCATAAACATTCACAATATTGTACACATTATAATGTTACTTCAGGAACTCAGATTTTTACATACTTTTGTTAAATGTTGAAACCTCTTTAAATGAATATACTGTATAAAATCTTTGAATATTTGGATTCATATTTCACTCTAAACTAAAATATTTTAGACTACAATTAGATGGAAACCAAATGCAATCAAAGTCAAATTGAATGCAATGTATTTTGTCATGTAATTAACATAAAAATATACTTCAAATTTAGTCAATATTTATATCAAAATCCCAAAAATATGAATAAAACAAAAAACTGTTAAAAACACTGTTACTCTGTTACACAGTTTTCACATCCAGTCACAACTGTTATGATACTGTAAATTAACCTGACAGAGTTCCCAATAGGAACACTGGAGCAAGTGAGGTAATGATAAAATGAATGGTACAGAAATCGAAATAATACCAAAACGTTTGGCAATTGCTTTTTTGTTTGGTAGAATAAAAGTAAGGTGGAGGAGGGAGAAACAAGCTTCCTGTTGCCGCTGTACTGGCTCTGATGTCCTAATGAAATCTATCCCACTCGTCTGCTCTTCAGCCTGTGACAAATGTGTGCTACTTAATGCCTGGAGATGCTGGATATGAATTCTATTAAGGACCAAATTAAGAAGTATCCCTCTCTGTGCAGACAGAGCGAGGCAGCATTGGTGCGTTCACTTTGAATGCGAGTGATTGAGACTCCATGCAGGGCGTCCCACCTAAACTTCACCTCCAATGCACTGCTGGAGAATCAGCCTGCTCGCCTTCAGTAATGAAGCTGAAATCTCACCCAGAATTAGCCTCCCATACAGGGAGGCACTTCATTAAAAGACAGGCGGGTGGATCAAACGCATTTCTTTTATTTTCGGCTGTGTTTTTTGGAGCCCTGCCATGCGCACATTAATTATGAGCTGCGCTCCTTCTGCGTTTTGTCCTTCAGGAGTACTGTAGAGCCATAATGAACCCCCACCCCATGAAAACACACACAGCCCCACCACTGCACAAACTAGCTCAAGCTATAGCACTTGACCATCTCCTTACGCAGGATTTACACGCTTTCGGGCCATACTCTTTCATTTCTGCGCACAGAAATAGATTAATCTGTTTTGCTGGGGTCAAGAATCCTTTGACCTCATGACCAGAGAGAGAGAGTGCCTCTGTGTTTGACTGCGCTCACCCCAGACATTAAATTATTTTTTATATCTGAACCATTGCATTATATTACGGGGGACACATTAGTCATTTACTAATCAAAGAAGGGTGCTTTTTAATTGAAATCTAAAGTAGATTACACCCCCTCCTAATGATGGCACAGCATGTGAGTATGATTAAAGGGCAGAGATAAGTCTCAGCAATCATTCAGTGCATTTTGATGTTAAAATAGTCTACTGAGCAAGCCTGGCTATCCCTATGAGGTAAAAAAAGAGACAGTCATATTGTGGATATAGTGGAAACACAATCCGAATGTCAACCGTATCTCACTTTGAAGATTAACTACTACGCCAAACACAAAATAGTGACCCCTGTCTGCAAAAAAACTACAGTGGGGTCCAAAAGTCTGAGATACATTGGTTTCAATCACAAATGATATCAGCATTAAGCATCAAGTTACTATAAAATAAACAATTTCAAAGTTTTATTTGTCATTCTTTTGCTTAAAAAATGCACTTGTGTGTATGCATGTATGCATGTAGACATGTATGTATGTATGTATGTATGTATGCATGTATGCATGTATGTATGGTAGTAATAATAATAAGATATATCGAACAAATAGATGGGTAGAACAATTAGAATATAATAAATATAAAAATCTTTAAATATTTGGTTTAGGTCCAGGCTTTATAAAGTGAAAGTCTCAGATCTTTATTGTGGTCTCACCCTTTTGAACCCCACTGTATTCAGAACTTGTGCAAATTCACACGTACAGTATTGAACCACAGTCTCTTTGAACGCAAGTAAAGGACTAGAACAGCTGAAGTCTAATCACAGAGAGACATTAAAGGGAAGGAAGCTGATGCCGGCTTCAGAGGAGTTATGAAGAAACACCAGAAGAGAAACACCTGTCTACACCGAGCCACAGGGAATCATAGAGAACAATGAGCAAAGGCTTTCAGCTTTAATACTAAAGTTTAGTTAAACCCAAACAAGATTATGAAGGGAAAAGTTCTGTTCTCCTTTCCTTTATTGATGAGTGACTAAATTTTTTTTTATTTTTTTCCCAGTTCAGTGGATTTGGCATGCTGGGGACTTTAAGATTGTCGAGGCTATGATTACATTAAAGGAATGCTACATTGAGTTGAATGCTCATTAATCTTATCACCAATATCTATTATTGAATAGACTGCTTTGTTTTCAAGAAAACAATTAAAAAGTGTGGTTGTAAATGGCAATTCATATAGCAAACATTATGCACAATAGACGTTTTAGGTCTGGAAGTTCTTGAGTACATTTTGCTTGGAATAACACATTAAATGGCCTTGCTGATAAAATGGTTTCACTTTATCTTGAGTTATATTGCCTGAAAATCCAAGCCATTGTATTTCAAAGTTTGCTGGTGACCTTCCAAATGAGTTTCTGTAACCTCCTAATCCACTTAAATTAACCCAGTAAAGTCTCCATTTTGAGCTGGGCCATCATAGTGCTATGAAAACCTACAATTAAACCACCGCAAATTTCTTTGCAGAACCCTGGTTATCTGTGTGTGTGTGTGTGTGTGTGTATGAGGAGTCCCTTCTCTTTTAAGAAGACTGCTGTGCTCTTAAACCATCAAGAGATTCCTGAATTTTCACAAGTCAGTAACAACCCTCTCAAACTGCCATCCCTGTGCTTTCTGTGACCTGATTTAGAAAAGAAGGGAAAATGGGTCTTGTGATGTGATCTGTAACACCCTCTACTGTGCAACATGATGGACGTGAGCCATAAGAAATTGTTCAGATCCCCAGGGACTCCGACCACCTTTTCAGTAGCAAGCCAGGATAACACAACATTGAACTCTCAACTCCAGTTGCTTGCTCCAGCATTAAGGCATGACATTTGAAATGTGTTCGACCACAATCTGTGTGCTATTCCCTTTTAGAGAACACAGCCCTTCAGACAGACACCTTAATCCTTCCTTCTGCCTCTAACCATGTATGTGTGTCTGCAAACGTTAGGATTATGTGGCCCGCCATCTGAGAACTTGCCAAGATCGAAGAATGACTGGTAGATCTCAGCCAACTACAACTGGCATTCTTATCGTTAAGGGTTGTCCTGTCAAATGTTGTGGCAAATGATTTGGCATAGTCTCTTTAATATGCTGCCAAAGGCCCTCATGAAAAGACAAATCTTGGATGGATCCATCTTTGTCAAAAAGGTGATTTTACCGAGCATGAAATACCAATACATAGGGCTGTGTAAAAATATAGATTTTCCAATTAATCATGATCTTCATTTTAATAATGAATCTTTCAGCACCACAGTAAAATAAATATTTCACCTGAGTTGAATGTGATGCAATAAATACAGCGTAATAATGGCAAGGAAAGTCTTTCTATTGAGTTGTCCTCATAGGCTGCACACAAAAACAACATACAACATGACCAGTGTTGTCCAATTCGTAGCCTGATTCACAAACAAACGACTCTTATGAGCTGGTTCTTTAAATTAACTGTTCATAAAGACAAGTTAGCGATTCGACTAGTTTGGTTTGAATAATTTACATTTAACCAAGTGACATTCTGTCCATTCTGACATTTAAGTGATATTCTGTTGTACGTCAGCAAAATGCACATTTGAACTGAAATATACCCAAACAAATCAGAATCTAAATTAAATCAAGAGCATGTGAATCAAAATTGAATCAAGACATTTGTATCGATACCCAGCTATACCATAAAATGTGTGACCCTGGACCACAAAACCAGTCATAAGTCGCACGGGTATATTTGTGGCAATAGCCAACAATACATTGTATGGGTCAAAATTAGCGATTTTTCTTTTATGCCAAAAATCATTAGGATATTAAAGCTGCAGTCCGTAAAATTTTGCCTCTGTGTTGCTATCTCGGTTTGAAACCTGCAATTGCAGTTATCTGCGGAGTTATCATCTGTACATGAGTTGTGCATCGGCACAGCTCCTTAGCCCGGATGAATCTAATGTTTTGAGGAGTTTGTGCGGCTGTCATTCATCACTGCACCGGTGTGGATACTGTACTTCAGAATCACAGATTCTATGTCTTGGAGTATAACCTAAATAAATAACAAAACATTACAATAAATCGCTCTACCAATGGTGATTTAAATCTAACGATCGCTCGTATAACATCAAACCGTGCAAATTATTATTATTGTTATACTTTGTTCTCAAATTGTTAATGTTAACAGCATTAGCATTGTGTGACTACATGTATTTAGTGTTTATTAGCATTAGATTTAAATTTCTGTACAGTCTAATCTTTTGCTTTTGACCACGGGTGAATCTCTAGTTGTCACTGATTGTCATTTGGGCCTTTCTGGATTACAATCCGCCATCAAAATGTTACATTTAATTACTCCAGCTGCTGCAAGAAAAGGCTATAAATGATCCGCTGAAGAACATGCTCCTCACGTGCGTTAGTACTACTAGCCAGACTCATTCTTTATGTACACAGACGTGATGTAATGACGCAAAGACATGCTTCCATACCACTCTAATTATAACACATTATTACAAGCTTTACCAATAACGTAAGGAGATAGTTTTGAATACTGGCTTGTTGTTTACTTGCTCAAATTGATTTTGGATCATTTTTAACCAAAAAAAGTTCCAGACTGCAGCTTTAAGTAAAAATCATGTTCCATGAAGATATTTTGTAAATTTCCTACCAAAAATGTATTATTAGTAGTAATATGCATTGCTAAGGATTTCATTTGGACAACTTTAAAGGCGATTCTCTCAATATTTAGATTTTTCTGCACCCTCAGATTCCAGATTTTCAAATAGTTGTATATAGACCAAATATTGTCCTAACAAACCATACATCAATGGAAAACTTATTTATTCAGCTTTCAGATGATGTATAAATCTCAATAAATAAATAAAAAAAGATCCTTATGACTGGAATACATTCATTTTCTTATTACAGTGATACACTAGAAATATAGACAACATGGATAACTAAGCAATTAATTTGCAAATTGTACAGTAAATACAGTGATTACAAATAAAATTCTGTGTAATGTGTGACATACTCACATAATGTGTAACTGTAAAATGTAAAAGTATAGACTGTGCATTTGCAATTATTAGTGAGTTTCTGCGTTGACCTTGGAACAGGGCTGCATTCGAACCATTATTTTAATAAGCTGAACTCTTTTGTGAGGCAACACCTCGCTAGGGTTGCACGGCCTCTTCGGAGTGTCAGAGTTCCACATAAACACATTTTACTGGAGCAGTAACCCGATCTAACAATGGCTCTTTTTTAACACCTCGCCTATCTGATATAACAACATGCCCTCTCCCACCATAAGACTGCTCTCCGCTCGGGTCTGTTGCTCTAATTAACAGCAGGGTCTGCTGGATAGATGCTAGTGGTGACGCAGGGCAAGCAGTCGAGAGAGACTAATATGGACTTGCAGCAACTTTGTTCTGTTTCCTTCTCTTTTCAACCAAGTCCTTAACTTTAGAGGAGTGTTTAGCATACTGCCTCATCCCTATCCTGCTTTATTTTCCCCTTTTCCTCCCCCTGTTCTTCTCCATTTGCTCTTCCTGTGTGCATAGCATCCCTATTCTGTAGAACGTATATCTATATCTCTGACTCTGAATCTCCAAATTAAACATTGGAGCAAGGGCTTTGAAAATGAAAATTTAAATCCAGCAGCGGATGTAGTGAAGGAAAGCGATCTGCCTCGATGCCTTGTTCTGTTTGTGACCTTGGCGGTTTGCATCCCATCTAATAAGCTTAAATAAACAGAGAAATGTGAGTTTTGTGTCCCTTTCCGTGCTCCAGTGAGCATCTACTTACCTCTCCAAGGTTACGCACCACAGCAACACTCTCTGTACATCTCACAGTTTTTAGCAGGTCACAGAGAAATGGGGAGAATGAGAAGAAAGGTACGGAGGATAGAGGCAGTATCCTTGTGAGGGGAATCTTTTGACTACATTATAGTATTTAGCCTCTTGTGTAAAATCCAGCTGGCTTTGGTCTGAGCAAAGTCTCATTAGTTACTTCGGATTTAAAAGAGAGAGGGGGAAAAACTTTTAGCTGTTCAATTGGTCGCCTCAGACCTGTTTTCATTGCTTTTGCAGTGTGCTAGGCAAAAACTCTTTGAAGAAGGGGATTAGAACCATGTGATCATTTTAATTAGATCATTAGCTAAGAATTAACATCTAGGTTTGTACCCTCATTAACAAAAAATACCTAATGTGTGCCAAGCTGGATTCATTAGATGTCACACGTTTTTTGTTTTTTTTTTCTCCCACTTCAGTTGTTTTCTTGCCTTTTTTGGTTTGTTGCACAATTTCGTAAAGGCTAAGAAAGGTATAAGTGAGTAAATTTGCTTTTTGTGTTTTCTTTCACAGGCTCTTCGGTACAACGGGGAACTGTGCAGCCTGCAGCAAACTGATCCCAGCCTTTGAAATGGTTATGAGGGCCAGAGATAATGTTTACCATTTGGACTGTTTTGCCTGTCAGCTTTGTAACCAGAGGTAAGGAGAGAAAGAGATCTCAACAAGCCTGCAAGATTGTCTTTCTTTCTATCTAGAAATGCAAAAGAACCTATTGGGCCGGTTTCACAGGCAGTAGGCCTTAGTTAAATTAGCTTTTATACACGTGCCTTATTGGTATGCATCTTAAGACAAAACAATGGCACTGACAAATTTTAAGATTTGTCAGTGCAAGTTGCTTTCAGTTAAAACAGCTCAAACATGCATTTTAGTCTGGAACTAGCCTTACGCCTTGTCTGTGAAACCAGACGGGCAATGAGCTCACACAAAAATCACTTAATGACTTCAAGCATTGTGACTTTACACACTCCGATTGGCCCGTACCCCATTCTACTCTGCTTTTCGTCTCAAACCTATGGGGGGTTTTTTGTCCTGGTTTGTATTTGTGACCAGAAGCGGGATTATAAGCTTGAGTTGAGTGAAATTAACCAGCACTTCAGCGGAGATACCGTTGGCAGACCAATACCAAGCCTGATCAAACTATGAACGCCTTATTGAACACAGTCAGCCAGAAAGCTCTTACTCAATACACAGCCAAGCCAAGCACGTCACCACTATGTGTCTCGCCGAGGGAATTAAGCGGCCGGACGAATGAACTTTTCAAGGATCATCCTTCCAAACATTCCTAGGGAGCAAAGGAGTGTGACAGTGTCTTAAATGCTCTAGTGTGTGACCTACTTCTAAAAAAGACTTTTGTGTCATTCTCAACCTGCTGCATGCACGCGCTACACTCGTTGAATACTACAGTAAATACAAGCAAGCTCAAACTCCATTTCAGAACTGATTCCGCAAATACTTATTTTTTTTAGCTATGCTGTAACTGACTACGCCTCCTCTAAAGGATCTAGATGTTGAATGCATCAATGAAACAAAATAAAGCATTTAGTGGCATATTTGGTGAGAACCAGGTGTCTAGTAAAGTTTGGTGAGTGAAGCCTCACCGCTGAAGGATGGCACACGAGGAGCCCAGTTTTATTTCCCCGCTCTATTCCTTTGGCAAAGCAGAACATTGGTGTGGCACTGATTGATAAGAGAAAACGTCATTGGCAACGCTTTCATCATGGCCGCTCTATTGTCCGTACAACATTTTATGGCTTTCATATGCAAACTTGTTAATGTAAAAATGCAGTGCACACATGGAATGTTTTTCTCTTTAATTGGCATGAAATTTCATCGGAAGTTTTTAGAGGCTAACAATTTATACTTTGGCAAGGAGCCCCAAAATCAGGGGGAAAAAAGCTCAGCGGTGGGGTTTCCTTGGAAACTGGTAGAGTTGTTTTTTTTTGCCAATGAAAAGAAATGGTGGCATGCTTTCATTGGATGCCAGTCCTGTCCTGCTTTGAAAAATACTATTAGTTTTGAAAACATTTAGTTAAAGCTGCACCTTATTGCTACATCACAAGAGGCTTTGAGGCCGTCACAGAAACAGTAGCATTCCTGATGCCAGTGATGATGAAGACAGTCCACTGCATGTTCAATTACACTGATGCACTACTATTTCCTATACAAAAAAACATGAATTGATTTGTATATATTCAATGCTGAAAAGCCCACGTACATATATTACATATAAAAAAACGGTTAATTTAAATTGTTTGATCAAATAAATGCATCCTTGGTGAGCATTAGAGACTTCATTGAAAAAATTAAAGAATCTTAACGACCCCAACGATAGTGTATACAAAATGAATAAAGTTCAATTAAAATAACACACAAATAAAAGCTTAATTTCCCAGAATCCATTACTAAAATGCTAGTCAGTAAATTCCTCTTCTGGACATTTTAAACAATTCTTTGATTCTGAATGTTGTCCAAATCTCTGTTCAAGTCTGACCAAAACCTTTGAGTCTGATGCCGAATCGGCATTGCTTCCTGCGATAGCTGAATGGTATGAAATGAAACAAGAACAACCTAGCTGCAGAATAAGAACAAAACATTTTTTTTTTATAAAGTCCAACTAACATAGTACAATATTTGATTTTAAAATCTGTTGCTGACTCTGTTGTAGACTTGTGTGAATAAGCCAAATAGATTTGTATGTTAACCTATGTGTTTGTTTGTTTTCTGCAGGTTTTGTGTGGGCGACAAGTTTTTCCTAAAAAACAACATGATTCTGTGTCAGATGGACTATGAGGAGGGGCAGCTCAACGGGAGCTTTGAGACACAAGTTCAATAGCCAATCAAACAATGGCAGCGGCAGCTCTCGGTCCACACACACAAACGCGCTTCTGTGCGATGGATGTTCTGCTGCACTCAGAGAGAAGAGCATCTGTCTGCTTGCCTGCAATACTTTTTACAGTAAAAGCCCTATTGGTCCCTGAGGACTCTATTGTAAATGTATTACTTTTTGGCCCTTCCTGTCCCCAACACTGAGCAGTTACACGTTTTGATGTACAGTTGTGCCTGCTTAGTTGAGCACTGTAATGCCTGTATGGTTTTTGTGATGTTTTTCTGTTTTGGTCTTCAACTCTTTCTCTTTCTCTCTGTCACCATCTCTCTCTCTCTCTCTCAATGCTTCTCTGAGGGTATGTACAGTCGGTTTTCTGTATATATATACTGGAACATTTATTTTATGAAACTGTAATGCAATTTTATTACCAGTGTGAATTAAACAGATTCTTAAATGTTAATAGTTGAGTTTGTTTTCTGATCCCAAAGCCAAAGTTTGAAGAGGCTGGCCCATGTATCAACAAATGTAACTATTGAACACTCTTAAAATGGCTAAAGCTTCAAAAACATTTATCAGACAGCTACAAATACATAATGACAATTTTATATACAGAATGACAATGATACAGCATATTTTAATTGCTGATGGACTAAGACAAGTTGTTTTCAGATGAATTAAATACAGTCTTTATTAAATACGGGCTCTATTTCGAATAAAGCAAATTAATTCAAAAACTCAGTCGTTGTTGTTGTTGTCGTAATAACATAACATCGTGTACCACAACAGATCTGTCAAGTCAGGTCATGCTGAGTGTCTGATTCTGAGTTTGGAGTCTTCAATAATTTCCCTGTTCAAACACTTACTTATTAAATGAATTCTTATCCTTACCATTGGTGATTCAAGTCTTGATCAAATTACCTTTTGAGTTTATGTCTGACCAACTTACAGCTCTATCAAAATATCACAAGGCCTCATAATGAACTGCTGTCTGGAGAAAAATAACAGCATGGTATTTGTACGCAAAACACACACCAGTCGTGCCACCTTGGGTTTTTCAGTCTTTTTGAGGCATTGTGAGAGTTAAACTGCTCTCTCAAAAGCACTGCATTTCCAAATGGCTTTCATGAACAAAAGAAGTGCAATTAAAGGATTGCGACTGATGTGACACAATCTTCTGTCCCATTACTTTTGATTTTCATCTGTTGGTGGTAATTCTTGTTTCTATGAGCTCTGAACCACAGGAGAGCTGCTTCACTGAGGATCTGCCATTTAAAGCAATTAGTTTCATTCATTGTGGGTAAGAAATAGGAAGGGTATCAGTTGGGGTCTTACAGCATATTGAAATTTCATTTACAAATGTCCAATACTTAAAGCAGACTACGGTATAATTTTGCTAAATGGAGCCTTTCATGCTATTCATACAGAAAACTTCTCCCTGTTTCCCAGAGTGCTTTGAAAACTTAAGACTTAAAAGAGCAAAGTAATTAAAAAAGTACAAACATGAACTTAAAACTAAAATGTTTTTGTTATAAATGCTGTCAATTTTAAGGTGCATGTATAAAACGTCCCGAGACTTTATTATATTTATATTATACATATTTATTATATTCTTATTATATTCTTAATTGCTGCTTCACACACACACACACACACACACACGTTCAAACTACACAATTTAACCAAGCCCAAAAGGTAATATTTCACACAACGCTAGCACAAAACACAAAATTATACAAACACCAAACTAAACGAAAAGAGACTAATTTCCGTAATCATTGCAACAGTGATAAAACTGCACAATTTCACAGGTGCGCACACACATTGAGTGCATATGAATATAACAGGCCATCAAGTCAAGGAATAAAGGCGCCCCAAACAATTGCAAAATCACCATAAACCTTTAATGTTGCTCCCCACCTGCATCAGCAAGACGTTTATAACCACACATGGACAACATATGGGCTTTGACCTTTAGGCCAGACGTACATGTGCACATTTTCACCCAAAATGTGGAGAAAGTACCTATACTGTGGATGACAGAAGGCTTTCATGGAAACACTGCTCCAGTAGGGAAAGCAGACCAGCCACATCATTTGCTAACAAATAAATCAAGTGTACAATGTGCATTAATTAGAAATTCATTAAAAATTCAGACTCACCGGCAGGTGTGCAAATAAAGGATTAGCGAGACAGCAATTACACCACATAAGAGTACCTTTTAATTGCAGCTCCTGGATTGATTTACAGAGGGAGACAATCAGGCTCTGTGCAAGATGCCTGATTGCTCATTTTCTAGAAAAATAATGAGGGAAAAGACCACATACACAACCACACACACACGCATCATCCCCAGCTGCAGCATTACCTCACACGCACAGGCACACACACGACTGCACATGTACTTACTGGTGATTTAAAGGTGAGGTGTGTGTAATTAATATACAGGTGCCTTGTCTGTGCTACAGTGTATTTCCCTGGGCATTTGCATTTTGAATGGTGGTCCAAACCAGCACTATAACCCAGCATGGTCTGAGCGGGTCATTTAAACAAATACACTTTCACACAATGTTTATTGAATACTGGGAATAAAGCTTTCATGGTGCACATTACCATATACTGTTAAAAAAATCCTGTAAAATATACAGCAAAAAAGAGCAGCTGTGGATTCCAGAAATTCACTGTACAAAAATATGCTAACATTTTTTATGCAAGGAATAATGTACATCCAGCCGGTTGTTAAATGCCGGCCGAGTGTTCAGGACCCCGACGTGAAGATGTATATTTTCCCGCTTATTACACGGCTACTTGCCACATAAGTAAATAATTAGACATGAAATATTGACCTGAGTTTATATATTTTATTAGGTCTTTAAACGCAAAGCTTCTGCGAAGAAAGCAGTTGCTTGCTAGAAAGCGACAAGTTCAAACTAGACAGACATTTAAGGGATATGGTACAGTCATACCACTTATTACACGGTATTTCACCACATAAATAAATTGGTTTGAGATGAAACTGTTTAAAAGGCAGTTTTGCTCGCGCCATGGCGGATTTGCTATTTACATGGCGGAATTTGCAAGCGGAAAAACTGAATGCTTCTCTAGTGAGGAAACGGATCTGCTCATACGCGAGGTTAAAGGGCACGAGAAGACCTTCTACGGGACAAGCCGGATTCCAACAAAGCTCCTTGAGCATGTGACGTAGGCATTTTTATAGTTATGTACACAATAATAATCTTTTACATTTTTCATTGTTTGTGTGCTGCTGCGCGTGTGTGTAATAAGCAGAGTCTACGCGCCTTGTGCACCCACCTATAGGAGCATGTTACTAACGCTCTTTAAATAACAAAAAATACTGTGCTATTGACTTTAGACCAGGTTTTTGTTGGTCAATGGCGCAGTCGTTTTCAGTTGCCTCAATAGCAATGCGCCTAAACACACCTCATTTTCAGACAAGCATACCCATGGGCGCACAAATGGCCGCAAATGCATTTGCTATTTTAAACATGGTGGTGCAGGACATGAAAATAATAAAAATGCATCAGGCTGTAACAAGCTAAAACACGTCGTGCCTGGCCCTTCATTGCGCCAGGTGTATGATAGGGCCCTCTAACTATATACAATTACTAAAATCTACTTTGCACCTATAAATATACTAATCACTGTAATAATAAAATAACTATAATAATAATAATAATAATAATAATAATAATAATTATTATTATTATTATTATTATTATTATTATTATTATTAATAATAATAATAATAATAATAATAACTATAATTAAACTACAAGGAGTAGCAGAAAACACCCTGATAAATATAAATATATATATATATATATATATATATATATAAATATATATATATATATATATATATATATATATATATATATATATATATATATATATATATATATATATATATATAAAATATAATCAAATGTGGACTTCAGGGAATGTCCGTTTTTACAGTTTTTAACCAAAAGTTAAGAAAAGTGCATGTATTGTCTTGCAAAATAAAATACAGATTTTCACCATAAATTGTATAATAATAGGAAACTTGACCAAGTAACAGGTTTTTACTGTAGCATTCTTTTAACATAAAAAAGAATATACACAGAAAGAGAACGGATTCTGTTTTGATTTGGGCATTGCAGAGGATATCTCTTCATCATTAACAATATCTAGGCCTATAAAAATAAAGATTTTCTATTCCCCCACCCCACCCCAAACTACACATTAGTTCCTGATATGCTCAGTTATGTCAAGTTTTAAGCAAAGTGATCAAAAAAAAGGAAGGCGTTCTACATCAAAGACATAAGTTATTAAAAGTGGTCAGACTGAGACTACGTACTTCATTGTACAATATGTTAGCTTGATAACATACGCTGTATAGCAAGCTGACCTGCTTGTGCACCCCTGGGTGAAATTATTCCCGTTACACACTTCCAAATGGACAGACTGCAAGAGAGCTGAAATAAATGCAGAGATACATACACTTGCCCCCGCAGCATTTTGCTTATTCTATGATCTCATTCTTAAATTAAACCAATTTGCCTAGAAATTGGTTTTAGGGTCTACACAGAGTGTTTTGTACTCCAGCCCCTGCACACACACAGAAGAAATTTCAGTCACATTCCCTCCTCTCTCTCCCCCCTCTCCCTCAGTGCAAATCATGTTTGACTTTGAAGTGCTAATTTTGGAAGTTTAGCCAATTTTTATTTGCTGCTTTGAAATTTATCCTCTAAGCTGCTGCAGCAGCAATGCAATATACAGCCTCTCTACAATGAGGGATAAGTGACCAAAATGAGAAGCGCCTGTTTCTCTCCCAGTACATTATATAACTGTGAATAATCTGCACGGTGCACTTTTCCTGCGCCGTATGCCGGCTCAATTTATTTCTTCTAACATTAGCCACCCTCCCCCTTTCAGACAACCTTAGTCCGTCTCCTGTTTGAGCTAGATGGGCACTATTTTGAATGCTGATGACACATTTGGGCAAAATGCATGGCAAAAAAACGAACACGGATCTAAAGTCAAGTCATAGACGGCGCATAGTCGCTTTGATGAGGCTGTACAGAGACAATACGTTTTCAATCCTGTAGGACAAAGATCTGCTCAACCAGACGTCTAGAATCCAAATCCAATAATGAAAAGCTCATGAATAGCAGGGCCGTATCAGTGGACCCACTACACAAACAATACAATGAAATTATCATTTTTCTATTCCAGTAAATGAGCTCAACAGAATAATATGATACAGCTGTAACTAGGAGACAATTTGTCTCAAAGCACAGGCTAGGACCTTTTGTGCAGAAGGGGCAGGGGACAGGTGAGGCCTATTTATTGGAGCACGCTGGCTATGTATTCCAATCAGGGAAACGTCGGGACTGTTGTGGTGGGAAAATATCATTATTGCAATCAGCCTTGGGTTAGAGAGGGACTCTGCTGTATGGAAAGCAGTTTGGAACAATGAGAGAAGGCCTCGGTAATGGAGGAGCCTTGAATTCCACTTCATTTGCTGCTCTAATGGATGCAGGGCTGACCCCAATCACAAACCTCTTTTTTTATTTTCATCAGAAGACAAAGAAATCCCAGAAAAGTTGAGCGCATATGGATAAATAAATATACTCGCACAGAGACCTACACATACACGCTTGCACCTGGCCAATAACAACGCGGCAGGCAAAAAGGTAAAAGAGAGAAAAGAAACCCCCCTGTTCACTCCCCAACACATCTCTGCTCTGCTATGGTTTTGGACTTGGCAATAAATTGCTTTGGTAATCAGCTTTTTGAAAAGCTTATTTACTGCTTGTTCTCTGTTTATTGTGCTCCTCAGAATGAAATATAAAATTGGATTTCATTAGATGTGCAATTTTCTCTTTCTCGTAAAGAAAGGAAGAGAGAGAGAAAATCACCTTGTTGGATATAGAGAATGGATTCGGGGCGCACTGTATATATTACTGTTGATTAAGTTTCTCTCCGGGCTGACGTGGTCCTCTATTGCTCTAAGTACTGATACGAGCCAGAGTGCAATGTGAGCTCGGGCAGTTACAGGCAGATATTTCATCCGCTAATCCAGCGAAAGACTCCTTGCTTAACGTCAGTGCCAACGTTGTGCACCAGAACCGTACCACCAAGACTCCAATTCAATATGTGTGAATTTTAACTGATGTAGCAAACAAGATACCGAATTGCAATTAATTGAAATTCATATAAAGATGCATATACATTTAATGGGAAAAGATTTTCATGACAAACTTTGAATGTTGATTTGACAAAGCTTTGTTTAAAAGTTTTGGCTAATAGGGCTTATGGACAGAGAACTATAGATAGACAACAAAACAACAGAATGATAGATGGAACAATAGAAATAACATAGAAAGAAATTAAAGAATGATAGAATTATAAAATGGTGAAATGATAGATACAGATAATACAATAGAACAATACAACTAAAGAAAGCTCTAAACTATAAAACAATAGATAGAATGATAGAACCAGATAGACTGACAGATATAGATATAGAAAGGTAGATCAATAGCAATATAACTATATTCCGTAAGTTGAATACAGAAGGCGGTCTGGTGGAAGCTATTTTACTTTATACAGTTTTAAATATGGATATTTTTATTCTTACAAAAACCCATCGATTCACTTCAGAAGGCCTTTATTATTCCCCCGGAGCCATGTGGAGTAAGTTTATGATGGATGGATGCACTTTTTTGAGCTTCAAACTCATGGGCCACATTCGCTGCCATTATAAAGTTTGGAAGCGTCAGGATATTAACTCTGATTGAAGAAAGAAGAAAGTCATATACACCTAGGATGGCTTGAGGCTGAGTGAATCATGGGATAATTTTCATTTTAAAAGTGAACTAATCCTTTAACAGGAGCCATTGTAACAATATAATCAATGTCATTCACTTCACCTGTCAGTGGTTTTAATGCTGATCAGTGTAGAACATTAGATATAGAATGACAGAACTACAGATAGAACTTAAAGGGTTAGTTCACCCAAAAATGAAAATTCTGTCTTTAATTACTCACCCTCATGTTGTTCCAAACCTGTAAGACCTTTGTTCATCTTCGGAACATGGATTAAGGTATTTTTGATGAAATCCGAGAGGTTTCTGAACCATCCATAGGCAGCAACGTCATTGCAAATTTCAAGGCCCAGAAAGGTAGTAAAGACATCTTTAAAATAGTCCATGTGTACATCCAAAAATACCAACTTTATTCAACAATTTCTTCTTGTCTGTGTCAGTCTCCTACGCTGTTGACGTAGTAAACAGTGCAGCGTTTCCAGGTTCTACGTCAGAACGCCAGCTCACCATTTGTGAGCAACGCATATGTGTAATGCTGACGCAGGGGCTGGCCAATAATGAGGCGCCATTCTGTCGTAGAACCCGGAAGCGTTGCACTGTGTTTACTACATCAATAGCATAGGAGTCTGGCTGTAATTAATGACAACATTTTCACTTCTGGCTGAACTAACCCTTTAGAATGACTGACCGATAGAGAACGATACATAGAACGACAGAAAGAATGGCAGAATAATAGATATATAGAACAATAGATAGAACGTTCAACAGACAGATCGATAGATCGATAGATAGATCAATAAACCATCATTCATGAAACTGATTCCAGGTGTGGTATTTTTAGCCATGTGTTTTCTACTGTAAATTGTTTGTAAATTATTTCTCAGAACTGGGGTCATGGCGTGCCTCGCTATTGGGCCGGCTATAATTGCATGTGTTGCTGCTGATTGAGTGAGCTTTGATGCAACATTCATTTAACCACAGCTGTACTTTGCTAATGCACAAACAGTGTACTCAATCACTGCAGTCCTACAGCTCCTTAATAACACAAGTACTTCTGCTTTCTCCCGCTCTCTGGGGTCTTTAGTTTGATGATGTTTTCGTCAATATCTGTTTCTATGAAAAAGAATAGCCACTGACACGTTCTAAAAGCTCCCTTTGATTTTAAGACTTTGTGAACAAGTGCTACACCTGCACCTTTAAGAAGACACATTGAAGATATAAGAAAATGACTGCAAAGCTGTAAACTTCTCCTATTGGTATGGCACAAATGAATGGAGTAGCCATTTGACGAACCGTATCAGCCAGACATAGACAGGGCTTATTAAGAAGTACTAACAGTAAGACAGAGTGCAGAATTGAGCACAGGAACTGCATTTCACGCCACCATCCTTTTTAAAACCATCAGCACCATCTGCAGGGTACACACTGCCTCCAGGAGGAGAGACAGGGGAGACAAGGGATCAGATACATTACTGTTGTATAGGTGTTATTTCCATACAGTTGAGCTCAGGCAGCCCTGAACTATTAATCTTCTTTATTGAGCTTTGCAGGAATTGTGGGAATGAGACAAATAAACTTCAGTTCATCGGCAGTCTGAATAAAGAGAAATGGTGGTTAAACTACATCTGTATGCGTGAGTGAGGAAAAAAACAGTCTAAAGGGCCATTCACACCAAAGCACGATAACTATAATAACTATATTAGCGTCCATACCAATGGACAATAATGTTCTGTTTATTATAAGCACACGCTGCAGTTATTTCAACGTTAGTCTTAGCCTCAGACATCCCGCCCACAGACCGTTGGCTAAACGTCTGATGCATATGGCACACTTATCTGGAAACACTTCAGGAGTTTTGAAGTCGTCATCTGATTGGTCAATTTCACTGCTCCATTGTTGCAGTAAACTTTTTTAATTAATCATTTACAGATGCACACCGGTCTGTTATTGCAGGGACATCGACTTCACATTTTTCACGCCACCTAAACATGAAGCCGAACAAAACAAACTGTGATTGGTTGAGTTACATGTCAGTCATGTCCTCTTGGGCGGTTCTTGACTAATGAAAGCTGCGATAGAGTCCAGACCTTCTGCCGTCAGTCTGAAGGTCTGGCTATGCAAGACTATTTCGACATCTGCCGCTTTAAATGCTCAAGTTTTAAAGTTGGGTTCTGATTGGCTGTTATGGTGTGGTCAAATTTGCGAAAAAAGGTCCATTGTCTATTGTCAATAGCGTAGAGATGTATGAAGCATTGCTGACACAGAAGTCCCTTTCAATCCAAGCAGCTTTCTCTTGGTCAATGCAACAAATTCACATGATCAACTTGAAAATAAGCAAAACGTTTTGGGCCTTAAGCCAGGAAACCAGTTTAAACCAGTTTTAACCAATTTAAGGCCCATTCATGACTATAATGACCAAGATAAAGTTTTAAAAATAACGGCACAGAGGAACAATATCGTTTGAATCAGGACTCCGAACCAGTTCAAGGAACGAAAACAAAAACGAATGAAATTTTAACAGGAACATAAACAAGAACATTTAAACGTTTAAACGTTCTGAACAGAAACGCTTATTTGAAATTACCATTAACCGGTTAATAGCGTTATTTTATCTTTCTGTTTAAGATTTTAATTCGGCAGTCAACCAATCATGAATTCAAATAGTACAGCCTATGCAAATGTGACGTTGACGCATCATTAACGTGAGTTAAAGGTGCAGTAAGCAATTTTTCAAAAACGCTGTTGAAAAGTTGGTCGGACCGAGCACCACAACAAACGTGTAGCCAATCAGTATTAGGTGGTGCATGATGGTGGAGGACAAAGATTGAGCAAGAGGGAGATTTGATGAAAGACTATTTAAAGAGAGATGAGCGACAATCCAAAAGAGAAAATCACTGGAAAAAGAAGGGTTATGATCAGGCAAGAGCTTTAGAAGTCACTTTAATATTAGAAAAGCTTTCCAGCGCTGGAGAGACCTAAACGGGAAAGCCTGAAAACGGACGGCGAGGTTGCGCCGTTTCTGCTCCATACGCGAGTAACATTGGTTTTGCGGTTTCACAGAACCAAGAAATGCCGTTGTTGTAATGTTAGCCATAGTTACACAGTTTTTGAGTATCATTGTTTGTCTGGAGCTGCTGTGCTGTTGGCAACTAAGCCAACTCTTGCTTGTATTTACTCTTGTGTACTGTATTTACATTTTTTTGTGCTTCCTTGTCGTTCGTTCATCATCTTTGCTTTATTTTTCGTGAAGCATTATTTTGCTTCGCTTCTGCTATGATAAATAGACATCCACTCTTGTATTGCATGTACAATGGAGGCCAGTGACACTAGACTAGAGAATGCGGTGTTTAGCGTCCTTGTTGGCACGGCCTCGGATGCTGGCGATCAGGGTTTGAGACCAGCTCGGAGCGAGACGGTTAGGTGCAGGTTGTAAAGTGTTCGTGAATTTTGGAGGCAGAACAATGAAGAGAGGGGGTGGGTTTGTTTGGGTTGATTTCAAATATCAACAGTGTTCAACAACAATTCTGGGAGATCACATACTGCACATTTAAATGCCCGCGTTGTCAAGTCATCCTATGTAAGTCGCTAGGCAATGTGCTGGCATTAGCTGTTGGATCGCAGGAGTTTATCCAAGGATATGTCACCATAGCATGTTATATCCAGCGTGGTGTGTTTTGAAACCAATAAAAATAGCAGGTTATTGAAAAACCGCTACTATTCAGGATATTTTTTTTAATCTATTTTGTAAATGATTAAACGCCTTGTTGTTAAAGGTAGTATTGTGGCTTTATGAATGGTCAGACACTTGAGTGTGTTGTTATATTATATTTTCTAAAATCAAGCTCAAATGGAGATTTGTGTTTTGTCCATCACAGAATGGCCGCATCTGAGGCATTAAGTGCTTTGCATTAGGTTTTTATCAACTTACAGGTTACAAAGGTTATTGTAGCTATGTGGGCGCTCATTTAATATATTTGGCAAAAAGCTTGTGTTACAAAAGACGAATTGTTACGCACAGGCTGTATTATTGGCTATGACTAGACGGCAAATAATATGAAAGACACTCTTCTCCGCTCCTCAAATACATAAAACATTAGCCTTTACACACATCATGTTTTGAATAAAAAAAAAACACTGTACTTATTCAAAGAACCAGTTTTTTATTTACCCTTTACTGCAAACTCCAAAAGGTCTCCAAAATGCCTGCAGGACTTAATTCACGATTGAGGCGAGTGGAGATATCCGACAGTTTGAGGATCCACTCAAGTTACGTGGTTTAGTCACAAGCTCTTTGTATAACTTTCAATTCAAGCTCTGGTATAAAGTATAGGCAAAAAAAAACGGTTTTATTTATTTATTTTAATAAACCATATTAACCGGTATTTTTCCTAATCAAACCGTTATCAGAACGATAATGTTACAGAAGTAACGCAGAACAGAAACGTTAAAATACTGATTCTGCTCTGAGTGAACCGATTGATTTTTTTTTTCCTCAATGGTTAGGGTGACCAGATGTCCCCCTTTTCCGGGGACAGTCCCGGTTTCTGTCCCCGGAAATGTCCCCGTTTTACAGCTCGTTCAAAACCCGCAGATATATTGCAAAAAAGCGCCCAACCAACATACAGCAGCCTTGCTGGTTATAGTAGCAATCGTGTAGTGATTATTTTCACCAGCAGATGGCGCTGTGAGACACGCTGAGTCTACTTGGTTGCGCGCGCGCCGCTTCATGAAGAACGTAACCGAGAGCAGAGCGCCATTATCGTCAAATATCAAAAGAAACATCGTTATCGCTTTCAAGGTAGTAACATACTAACTATTCATGTTAAATTAAAGTAATACTGTTTGTATGTGCTTTATAACAGAGCCTCAACAGGGTGCGGGATTGTTTTGTCCCCAAAAGTTCTGCAGTCACAAAGCAGTGATTACCATCTTAACTATAAAACACCCTAAACAATTAACGTTACACTTGCAACAAAAACATGTGCAGAATACACATACTTTCTGCTTAAAATAAGCATAAATGCAAAATAACAAGACTAATTAAGGATAGTAAGAGTTATTTTCAAGCACAAACGTAACAAAACATTTGAAAAGAAAAAAAGTTATTTATATAGTATAAAATATTAAATAATATATATACAGATAGAACTTAAAGGGTTAGTTCACCCAAAAATGAAAATTCTGTCTTTAATATATTAAAATATTTGTTAAATAGTTTTATTTATCATATTTATGTTGTTTTATTTTTGTAATGTGTTTTTGTTAAGTCATGTTATAATATTGTTTTGAACTGCTTGTTATTTACAATGGTTACTATTAACAGTTTTCATTGTTTTTTTTTTGTTTGTTTTTTTGTAGGTGCGTTGAATTGTATTAAATCCAGACCAAAAATCCTAATAAATCAAACTAAATCATAATAATTATTAATATTAATAATAATATAAGGAGCCCAAAACATAAACATTAAAAATGGATTGTGCCTGTTTTTTTAATTAAAAGATAATAACAAATGAGATTTTAGTGATATTTTGACCACTTAAATAGGAAATGTCCCCGGTTTCCATTTCAGAAATCTGGTCACCTTATCAATGGTAAATATGACTGCACCTTTTCGTTGTTCATCAGCACCTTACGCCATATGCACGCAACGTGATAGCGTACCTTCAGCACGCAAACAATAAAAAAATTATAATGCAGTTTAGTACGTGAGGATGCCAAGGAATAATTCTGAGTGTAAAAGTAGGCTACGTCAAATAATTATTACAATACGTTAGGCTCCATTGTGTAACAAGCAAATTAAAATACACATTTATTATTCACAATAATGGAAAGAGCAAATAAAACATAGTTTGTTAAGAGCATGACTCAAACATGCCATTAATGGGCTTATTCAAATCCTCTTTTATTTTTTTTGTTATTTTTATCCATTCCGCATCTCCCACATATGTGTCTGAGACAGTCTGTGTTGCAAGTTGGTGAATGAAGATACTTAGGTTACATGTCACTACTGCTTTATTAATTTATCCCATTTTTAAACAGAGTAACAGCTCACTACCAGTTACAAAAGACACTGTAACAGTATGTCACAGGCAATTCTAGTTGCATTTTTCATAAATTAATTTCTTAAATTATCTATCATCTAGTGGTAAAAAAATGTTTTGTCCCGATGCCAAATTTTCTTGCCGACCCCTGCACTATACCAACCTGACCAGGCTGTAAAACCAACTAAGACCAGCAGACTAGCTTAGCCTAGTTTAAGATGTTTTTTTTTTTTTTTTTTTTAACCAGTTGAGTCTTGGTTTGCACCGAATGACAGGGCCACCCTGACGTTAGCATGGGGCAACGGGTCCAGACTCAAGGGTCCACGCAGCTGCTGTTTTACAACATATCCATCTCTCTCCCTGCTCCAGGCCTCATGTCCACATTCATTACCCTCACTTTTATAATCCTGTAAACATACTTCATGGTGCTTTCGTGGAAATTTAATTACTTTTACAAGGTGACAAGACTTTCCAAAGTAGTTTGATTACCTGGACAGCAATATACGGGAGTTGCAAGACGGCAAAAATATGGTAGAAACATTGTCGCCATATGACGGCCCGCAACACACCTCCACATCAGCGTCCAACCAGGTCAGTCAACCACAAACAAAGCCTGCAAAGCAATAAGACACATGCACTCCTTAAACTGCAAGATAGATTAGATAGATAGAAAATAGTTTCACTTCTCCATCTCATTATCCAGAAGTCTCCAGATTTAAAAAAGGTTAATATGGAGGGTTTGTGAGATCTTTAAAAGGAGTTGACATTTTCATATTTTCCCTCAAAACTGCAGTTCATCAAAAAGCTCAACAAGCCAGAAACGGAAAAGCCTGTTGACAGGCGCTTTTGCATTGATATTCTCGCCGTCAGTGAATTTTACAGGCTAATTATAAAATAATGTTTGCTTTGAAGCAGATTTGCCTTTCATTTTTTTTTCTTACAGAGAGACGCACACATAATGTGCATATCTTCTGTTTTTTATATCCCTCAGGTACACGACTAACGGGCCTAAAATGAAATTCAAGCCATACATCTAGGGTAAGCACCAGCAATGTTATTCAATGAGAGCCAAGGCAAATGAGAAGCTGTCAGTCAGAGGGGGATAAGGAGGTTCAAAGGCTGCATGCTGCCGCAACTTTTACAATACAGTTTACCAAGCACTAACTACGCTTGGCACTTTTTGCACAAATGAAAGAAGTTTTTTAACTGCGGGTCTTTTTTCTGTAGACAAACACTGAGGTACATCGAGATCCAAATTAGATCTCGGTAGCATTGACATACTTTCCGCTCACAGGTACTGGATGCTTCATATATGATTAATTAATTGAGGCAGGCTGCCATCTGTGTTTTAACTGATTAAATAGTGCACAAAGTGGGATGCACCTTTTGATGTGATCCTTTGGGGAACCTGTGCCGGCTTTGTGTTTCTACCTTGATTAAGCACAATACTCCAGCATCTTCCTCAGCCCGTTCAAAGTCTCTTTAATTTGCGAAGAAAGGGCACAGAGGCATTAGAGGTGCTTTAAAATCTCCATCGGCTCTGGCGGATTCCTTTTATGAGAGCATTTTTCACAAAGATCCGGGCTATTCTTTCACCCGCTCATGCATTCATTCACTTGCTCACTCACTCATTTGTTCGTTCATTTCCTTTTTTGAGCGGGGGCCTCCATCTGGCTGGGTATAAAAAATTGATTCCAGTAAAATCTCACCTGAGATCTGTAATGGGGAAAGGCTTTTAAAGGTCACACGTGTAATAAGTTCCGATGGTCTCACTCACTCAGATAATGGCTCTTTAGTCCATCTTGCATTGCTGTTGTCCTGAAATAATGGAGCAATCTGTGGACCATTCAGTACAGTAGTGCTCGAGCTGTAAGGCAGCCAGGCATACAAGTTGGCTTGTGCTTGGGAAATAGTAACCCCAAGAGGAAGCAGAGCTCTGGCCCAACACTTCTATTCCCTCTGTATGGCTATGGTTCACTGATACGCAGTGGCTTTACATGAGCCTCATTCAGTCCCTGCACTTCTACTGAGTGAACGAAATTAGGATAAAGGGGGGAGAAAAAGCTTCCAGTACAGTGCTAAATGATGAGCTCCCCGATAATTGTCCTCAATGCAAATTAATTAGCTTTCAATAGGCACCCAGTATAGTCGTAAACCACGTTCATAATCGAATGGAAATTGCGCCCTGATTGCCCTAAAATAGAATCACTGTGTGATGATATATTCCATTTTATGTTAATTATGAGGTATAAGCTACCATTCTTGATGAAGTCCGTAATTGAAATGTTAGCCCTAAATCCAAGTGTATTGCTTTCTACCCCCTCCCTGATACTTACAAGGCAATTCCAAATAATGTTTGGATCACATTTAGTGATGCACCGAACATGATTTTTCATGGCCGCAAATTGACCGATTGACGATTCCGATACCGGTTGCCGTTTTCTTTTTCTTTGTTTAAGCAAATTGATTTGTTGTTTATTTGCTCTATAAATGTCCTTAAACAAAAATATATGTAGCCATTTAAAATTAGATGCAACAACTGCATTTTAATCACAATCCAAACAAAGATGCTACACACATTGATTCACGATTTGAATTAGATTGTATCATTTCAAGCTTTAAAGCAAAAACAGAATGGTTTAAGTTTTATTTTTTACAGCATTGCACAGACACACCAGCAGAGCCAATACTGTACCAGGCACAAGATCTGTCGCTACTTCTGCAACTTAAAAATCCTCAAAGATTCAGTAGTATAGCCACACGACAGACAATGTGTGTTATCACGATTTTATAGAAAAAACTACAAATTCCTGTTAACACTATTCAAAGGTGACGTAGTTACACAAAGCTACATGTACTTACTATAGTAATCAGTTAATTATGCATAACTACAAGTAACTAACCCTAAACCAAACCATAACCATAACTCTATAGTAAGTATATTGAGGCTAATTAACATTACGCATTACGGTTACACTTCATTTTAAGGTTTCATTGTTATAGTGTAATTATACATTTAAGTACTGAGTAATATTAAGTAACTACATGTATTTATTATAGGGTTAAGTTAGGATTAGGGTTTGGTTAAGGGTAGTGCTGGGCGGTAAACCAGTTTGCAAAATTGCAAAATTGCTGAAACAGCTGCTGTATCTATTCCGTGGCTTTAAGAGCGGACCTCTATTAACTGCATATCGTAATGGTAATAACTTTATAACACAACAATAAATAACTCACAAAACTAACTCTCTTTAATACTGCAAATACCACTTACAGCCATATGATTTTCGCGATGCGGAAAACACGGATGAAATCACGGAGTCACAAATGGAGCTTACTGTATAAAGCATAAGGTCACATAATTTGGCAATTTTTGGATGAATAGATCAAAAGTATGGCTGTACAATGAATCAGATATCGATAAGGACTAGTGTCTGTGAATATTAAAGCTCATGAAGACTGCATTTGAAATCTGAAGTCGGTTTGCCTGATGTCTGATGTCTGTGTGAATAAGCGCCGCAGTTTCGCAATGATTTCAGCATCTGCTTTCTCACTATACGAGGGCACATAAACTTCATCTGTACAGTCACAGTCACTTAATGAACATTTCACCGTTTAATTTGTCGTTTCATATACACACAGGAAATCAAGGATCTTCACGGCAACCTGTCAAAATAAAAGTTCGGTATAACATGAAAGAACAAATATATTACTATTGTACATTAGAGTGTACTTTGATTAATTAATAAATAAATAAATAAATAATATACCGTTTGTTAAAACACACACAAACTCAAAGGTCATCATTCCAAGTCGGCAAAATAAAAGCTCTGTCTACCTTGAAATTATTACAGAAATTGCACATTAAAGCATACTTTAACATATTATTATTATTAACGTCTAATAATATTTATAATAAATTAATTAAATTTTCATTTCTAGATTGTTAAGTTTATGAACTGATTTGATTACTGATTTGATTTTTTTAAAATGAATTTGTATTTGTCTTATAATGTTTATATTTTTATATATAAAAAATCATGATACAGATTTTTGGTTATACCGCCCAGCACTAGTTTAGGGTTAGTTTCATGTAATTATGCATAATTTACTGGTAAGTACATATAACATATGTAACAAGGACACTGTAAAATAAAGTGTTACCCGCAGTACTTACTTGAGGAAGTACAATGTAACGGTCAACTTAAAATAAAGTGCAACTAAATTCCTTTTCTGTATGAAGTTATATACAAGTTTTACACTTCGTTGCCATGATGCCTAAAACGACCATACAAATGGTAACACTTTAGTTTAGGGCCCAATTCTCACTATTAATAGTTTCTTATTAGCATGCATATTACTAGGATATTGGCTGTTTATTAGAACTTATAAAGTACATATTAATGCCTTTTTCTGCATTACCATATTCTACATCCCTTAATCCTACCCAATACCAAAACTTAACAACTAACTTACTAACTATTAAGGAGTTTAGCAGTTTCGTAGTTAATAATAGTTAATAGTGAGAATTGGATCCTAATCTAAAGTGTGACCAAAATAATTTAACATAAAAATATGAACGTTTTAACAGAAGAATTAATGTGCTTTTATAGAATTATAAACTTTACATTTCCTCCAAATACTGGCTCCATTTACTTCTATTGCAAATGCCCCAGTCAAAGTTTTCATAATAAGAATTATGCTACAAATGCTATTGATTGAGCTTAATTGTACTGAATTTGGAATATTCCTTTAACAATGCCTTAGAACTGAATCTCTGCTCCAATGTCCACTGATTACATTTAACACATAGGCTACTAGCTGTTTGAATTAATTTAATATAGAGTGTGGGCTCATCATTCATTCTTGGTGCATCCTAAAGGCATCATTTCCAGGGTCTAATATTAACCCAAAGGTCATGCCAGAACACTGTGGCATGGTGAAGTCAGGAATTTACTGGTCCCAGCAATACATTTGGCAAGACATTCCTGAGTTTGCATTGCAAATTAGTGGTGGAACATTTCAATGTCAGCCAACCAGCACAGAGAGCATGAAACTGCCTTATATAGCTCTATTTGCCTTCAGACTACAATCATGACCTCAGTCAGAGTATGGACAATTCTTTGAGAAAGCACCAGAGCCACAACAGACATCTTAAAAAAAGAACAACATAGTAATTCATTCTGCATAAAAAGCCCTGTTTTATCCTCATTTCCTCTACTGAGAGGAAGGCTGCATTATAAATCACAACTTTGAAGCTCAACTACTCCATGTTTCAATGTTCCCTATGAATACATTTTATGATATTTGAAAGAGGGGTGTTTAGCAGAGTGTACAGAATATGAAAAACTGACAAAAGAGGGAAATGTATTGTAATTGATTGTTACCAAAGATTACTTTCTGTGAGACAACACGTAATGATTGCAGAACTGCATCTGACTGCTGGGAGTGCTGCGTGGAAGAAAGCATTGCTTTTAGCATCACACATTCCCGCTGGCATTCAGCTCCAAAAACAATTATTGCACTTTGTTGTTTTGTCTCCATCTCTTAACTTGCCAAGGTACAGCTTTGGTAGCTCTTCTTTCCAGACACATGCTAAAAACTCCTAGCTCTGGCAATTACAGCCAAATTTTTCGACACCTTCTTCAAGTGATTTCACATCAACAGCAGATGCATGACATCGCTCTCACCACCCGCTCCTCACCACCCAACACAAAGAACTATGACAAACTGTCAAGAACCAAGCAGCCTGCTACATGGAAATGATGCAATTAAAATAATGCCACATTACAGTTTTCACTGAGGACCAGCATCTGGCGTTTTAAGACATTAGCTTATATAAGCAGGGGTGGTTCTAGATCCTTTTTAGGGGGGCTGCATCCCCCTTGTCTGTCGTCTCAGCCCGCCTAAAACTATAATCACCTATCTGAACGAGTGATGCTTCCTCGAGAAAGTTTATCATTTTCATGTGTTTTTAAGTCTTGTCTTTTTCAAGCATTCAAATGATTTAAAGACACTCACGCGCTGTGATATATCGTTTCTGTGCACGCACACACCTGAAGCATGCACACAGAAAGCCACCTCTCGGACAGCATGTGAGTACCAAATTTAGTTCTCTTTTGCATCTTCTTGAATCTTGAGCAAATACACACAAAAATCTGTCAAAATTTCCGCCTTGAAGAGTATCAATGTAAACAGCGTCGGTTATGTCTTAAGTGAATGTAAACGGTTAAGAAAACATCCAATGTGTGTCAATATAATGGATCTGTGCATTAGGTCTTAAACAGCAGCCTCATATACCTTCTGTTTCCTATGTTAATACTGTGAATCAAACAACAAAAGAAAAAGAGAGAATCACTCACTGCTCTTATCTAAATATCTTCTGTAGCTTTAATAGGTATCTGTGTATATTTACTTCATATAGTAATACAGTTTTCACAAGCACTGTAAAGTATTGTTTATTTAATTAGAATCTTTGTTCTATTGTATTTATTTGTGCTATTTGTGCATACTTTATGAGTGACTCATTGAATCATTTACTCAAATTATTTGTTAAAAACACTTATTCATTCAGGAACGAAAACAAGGGACAAAGTCAATTCCTAAACTGATTAATTCATAAACACATCTGTCCACATATAAAAACAGTCAACACAGCAACTGTTCAAAAGTTTGAGATCAGTAAGATATTTTGAATTAATTGAAATTGATTTTTAAATGGAATTTTAATTTTAATTGATGAAAAGTGTGTGTAACGTTACAAACGATTTCTATTTCAAATAAATGCTTTTTAGTCATCAACTTTCTATTCATCAAAGAATCCTGGAAAAAATGTATTGCGGTTTCTACAAAAATATTAAAGCAGCACAACTGTTTTCAATGTTGATAATAATAATCTTTCTTGTGCAACAAATCAGCATATTAGAATGATTTCTGAAGAATCCTCTGACTGAAGACTGGATTAATGAAGCTGAAAATTCAGCTTTGCCATCACAGGAATAAGTTACATTTGATTAAAATAAAAAATAAAAAATTGTAATATTTGACAATATTATTGTTTTTGATCATATAAATGCAGCCTTGGGGAGCATAAGAGACTTCTTTCAAAAATGTTTTTAAAAAACATACCCACCCCAAACTTTTTGACCAGTAGTTTATACATGATTGATGGGGTCTTTTTAAATTAAGATAAATCAAATAGAAGAAAATAGAACTAGAGAGAAAGACTACTGTAATAGCTGATGGGAAAGAAAAGGGCTACCACTGCAATTCAGGTTTAACAGAAGCAAAGCTAGAAACCCTAATGTCTATGGAAATCATGAAAAATCAGAAATGAGTTTTTTTAATCAGCTTCTTCTATATAGTCTCTTTTTTTACAGGAGACATGTGAAGCCACAGGGCTGGCTGCTGCAACTTCTCAACCTTTTTGGTGACAGGTTTTATGAGCCTAATGCAGTTTGTGATGTATAGCATAATAACCTCTCTGACTGTAGGGCCCAGCTCCTAATATCAGCTGGCTTGTGTATCAGGCAAAATTATTGTAATGAGACCCTATTTCCATATAACAGTGAAATGAGTTCATTATTCTAAGTTATATTGGTGGAGTAACCGAAAGAAATTGATGCTTTTATTTGGGCGGAATTGGATTCTGGGCATAAATAGAATTAAGTAAAGTTGCAGATAGGAAAAAAATGCAATAATAATTATATTGTAGTTATCAAAAGGTCATCACCGGCGGCCCCCCTCCCTCGCATGTCCCTCCAATCTCTCCCTGCATATTTCAAACGGAGGTGCTCTTGTCAGAACATTTGCGATTATTCCGGCTGCTATACCCGTACAGTTATTGAAATTCTGTTGCATGTCAATTTCACCACAAAAAAAGCAATTGTTAGACTGTGTCCTTGCATCGAACACCATTTCAAACATCTCCTTTGAAACACAAAACATTCGCATGAGTATGCCATCCATCACCGACATGCCGACACGAGCAAGATTTGGTGGATTCCACGGAAGGCTTGCAGTCCCCCTTTATCACCCGTCTTGATCATTCGCATTCCTAATTGCATTTATTTCTTTCAAGGTAACCTTTACATCAACCCGGTGTGTGGCTGCAGCAGCACTATTCAAAAAGCCCGTTGAGAGCAGCGCTGCAGTGTATCCTCTTCATCAGCTGATTATGCTATCTATCAGCCACAGCTGTCAATGCTCATTTAAGAGCCCTGCCAGACCTTCCGAGTGATGCAGTCGAGTGTAACCCTGCTGATTGCTGTTTTGTAATCCAACACCTCACCCTGTTCCTTCCTGGAACAAACATTGTAGCCCCTTTAAATATAAAATTCATAGGCCTAAGCTCTGCTGTTGACGATGGGGGGGTGCAGGGCGTAAAGCCTAATTACAAACACATTGCCATCGAAGAAAACATTGTTTTTGTTGTTGTTGTTGGGGAAAGAAACAAACAGAGTGGAGGAGAAGAGAGAGAGAGTGAGAGAGAGAGAGAGAGAGAGAGAGAGAGAGAGAAACACAAGTCCAAATTCTTTTCTGTGTTGCCAAGGCACGCTTGGGATGCTGGCAGCTACAAAGATTCAATTATACAAAGTGCAAAAAATAATTAGAAAAAAATAATAGCACTTAAAAAAAATAGGCCCCTCCAGAAATTGCGTAGAACAATAAATCTGTTAATTAGCTCATTAATATTCAATTGGGGTCAGTGGACTTAATGGAACCTTTTTCATGGGCCAAGGAAATGTTTAACACTCAGTTCTTCCTCCGCTGGCTCCTATTATCAACTATGCACAGGCGAGTCTTATCAGCGCTCCAGATGGTGGAGAACAATGCCGACCCATTATCGTCCCACCACAGCGTGTGTGCCTTGTAACCGGTGTGTGGTTGAGACAGTGAAGTATAGATACTGAGGCATTTAGTGTAATTGATATGTGGTATATATCGTATTGTTTAGGCCCTGTTTGTTTGCTCCGCTGCTATTCGAGGCGAAAAGGGAAGGCGAAGATGGATTCTCGGTGCTGCGGTTTCAGGGGGTTCTCTCTACAGGTCACAGATAACTTGTCAACACAGAGGCTGGTGTAAAATGCATCAAAGCTAAAACTCCTGGGCGCAGAAAAGAGTGAAAATGAGAGAGAGACAGAGTAAGGTTTTGTTTGTGCAAAACAGAGAAGCCATTGTCAGCTATTAGCATGCGCTCAGCCTGATGTTTTATTCAACAAGTGTGATGAGGAAAGTTGTCTAGGCGCAGATTGAGCTCCTCAGTGTTGTTGAACTGTTTTAAAGGCTATTATGAGCTTATTGTCTGCCTTCCTCTTAGTCAATCGCATTGTGCACCAACGGCAAAAGGTCAAAGTAAACGTAATAACAGTGCCAAAGTGACGTGAAGCGTTTGAATGCTTCAAAAAGTAATATTTTTCATACTCTCTGCTTATGAAAGCTCTCCTGATGTCTCCAGCATGGAGACAAATCTTTGAGAAAACGTAAGCTAAATGAATCAATAAGGGCCGAGAGCACAACCGGGTTAGCTGACACATATTAATAGCAGCTGGTTATTTGGTGTAGGACACAAAAAAGTCAGACTTCTGCACAGCTCAATAAACAGTTAATGTAGTAACAGAGCGTATTGTTCATTATTTCTGATGTGAGAATATGAGAAGACTATGAATTTTCTTCTAAACACAGCGGCTTCTTTCAATTGGCTCCGTTTCTCAGTCGGGACAGAGAGACATTTTTATCATTGCCTCTTCAACTTGACACTAAAGAGAGAAGGCACAATCATCAAATCTTGTATATTGCCACCAGATAGTAGAGGCAGATAACTAGTCTTTGATGAGGTCACTTTCTGTGTCAGGTGCTGTGAACTCATGAGGACCTTCACTTCACTTTCACTTATTAAGAGCTGACAGACTCACAGCACTTGAAGTGTGTTTGCAGAAAACTTTGTGATCCCATTTCATATTGAGCTGGGAGTGTAAGCGTCTAATATTTGGTATTCTGTTATGTTTGATTAGACATGTTACCTTACACTAACTGTACTGCTATTAACTAAATGCACTGAAGGAGTGTTGCAAATTGCAACACAAGATGAGTTCGCTAATTTGATGTCGCACACCGTCCACACATTCTACATGTTTAAAAAAAATTTATATCATGGCTGACCATTTGGAGAGGGTTGTAATGCTTTCCAATACTGGGTCAAAAGCATCAATAGGTAGAGAGTGCTATAGTGGAAACAGTTAGAAGTTCATGCTGCTCTAAGGAGAGGTCGCAAGGGATAAAAAAAAAAGACTACCATACACAAAAGCCTTTTGGAAAAAAAAGAGTGCTCTTCAGGGAAGCTAAAAATCTGAATAATGTCCTAGCATACTACTCTCACTATTTATGCCTTTTATAGATATGTGAATAACACAGTTCACACAGCTGACATTAATATACATAACCTGATCACTATCTAAAGTCTTTGCAACTAACAAAAACTGAAGTAAAAATAAATAAAAGATAAATATAAAAAAAGACAATTTGCAGGGACAGACTGTGACTTGCAAAGGCCTTTTTTTAAATAGATTTTTAATTAAATAAATATAGCCTATATGCACAGCGTGCTAGTGAAGAGCGATACTGATCGGTAGAAAAAGCTGCTCCATCTCTGAAAGCAACACCTTTAAGTTTGCATTTGAAAAAGCAACACGCTTCAAACAAAACTTGTAATGCGAAGCGTTTATAAACCAGTTTTCCACAGAGACGTTCAGTGTAAACAGCGATTGATAATATTTCTGGTAACAAGTTTACGCTACCGAGTCTCTCTTTGTGAGAGACCTTCGTGGAGAAATCAAAACAAATGAGCATTAGAAGAACACAGCACACACAAGAAACTCACAAAACAAACATTCAAAATGTTGTTTTTTATTTATTTATTTATTTATAACAGATGATATTGTTAAATAATATAAAACAACCAATGAAGCTGTTTTGCTGAATATTATCACGACTGCAAATGTTACATTGATTTGATATAGTTCAATAAAAGTATTTAATATTAAAGGTGTCATGAACTGGCTTTTGAAATTTTTTTATACTGTTGTCTGAGGTCAACTTATGAAGTTGGCGTGGTTTTTACATTCAAAAACATCATAATGAATAAGTAATAGGCTATTTTCCACCCTGGTTTTGAGCCTCTCTCCTGGAACGCTCGGTTGTTATGGGCGTGCCGCACTGAAGACTTGGAAATAAACGCCCACTGCTATGATTAGATAATAGTTTTGCATATTACAAGGAGCTCCGACTCCGTCAGTAAATGTGGGAATTGTTTTGAAAACGGCAACCGGAATGATTCGCCCACAGGGCTCGCAAAATGTCTTTATCAAACAAACACAATGATTTAGGTCTCATCCACCCGCAATTAATTGGAATGTTATTTTTTATTACTTGGCCCACCCTATCTGTGGATATAACCGTGAACCGCATCACAACACACACACACAAGCATCTGCAAAACTTCGCAGACAAATCAGCATGTTCAAAACTTACGTGATTGTATTTTTCTTTCAAATATCAAGTCAAGAGATTGGACAATACACATCAAGAAAGGAATGTTATTTCACCATTTAAGATAGCCCGTCGGCAGGCCGGTGATACGTTTTGGTAGCCCGACTTGAAAACACATAGCCCCAGGACGTCGGACTTTGCGAGCCCTGGACCATACATGTTCGAGTCTGATCCCGAATCGCAGCACAATGAACCAACAACACTTCACATTCCAGCCTGTGACAGCTTGGTAAGTTATGTTCAGTTAGACACGTACACATAATCAGTAGATATCAAACGATCTGTAACAGTGCAATACTATCACATATAAAAAACATGTTTTACTCATATAAGTGTGTTGCACCATTCCTGTCAGATCCAGCACACAGCATCGTTTTTTAATCTCATCCCGTCTGCAAATCCAGTCTCTTGTTTACAAACAAATCCGTGGTGAAATGAAGGAGCAAACGCGCAATGTCTTCCCCACATAAGCTGGAACTTCATTAAAAAATAAAGTTCATCCATGCATTCCTAATATTGGAATCCGTTAATAAGTTATCCCTTTAAGTTACTTACATTTTATACACAATATTGTCTGTTTTTTTTCTATTTCACCAACGAAAATAGTTCCAAATGAAAGCAACACTTTGTTTTGTTGCTGAATGATTCAGCGTTTTGAACGAATCGTTTGAATGAATGACTCACTTGTTAAGATGGTCACTTGCAACTGGGCGATATAGTTTCATATGTTTAAACATATGTTCAAAGTGTCTGCATTTGTCTTGGATTTTCAAACATTTATTTAAAACATTAATCTCATAAGATTATTTATTGCAGTTGTAATTTTGCAGTGTAAATTATTTAATTTGACTGGTAACAGCCAGTTTCTTATTATTACAACTGAATTTATTGATCAAATATAACAATTTGACATGAAAGATGATGCATACTGTGGCGAGGGGGCGTGGTTTTGCAAGGTCTGCACAGACGGAGAGAGTGGGGAGACGAGCAGTGAGAAAGTAGGTCAAGTGCATGATGATGAACACCTGTGTCTGCTTGCAGTGATTGGCACGGAGAGACCGGATAAAAGCCACACCGGAACAATGGCCGGTGAGAGAGACCAGCTGAGGACCCGTGGGGAATACATGGAGAGATGCAGAAGGATACAGATCCAAGAGGATACTGTGTTTACAGAGACTGAGTTTGCATGTTGACGAGAGAGCGCATGGCGCAAGATTGTGTTGTTATTGAGAAAATAAAACCCACAAGTCCCAGTTTAAAGCCGACCCTGTCTTCTTCCTTTCTACCAACAACAAACTTCATTACACATACATTTAATAAGGCAAAAAAAAGGTAAATAATGCCCTGAGGTAAATATCACAAATATGCAGATTTAAATACTATGTAAAAGCTGATAGAACACTGATAATAGAATATATAGAACCCCCGTAAATTCCCTCCTTTTGTGAGCTGGTGTGGCTTCTTATCATAGAATAAGGCAGACAATATATTATTTTATATTCTACAGTGATACAAGTTATGTCAATTAGCATTGCATTATAAATATACTTCATTCTTTTCAAAATACCCGAGAAGGCTTGAAGAACTTCATATAAAGATGAACAATATATTTTCGCAATCATGTGTTTATTGTCTTCATGTTTAATCAGTCGAAGCGTTTCTATCTTTTTATTCAGCAGTGACAGCTTGATGCATTTGTCCATATTAGGGATTTCCTGGAACGTCATAAGTTATATTACTTATGTGAGGTATATTTGGAGTTTCTGCAAGAGGGTGCCTTCCAGCTTCCAGTATAAATAAAACAGACATATTGTGTTTTTTTTTGCGCTCAGTAATGCTCACTCCTGCTCACTCCATCCTATTTTGGGTAAAAAAGGAAAAATAATTGTTTGAAAATTTGAAATATGATAATTCATATGTTTTTCTCAAATGTACAGGAGTTGTTTTTTTCACAATGGATGCATGACGCTCCATTTAGATTTTGCATACCTTTTAAATCATGGTTAAATTTTAACCAGAAAAAAACAATTTGATGTTTTCCCAATATCGCGCCGATCTAGAAGTTATTATGATCATGAATATTCAAACCATTCTCACTCTGAGGCCTCAGCCCGGCCATATATTTGAAAATATTTTTGAACTTCGTAACATAAGAGGTCTTTAATGTTGTGTTTTGCGCCACTGCTTTAGAAAAGTATCTGTCAAGCAAACTAAAATCGAATCGCGCAATATGGCATTTATTTTACAGTGCATTTGTTTTACAATATATACAGTACACTCTGCTTAATTGGCTTTTTTATTTGAAGGTGGATCTTTTACAGTCATTCAAACAACTGCAGAGTGAAGAGTGTAAGTTTTTACAGTTAAAATTTTGCAAATAATAATTGTGCTAAAAATATACTCTATTGCTCTCTCTAGATCCATTTTGTTGAATCATTTAGAATTTAGGCAAATATTTTAAAATTTAGTCTCAATTCATTTAGGGAAAATGGGCAGTTATACTGTAATAAATCCAGTACCTTTCACACAAAGAAAGAAGCTCAAAGAGTCAAATAAATATAATTTGAAACAGGATGGGACAATAGTTCTATAAGAGGATTTGACAATTGTGAGTGACTAACATGCACACACAAACAAACACATTGTCTGCTGTATGTATTTCTATATTTGTTTCCCATTTAATTTTCTGTTTTAAATGGAAAAGTTTCGTATTTGTCTAATTAAAATGTTTGAAATAAAATAAGGCTCAGGAGTGGTGATCGGAATGGAATAACAATGATTCTGAACAGTTGAATAGCACAAATTCATGCAAAAAATTAAAGCACCTATGTTTCCCCGTATAAGTCATTCAGTAATGGTGTAGCACTCTTTGTACTTTGTACTAATTTACAGAGAAAAATGTAAGTTGTACCAGGCAAATTTGAGAACATTATTAGAAGTAAAATGGACTTGAATTAAATTAAACTGAAATATAAATAATATATGAAGTTACTGGACTATTTTCTTTTTAAGTGTAACTAAATTTTAAAAAAAGCATTTAACGCTCTTAATTATAAGCTAAATACATAAATGTGCATCCATTCCTGCAATGAGATTATTGTTGTCCTGCCGAGTGAATAAACTCAGCTCTGCAAGTTTAGCATGATGCTTACACTATTAACTTTCTCTTTCCTCCATCCCTCACATGTGCAAGATAAATGTCAACCATAAGAAAGCATGCCTCTCAAATCCCAAATGGGGTCTCACTTGAGAAAAACAAGGTGAAACATAAAAGCAACAACCACTTTACCTCTGTCTCAGCTTGAAGTAAAGACTTTATGGATTTTTCACTGAGATAAAAGCGGGAGCATTTTGTTCTAAGCATGCTTGTTTATTGACACCGTTCAGCATGCACAGTAAGATTATTTCAAACTGTATTATCTTTTTAGTCGCTTGTAAAATTTCAATTTTACTTTGCTTTATCTCTGTGGAGAATATCTATGAGGGTTGCGCAGAGGGTGAAGGACTTAGTGGAGATTTTCGTTCACCCTTTTGCTCAGGCAGCTTAGTGAAATGAAATACAAAAACAACAACAGGGAGTCAGTGGGCATGGCAGTGACCAGTAATGCAGAGGCTTCTCTGAGGAAGATTGAAGTGGCCTGCCATTGCTTTATAACTCAGATATGATGGAGAGATATCGCTCACACACAATGTGTTCAATCTAGTGTTAGCATTGAAAAAAAAAACGTATTTACTCAATCCAGTGGATTTAAAATAGGAAAACTCTCTCACAAGCCAATATTCAATTTTTTTTTTAAATTATATATATATATATATATATATATATATATATATATATATATATATATATATATATATATATATATATATACATACACATATATACATATACACACACTGTATACGTAAAAATATTGTATGTCTATGGATTATTCAATTGTTCAAATTAGTTAAGCATGAAATTCAGTAATTCAACATATAATATGCAATTTCGACACATTCCAATATTTCACTTGCAATTGTGACTTTGTTTTTTAAAACTTCAAATCTGTATCACACAATGTAACTTAAATGCTACCTTCAAGTGCACCTCTAAATTGGGCATTTGTTATCATGGCATTTCCCACATTCATATGGAAGTAGCTTAAACAAAATGACATCCTGTAACATATGGGGCCCTATCATACACCCGGCGCAATGCGACGCCAGGCGAGACTCAAGTGTTTTTTGCTAGTTTCAGCCCTACGCTGTTATCATTTTCACGTCCAGTGGCATGTTGTTTAAATAGCAAATGCATCTGTTCACCCATGGGCATGCTGGTCTGAAAACGAGGTGTGTTCAGCTGCATTGTTGGCGCGTTGCTATTTTGAGGCGTTGCTAAAATCGACTGCGCCACTGACCAACAAAAACCTGGTCTAAAGTCAATAGCACAGTATTTTTTGTGTTATTTAAAGGGCGCGCCTATAGGTGGGTGCACAACGCGCGTACACTCTGCTTATTACACACAAAAGGATGCGCAGCAGCACACATTTTTAAATATTACAAATAAAAGGATTCCTCTCTGGAGAAGCATTCAGTCCTTCCGCTCGCAAATTCCGCCATGTAAATAGCGAATCCGCCATGGTGAAAGCACAACTGGCTTTTAAAGGGAATGGGAGATGAGACTCTGATTGGTTTATTGCATGTTATACCCAAAACACACCCATGATTCATTAAGAGAATAGGTACAACCCTTTTGGGCCATGTGTCTGGTGCACCGAGCGTTTTTTCTGTTGTTAAACTAATAAAAGTGGATTCGGACGCCTTTAGACCATGTGCTCAGATCGTTAAAATAGGGCCCTTAATCTAGGATCTATGTCTGAAAATTATGAAAATATTCATTACCATTAAACAGACTTGTTTGCCACCATGTTTCACATCAATGTTTTTTTTTCACCTTAAAGGGTTAGTTGGGTCAGAGGTCACTCTTCCTCCGAAACTTGACTCTTTATTAACACCCTTGAGCCGTATAGATTATTTTTATGAAAATCTGAGATATTCACTCCCATTATAAAGCTTGGAAGAGCCAGGATATTTTTTTTATATAACTCTGATTGTGTTTAGCTGAAAGAAGAAAGTCATATACACCTAGGATGGCTTGAGGCGGAGTACACATATACTTGGCTGGGTGGTTAATAACAGGTATGACAAACTCAGAACACGTATTTAATTTTGACTTTACAGGGGCTTTAATTATAACTTTGCCTATACAACTTCGCTTGGAAATTCATGTGCTTGAAACTCACAAATACATTATTTCCCACTCCAGTTTAAGGCTGAATGTATCTCTAAATGTGACTTCTGTGACTTTATATCTCATAATGTGACATCTAATTTTAAACAAACTTTTTTACAGATATTTTTCTGATACTCTTCCATAAATATGATGAACTGCAGCATATACCTGTATAAATACATTATCTATACATTACTTGCATTATATATTAATTATTTCAAGATTATATATATAAACTGTTGAATAAAAAAAGAGCCAATCATTCCGTCATTACCCAGGTACCTCTGGTTGAGCTTAAGGAATGGATCTCATCATTAAAGCTGTGTTTTCAGTCTCTCTTCATCTCCTAGCTCACTTTCACCTCTATGACAGCAGAGCCATTATCCAATCAATCCTCTAGTGCTCCAACCCCCAACATACACACACATTTAGGATCCAGACACAAGGGCAACCTAGAGAGCAGAGCTGTAGGCAAAAAAGGAGACCCCCACCTGCTGAGTGCAATTGGGAATTGAGAAAGTTAAACACTTCCCAAGCACAAATTCCAGCTTGGGCAGCAGTGTGGAGATCCCATTCTCCTCACAGCACACTTCGGCCTACCAGAGGTCATCTCCATCACCAGCACTCCTCTCAAACACACACTAACGTATAAACAGACTCCTCCTTACCTCCCTGCTGGTGTGGTGGTCCTGAGCCCTCAAACACTGCTGTCAACACTTTTACAGCCGCCCTTGACTTTCACACGACTCGCAGATGCTGAAGGAGTTGAAGGACAGAGATGTCAAAATGAAAAGGTGATATCAGACAGAACATATGAATGGCAGAGAAGGGTTACATGGGGATCTAGTCTCATTACTTTGGGAATGTCTATATTCAGGGTACAGGTGATTCTTACGGCATAACACATCAGAAGAATAAGGGTTATGTTACATCAGTTGAGCATGTCAATTACCTCTTCATTTCAAAACATCTGACAGAGAGAATGAGATAGAAAATACAGTATAGAGTGAAATAAGGTAAATATATAGGATCAAAGGCGGATTAAAAATCTGTTTCTAAAGGTCAGGCAGATGCTAGCATGTTTTCAGTGGCTACCTTTACTGTAAAAATGTTAACCCAATAATGTGCTTCATGTGTTAACATCTAAATAAATTTATTTGAAGATAATTTAAGTCAAAAGGTGTTTTTACAATGTTCACACTCAGTAAATACAGATATCAATCCTACACTAGTGTTCAAACCTTTGTGGTAGGTAAGAAATGTTTGATTTTTTATTCAGCAAAGGCATATTAAACTAACACAAAAAGTGACAGTAAAGACATTTAGAATGTTACAATGATTTTCTATTCATCAAACAATCCTGGCAAAAAATCTATCATGGTTTACACAAAAGTAGTGGCAATTTGGGTGTGCAGCAATTGCTTGAATGGTGGGTTCATTATTATTCTTAATGAAAAACACAACAAAATATTACAATGACAAATTTAAAACAGAACTTTTATTAACAAAACGAATAAGCCTGGCAGCCTCAATTTTGTGGTGCGCTTGAAGGTACTGTATGTTTGTAAATTAGAAGTGTTACCGGATGCTGCCACCTTCATCAGGCAAAGTTTACAGACTGCCTCATTATATGTTTACAGGTTCCCTATTAGCATTGGGTTTAAATTGCCATTTTTAATTGCCGCTTTTACATTTCGCTTTGAAACCAAATCTTCCGCCATCGTCTTGTCAGTCAGCCTCTCGCCACATGATAAATGAAATCTGACGCCTGCTGCTGGTCTGTGCTACGACTCTCGTTCGGCTCACGCGGAATTGAGCAGACACGTTCAGTTTTTAATTGTAGTGTCTGTTCTATAACTGAACTAAATTATTTTTATTATTATAAAAAATCAAAATGACGATTGTCAAGTGATGTAATCGGTGTGCGGCTGAACACCGTGTAATACAGACTATTTCAGCAAGCCTAGTAGGCAAACGCAAAAAACTACAACAAAAAACGCAACATGGAGGGGTTTGCAATACATATGTTGTCTTATTTACAACATGGAAATGTGTAGCCACCACGCTGGACTACTGCATCTTCTGAGGCAGCGGAAGAAACGTAGGAGTCCCATGGATGAGCTCCGGAAGGATAAAAGGAGAAGTGATGACAGTGAAGGAGGAGAGAGGATCAGGCCTGGACTTAATGTTGTTGTTTTGTTTTTTAATTTATGCGGCAGTCGTCTGTGAGGGGCTGACACTTTAAGTCAAAAGTATACTACAAAAGTACGAACATATGTGCACAGTCGAACGCACAGCCTTGCAAAGTACACTTCATTACAGACAAGATGATCGCGGAAGATTTGGTTTCAAAGCGAAATGTAAAATCACCTATTTATCACCTAGTTTGTCATTGTACTGTTTTGTTGTTGTGTTTTTCATTAAGAATAATAGGCTAATGAACCCACAATCCAAGCAACCCGCCCCCGAATTGGCACCAATTCTAAACCGAAAGTAAAATGAGCACGGCCGCAGTGCCCACACATTTGCGGCTGCACTGTCATTCATTTACGGCCGCACAGTCATTCACGGTACCTGTCCAGTCTGGCATGTTTTCAGTTCATGCCTATGGAAGCTTAACTTTCATAGGAATTCATTGAAAATACTCGCTTTGCTCCGCTTCGTTATGAATGCCCGAGCGGCCGTGCGTTTTACTTCTGGTTTAAAATTTGCGATTTGAAAAGCCCCCGCCAGTGATACCAGTTTTATCGGTGTTGTCACACATCGATTAACTGGTGGGAAAATTTCCTCACCGTCACATCCCTAGTACGAGTGTACTCTTCTGATTACGAAATTTGCATCACATGCACTGTACACTGACCCTCGCGTACGCATAAAAAGTGAAGTACACTTTGGCCTTTACTTTCGTTTAGGTGTTTATATTATTTTATTATTAAAGTTACATTTATTGTTCGCTGGTTCCCGCCTCCTTCTTCCTTTAGCTTGAACTTTGTTACAATATATAAAACCAGGCTGTCACAATCACTGTCTGTTATCTCTTCATATACATCTGAAAGGTTTACACTTGTTAAATTGTATATCATATAGAACTTTAATATTTTTAACTTATGAATAAAGAGCCTTTGAGAGGACCACTGTTCAATTTTACAAAAAGCACCACATTTTATATTGAATGGAAATAGAAGTACCATGGTTCCACATTAAACAAAACATTGCACACTGACATCACACATGACACTTTATGTTATTAATGATATCATCAGTAGCTTCTCATTTAAGGAAAGACAGAGATCGCCTGATGCTCTACTTCCACTTCAATTGTCTGCTAGCTTTAGGCTTTCCCCTTAGGCAATCTGATCAGGTCTTGCTATAACATATCAATGTTAGCCCATCACACCTCAGTGTGTACAAACCTGTGCAGAAAAATCTACACAGGAACGGGGTGGCATTACTAAAACAAAGAGACTTGTGTTTACAAGTACAAAAACAAGCACATTACATTCAAACAATGCCACATCAGCCTCAATCCCCCTGTCAAGCTCACTCTCTCCAGCACATGCCCCTGGGGGATCCCAGGCCTTCCTTCATGTTCAAAGATTATCAGTTAATCCAAAATGTGCCTGAAACACAACAGAAAAAAAAAAAAAATGTGAACGGGCCAAGAATCGGAGGGGGGCTAATGTGGAGGCACAGGGTGTTTGGACTTTATTTATTTGTTGGCTTTCATATTAATCCATTGGAACAACACACCATTTTTTTCTTTTCTTCTTTTTCGGGGGGGGGGGGGGGGGGGGGGTGGATGGGGCATGTAAACGTGTCAGAGCCATTAAACGGGAGATGAAAGTTTCAATGGATAGCATGTGAGAGTATTAATTGTAAAGGCCATTATTTGGTGTCCATGAGGCTGAATCAGCTTACCCACTCCATTCCCCCATTTGCATACAAAATGCTTTATTTTGGCAATCAATGAAAGTGCTCCACTGTATGTGTGGCTTATCACATGCTTGCAGGGAATGGATTCCTTCGCCATCTCGTTAAATTCTGTTGATGCAGAACAATTTGAAACATGGCACAGGCTGCAATGACATTTAAAGATGCCTCGGCTTAATTATATTTTGCAAACATTTGGGTTGTTTGTCCTCGGGGATAAAGTGTCTCCACTACAAAGTTAACTTGTTAATAATTGCGTGAAGAAGCGCTTTCTCCTTCTTTCTCTCTCTCTTTTTTATCCGTTATTTCGTTCCCTCTTTTTTTGTGGAGCACTAATCATTATCACCTATTAAAGCTGGTTAAGGCCATTCGAGGTGCCTGCCGTACACATGAGGAACACACCAATGATTTTCTGTTCCGTCACTTTCAAAATAAGGGCTCAGATGACTGGGATCCATCAGGGGCATGACTGAAGCAAATGATAAACTAAATCAGTTCTCCTGAGGTGTGTGACAACTGAACCGCACCATATACTAGAGCTGCCCGATTAATCATTAAAAGATTGCAATCTCGATTCAACCACCCAAGTGATATTATTCCTAAATGACAATGATTCAGCTATGTCTATTAAACTTTTCACAAGTACGATCACAGCGAAATCTGCGTTGCGCTGCCGCTGACCCAGAGAGAGCAGTTGTCATGTATGAAACAGCTTCACAAACAGTCTTTTCAATCACACAGTATCATTATTTCTCTAATACAATCATACACATTATCATAGAAGTACTGGGATAAAGGATTATAGTTCGGATATAAACACTGATACTGTATACAGTAGAGATAAATCACCTTTTCAAAGTAAAGTCAAAGACACTGCAAATAAAGATTGTATCATTCAGGTGGCGACAAGTGACTGTTAAAAAATTTAATTATCATTGAATCATTAATTCAAGAGATTCATAAACAAATGAAGTCTTTGAGTGAGTAATTTAATTGTTCATTCAAAGCGATTTAATTCAAATTAATTAAATATACATTTTTAAGACTGCAGCTATTAACATTTTGTCAGATCCTCTAGTAAATTACATGTTATTTCCTTTAGATGTCTATTCAGAATCATGGGAGAATCGTAATGTCTATTTTAAACAAAATAATTTTTGATTCTTTTACTTTTTACGTTTAAATAAATATGTTTGTTTAGTATGTGAATCATACATTTGTCTGATTCATGCAAAAAAATTCACTTTCTATGTACGTTGTAAATGCCAAAGCAATCATGTCCTGTTCTTTTTATTAATTAAACATCAAACAGTATGCATGCAGGAATAGAGCTTTTACATCAGAAAGCCATAAAGTGAGTAGCTTATATAAAACCATTATGTACAAGACAAAGTAACTCACGTTCTGTATTTGATTTACACTGCAAATTAAAACAGTTTTGGTGCACATTTTTTGCTCAGTCAGAAAAGAAGGACATTCTCAGGACAGAGCTTGCGCAACAAAAATAACTTTCCTCTTATTTGTTTGGGATGTTTGTGTTTACAGCAGATATAGCTCACAAACATTCAGCCAAAAATGAAAATGTGAAATTGTCAATCACAACGTACAATGACAGTTCATATTAACCTGTCATACTGTCTGTGAGTAGAATAGAAATTAGAACAAGGAATTTAAAAAAATGAAATATTAAAAATATAAGTAATAATATTTATTTGTGGATTCCTCTTATGTGATTGTAAAAACATTTGGTAACAACATAATTTCATTAGGTCTGCTGTCTCAAATCGTAAAATAGTTGTTAGCACCAGTTGTTGTACCATGTAAACATTGTAATGACAATGTTTACATGGTACAACAAAACTGGACATAAATTTCACGATTTGATTCAATATTAATTAATTGTGATGTATATTAGGTACAGTACATGTTTATATTTTTCCAAGAAAAAAAAATCTCTCAACTAATGATGTAAACTAGGCTAACTTATACAGGGAACACTGTCAGCTGGTAGCTACATTACTTAAAAGGTTAAAAACTAATTTGTATACAATTGCATAAGGCCATTTTTATGATAATACCGTTAATGATGTTTTTAATGAAAAGAGTCAAATATAATGAATATGTAATATAGTGCTGTTTTTTTCTTTCAAAATGTTCCCCTCTAACATGCTATGGTAATGGCTTTCCTGAGGTAAATACAACGGTAAGTGATAAGCTGTTATTGTCTTTCCGCGGTTGAAACGTTTGATTGAGCAATTGCACGAGACATGATAGCCTACATTTCTGTAAGTTGTACTGTTACTTTCAACATACCTTCATTTGTTGATTCATGTTTATTGCTGTAACTAGAAGTAAAGAGAAAGGGATGATCCGTTGACTTGTTGCTTGAAATGAGGCACTAGTGAGATCTGAGACTGTAAAATGACGTTGGCTGCGTTCGAAATCGCATACTCTATTAAATAGGTACTTATTTTTGAAAAGTATGTACTGTGCAGTATGAATGTAATCTTGCATTCGCCATGTTGTCATTATCATGTGACCTACCAGCGTCGGTTACGTCCAGGTTAAGTTGCTTCGCTGCCATTCACAAATCCTCTCCCGTGGCCTCATGGGATAGTAACGTGTCCATCGTATGTAACTTGCACTTCAGAATCTCGCTAGAACTAATAGGTCATCCAGGGACCTTTTGCCTACTCTTTTATGAGTACTGTGAATTCGAACATACTTCTTTTGTCACATAATGTTTTTCACCTACTATACAGTAGGGAAGTATGCGATTTCAGATGCAACCTCTGTTTAATATCAATCACCTGCTCGCCCTGTCTGCCTGCGTGTTGTCAGTGTCCTTTTTGCTCCACTATGCGTTTTTTCCCACTGCGTGAGAAAATGAACCTGTGGTGTTTTTAATCATATTTTGACCTTTGGTGTTATTATACCAAATGTCTGTAATTTTATTTAACATTGTTCCATTTAAGAGCAGGACAAACCAGCGTATATGGGTGATTCTTAGACTATGGGCACTTTTATGTTCTTTTGTCATATTTTTAAAAATACATATTTTAGACAAATTCCTCTTTCTTTGTTAAGCTAACAATAAAACCACCTTAATTTTTTTTTACTACCTTTCTATTATGATTTTTTCATACTTTTCAACCTCCTTATAGGCGTCTAAACATTTTAAGTTAAATAAGAGTGTTTTGCATACATGAAATGCTAAGTATTAATTCAAAGCTAATCAGTGAAGCTATCTTCCATTTTTTCACAAAAAAACTACAGAAATGTCATTTCCACCACACTGCCCCCTGTGGTGGAAATTACATTTATGATTACAAAGTACAACTGATATGGATTGTAGATTTGTGTAATAATTTTTATATTATAATATATTACAATACTTTTTATATTTATCCACTGTTTCTCTACATTCACGTTAATTCATTGTCATTTCCACAACACCGTCATTTCCATCACCACACACATTTTTAAAAAATACTTTAAAAGTTCTCATCACACATTAAAAATGTATCCAAAATTTATGAGATCATGCTCTACTTAATATAAAAATTCAAGTTATTTATTTTCTAATAAGCTCTTACCCAAGCCAATATTAAATTTCAGAGTGTGACAGGTGTACAGTTCAGCATTTGGTCCTTAGGGCAGTTAATTTATCTCATTGACAAATGTATAATTATTGTAGGCTACATTGTGGACAAACTGGTAAAACTAGTTACAAAAATGATCTTAGACAATTCTTGAGTGGCATAAGTGATTCTGTTTTTAAATAACAGCTGTATATTGAGATGTGGTGGAAATGACATTTGTTCAGTGCAGGTCGGAAAAAATGCAAAATATTAACAATTTCTCTTGTCATCTAAGTTTGTCCTCTTACAGACCTTAAAACTAGACAAATTATTTAAACGTATGAGACTGTGTTACACGACTTTTGAACAAGTTTTTTTTATTCAACTTCACATGGCTAAAAGTGCCCCTAGTTGAAGAAACGGCCATATATTCAAAAAAAGAATCACTAATACTTACTGTGTGCTGTTGTATTTCCACCAAAAATGAAGTCACTACCTGCAGGATGATGTCATCAAGGACTTTTCCTTGCTATTCCTTAAAGAGCTATTCCTTAAAGAGATGATTAACAGCACACAAAAAAAACTATCAATTGCTTGCTTAAAATTTATATTTTATCCATTAGATGATGGGTATCATGGGATATGAAAATACCATTCCATGCATGATCATTTCGTTTGTTTAAGTTTCTGGATTAATTTAAGTACATTTTAGTAGTCTATACATGCACCTTTGAAATAAGGGGTTGGTAATTGTTACCTGTAGGTACTAGATGAATATACACTCACCTAAAGGATTATTAGGAACACCTGTTCAATTTCTCATTAATGCAATTATCTAATCAACCAATCACATGGCAGTTGCTTCAATGCATTTAGGGGTGTGGTCCTGGTCAAGACAATCTCCTGAACTCCAAACTGAATGTCAGAATGGGAAAGAAAGGTGATTTAAGCAATTTTGAGCATGGCATGGTTGTTGGTGCCAGACGGGCCGGTCTGAGTATTTCACAATCTGCTCAGTTACTGGGATTTTCACGCACAACCATTTCTAGAGTTTACAAAGAATGGTGTGAAAAGGGAAAAACATCCAGTATGCGGCAGTCCTGTGGGCGAAAATGCCTTGTTGATGCTAGAGGTCAGAGGAGAATGGGCCGACTGATTCAAGCTGATAGAAGAGCAACTTTAACTGAAATAACCACTCGTTACAACCGAGGTATGCAGCAAAGCATTTGTGAAGCCACAACACGCACAACCTTGAGGCGGATGGGCTACAACAGCAGAAGACCCCACCGGGTACCACTCATCTCCACTACAAATAGGAAATAGAGGCTACAATTTGCACGAGCTCACCAAAATTGGACAGTTGAAGACTGGAAAAATGTTGCCTGGTCTGATGAGTCTCGATTTCTGTTGAGACATTCAGATGGTAGAGTCAGAATTTGGTGTAAACAGAATGAGAACATGGATCCATCATGCCTTGTTACCACTGTGCAGGCTGGTGGTGGTGGTGTAATGGTGTGGGGGATGTTTTCTTGGCACACTTTAGGCCCCTTAGTGCCAATTGGGCATCGTTTAAATGCCACGGCCTACCTGAGCATTGTTTCTGACCATGTCCATCCCTTTATGACCACCATGTACCCATCCTCTGATGGCTACTTCCAGCAGGATAATGCACCATGTCACAAAGCTCGAATCATTTCAAATTGGTTTCTTGAACATGACAATGAGTTCACTGTACTAAAATGGCCCCCACAGTCACCAGATCTCAACCCAATAAAGCATCTTTGGGATGTGGTGGAACGGGAGCTTCGTGCCCTGGATGTGCATCCCACAAATCTCCATCAACTGCAAGATGCTATCCTATCAATATGGGCCAACATTTCTAAAGAATGCTTTCAGCACCTTGTTGAATCAATGCCACGTAGAATTAAGGCAGTTCTGAAGGCGAAAGGGGGTCAAACACAGTATTAGTATGGTGTTCCTAATAATCCTTTAGGTGAGTGTATTATGCTAATGTTATGATTGTCATCACAAACTAAAATAAATATCTTATCTAAACTATTCTGAATTCATAGCCAGGCATCCACTCTGAGTCAGCCCATGTAAAAACAAACAGCTCTCTGTCACACTTGAAGAGTCCACATGTATTTGAAGCATTTACATTCCTCACAGCGAGGCATGTGTGCGCTTGTGATGCCGACTCGCCTGTGGCTGGCTTTCTGCTAATATGCTTGTCTGTGTGTTTATGCACAAGTGTGTGTGTGTCCGTCGTTTCCACCATGTGCAACTGAACCTGCAATTTCACAGCGCATCTCTCGCTGTGCTGCAGTGTCGTGCTGGTGAGGCACCTTAAATAATGTCATTTCCCCCCTGCTGTTTGAGATCAAAGCTTCTATCAGCTGAACCTCTGCGCCTTCTCCACCCTCGCAGTGGCCCTCTCCGCCTGCCCACACTCTCTCCACCACATACAGCGTCCACAACAAAGATGCAGCACACTGGCAAACAACTCTAGGTGTCAAACAAAGCCAATCAATTGCTTGTTTCCTGTGTGAAAACACAATCGGTTATGGCTTACCTTTAAAACGATAGGCCGGGCACATGTAATTACCTTGCTGGCAGGAATTTGAACCACTGTTTTAATACACTGACATTTGTGCCATATATGTAGTTTGTCACTAAGCAGTTTAATGAAAACTGACACTGGCTTCATAAACAACAATTTCCATGCAAATGCAGCACTAGCTGTGGTAATTAGTATATTTGTTTTCTTCCTTGAAAAATATTTGTAGTGTATGCAGGCACTCGCAAATATCTGAATTCCACAGGGGCAATGTGAGACCGGGGATAGATGTCACAATTTTTATTCCAGTGAATTTTTAAAAATGAATTTTTAAAGAAATTAATACTTTTGTTCAGCATTAAACTAATCAAAAGTGACTATAAAGACATTTATAATGTTACAAATGTTTCAAAGGAATGCTGCTCTTTTGGCATTTCTATATTCATGAAAGAATGCTGAAATTATACAGTATTGCTGTTCTTACTATATATATTTTTTTATAGTTTTTTACTTACCAACCCCAAACGGTATCAATAAAACAGTTAAGATATAAGCAAAACATATAAGACAAAACAATACAAAGCAAATATGTCAAACATATTGTGATTAATGTATAAAATGACAACATTTAAAACAATATCAAAATTGTTGAAAGAACTGAGTTCCACCTTCCTTTAACATCATCTTAATAATATAAATGAACCTGGACTGATCTGCCATGTGGTTTTATTTTATACACTATGTTGCCAAAAGTTTTGGGACGCCTGCCTTTACATGCACATGAACTTTAATGACATCCCATTCTTAATCCATAGGGTTTATTATGGAGTTGACCCACCCTTTGCAGCTATAACAGCTTCAACTCTTCTGGGAAGGCTTTTCACAAGGTTTAGGAGTGTGTTTATGGGAATTTTTGACCATTCTTCTAGAAGCGTATTTGTGAGGTCAGGCACTGATGTTGGACGAGAAGGCCTGGCTCGCAGTCTCCGCTCTAATTCATCCCAAAGGTGTTCTTTCGGACTGAGGTCAGGACTCAGTGCAAGCCAGTCTTGTTCCTTCACACCAAACTCGCTCATTCATGTATTTATGGACCTTGCTTTTTGCACTGGTGTGCAGTCATGTTGGAACAGAAAGGGGCCATCCCCAAACTGTTCCCACAAAGTTGGGAGCATGAAATTGTTCAAAATGTCTTGGTATGGTGAAGCATTAAGAGTTCCTTTCACTGGAACTAAGGGGCCAAGCCCAACCCCTGAAAAACAACCCCACACCTTAATCCCCCCTCCACCAAACTTTACACTTGGCACAATGCAGTCAGGCAAGTACTGTTCTCCTGGCAACTGCACTCGTCCATCGGATTGCCAGACAGAGAAGCGTGATTTATCACTCCAGAGGACACATCTCCACAGCTCTAGAGTCCAGTGGCAGCGTGCTTTACACTACTGCATCCCATGCTTTGTGTTGCACTTGGTGATATAAGGCTTGGATGCAGCTGCTCGGCCATGGAAACCCATTCCATAAAGCTCTCTATGCACTGTTTTTGAGCTAATCTGAAGGCTGCATGAAGTTTGGAGGTTTGTAGCTATTGACTCTGCAGAAAGTTGCTCTGCATGCACTGACCCCACTCTGTAATTTTACGTGGCCTACCACTTTGTTGTTCCTAATTTCTTCCACTTTGTTATAATACCACTAATTGGAACACTTGAATTCAGTGAGTGTCCCAATACCTTTGGCAATATAATATAGATACACTTCACAAAACAGTATTCAAATACTGTTTAGAACTAGTTGTTTAAATGCAATATACTGTACAAAACATTTGCCAACAATCATTCATGCATTTTGACCTTTGACCCTTCAAACTCTGGCTGAGTCAGGGGTGCAGCAGCGAGTAATGTGACGTCTTGTACTGGTAGGACATCAGTGCTCTCTGGCAGAGTCCCAAGCTACTTTCCCACAGGCACGGCACAGCTACAGATCAGATTACTATTTACACTGCGTTTCAGCCTTAATCAGGATCCCCATCTGCTTCCTCTCTTCACCGCAAAATACATCATCAGCACATTCACAGTACTGTCCAGTTATGTTTTACTTTTAAACGCTCACACACGTGTCTATCATCACTTCCCATTCTGCAATAAGAAGACAGGTTGAAGGTCTGGCAAGCATTTTAACTCAGATTATTAATCTATTTTTGACATTCATCTGATAATATATCAATTCCAGAACCGCACCAGATTATTCAAAGCCTCATATGTGCTGACCTGCTCTCTTCATGGTAACAAATAGAGGATGACAAGTGGCCAGTGTCTCACCGCCGAGCTTTCTCAGGTCTGCATTAATCCAGCACATTCACTCACCATCACTGTCTCTCCTCTATGAATATAAAGGCTTCTGGATTTGCAACAGTATGTCCTTCACGACACTCAAAGCCAGCTTCATTCCCATCAATATTAAATAAAAATTAAAGCCCACTCGATATATGGGAGTGTGCATTGATTTAATATTTCACCCCAGCAGTGAAAGAAGCCCTTGCTCCCGCACTCAACTTGCAATTTGGAAATAAATTGACTGATTTAGACAAAGCCAGAAAGAGAGAGAGAGAGCGAAAAGGGGTTCGATGTGAACCTGGTCCGCCACCACTGAGTAAGGTGACATTGCACAACAAATCACTTGCATGAATATAGAGAAAGAAAACAATTGCTATTTCTGAAAGCAATTTTGTTTGGTGAAGGTGTGTTGATTGCCATGTATGTGAATCTATTGCTCACACGACAGGAAGGGGCACAAGCATTTCATAAGAGTCAATGGCGTATTTTCCTGTTAGCATAAACAATATGAGGCCTAAGACTTTCATAGAAAAGCAGACAAAGCCATTTTCTTTTCTTTTTTGAAAATCTAACTTTATGCACAGGCCTTGTGTGAGGTGTCAGACACAGTGCGACTTTTGTGGCAGTGCATCTGTTGTACTTAAATTGAGCCTAATGAAGAATAATTAGGTAGTTAAAACGTTGATAACAGAGCAGCTCAGTAAACAGATAAAAGATGAGCTGGCCTGGAGGAAGAGTTTGAGCTCTGCAGGAAATATAAGCACACACACACACTCGCATTACATCACCATGCCAAATTTAAGGACAATTCCTTTGAAAACTGGAAACGCTTTTTCCACGAGCTCATTAAAACTGCATGTGGTAAAACTCAAAACTTTAATTAGGAATTATTGGAAATGTAAATGTATATGAATATTTATTTAGCTTAGCAACAAGGTATTTTCACATTAAGGTAGAGCATGTTATGCGCTCAAAGGTCTTAGAGTGTGCCATGAACGGATTATTTTAAAAACACATAAAAATGGAAATGACTGTGTAGCCTTTTCATGACTGGTTTGACATAAATAGCAAGATAAAAAAAAACTAGAGTAGGATTAGATCCTTAGTATAATATTTTACATATCTTATTAATACATCTAATTAAAATATAATATAGGCCTCTCTCTCTCTTTCTATATATATATATATATATACTCAGTAGATCATTTTTAGCACAATAAATTATGTAGGCTACATGCCATGTGGTGACATTTATGTTTTCTGTTACACTTTTGGAAATACATTTAAAATTTATTACAAACTTATGTCATAGGGAGACACGAATCTCAATTTAAATATGTCCTCAATCTAAAAATCCTTTGCATTCCCTCATCTGTAGGATACTTGAAGCCTCATGAGCTCTAAAATCATTACAGTACTACCATCTACTGGACAAATAAGTGAATAACAAGAAGAAGAAAAAGATCACGAACAAAATTACATTTGAGAAATTTATTTTTTAAAAATCCCCATGTATTCATGTAAAGGCAGCGGGGAAAAATACAATTAAGAGTCAAATACTAAATTGTCTCATAAAACAGGTTAACGGGTCACGAATGCGATTGATGATTCTGAGTGAGCTGATTTAATGAGTCGTCAATCTAATCTCACCCGGATGTCGGATTAATGTTTTCAGTCATTTCCGCTTCAGCGAATCAACAGGAAATTTCGTGAAGTGATGTCGTGATGTTGACGCTTGTCACCATTTGTTCTGCAGCATCTTTTCCCTCTCACGTATCGATATGGCTATTTCAACATGTCAGAAGATCACCTTCGTCTCTTGCATCGTCCTCTGTATGTCTTTATTCCTACCCAAATTGTTTTTACCCAGAGTGAAGAAAGAAACAGTGCAGTCTGTGGGTAAGATGATCATGAGACATAAATGTAATCCCTCACCCCCATTTACTTTTTTTAGTAATGTCAGTGGTGATTGGACCATCCCTGTGATCTCTGTGCTCAGGTCGCGTTAACCTCAACCTCCTCCCCGTGTGGTGTGTGGCTTCATAATGTGAGGATCACTTTCCCAATGTCATTTTTTTTCCACAACAACTTTATCCTAATTTATTCCTGATGACATCTTTGACATTTTAGCACGGTGACCATCATTAAATATGATACATATATAATATTTGATGCCTATATGGGATCATTGAAACATTATAAAAGAGCTTTGTATAATTTCAGTTCATTTATTTTACTGTAGTTACAAAAATTGTGACTTTCCATGCAAGATAAAAGTAAGATAAATTACTATACTGAATGTTACATTTTAAATAAACAAATTATGTGTTCACCGACTAGAAATTGCTCTTTTTGAGTGCAGCCTCTGTAAATATATAAAAACACACTTATTTTATTTTTGCTTTGAAGTTGGACCAGGGCATTTTCCCCCCTCACGACACAGCCATTCATTCCCTGAAGATCATGATCACTGGGACACAGACTCTCATTACATCAAGCATTACAATCCCGAGGCAATTGCCAGAGTCAAGGGTGTTCGCAAGCCAAATCTGCTGGGCCAGGTCATCCCTGTTTATGGCTTTGGGATTTTCCTTTATATCATCTACCTGTTCTTCAAGGTGAGTCTTATCAGAAGCTATTTGGATATCTGCTGTGTTCAGCAGCTCTCCTTTGATAATACTTCCCCTGGAATAAAGATCTGACAGGTGCAAAAATACGTAAACAAAAAATATATATATTATTGAAATATTATTACAATTTAAAATAACTAGGCCTATATTTTAACGTCACATGATCGTGCTGCTTAAAATTGTGGAACCATGATACATTTTTTAGGATTATTTGATTAATAGAAAATTCAAAAGAACAGCATTAATTGGAAATAAAAATTTTATGTAACATTATAATTGTCTTTACTGGTCACTTTTGATCCATTTATCCTTGCTGAATACAAGTAGTATTCATTTCTGTTAAAAAATATCTGACCCCAAACTTTTGAACAGTAGTGTACATCTGCTCTAATTAGAAAAAAAAAAAAAAAGTATTTTATTGCCATTATTTTTTTATGTGGTTCTGCTTATGTATCTGCTCTCCGTAACAAAATCAGTGATATTTACCTTGATCTTTCAACAGCTGACCTCGAAGGACAAACCTCATCGACAAGAGAGCAGATTCCCTACACTGCAGTCAGAATGCACATTTGAAGAGATGCGTGAGTTTGTATATACATCAACCCTAGTTGGACACCATATATAAATATATATATATACATACACACACACACATGTATATATATATAAACAAAGATAGATATCGAACACCATATTGTCAAGTTGTGACCCTTTTTAAACCAAATTTCTGTTTTACTCTTATTACATACATTCTCAGCATATCAATTGCTAAACGACATGCAAATCCAGATAAGGTAGATTAAGATCCTGTTTAAGACCTGGCAAGCTTTGTTCTCTCCCTTTTATTCAACCCGGATTAACAATCAGAAGTAATGTTTTATAAGCCTAGCAGCTCCTAACACCAATTAACTGCATGTCTTTTGGATCAGTAGTAAGAGGTTTAGCTCTATTCATCAAATAGATGCCAAAGGGTGGAGGGAGTACTCACTCCCTGTACTGGCATGTTTATGGGAATTGAAAAAAGAAAAAAGGAGGAAAAAAAGATTTTGCTATTTAAAGTTAAAAATAAAGTGTAATGCCACAATGAGACTGCAGAGTGCCGTGGCCACTTTGAGTGAATCTCTGTAGCTAACATTATTCTAAACCTTATTCGATTGTCTCTCTGGCAGCTACTTGTCAGCTGGGGCAGCTGCAGGCCAGAATGAGTGAAAAAGCCAAAGAAAAGAGAATATCTAAAGTTGTCCACCCAACTGCCAGGTAAACAGATCATATTTCTCTCCTTCCACCATCCATCATCTTATTGATCAAAGAGTTGACAGTGCACTGACATGATCTGCATGACACTGTAATGGAATCCATTAAAAAAAAAAACGAGCAAACTCACAGCCTTATTTGTCTGTGATTGTACCTGATAAAGTCTTTTAAATTAAATGGAAGTATTATATAATTTTTTTCTACAAAAACAAAAAAAAACTTGTAGCTCAGTCATGTAGCTCATATAGAGCATGGTGCTAGCAATGCAAAGCTCATGGGTTTGATTCCCAGGGAATGCACACTGATCAGGCATAACATTATGACCATATCCTAATATTGTGTTGGTCCCCCTTTTGCTGCCAAAACAGCCCTGACCCGTCGAGGCATGGACTCCACTAGACCCCTGAAAGTGTGCTGTGGTATCTGGCACCAAGATGTTAGCAGCAGATCCTTTAAGTCCTGTAAGTTGCAAGGTGGGGCCTCCATGGATCTGACTTGTTTGTTCAGCACATCCCACAGATGCTCGACTGGATTGAGATCTGGGGAATTTGGAGGCCAAGTCAACACCTCAAACTCGTTGTTATGCTCCTCAAAACATTCCTAAACTATTTTTGCTTTGTGGCAGGGTGCATTATCCTGCTGAAAGAGGCCACAGCCACCAGGGAATACCGTTTCCATGAAAGGGTGTACATGGTCTTGACAATGCTTAGGTAGGTGGTATTTGTCAAAGTAACATCCACATGGATGGCAGGACCCAAGGTTTTCCAGCAGAACATTGCCCAAAGCATCACAATGCCTCCGCCGGCTTGCCTTCTTCCAATAGTGCATCCTGGTGCCATGTGTTCCACAGGTAAGCGACGCACATGCACCCGGCCATCCACGTGATGTAAAAGAAAACGTGATTCATCAGACCAGGCCACCCTCTTCCATTGTGCCATGGTCCAGTTCTGATGCTCACGTGCCCACTGTTGGCACTTTCAGCGGTGGAACAAAATGTTCACTTTCTGCCTAATATATCCAACCCACTAACAGGTGCCGTGATGAAGAGATAATCAGTGTTATTCATTTCACCTGTCAGTGGTCATAATGTTATGCCTGATCAGTGTACTTCTAAAATATATACCTTGAATCGTTTGGAATAAAAGCACCTGCCAAATGCATAAATGTAAAAAAAAATCTTCATGATTATCATTTAGATGTGTGTGTTTTAGCAGTGGTTGTGATGTGATTTTGATTAGTTCTGACTTGTTTTGATTTCAGGTCACGCAGGGGCACACGGAGGCGTGAGGAGAGAAAGCTTAAACAGTTGAAGGAGATCACCCAAATGATGAGAGAGAGACAGTTGCGAGAGGGAGCCTCGCCAGAGGAGGAGGCTGAGGAGGCGCCCTACACTGTAGACTGGGAAGGTATACCTCAAGGGTTTATGTTGGGTCCACTACTGTTTCAGTTGCTCGTTCCTTGAACTTTGTGTCTAATTTTATTCACTGCTTCTCAAGGATATACAGATGAGACCTACCCAGAGTATGACATGATCTCCCGCAGGCGCAGATTTCCTAGTGTTATTCTGGAAGAACCGGACCAAGCCATACCCACAGCTGAGGAGCTTGCTGAGAGAATGGAGAAAGAAGAGGAGGAGGATGAGCTTACTGATGATGCTTGTACAAACGAGGAGGTGGAAATGGAGGATAATGAAGGACAAAAAGAAGAGGATGAAAAAGAGGAAGAGGAAGATGATGAAGAGGTGGAAGATGAAGATGATGAGGAGGAGGAGGAGGAGGAGGAGGAGGAGGAGGAGGAGGAGGAGGAAGCTGTTGGAGAGGACCAGCCCTGCCTTCCTAAGGTAACTGATGAGGATGATGACAGACTAGAGAACCCAAGTGAAAGAGAAGAGCAACAGAAACCAAGCAGGAGAAGACGGCAAATCACCTTCAGTGATCACAGACACGTCTTCCATTATCCAAAGGGTGGCGCTGTTGGCTGCAAATATGAGGAAGAGGAGGAAGAAGAACATGAAAGAGAAGAAGAGGAGGAGGGAAATGAAGAGGAAGAAAATGGTGAAGAAGAAGAAGAAAATAGTGATGAAGAGGAGGGAGATCAACGTAATGAAGAAAGCCAGGGTGAGGTGGAAGAGAAGGAGGAGGAGGATCCACTGATGGAAGCTGAGAGCCTAGGATTTAATGATGATGTGGAATGTGATTCTGAGGAACAGGAAGTTGACCTCCTTGACTTCCTACAGTCATACCAACCTGAGGTAACCGTCATCTCCAATAAGTCAGACTCTCCCAAAGCTCAAGCCTCTGGGACTCTTAGAATGCGTCACAAGAAACAAAAGGTGAAGAAGTGACCCGCCAGTCAAAATTAAAGAATGATGTTCTGTTTAATTACCCTCTGTATAGACATACCTTACTGTGAATCTTTCTCACTTTGCTTAAGGAGTTCCTCTGTAACCATACAGGCTAATAGAAAAAAAAAAGATTTCTTTAATGTTTCTAAGAACAGCTAGAGAACATTTTTAGAGTATGTTATGTCATAATAAGCACTTTTAAGACCGTTTTTCCAAAGAAAATCTTTGCCAATAAAAAGTGAACGTGGCTTTGTATGGACATTTCATGAGCATTGAAGTTCAGCAAATACAACGATTTAATCTTAAATATTTGAGATGCAAAAATTCACGTTCAGATTTATTTTTTTTCATATCTTGAGTACTGTATACAAACACTGTATATTGACCAATGTACACATTTTACAAAACAGTGTGACAAAACAGTTATACATTATCACTTTAACACAAGAGTGGTGAGATTTTTTTCAAACATATATAAAAACATTGCAGAAAACTAATTAATTTTCAGTGTTTTTAACCATTTAGAGCAAACCCAAAACTGTTAGAGCATTACATAAAGTATAGAAAGTGCTGGAATGGTATCACGAGGCAGTTCAAAAAACAAACTTTAATAACTTGCGCGTATTTCTTTGCAATTTGGCCAAAAAATTTAATATACATTTTATATTCTTTTCTAAAAAAAAAAAGTAATAGTAAAAATACTTTTCTGGAGAGAAAGATATATATTTCAAAATGTAATGTCTGAAGCCACAACATTATTTATGACCAAAGAGAATAGTAACAAAAAAGGTATGCCATTTGCAGCACATTTCTTGCCTTTATCTTGGATTGTTTAAGACATACAAACGTTCTAAATATTAGTAGAGGCTTTTTAACTTAAAATGCACTGTTTTGTGAAATTAAGAATGTTTTCCTAGTGTGATGGACAACAAACTTGAAGGGGCACTCAGCAGGGAACAAAATTATGATTTCATTTCTTGAAAACATTCATTCAACATTAATGTTAATGACAAAACATTTTATCTATCCAATTTCCAAGACTTTGTTGTGACATTCAGCTGGAATGAAAAAGGGCATAATCAACCGCAAGGCATGCTAATGTGTAATAGAGCAGAGCTAGTACATCAGTGTGGCCATCTGAATACTTCTACAATGCTTCAAAGCAGGGATGGGCAACTTCAGTCCTGGAGGGCCACTGCCTGTAGCTTCCTAGTAATCCTGAAGACCATGATTAGCTTGTTCAGGTGTGTTTGAGTAGGGTTAAAGCTAAACTCTGCAAGACAGTGGCCCTCCAAGGTTGCCCATTCCTGCTTTAAAGAATAGTTTGGCTTTAAGGTCAGTTGGTACAGCAGATAAATTGCCCCACTGATAATACAACTTCACTTATTTCCTTTCTTCATTCATCAGCATTGTTTAGCAAAGACCCAGAAGTGTACAAGCTATAGTACAATAAGGATGACGATTTGAGTTGTATAAATTCCACTGACACTTCGTTCGAGCCACATTTTTCACAACTACTGTATCTTCATGCAGCAGGAAAGTGCTGGATGACTTGAACAAACTGTCACCAAGCATGTTTACATGCACAGTTATAATCCAGCTACAATCACATTATGAAGGGCTGCTAGTCTGACTTTGCAAAAAATCAGACTGGTATCATTTCAATTGGACTAAAGCGTTTACATGGCAAATCATCATTTTAGGCCGACAGAAATCGAACTTTCAAAGTGCATGTAAACATACTTGCTCGTCTCAATGTGTCAAATAAGAAGTTTCTCTCGTCTGGAAAATCATCTACTCCACAAGCAGGCAACTAAACCTGATCTTTCTGGAAATATACAGCCCAGTATACTGGAAATATACAGGTTGTTCTCAAGAAGAAGAACAACAGAAGCTTACAAGTAGCTGCATGATAAACAACACTGGCTGAAGAAAACAATTTATCATCTCACCAACTTCAAGCATCACAAGTGTCTTGTCCAAAGGCACAATATTTACAGCTTTCCACCATTAATCTTAGAATAAAGTGCTCCATTCGGTACATTCCCCTACAAATGTAGTGGGTCAGTATGAGATGATAATGTACTTACCCTGATATTGACCCTCACATAAAATACACATTTACTAAAGTCACCATTTCACACTAGAGCTACTGGTGGTGTGGACCTGGTGAACCATTTATTTTGGTTGGTTCTATTGACAGTAACAGTTTTAGGATCTCATGTCCACTTAAAAACTCTAGATAAAATGTTTTAAAGTGCCCCTATTATGCTTTTTTTATATATTACCTTTCATGTAGTGTGTAATATAGCGGTTTGTGAATGTAAAAGGTCTGCAAAGTTTCAAAGATCAAAATCTACGATAAATCAAGAAAGAACCGATTCTGAACAGCTCGAGTCATCAGTAATTCCAATCTTACTTCCTGCACGAACCTTCGTAGGTTTGTAACACATTTGCAAAATCAACATCTATCTAAGTCTATGGTCTTCATTGGCTGCCAGTGAACACTGATGCCATCATTAGCTTCACCGTTCAGATCACTGTGAATACAAGTGCTGAGGAAGCATGTGGAGCTGAAATCCTGAAACCCTGGATGGAGGTAAACCTATTATAGGAGACCTCCAAAACAAAATGAGGAATCTTTAAAATAGCATAATAGGGGAGGTTTACGTGCAGAAGGTAACGATTACATCTATTTTGTGGAACTGTCACACATTCATCAGTTGAATTGTAATGAATCCGCACCAAAAGCTCAGATGTGAAGGTGTACTGGTAAAGATTTGTGCTTGAGCAGTGAATTATGTGTATGGGATAAGACACAAGCAGTAGATGGTATGGCAATCTTTAAATACATAAATAGTGAATAAATATGTCAGTCTGTCATACTTCATACTGGCTTTGGAATCCTTGTGAAGCATGAATCGATACATTAAATGACACAAGTGACGCGTATAACTGAAGAAATGTCACATTTGAAAATCATTTGACAAAAGTTCATCAAATAAAATATCCAAACTGTTATACCCCACAGCCCACATGTTACATTTCTTGTGAAGAATCACAATTGAATGGTTAGTGAACACTAATTCTTTTAGAATTACGACCATGGAAAAATTATGTTTGTTTTTAATCTTAGGGACACACATACTACTGTAAAACATCCTTATTTTAACATTAGCAAAATGTTAGTGTTACCTTGTCGGTTAAGTAAAGAAAGCGACTTCGACTGTTGATTTAAATGAATGCACCATCTTCCGATAATCTCCACCCACTTGAACTGTGGTCTGAAGTCTTTGTGCTTTCCCTCAACTGTGACGGCCTTTTTTTTTTTTTTTTAAACAAAGAAACCTTGTTCACGCATATTCATACAAAGACACATACTCTATACACATTCATGCCTCCAAAGAAGGACCTTGAGAGAGGGACCCTGCTGCCTTGGAGTTCACCGCAGCCCTTTACTGAGTGATTCAGATTGGAAAGCAGTCTGGCTGGGTTCTTTCGTGGTTGTGGCTGTCAGAGAGAGAAGGCTACTCACAGGCTAACTTGCTGTCAAAGCTAGACAGAGCAATAGCAAACGCCTGCAGGGCACACATGGGGTAGTTGTAGTCCATTGTGAAGACGTCCTCTGCTACGCGACCAAACTGCATCACAATGTAATCCGCTGTATACACAAAAAATTAACTGCTATTCTTCGGTGCAGTAAAGAAAAAATAAAATCCATCTCTAGACTATGTGGTGTACATATCTAGTAGAATTTATCTTTTAAAAAAAGAAAAACCTGAGACTTTACTTTTCTAGACTATGCTAAAGTGGAACTTAGACTTTAAAGAACAATTGTAATTATTCTGTAAAAGAAATACACTTCATTACAGTAGAAACTGAATTTGAGATGGACTTATATCTACAGCCATGGACTACAGTTTTATATGGAAGCTTGTTTCCGCCACTGAATAAAAAAATAATAAAGGTAATTGCGATTTTTTATCCCACAATTCTGACTTTTTTTCTCTTAGAAAAAAACAATAAACTCACAATAGTGTGTTATAAAGTCAGAATTGCATGATATATAGTCGGAATTGTGTGTTATAGTCAAAATTGTGAGATATAAACAATTCTGAGAAGAAAAAAAAAGAAAGTATTTTCTTTCTCAAAATTGGACTTTATAACTTGCAATTGCGAGTTTATATCTCACAATTTTGAGAAAGAAGTCAGAATTGCGAGATATAAACCACAATTGCTAGAAAAAGTCATACCTCGCAATTCTGACATTATAACTCGCAATTGATAAAATGTCACAATTATCTTTAAAAAAATTCAGTGGTGGAAACAAGCTTTCATAGTTTTATACTGATAATGTTATCAGATATGTACGACTATTATTTTCATCTTTCACAATCTAATGCAACTAGTACAAAAAGCTTTTCACTCACGGTCATTGTCATGAATGATCTGAAAATTTTTGACAGATGCTTGGGTGACTCTTCCATGGAAGTTGAGCACATATGATTGAGTATCATCGTTCCACACAGGCGTCTTGTTGTGGAGCTCTATCACACTCTCAGTGCTTTTGTTCTGCCATCGAGCCAGTAGAGACTCATGGTCCTGTGATAGACAGATGTAGGGGGATTAGCTTTCCATTAGAGCATGTCATTTTGCTGTTAATGCTAACATCTGTATATAAAATATAGGTCAATGTTTATTGTTCTGCACTGGCCTATGACAGATATACATTACATAATATTTTACTGGCCATGTAACAAATGACACGTACTGTAATTTAACAGATTGAAAATTAAGTAAATTAAGTAAAATTATATAATTGCGCACATTTGAACTGCCACTGCTTCCTCAAACATTTTGTATTTTCAAAGTACTAGTCATTTCACATTGATGACACCAGTAAAGCATTCTTTTTATATTATGCATATTATTAATTACTTTTGTTTTGCTTTTTTACACATTACATATAGTACGAATACTGAATGAATAAACAAACAAATGTCATGCAATTATTTTGCCAGATAAAAGGTGCAATATATTTTTCAAGCACCTGGCAAATTGAAGAAAAGATTTAAAATCTTTTTCATGACTAAAAGTGGTAGTGATTGTACGTCTCGGTTACATATGTAACCGTAATTCCCTGAATAGGGAACGAGACGCTGCGTCACTGCTGTGGGAACGCCTCTGCGGGATTGCGTCGTGAAGCACCTATAGAATCAGTCCAATGGAGTGACGGAATGTCATAGGTGGATGACGTCATCCACCAGGAAATTATAAAGCACACCTGCACCAAACACAGTCAGCTTCTGAAGCAAGACGTTCGCGGGCATGCAGGGAGTATGGCAGAGTGACGCCGCGTCTCGTTCCCTATTGAGTCCCGGAGGAGCTGGATAACCACAGGAGCTCCGCCACCTCGGTATGGAGTCTCCATTCCCTGGGCCTCGGTCCCTGCCTCGACAGGATGTCCACTTCCTGGTTCAGGTACCCTGGGATGAAAACTGCCCTGATGGAAGCAGTTTCCCTTGGGCCCACAGGAGGATCTGGTGTGCCACTTGTATAAGGGGCGTGTCCACAGACCCCCCTGATGATTTATATATGTGACCACCGATGTGTTGTCGTTACCTTGAACGAACAAGCACACGGTGGCCCCTGAGGTCTGGCAGGAAGTGCTTCAGAGCCTGAAACACCACCATCATTCCTAGGCGATTATGTGCCATGAGAGATGATGGACCTGCCACAGACCCTGAGCCGAGTGACCACTCATGATCGCTCCTCAGCCCGCGAGGGAAGACTCTGTCGTTAGCGTAACACGACGAACATGAGTCCCCAACACCGGTTTTTGGGACATACACCAAGGATCTTTCCACATGACTAAAGCACGAAGGCATCGCCGCTTGACTTTGATCATGCAGAGCGGGTATCCCCTCAGGGAAAACCCCTTGGTTCTGAGCCGCCACTGTCTAATGCTCAACAGGCCAAAGGGTATCCCGTTGGACGCAGCTGCCATAAGACCTAACAGTTTGTTTGACAGTGGGTGGCCGGCCTAGCTTTGGTTCCTTTGCTGCTGAGAGAATCGATGCAATACGTACATGCGACAGATGAGCCCACATCGCCACCGAATCCCATACTATGCCCAGATAAGTGGTTCTCTGTACTGGAGAATGCACACTTTTCTTTGAGTTCAGCCTCCACCCCAACTTTTCCATATGAGCAAGCACAACATCTCAATGTTGAACCGCCATATGCTCTGTTACTAAGCAAAAGATCAACCAATCGTTGATATAAATGAGTATGCGGGTGCCCTGCAGGCGCCACGGCACTACTGCAGCCCCCACACACTTCGTGAAAGTGGGGTTACAAAACTAGACCGAAGCCTGTGTTATAGAAGAATGAATACCCTCCATCCTTCTTTGGCACAATAAAGTAACGGCTGTAAACCCCTGACTCCCTGCTGGGAGGAGGAACCCCTTTTTATGGCCTCCTGAGGGCACCGAAGGGAGACGGGCATGTATAATGAGGGGACCCTCAGAAACCTGACATTGATATTGTCAGAAGCTACTAAGGGTACCAGTCTCTCGAGACTGGCCTCTGGTGTAACACGAATAGCAAGCACAGTGCCCTGAAACGGCGAACCGGCAGGGAACGACTGGCTTGACTGTTCTAAAGCCCTCCTTCTGCAGGACCCACCAAGATATATTTGTCAGATGTTTCCACCAAAAAATCTCTAATGGTACCAGTCCCTCAAGAATGGCCTCTGGTATACGGCGAACAGCAAGCGCAGTGCCCTGAAGCGACGAACCGGCAGGGAACAACTGGCCAGACTGCTCTAGGACCCTCCATGGAGGGGGCGGGCTCCATATAATGAGGTGGCCACCGCCTTCCTACGGAGGGGTCTACCCTCAGAAACCTGACATGATGGCGTCAGGACTTTTTATTTGACGAAGCCCTTTTCGTGACAATAATGGTCCTCAGATCCGCCTTGCCCTAAGAGGACTTGTTTTTCTTCCACATTTTGGAATTAGAAATGCCCTTTCGAAGCACTCAGCGCATGCCCTTTACCATAAACATGGATTTTAGAAATAGTATTTCACATTTTTTCAAGCCAAAAAGATATATGATTTAACTTCTCAAAATTAAATACATTCAAAACCAATCAGACAGGCTGAATATACATATTAGAATCTAAAACACAAAAAGAATCATGACATAACCATAGAGAGAAAGGGAATTAAATCCCGTCAGCTCAGTTCCCTCCGCTTATAAATGAATTGTGGATACATAATCTACGTGTTGCCTCGGCAACGCGAGATCCAAGCCATTGATTCTTTATTGCAGACCGTAATCTACGCGCTGCCTCACCAAACGCGAGATTCACTATGTGCTTTTCTTACACATTTGGGGAATTATGAATGAACAATGTCAGCCCAACGAGAGCTGATGCACATACATCTGATTACTGCCTCTGCGCTTCGTTTGGGCGGAAGAAACCGGAAAGCGTGCTTCCAACCCTGAGATGAAACACTGGACCTGGCAGGTGAAGGCAGAGAAAGGGCAATGCCATCAAAATGCATGCAGTTGCTCCCTCAAGAGCTGCCTGAGCATGTTGCACTCCCATTACATGCCACTCTTTGTCTTTTTTGTATATGTGGTGAAAAAACTCCTGCCTAGTCTCAACTAAAGACGGACAAAAACACCACAATGATTCACACAGAGCGCTTGCTGAAGGCACAGAAGCTGACTGTGTTTGGTGCAGGTGTGCTTTATAATTTCCTGGTGGATGACGTCATCCGCCTATGACGTTCCGTCACTCCATTGGAATGATTCCATAGGTGCTTCACAACGCAAATCACGCAGAGGCGTTCCCACAGCGGTGACGCAGCGCGAGTTCCCTTGAAAGGGAACTACCATTACCCTTTTGAGATCCGGGCTCATTAAAGTCACCATGAAATCAAAATTAACAGTCCCTATTTTTTTATGGAATATTGTAGTATTTATTATAAATGATTTATCTGTGCACAGATATTTATATATTTTTTTATTCATGTGCATAATCAATTCCCGATGGACTAGTGCTGGGCAGTATACCGGTTCATACCGAATACAGGTGTTTATTTTTGTTATGATATGAATTTTGATTATACCGCAATACGCTTAAACAATGCGGCGCAGCGTGACACTGTTTGAGAGGGGTCCATTTTCACTGTTGCACTGTAGTGAGGACACAGCTGAGATCGCATTACAGCCTATGGCTGAATCCGTAATCTCCCCCTAAACCCTCATTCACTATTCCCTACGTTAGTCCACTAATACACTTCACCTGAAGGAGTGAATGAAAATGAGTGAGTGAATTCGGACAGCCGTTGTGTGTACAAAGGCTGCATACTTGTTATTGTGGTGCAATATGGGATTGAATAAATGCACTTGATAACATCCACTATGATTTCTGACACCACTACAGATGGCTGTCCTCTCAAATAATGCCTTATTTGAGGGTATGGGGGGGCGATTTTGGATTCAGCCTATGATTACAGTGGAGAATTCAAAGAACATGCGGCGTGCGCATGAGAACGGTTTCTGCGTGGAGCGCCGCAATGAGATTAACAACGCTCACCACATGGATCATATACAGTCCAGAACGAGTACACTTAAGTTTTTTATGGACATTTTTCCATATACTCTAGTGCTCTAAACATGAAGTAGCAGCGTGTATGCGCACATACTTCATCACGTTGTCTTCAAATGAAATATATGTGCATATATATATACACTCACCTAAAGGATTATTAGGAACACCATACTAATACTGTGTTTGACCCCCTTTCGCCTTCAGAACTGCCTTAATTCTACGTGGCATTGATTCAACAAGGTGCTGAAAGCATTCTTTAGAAATGTTGGCCCATATTGATAGGATAGCATCTTGCAGTTGATGGAGATTTGTGGGATGCACATCCAGGGAACGAAGCTCCCGTTCCACCACATCCCAAAGATGCTCTATTGGGTTGAGATCTGGTGACTGTGGGGGCCATTTTAGTACAGTGAACTCATTGTCATGTTCAAGAAACCAATTTGAAATGATTCGAGCTTTGTGACATGGTGCATTATCCTGCTGGAAGTAGCCATCAGAGGTGGTGGTCATAAAGGGATGGACATGGTCAGAAACAATGCTCAGGTAGGCCGTGGCATTTAAACGATGCCCAATTGGCACTAAGGGGCCTAAAGTGTGCCAAGAAAACATCCCCCACACCATTACACCACCACCACCAGCCTGCACAGTGGTAACAAGGCATGATGGATCCATGTTCTCATTCTGTTTACGCCAAATTCTGAATGTCTCAACAGAAATCGAGACTCATCAGACCAGGCAACATTTTTCCAGTCTTCAACTGTCCAATTTTGGTGAGCTCGTGCTCTTTTTCCTATTTGTAGTGGAGATGAGTGGAACCCGGTGGGGTCTTCTGCTGTTGTAGCCCATCCGCCTCAAGGTTGTGCGTGTTGTGGCTTCACAAATGCTTTGCTGCATACCTCGGTTGTAACGAGTGGTTATTTCAGTCAAAGTTGCTCTTCTATCAGCTTGAATCAGTCGGCCCATTCTCCTCTGACTTCTAGCATCAACAAGGCATTTTCGCCCACAGGACTGCCGCATACTGGATGTTTTTCCCTTTTCACACCATTCTTTGTAAACTCTAGAAATGGTTGTGCGTGAAAATCCCAGTAACTGAGCAGATTGTGAAATACTCAGACCGGCCCGTCTGGAACCAACAACCATGCCACGCTCAAAATTGCTTAAATCACCTTTCTTTCCCATTCTGACATTCAGTTTGGAGTTCAGGAGATTGTCTTGACCAGGACCACACCCCTAAATGCATTGAAGCAACTGCCATGTGATTGGTTGATTAGATAATTGCATTAATGAGAAATTGAACAGGTGTTCCTAATAATCCTTTAGGTGAGTGTATATCGCACATACATACACACACACACGCACACTACAACCGTACGTCAGATCACGACCGCGATGACACGATGGATTAATCTGCTACACCGAAGACAATGATGTAAGTTAATAGACTGACAATTCAAAGAAGAATGGGCAAAAAAGTAACTGCTTTATTCTTTCTGTGTTAAACTTACGCATGTCATTTTTTCAGAGACTGTGGTGCTCTTAAATGTATTGAAAATATCCTTAGACCTTTTAAATGTTCCTCCGCATTTCTCCCTCGTTTTGGCAGTTTGTTATATAGGGTTAGATTTTTAAAATGCTTAAGGTCCTCTCAACTTCAGGTCCTTTTTCTCTCCTTGGTCATATTTTAATATTCATGTGTCTGTAATGAGTGTGTTGCAGGTCTGTTTTTTTTTTATTGGTTGTTGTCTCCCCACCGCATTATTTTGTGGTGCTTTGCAAACCTGTATTCATTCTAGTGTGGAATTTTTCTACAATATTCACTCATAATGACAGTGACCAGAATGCCCTATTTTAATCTACTACAGTATTTCCTCTCTCAATCAGTAGAAAATGTGGTTAACACCCTGTCGTGCATAGGGGGAAAAAATACTGTCATATATCGCAAAACCGGTATAATTTAGAAAAATACTGTGATATACATTGTTGGTCATACCGCCCAGCACTATGATGGACAAAAATCAAGTCCCACCCTACATTGTTTTCTTGTTCGAGAAGCCATTTCACTCAGATGTCCGACACAATAGGGACTAAAACACTATCACAACTTTTGTTTCATGCTGACTTTAAGGTCTATTTATACACACATAGACCTAAAGCTGGATTATGCCATTCTAAACAGCCCTGCACTCACATTTCGAGGCCTGATGGAGACTCTTTCATGGTCCATGTTCATTCCAGGAATAATGACACTCATCTTTCGAGGCCCCTTGAACCCTAAAACGTTAGTTTCCTATAGAACAGAAGACAAACTATCATTTACATTTAAATTTGCCACCATGTTTATATACACGTGACTCATTTATCAACTTTAAAGCATTTTGCTTCCCGTTTTCCCTTTATCAGTGGTATTGCTATGTAAAAAAAACAACCAGCAGAGGTCAGACTTGGCTCATCATTGCTTGTGGCTGTAAGATCTAGTGCCCTTAGGGCTGGGTGCTGGCTCTCTGTTGGCCACTGACCAACACCATGCTCACAAACTCACATAGCAGATCGCCGCAAGCTCCTGTCGTAGATTCCCTGCTTCTAGGCTGGAGGTGGTCTTGACTGGGTTCATACCGCTGTCATATACTGTAAACTTGGTACCCATAAGGTTTGATCTGTGGGGACAACATTGCACTTATTGAAGAAATTCTTACAATTAAGACTGCATCGTGTCACAGCAAAAAAAGAAATAAAATAAAAGCAATAATTATGGCATTTTAACATATTTCATATAAAGTTTGTTTTTAAAAGTGCTGTAATGAGACATCAAAATGCATGCAGTTGCTCATTCCTCATATGAATGAGGACACACCAGCAATGAACCCAATTACAGTTTTAAATAGGTTCAGCAGTGCACACATGCACATGAACTCATTAAAGCTCCCTCTCGAATGTTTAGAAAGAGACTCGTCTCTACATAAACAGCATAGATCCAGGTTACGCTACCTTATGAATCACACGACATGATGAATCATCTTTAAATATACCTCAGTTTGCCAATAAAGCTCTCGCCACCTCGTGATAGGTCAGTTGGGTCGATGGAGATGAGGTAATTGGATGTTTTGCTCTTCTTTCTCTTCCTCCCGGCTAAAAGGAAAACCTAAAGCGTGACAAGATTTCATTGGGCACCGAACAGCAGCACAAAACTGACATCAAAAAGATCCATCAGAGACTTTACACCTTATACATTCAGAGACAGCATTTCCATATTTTGAGAATTGTGTTTTGAGGAATGCCATAAACAACTACTTAACACTCCAGCTTGGGCAAACAATTAATCGTGATTAATCGCATCCAAAATAAAAGTTAATGTTTACATAATGTATGTGTGTACACTGTGTATAATTATTATGTATATATAAATATACACACATGCATGTATATATTTAAGAATATTTTATATATAAAATATTTATCATCTAAAAATATATATACAGTATATACATGCAAGTATTTCTTAAATATATACATGAAGGAGTGTGTATTTAAATATACATAATAATTATACACAGTACACACACATATATTACGTAAACATTAACTTTTATTTTGGATGCAATTAATCGATTGCCCAGCACTAATATACAGTGGTGTGAAAAAAACTTCTCTTCTCTTACTAAATTTGTTTTGACAGAGATGGTTGGTTTTCATTTTTCAATTCCTCGGCCTGTGTGTGAGTGCATGTGATTCTTGGGCGGGGAGGTTTAACCACCAGGGGGAAGGGGGCGTGGTCTATGGGACATCACCCATGGGTGACGCCCCCCTCCCCCTGTGGAAATTAGTCTCAGCCTCAGATGTCACACCCACGGACCATTGGCTGAACGTCTGATGCAAATGGCACACACTTAGAGCGAAACACTTCAGGAGTTTCGAAGTCGTCATCTGACGCAAGACGCGTGTGTTGCGTTCTTTAACGGTCCACCTAGAAACAAATGCCATGACGCCAAACTCCCTTGTGGAAGAAGAGCGCTGCATGTTTACAACCGTGACAATGAGCACTTACTAAGATCAACTAAACGCTGGATTTTCAAAAGTATGTGAAGTTCGCGGCTCCATTGTTGTAGTAAACTTGCACAACGTTCTTGAATGAATAATTTAAAGATACACGTGTACACCAACCAGGCATAACATTATGACCACTCACAGGTTAAGTGAATAACAGATTATCTCTGGTGGGATATATTAGGCAGCAAGTGAACATTTTTTCCGCAAAGTTGATGTGTTAGAAGCAGGAAAAATGGGCAAGCGTAATATTATGGTTAATTGTCATTTAGCTAAATCTCCCTGTGGGCGAAATTTTGTTCCTTTCATCAGAATCAATCATTTCAAGCACTTCAGAAAATTGGAAGAATGGAGTATCACTGATTGGCCTTGATTGCTGGTGCACAACAATGATACATTTCCAAACAAGCCAAAACTCTTTAGAAAAACGGGGAATAATCAGTGTTTCAGTGTGTCTGACCTTCTTGCCGTCCTCCCTCTCCAGATGGAGGTAGTAGGTGGGGTACATGCCCCTGTCCATGCCCTTCTTATCTCGTGTGATCCTGCATTTCACGGTCACCCCTTGTGGGGCGGGTCTGAGAGTGAACTCCTCCAGGTCATCCACGTCGATGGATGGCTCATTGGCCAAAGGGCTGGAAGCTGAGGTCGCCTCCTTTCACATTGATTAAGCAGAAAGAAATCGATCCCGGTTAATTATAGATTGATTATAGTTGAAAGAAATGTACATTTGTTGATTATTACAAATGCACAACATATTTATTTATAAACATTTCTTAACAATTAGGATGGATGGATTGGATGGATGCCTCATTGAAAATGAAGAAATTTGTTATATTTAACCTCAGAAGCAAGCAATGAATTTTGTGTAAAACAAAGAAAAGCTGATGTAAATTTAGGACAAAATGTAAGCCTCTAGAAGATAAATAAATCCAAGTGTCAAAAGAAAAAAAGAGGGGACATTTTTTTTATTTCTAAATGTTTCACAGTAAGTATGTGAACTCTAGATGTGCTTGCTTTTAATAAATTATAGTTATTTTCACTAATGCACTCAGACGTTTGGACCCCATTGTAAATTAATCAAATGTCCCTGTGGTCTGAAATGTAAGCAGTGCAGCTGGGATTTAAAACTGAAATGTTAAAGAGCAACCAAGCAGACCAGTGACGTTAACAAGGTCAGGCCCAGGAGACATGGATGAGCCACTACACACTCAAAGACACATTTAGACTTCATGACTTAAGTTTACTGGAATATCTTAGAGAGCTGACAAATAACATGCACAAGAACAGCTTTTCAACATTAATATTGTAAGCTAATATGTATATGTTTTTATGCATTTCTCTTTATTTGTCACACTGCAGGAATACAAATATAAATACATTTTTAAAAGTGCAAATAGTCTGTCACAATTACCTTGTCTTGGTTTTCATGGACTCTTATTTTGATATTCTTTTGTCTTGTTGTGCCTATGCTCAGGTTCTGCGTTTTTAGTTCCCGTTTCCCTTGTCTCCTTTGTTGTCTTGTTTTTTGTTTGCTACCATGTCAACTAATCACCTACACCTGCCCTTTATTTAGCCTCTTCTCATCTAGTGTATTTAAACCCTCAGTCATCCTCCGTTCATGGTCTTGTGTTAAAATTTTTTGTGGTGTTTCTCATTATTGTTCCTTGTGTTTTTTAAATATGATTTCGTCACTCATCTGCGTCAAGCCTCTTGAATCTGGATTATCAAGTCAAGCCAGTATGTGACATAGTCCAGCCCATGTAGTCTCTCAATTAATAAAGTGGAAGTGACAGTGAAAGTGATATGGTAACCCATACTTATTTGTCCTCTGCATTTAATCCATCCACGTTAGTGCACACACATTAGGAGCAGTGAGTAGTGAACACACAGACACACCCAGCAGTGGGCAGCCATTTTGCTGTGGTGCCCGGGGAGCGATTGGGGGTTAGGCGTCTTGCTCAGTCATTTCCTGCAGGCATTGAGAATCGAACCCACAACCTTCGAGTTACCAGTCAGACTCTCTAACTATTAGACCACGACTGCCCCATAAAAGCATAAATGCTGCATATATACTAATTATACACAAATTAGAAAACAAATATTCTACAAAATCACACTGCACACCACAGGTATTCTCCCTATTTGGCTTACCTACAAATACATGCATACATGACTCCCCATGAAAAGCGAGATCAAGTACATAAAGGTCCGGTTTCACATTCCTGGCTTAGATTAAGTCAGGACTAGGCCTTTAATCATGACATTTAAGTAGCTTTTATAAACATGCCTTAGAATGTACGCTATATTGCCAAAAGTATTGGGTCACCCCTCCAAATCATTGAATTCAGGTGTTCCAATCACTTCCATGGCCAAAAGTGTGTAAAATCAAGCACCTAGGCATGCAGACTGCTTCTACAAACATTTGTGAAAGAATGGGTCGCCTATCAGGAGCTCAGTGAATTCAAGCGTGGTACCGTAATAGGTTGCCACCTATGCAATAAGTCCATTCGTGAAATTTCCTCTGTTAACTGTTAGTGGTATTATAACAACGTGGAAGCAATTGGGAACAACAGCAACTCAGCCACGAAGTGGTAGGCCACGTAAAATCACAGAGCGGGGTCAGCGCATGCTGAGGGGCACAGTGCGCAGAAGTCACCAACTTTCTGCAGAGTCAATAGCTACAGACCTTCAAACTTTGTGTGGCCTTCAGATTAGCTCAAGAACAGTGCGTAGAGAGCTTCACAGAATGGGTTTCCATGGCCGAGCAGCTGCATCCAAGCCTTACATCACCATGTGCAATGCAAAGCGTGGGATGCAGTGGTGTAAAGCATGCCGTCACAGGATTCTAGAGCAGTGGAGACGTGTTCTCTGGAGTGACGAATCACGCTTCTCTATCTAGCAATCCGATGGACGAGTCTGGGTTTGGCGGTTGCCAGGAGAACGGTACTTGCCTGACTGCATTGTGTCAAGTGTAAAGTTTGGTGGAGGGGGGATTAAGGTGTGGGGTTGTTTTTCAGGGGTTGGGACCCTTAGTTCCAGCAAAAGGAACTCTTAATGCTTCACCATACCAAGACATTTTGGACAATTTCATGCTCCCAACTTTGTGGGAACAGCTTGGGGATGGCCCCTTCTTGTTCCAACATGACTGCACACCAGCGAGCAGCAACCATGAGCGAGTTTGGTGTGGAAGAACATGACTGGCCTGCACAGAGTCCTGACCTCAACCCGATAGAACATCTTTGGGATGAATTCGAGCGGAGACTGCGAGCCAGGCCTTCCCATCCAACATCAGTGCCTGACCTCACAAATGCGCTTCTAGAAGAGTGGTCAAAAATTCCCATAAACGGACTCCTAAACCTTGTGGAAAGCCTTCCCAGAAGAGTTGAAGCTGTTATAGCTGCAACGGGTGGGCCAACTCTATATTAAACCCTACAAATTAAAAATGGGATGTCATTAAATTTCATGTGCATGTAAAGGCAGACATCTCAAAACGTTGGGCAATATGTATGTTAAGATATGTCAGTTTAAGTCGTTTTCAGTTAAAATAGTTAATGCAAACATGCATTTTAGTTTGGGACTAGACTTGAGCCTTGTCTGTGAAACCGGGGGAAAGTATGTTTAATTAATAAACTATATACAACTATAGTAATAATTATTATACTTTTCTATGAAACAATGTACAGAGAGATCACCAATGAAACATTGGCAAGAGCAGGGGCTTCAAACAGGAACGGTTTCCATCAAGTTATTTTCAGAAAGTAATCATTTCACTGTTGCCATAGGAAACAACAGGACTATGACCCTCCATTTCCAACATTGCAGGCTTTGTGCCAAGATAGGCACAAGAGAATACACTCTAGCATGACAAAACACAGACTGCTTGTGTCAGCACTGTACACGTAACACAGCTGAGGAGTTCACAGTTGGAGCGAACACACATAGCCCCGGGTTTCACAGACAAGCCTTAGAAATTGATTATTATACATTTTTATAATATTATAAAAGACATCACTGTTACTTTTGATCAATTTAATGCATCCTTAGTGAATACAAATTTCTTAAAAAAAAAAAAAAATCTTACTGATACCAAACTTTTGAATGATAGTTAAGTTATGGTATGGTTTTGGGTTTTGTTTCGTGTCTTTTATTTTGATATTTGTCACAGTCATAGTTCATGTTTCCTGTTTCCCTTGGCCCTCGTGTGATCATATCTTGTGCTTCCCAAGTCCAGAGATTGTCTTATTATTAGGAGATAAGAGGGTCTGTGGCTCTTACCATTTGAAAAAGCGTAACGGCTAACTGAGGCACCTCAGTGGCCAGTGTTCAGAGTTTTATGACAGTCAGTTACAGTTTACACAGTTTCTTGCGGATTAGTGCATTCGTCTTGAAAATAATGTTCTACACTCACCTAAAGGATTATTAGGAACACCATACTAATACTGTGTTTGACCCCCTTTCGCCTTCAGAACTGCCTTAATTCTACGTGGCATTGATTCAACAAGGTGCTGAAAGCATTCTTTAGAAATGTTGGCCCATATTGATAGGATAGCATCTTGCAGTTGATGGAGATTTGTGGGATGCACATCCAGGACACGAAGCTCCCGTTCCACCACATCCCAAAGATGCTCTATTGGTTTGAGATCTGGTGACTGTGGGGGCCATTTTAGTACAGTGAACTCATTGTCATGTTCAAGAAACCAATTTGAAATGATTCGAGCTTTGTGACATGGTGCATTATCCTGCTGGAAGTAGCCATCAGAGGATGGGTACATGGTGGTGGTCATAAAGGGATGGACATGGTCAGAAACAATGCTCAGGTAGGCCATGGCATTTAAACGATGCCCAATTGGCACTAAGGGGCCTAAAGTGTGCCAAGAAAACATCCCCCACACCATTACACCACCACCACCAGCCTGCACAGTGGTAACAAGGCATGATGGATCCATGTTCTCATTCTGTTTACGCCAAATTCTGACTCTACCATCTGAATGTCTCAACAGAAATCGAGACTCATCAGACCAGGCAATATTTTTCCAGTCTTCAACTGTCCAATTTTGGTGAGCTCGTGCAAATTGTAGCCTCTTTTTCCTATTTGTAGTGGAGATGAGTGGTACCCGGTGGGGTCTTCTGCTGTTGTAGCCCATCCGCCTCAAGGTTGTGCGTGTTGTGGCTTCACAAATGCTTTGCTGCATACCTCGGTTGTAACGAGTGGTTATTTCAGTCAAAGTTGCTCTTCTATCAGCTTGAATCAGTCAGCCCATTCTCCTCTGACCTCTAGCATCAACAAGGCATTTTCGCCCACAGGACTGCCGCATACTGGATGTTTTTCCCTTTTCACACCATTCTTTGTAAACTCTAGAAATGGTTGTGCGTGAAAATCCCAGTAACTGAGCAGATTGTGAAATACTCAGACCGGCTCGTCTGGCACCAACAGCCATGCCACGCTCAAAATTGCTTAAAATCACCTTTCTTTCCCATTCTGACATTCAGTTTGGAGTTCAGGATATTGTCTTGACCAGGACCACACCCCTAAATGCATTGAAGCAACTGCCATGTGATTGGTTGATTAGATAATTGCATTAATGAGAAATTGAACAGGTGTTCCTAATAATCCTTTAGGTGAGTGTATATTGGTGTTATATGTATATTGTGAAGGAATTTTTCAACTCTAACATAACTAACATTTATTTTCCTTGCAGGAATTACATTTATATGCCATTGAACAATAAATGCCCCTAACACTTGGGCCAGTGTTACTGTGTGTCTGAAAATAACAAAAGGAGAAACATAACTAGGCAGGTGTCTAGTTTTGTTATGTATGTCCTTAAGATCGAGGTATCCAGATTTTCTACCTAGTAACAAAGAATTATACATACGTAGAACCAATCAAGTTGGAGAAAAATGATGCAATGAATCATGTCACCTTTTCCATGTTCCTATTCTATAAAAACTGTTGTACTCGCTTTGTCGGGGGGAGATCCTCCCGGCCATGATTAAAGCATATTGAAAGGCATTGTCTGAAGTCTGTCTGGTTGGTAACTGCTGTGCAGCAGATTAGTGAAACGCTAAAATTCCTAATTCCAAGTGATAGTGTTCATAAGGGGCGAGACATCGTCCGACTCGAAGCAGACTGTCGACTGGAGACGCACGCTAGATTATACATTTTAAGTGTCGGCTGTAGATGCTTGGGTGTTGACTGGAGACGTCCCAGGTAAACTTAAGTCAGTTGCGTATAGGAAATTTCTACCACAATCACCAGTAAATGTACAGTAGGACTGCAATGTTTGTGGAATGTGCTTTACGGAGTGGAAGAAAAAAAGAGCACAAATTGCTCTATTAGCTGCAGATTACTGGTCACTACAGTGCGCATCAAACCACATTTAAGATTAGATTTGAATCTGTTAATTAAAAAACAGCTTTATTGGGCATACATAGCAGTGATACTAGTCACTAAAAATGTAATTGTAATTTAACTGTTGAAATCTGAAAGCCATAGAAAGAATACATTTATTTATTAAAATCTTATATCTTATACTTATCATTCATTAAAAAGCGTTATAACATTATTAGGCATACACAGCAGTCATAAATCATAACAATGTCTAATTCATTTGTTGAAACCTGGAGGCCATAGAGAGAACACATCATTTTATTTATTTTTTTTTCATTAAGCAACAATATAATACAATATTTATAATTAGATTATTCATTTTCTCTTTACTCATTAAAATGCATTATTTCAGCATCATAGTGCATTACAGTCACAGTCATTCAAGTCTTATTATAATTGGTAAAACCTGAAAGCCAAAGAAAGAAAACATCAATCTTGTTTATTTTCTTTAGACAATATACAATATCACTCAACACTGTACATTTTTTTTTTCCAAATAGCTCAACACAAATATCTAAGTTCACATTTCAACTTCACAAGTTGACTGAACTTAAAATTTTAAGATGGCACGAACACTTTTTTAAGTTGAAAACTATATTTTTTTTTACACTGAATATTACACAACGGCAATTATTTAATACTACTAACATTTGCTGGTGGTAATGCTGTAAATGAGTCCTACCTGTCAGGACATTCCCTACTCTGCCTTCTCTTTTTAAAAAAATTACATTTTTATCAAGGTAAAATCGACATATTGTCACGGGAATTCCCGACAAGGATGAACACAAGGATGATTAAGTTCAAATAAAGACAGTTACTTGAGTAAAACAGTATTCCAAAAGGATCAAACGTAACGATGTGAACCAAACACAAACAGTACCGGACCATGAATGTGAGAAACAGAGGAACTCAAATTGCAATTAACTAATAATCTAATAAGATTAAATATCAAGTGTCTGTATAATATGTAATCTTTTATCAATTTTCACGGCTTGTTTTGTTTATTCAATGGATGGATCAGGTAAAAACCATAGAGACTTGTACGCCGCTGGGGGGGTGATTCATTGGTTCACAGATATCGCCCCCTCCCCCAGGTGGCGAACCATTGAAATTTCTAAAAGTTTCAAAACAGTAAGAAAGCCTCGTTAACTGAAATCACATGACTTTGGCAGTTTCATACACACTCCAGATACTGATTCGAAACAAAAGATTTGTAAAGGTTTCGAAGCTTCATGAAGCAGTGTTTCGAAAGCGTCCATAGCTAGTATTTTGTTCACGTATGTTAATAAACTGCACATGGCTTCTTCAAACTTGCCTTCAGTGGACATTCAATACAGATAGTATATATTAAATATTTATCTTTATTCGCCCCAGAGCAATGAATTGGTAACTATGGTAACATGATTTGTTTCCCTTCATGCCCCCTTGCCGTCTGCATCTATAGTTCACATTGTGTAAAAATGAAAAATCAACTAATTAATTAATTAATCAACACTTCAAAATAAGCAGAGAAATGCTACCTTGCTGGACTTTTTGCTGGTGGCAGAGCCAGGTCTTGTGTTGCTGTTGAGCTGAGATGAGCTTGAGCTGACCAAATCATCTTCATCCTCCTCTTCGTCGAAGTTCATGCTACTGGAGATTCCTTCAAACAAGAAAAAAAATATTGAGCTGCTAATCAAATGTTGATAACAGAATATGAGGAGAGAACATCAGCAGGCATAAAGCAAAGATGGAGGCATTATGCAGTGCAAACAACACTGCAAATAACTGCACTCTGATGCCAAAAGAGCATATGGCATGAAATTCTGTAGAGGCAACAAACTGAGTACATTTGGCCTAAAAAAACTCCTCACTCTTAGTCTGTTCAACAAATTAGCAGAAAAAGAGAAGCAAAGGACAAATGATTGTCCAGTCAAGTTTGGTTCATACCAGCTCTAAAAAGTCATGCAGACAGTAAAGACATGATCTAACCCAAATACGTCACAGAAGGAGGAGAGAGAGGCAGACACTGAATCTAAATGCTATAACATGTAAGTAGATCTTAAAGTGTTAGTCATCAGATGATGATATTACAGGACCATGATGTTTTTGCATGTTAGGAGATCAGTAATACTGAAGAACAATCTGCAAATCTGCATGACTTAATCATTATGATCATAGTGGCCTCTCCATCTGTCTCTCTCTCTCCACTCTCGTTTGCGTTACTCCAAGGACTATCGCTGGTGTACCTTTCTTCAGCATGGTGACCCGTAGGTCCTGTTTGCACTGTGACTGTGTGTTGCCCACTGCCTCACCCTGGCCCTCTGCCTCGCTCTCCTGGGCAGGTGAGTGGCCCACTGTCAGGATCTGAATCTGGTTGCCCAGCTCCTGACCCTCATCCTGGAAGGCAGCGGGCCCATCAATTCCTGTGGTACCACCACAACACAGTAACACTGTTAACTCGACTATATCAACCGTCCGGTATCCAGTGTGGTGTCACAAAATAATGATGTTCATGGAAATACAGACATTCAAATTTTAATGAGTGAATGAATCCATCTGCATACAGAATTACTAATTGACGGTCCTTTGTGATACATGCACTACCACTCAAAACATCAATATCTAATTAAAAAATTTTTTTTAAAGAAGCCTCAAGTTTTCGCCAAGGCTGCATTTATTTGATCAAAAATACAGTAATGTTATGAAATATTATGATTTAAAAAGAGAATATATCATTTATGTGAATATGAAGAGTTCAGATGTAAAAGCCGCTAAACGCCACCTCCATCAAAAATGAGATAATGATATTGAGCGAATGCTCTCCAAACATAGTATACATTCATCAAATACTTTCACTTCAAATCTGCTAAATCCCAGCAACAGCCCATTCAGAAATATTGAATTGTTGGCAGAAATCGCTAAGGGCCACTTGTTTGTCAGCAAAAGCCTCTAAGTCCACAGAAACCAATCATCAGATGCAAATCGAATGATATGATTTTAGGATGAATGACGGTGTGTGTATGAGCCGGCTTTAAATTGCCGCGCTGCAAGATTTTATCATGTTTTGTCCATCATTACAGTGGCAATGACAGGATTTCGCGAATAGTGAACACAACAGTGTTCCTTGTGCTGCTGGAAAACTCTGACAGAAACCGATGCGTCACTTGCAACACAGCTCCCCCTACTATGTGGATCAGCTTCTTCATTGTTACATTTTGAATTCTGCTTTCATCATTTGCAATGTCTCCAGTTGCATCTTTAGTGACTTTGCAACTGTTTACTATGTCTTGTCCAAAAAAGAACACATGGACAGATACATTTGTTAAATACCAATGAAGTGACTTTTTTTGAAAATAAGGCATTTCAATAACTGACTAATAACCTTTTTATTGTCATTAAAGTAAACCTAAAAAACCTAAAAAAAAAAAAATGCTCATTTAAAAAAAAAAAAACATGTCAGACGGACTTGTAGGTTTATGCATCTGAATTCTTCATATGTAATTTTCGCCGCTAGAGGTCGCTTATTCAAAACAAAGGCATAGCTTGATCACGGCGCCAATGAGCGTGGAATCATGGGAGTTGTCATTTTTACATCCACAGCCAATGAAAAGAAATCTGACGGACCCGGGCAGAAATCATGTTAATGGATGAGCTAACGTATTAAAGTTTTAACGTTACTGTGGTATGGAGCAGGGCGGGTCGAGAGCCGTGGGAGCAGAACGAAGCAGGTGGAGCGAATGCTAACGAAAGAAACCGACAATATTATAACGTTATTATATAACTTCATTTTGTGTAGCCTATAAATCAATTAATTTGGTAAAATTTTACAATAAGGTATCATTTGTTAACATTTGTTAATGTATTAACTAACATGAACTAACAGTGAGCAATACATTTGTTACATTGATTATTTATTAATCTTTGTTAATGTCAGTTAATAAAAATACAGTCATTCATTGTTAGTTCATGTAAGTTCACAGTGCATTAACATTTTAAGTTAAAGTGTTTCCTGTTCGTATTGTTTCACTGTTCACTGCCTATTTTCAGTTCCTGTTAGGTTTTGTAGTCCTTTTTGTTAATTGGTTTCCCCAGTTCATTAGTCTTGGTTGTTCCCAGGTGTGTCTTATTTTGTTAGCCCTTTTGTATTTATACCCCTGTGTTTCCCATGATCTTTGTCAGGTCTTGTCCTACACGGATGTACGTTTGGTTCTTCTCATTCTGTTCTTTGGTCTCTGTTGTGGTTTCGTTATGTTTATTTTATTATTAAACTCTTGTGTGTATGGAATGGATCCAGCTGTCCTTTGTTTTTCAATTCACCCTGCATTTTAAATTACAATGATAAACTGGGGTTCCCTGTAGAGTTTATAGCATTAATTGGGAGATTTTTTTTTCTTTGCCACGTACTGTACACTATAGGCCCCAAATGAATCATTATATCAAATTGAATTGAATCTAAATCGAATTGCAAGCTTGTGAATCGAAAATCAAATCTAATTGTGAAATGTGTGTCAAAACCCAGCCTTAAATGTCAATAAATGTTTGAGTATTGTTTTGAGTATTTTTGTAACATTATTAAAGTCTTTACTTTCACTAATGCTCAATTAGCTTCCTTGCTAAATAAAAGTACTTTTAAAAAATCTTACCCGCAAACGTTTGAATGGTAGACGTTTGAAAACATTAAGTAGTTTTAGCACATAATAATAAGATAATGATAATAAGAAAAGTTTCTTGAGCAGCAAATCAGCATATTAAACTGATTTCTGAAGGACCATGTGACACTGAAGACTGGAGTAAGGAATACATTTTAAATTGGTTTTATTGTATTTTTGATCAAATACATGCAGCCTTGGTGAGCTTCTGTCTTCTTTCAAAAACATTAAACAAATCATTCATTTCATTATTCCAAACTTTTGACCAGTAGTGTATGCAATATAAAACCTTCTCAGTGAACATGTGCTGATGTTTTTAAGTGCCCTTGGGGTTACAAGAAATTGCTATCATCTATTTATAGATGCTTTTATGTCAGTCTGGGTACACAGGGGAAGAACATGTTGTCCTATGTCAAGCACAGCAACATGCAACTGTCCAAATTACAGCTCCCATTCATCTATCCATCCATCCATCCATGCATCCAACCAGTCCAAATCAAGTCATTATAGATACACTAACCCTTCAACCCCCTTTCAGGGATTTGTCTTCTGAACAATGTCAGAGAATTAGCTCTGACTAGATGGCCAGGAGTCATTAGTGCTCGTGATTGCACAATAACAAGTATTGCATTTAGACTATGATTGTCATTGAGGGTAATGGACCTGTGATGGAGCGCTCACTCCTAGAAGGAGCCAATTAAAAAAATATTTTTTCTTAAAATTCTTATTATTGAACATATAAAAAAATGACCTCAGGCCGTTTTGTGTCAAAATGTTTGTTTTTGACTAAAATATATAAAACTCTACCATACGGTTGAGATGTCAGTTTATGGTAAATCTTGCTTTACATTTACAGTAGTTTGAGTTTTTTTGCATAATATACATACCTGTAACAATGTTAGTACAGTATACATTTATTGTACTATATATACACACCGATCAGACATAACATTATGACCACCTTCCTATATTGTGTTGGTCCCAATTTTGCTGCCAAAACAGTCATGACCTGTCAAGGCATGGACTTCACTAGACCCCTGAAGGTGTGCTGTGGTATCTGGCACCAAGATGTTAGCAGCAGATCCTTTAAGTCCTGTAAGTTGCGAGGTCGCGCCTCTATGGATCGGACTTGTTTGTTCAGCACATCCCACAGATGCTCGATTGGATTGAGATCTGGGGAATTTGGAGGCCAAGTCAACACCTCAAACTCGTTGTTATGCTCCTCAAACCATTCCTAAACCATTTTTGCTTTGTGGCAGGGCGCATTATCCTGCTGAAAGAGGCCACAACCACCAGGGAATACCGTTTCCATGAAAGGTTGTACATGGTCTGCAACAACGCTTAGGTAGATGGTACGTGTCAAAGTAACATCCACATGGATGGCAGGACCCAAGGTTTCCCAGCAGAAAATTGCCTAAAGCATCACACCGCCTCCGCTGGCTTGCCTTCTTCCCATAGTGCATCCTGGTGCCAAGTGTTCCCCAGGTAAGTAATGCACATGCACCCGGCCATCCACGTGATGTAAAAGAAAATGTGATTCATCAGACCAGGCCACCTTCTTCCATTGCTCCGTGGTCCAGTTCTGATGCTCACATGCCCACTGTTGGCACTTTCGGCGGTGGACAGGGGTCAGCATGGGCACCCTGACTGGTCTGTGGCACTGTGTATTCTGTATTATCAGAACCAGCATAACTTCTTGAGCAATTTGATCTACAGTAGCTTGTCTGTTTGATTGCAGTCTTTGCTCCCCACGTACATTGAGCCTTGGCCGTCCATGACCCTGTCGCCGGTTCATCACGGTTCCTTCCTTGGACCACTTTTGATAGATACTGACCACTGCAGAACGGGAACACCCCACAAGAGCTGCAATTTTGGAGATGCTTAGTCGTCTAGCTATCACAACTTGGCCCTGTCAAACTCGCTCAAATTCTTATGCTTGCTACATATGCCCATTTTCCCTGCTTCTAACACATCAACTTTGAGGACAAAATGATCACTTGCTGCCTAGTATATCCCACTCACTAACAGGTGCCCTGATGAAGAGATAATCAGTGTTATTCATAATGTTATGCCTGATCGGTGTATACGTGAGTAACATTATTGAAATTGTATTTTAAATTCCAATTTTTTTGTTTTGTTTTACTATGTCTGCTTCATGAAAAAAAAACAAAAAAAACAATGGACATCCTCATAATCAATTCTCAAAAGGCCCTATTGTCACACTTCAGTCTGTCCTTCTATCTGGCCATTTTATCCCTTTACAGAAATATCAACCGTACGGTCTTGCATACGTTTGGAAAATTATGGCAAACGTGTGTTTCTGTATTTCTCTTATATTTTGCCATATTTTTATTGTTTAGACTCCACCCTACTAACTACAACATTATGGTTTGAATCACTACTTAACTGATATCATGTTCGACCCTACTATTTGGTGACCGTTCAGCAACTTTCATTCTTCATTCTCAACTAAACATTCTTTTATGTGACCGACTGTGTGCAAACTGATGCCGTCACCTGAAAACTGATAAGTCCCATCCCTCCAGGCCAAAAGCAGACAGGGGGTGGAGCAATAGAGCTGTAGAAGATTTTTGTCTCATCTCCTCCTTTTGACTGAATTTTTTCACACTCAAAGTAAGGTTTACCGTACGGTTGAGAAATCAGTTAAAGGTGAGTAATCATCAGAGAAAGAGCCAGAGAGATCAATCAATCCAGAATAGTCTTCATAGCATGAACAAGACATGTGTATTAGCTTAATCTCTCAAAGCTTTGGGTCCAGAAACAGCATGTTTGATTTGATGAGTCACAGATCTGTTTGTGTTGGTTGTCACCACCATGACCTGTGTCAAGGTTTGCTACATGAGTGTGGGGGGAGATAATGATGGTTTAGCTGTCGCAGTCTCAGAAGACGACTAGCATAATTGTAATAAAAGAGCAAAAGGTGAAGAAATGCAACAAGCAAAAGCCTGACTTTTGTTTATAGCCTAACGTTAGCTTTTTGGCAATTGTATTTAGGCTTCAAAATTGATAAAAGTTATGTTAATGTGTAAAGATTATCTTAATTGATGGACAAAACGTGTAAAGGCCTGTTCACACCAAGGACGATAAAGATACCAATAAAGACATAGTTCTAAAAATCATTCTCAATATTAAAGAATAGCAGAGTTCACACCACAGCTATAACGATAACGATATAGAGAAACAATATCGTTGGAATCATTTTCAGAACGATTTTATCCAGCTGATGAATGATAAAAACATTGATAGCCAATCAGAATCCATCCTGCTGTAACGAGCTAGAGCATTTAAAGCGGCAGACTGCTTAGAATAAACAGAACGATATCATCCGCTAGTGTGGATGCTAATATAGTTATCTTTATAGTTATCGTTCTTGTTGTGAACGGGCCTTAAGAATACTTCACTTTTGTTTGTCGCAGAGCTTATTTTTCTGCAACAATCCAAAAGCCAATAGACAAATCCTATTGGCTTTTTGTCAAGGGAACCAGGGTGATGCTAACTTCCTGGCTGGTCAATAAAAACATTATTCCTTCAGCACTTGACTTTACTCATTTATTGTATTGTAGGCTAGTTTATAGCCATGTCAGCTGCTCAACAAAAAGTCACACCTTCAGCAAATGAAAAGCAAAAAAATAAATTTGCCCTCTAGAAGAAATCCAAATGCCTTATGTCAGTCATAATGGTTAAAGCTAAAAGCATCACTACTGCCACCACTTGATGGATTGAGCCCATGTGTCTAATATCCAGGACATTATAGTGAGACAGCATTTGTCTGCATCATGAATGTTTGTCTTGTATTGATGAAGGCTGCAGTAGGTCATCTCAGAGCTGCTCTTGGCAGGCGGATAGCAGCTGCTCCTATAGTATTAGAGGGGATTATGTTATTTCTTTAAGAAAGGATTGGTAGTAGAGCAGCGGTTTGGTGTCTCTCTAAGGGGGCGCGTTCTTTAACGCTGTGTGCCATGCTGTCATTGATGGACAAAGCGGTGAAAATCGTCAACACGCTCACAAGGAAATAAAAATAACAGTATGGAGAACATAAAGACATGAGAAGATTGTATATATCTGTGGTATAGTTTAAGCAAACACACCACATGAGAGATGGCAAATTACAGAATCTGCTGTTTGACTGGAATGATGTGCTTTTTTATATGTTTACTTTTTCCAATTAGGAAGCAAATTAACTCTGTTCCATCCTTTCTTAGCTTTCTTTCTTCTGTGGAACAGAAGAACATTTTGAAAGTCAATGGGGTCCAATATCATCAATAGAAAATACAGACAAAAAAAACACTAAGAGATTTTTCAATACATCTTCTGTTTCACAGATGGAAGAGTCATACAGGTTTGGAACAACATAAGAGTGAGAAAACGACAGAATTTCATTTTTGGGTAAACTGTACCTTTAAGGTCATTAAGGTCAATGTCATAGTGTAACAATTAAGGAGAAGAGCTCAAAACATTAAAAATGATAACTGGCATTGCTGTTTTACATGTCAACAGACAAAGGGTAAGAAACACACAACAAGGCAGTGTTGAAATTTATGTGAAATCGAGTGTTGAAAGCCATGTAAAAAACATAAAAAAAGAAAAATAAATACATTAATATCATTAAACAGTTTGGGGTCAGAAAGATTTTTTAAAATGTTTTTGAAAGAAGTCTCTTGTGTAAGTCTTTTTTAAAAAAAAATCACAAATACAGTAAAAACAGTAATATTGTGCAATAGCATTACAATTTAAAAACGTTTCTATTTTAATACATTTTAGAATTAAATGTATTCTTGTGATGGCAAAGCTGAATTTTCAGCATCATTACTTAAGTCTTTAGTGTCACACAATCCTTCAGAAAACACTGTAATGTGCTGATTTGAAACTAAAGAATTTATTAATGTCGAAAAATGCTTATTTTGGTGGATACATTTTTTTTTTCAGGATTCATTGATGAACAGTTTAAAAGAACAGCCTTTATTTGAAATTTATTTTTGTAAAATTATACATGTCTTTACTGTCACTTTTGATCCATTAAATGCATCTTTGCTGAATAAAAATATTTCTATTAAAAAAAAAAAATCTAACTGGCCCCAAACTTTTGAATGGTAGTGTACATTCATAAGGAGCAAACAATGCTGCCATGATGCATGTGATCATCCTAAATCAATTTTTTTCCTGTCCAGAGCAGGTAACACTGATCATGACACAAATTGAAATCACTGGATGACACAAATGTCCTTCACACGCTCAGACACAAGCACACACACACAAACAGATTTCCGTGCACATGCTGGGCCTGACGGTTAACAGGCTGCTCAGCTGACCTTTGTGCTTGCCCTTTTTCTCCTTCTTGGCGCTGCCAGTCTGAGGAGTGGAGGTAGGCGGCTTGGTTTTTTTAGCCGAGCGAGGGGCCTGAACCTCTGCTACAGCTTTAACTTCTTCCTGTTCCGCTTCTTGTACTAAACGAGGAGGTGCAGGAGCAGCCAGCAGGAGCAGAGAAGATAGTGTGAGAATACAAAAAAAGGGAAAATAAAGAAAAGGGTTAAAATGAATGAGGAGAGGAAAGAGAGTTAGCAAAGACACAAAGCAAAAACTAAGCTTACATTTTCAGCATACATACAGGAGACGGCTGCAAGCACAAAAAAATTAAACATCTCATTGCTCTCGTGATACGGAGCTAGATCACTCTCATCAATATTTCACTTAAAAAACATGATGCACACACGCATAGCCAATTTCACATGCATGAAACCTAATTCACGTGCACAAAAAAACAATTCACATACGTGGAAAAAAATACTGTATAGTCACAAAAAGCAAATCATGTGCGCAAAATAAAATTGTATATTCAAAAACACATTTAACAAACACAAAACACAATTCACTGTGCACAAAAAGTTTTACATGTTTAAAATGTACGAGTTTACCCATGAATAAATGTGCAAATTGTCATTCGCATGTGAAATCACCTTGGATTTGTGTGTGTATATTTCTGAGACTTTCCTAGCAGTGCTGTCCTCCCACATACTCAAACGTACTCTTTAGCCAATCACATTTAAGCTCATCAACCAACCAATCATAAATCACTTGAGGGTGTGCCTTCTCGGATGTTACGCCATCAGCTTTCGACCACAGTTTAAGTCACGAGCTGCATCCGAAACTGCATAATCTTTTGAGTACGTACTTATTACTTGAGTAAATAATTACTTCACAATCGGTGTGTAAAAAAAAAAAGTACATTTTATATAGGCTAGTATGAATGTACACTCACCTAAAGGATTATTAGGAACACCATACTAATACTGTGTTTGACCCCTTGACGCCTTCAGAACTGCCTTAATTCTACGTGGCATTGATTCAACAAGGTGCTGAAAGCATTCTTTACAAATGTTGGCCCATATTGACAGGATAGCATCTTGCAGTTGATGGAGATTTGTGGGATGCACATCCAGGACACGAAGCTCCCGTTCCACCACATCCCAAAGATGCTCTATTGGGTTGAGATCTGGTGACTGCGGGGGCCATTTTAGTACAGTGAACTCATTGTCATGTTCAAGAAACCAATTTGAAATGATTCGAGCTTTGTGACATGGTGCATTATCCTGCTGGAAGTAGCCATCAGAGGATGGGTACATGGTGGTGGTCATAAAGGGATGGACATGGTCAGAAACAATGCTCAGGTAGGCCGTGGCATTTAAACGATGCCCAATTGGCACTAAGGGGCCTAAAGTGTGCCAAGAAAACATCCCCCACACCATTACACCACCACCACCAGCCTGCACAGTGGTAACAAGGCATGATGGATCCATGTTCTCATTCTGTTTATGCAAAATTCTGACTCTACCATCTGAATGTCTCAACAGAAATCGAAACTCATCAGACCAGGCAACATTTTTCCAGTCTTCAACTGTCCAATTTTGGTGAGCTCGTGCAAATTGTAGCCTCTTTTTCCTATTTGTAGTGGAGATGAGTGGTACCCGGTGGGGTCTTCTGCTGTTGTAGCCCATCCGCCTCAAGGTTGTGCGTGTTGTGGCTTCACAAATGCTTTGCTGCATACCTCGGTTGTAACGAGTGGTTATTTCAGTCAAAGTTGCTCTTCTATCAGCTTGAATCAGTCGGCCCATTCTCCTCTGACCTCTAGCATCAACAAGGCATTTTTGCCCACAGGACTGCCGCATACTGGATGTTTTTCCCTTTTCACACCATTCTTTGTAAACTCTAGAAATGGTTGTGCGTGAAAATCCCAGTAACTGAGCAGATTGTGAAATACTCAGACCGGCCCGTCTGGCACCAACAACCATGCCACGCTCAAAATTGCTTAAATCACCTTTCTTTCCCATTCTGACATTCAGGAGATTGTCTTGACCAGGACCACACCCCTAAATGCATTGAAGCAACTGCCATGTGATTGGTTGATTAGATAATTGCATTAATGAGAAATTGAACAGGTGTTCCTAATAATCCTTTAGGTGAGTGTAATCTGGATGTACTAACATTTGCCATGTTGTCATTATAATGTGACCTACCAGCGTCAGTTACGTCGCTTGAATTCCATTCATAAATCCTCTCCCTTGGCCTCATGGGATAGTAACGTGTCCATTGTATGCACACTTCAGAATCTCCCTAGAAAAAGTAGGTCATCCGGGTACTTTTTGCCTACTCTTTTATGAGTACTTTTATGTGAATTCGGACATACTTCTTTTGACACATACTGTTTTTCACCCACTATATAGTAGGGAAGTATGCGATTTCGGATGCAGCCATGCAGCATATGTGCAGTTGATCGGTTCATTTCTGTGTTTCCTGAAGTTAAAGAAGTTAGAGATCAATTGAAGCAATAGTTTAACAGATGTAAGTAACTGCTGTGGGAATCAGTTGTCAAAGAGGTCCCATATTTTGTCCAAAATGAAGAGGAAATTATGCTTGTTTTGTTGTATTTTAGCGGCAGGTACAGAGCCCCTCAGACAGCTCCCTCAGTTACAATCACTCAAATGCTTTGGTGAGTAAAACAATCATCAGGGTGACCCTAGCTCCCACTTAGCGCTGACCCTGGCCTCATCATGATTGTTCTTCAAATAGTGAATAGACCTAATTTTATGACTATATTTGTTCTTCTAGGAAATTTTATGTTCACATTTAGGATCATTCCACGGCCGTCTTTATAAATGTAAATTTTCTTCCTGGCAGAAGAAGCAAATGGTTTCAATTTCGATTGTCCAATGCCATAAAATATACATTAACATTTTTTTTTTGTCTTCTCATTTTTGTGGACTCTCAGGAAAAAAAGGTACAAAAGCTGTCACTGGGGTGGTACCTTTTCAAAAGGTACACTTTTGTTCTTTTTAGATACTAAGATGTACACTTTAGGTACGAATATATACCTTTAAGGTACCAATAAGCACCCTTTTAAAAAGGTACCGCCCCAGTGATACACTGTAAAAAAAGAAAAGTTGACATAACTTAAAATTGTAAGGCAACTTGCTACTTTTAAACAAAGTAGTTCACTTAACTCAATTAACTGAGTAAGCCCACATGTCTCCCAATTTAAGATCTTTTGTTCAGATGATTGAGTTTTTATAGTTTTTTTATTGTTGTGTTGAAATTATTTTTTTGTCACCATCATGGTGATCAGTGTTTTCTTTAGTTGGATAGTTTGACGACTTTTGAATGTTAGTGTTTCTCTAACTGCTGTAACTGAGTTTGCTATGGCAAGAAAAGCAAGAGAAAACACAACCAGATGCTGTCGGCTGCTCGATGATAAGAATATAATCATTGTGTAGTGGCTTAATTCACAGATTTTATGACAGAGTTTAATATGAGCAATATACTATTAACTGTGTTTTATTGTGATTCTAGAAAAGATCCAGCACGGTTTTAATCAGAAAAGCTGAAGAAGGTTTAAAACAGATTGTACACTAAGCACAGATTTACTCCCACAGACATCATGAATCAGCCTATGAATCTCAACAATGGTGACATGCTTCATGCCGCAATGCATTCATGGATAAGTTTTTCATGATGCACCCAGAATGCATTGTGAACTTGTTGCAACTTGTATGCTTGTTAACTTGCATTTACAAATCGAATTTACAGTTAATACTAGGTTGGTCCAACGATTGTTGAACCAACTTCTTTTCACTGGTTAAGCCAACTTTTTTGCGTTTAATTGTCCAGTTAACTAAAACATAATCATTAGTCAAAATTTTTGTGAGTTGGATTTTTTACAGTGTAGCTTTTGTACCTTTTTTCTGAGAGTGTATGATCTTCGGACTTCATAGATTTTTTTTATTTTTTTATTTAAGTTTGCCTCAACTTCATGTGTCTTTGACAATTAGCATAACTGGTGTGTTAGCACCAAAGGTTGTGGTTAAAACCACACCTAGGCTAGTCTATCAGTGCAACGTTGTCATTGAACTCTGTATTACGCTAGTAAAGCTGACTCCATAAATTCTGCTTTTAGCTATATTTACTTTAAATATTACTGTTATTTTTTATTAATTTGTTTTTAAATGGTTTGTTTATTTGTTAGTTATAGTTAGTGTCTCAATTAATAGAATTTGATTTGAAAACATGTCTCAGTTGACCTCCACATTGATGTTATTCTTTGCTGGCTTAAAGTGCCCCTATTATGTTTTTGTTTTTTTTCAAATATTTTCTCTTTCATGCAGTGTTTAATAGTGAATAGTGAATTCACAGGAATTCCAGTCTCACCTTCGTGACCTGCATACGTAACGTGGTAACACATTAGCAAATTTTTTGTAAAAACACTTCCCAAGGATGAGGATGGGAAGAGTCCGTGGTTAAAACTGCCACAGCGATACAATAGCAGTAAAACTTTTGACGATTGCTTTTCAAATCTCTGTGAGGTCTAAATGGGATTTACAAAATGCTCATCCATTAAAGATGGGACAGTATCCACTTTATTTGGACCAACTTGCTCCTCAGAATCACAACCTGTAAGTATGATTAATTATTGATGTATATATTTTCTACCGGGTGTTTAAAATATGTAGTTTAGGTCTCCGGCTAACTCAGCTGTCTCCACTATTACCTAAAATTGTATCCATTAATGCAGATTGTCTGTTGTTCTTACTACTTTGAGTAATGAATGAAGGATTGAGCAAGATGTGTTTTGATTTTGTTTCGTATGTGTTGTGAAAAGTGAAGCCAAAGCATCTTGATAGCCCCCAGGTGGCTGGTCACAGTATAGCACATAAACCTTGCCCCCTCCATGTATTCTAATGGGATGTGAGACAAACTAAACAATCAAATTACACTTCAAAATTAATTTTTTCCAGAAATAGGTTTCTGTCATTTTAGGTAGTTTTTAATCACACGGAAGGAAGTTCAAGTGTTTTTTTGGTCTTTTTTTAGTTATTTGATGCTATAAAAATGGGGGTGTGACGTCATGATTGACAGTTTCTCTGAGCGAAGTAGTCACTGAGGCACCAATGGACTTTTTCTGGATTTTCAGGATGAGATTGGAGCTTTAGCTTTAATTTCTACATTTCGATAACTGTTTATTTCACACCGACATAATGAGTTATTCAAAGTTAAGTCAAAGTTCATACTGTACTAACAGATACTGTGGGAGTGTGGGCGGGGTTTTCCTGCTCTCTACTGCGCAGACTCAGGTCCTAAGGTTACTACTGCCCAGACGCAGGTCCCAAATCAGCGCAAGATGTCAGCGCCATATTCAGACATTGGCGGCTTCACTTTTCTTCAATGGAAGATAGTGAAGGAGCGTCGTCCACCTTTTTTACAGTCTATGGTTTTTATTGATACAGTTCCTGCATGTGCACCCCAATAAATTGTTTGTTGATGGACATACATTTGTTGATGATGGGGAGGAATTGCAGTTGCAACATCTCATAATGCACATCAAACTGAGTTGTGCATCACTGAGAAACACCTTCTTAAGTCGTCCTTGCGATGGAGGTTCGGGTTGAATAACTAGTTCTTCCAATGTTTCATCATTGTACTGGCGCTTGGATTGATATGGTATAATCGGCACCATTGTTACTGACTGTCTTTACAGTGTTTACAATCGCTGCGGTTTAGGAAGCCCCCAGAGCTGAAATTCAGTTACACGTGCTGTAAGATTTGGACCAATCACAACAGACTGGGCCATCTGGCCAATCAGAGCAGACACTAAATTTTCGGACGAATCGTTTGACAATCATTGAAAAATGTGGACATGTGCATTGTATATTATGAGAAAATTAAAGTGTTTTTTGACCTTTGATGCATGTAAACCTGTTGTACGACACTTCAAAACAAAATTAGAAAAAATGTAAAAAGCATAATAGGGGCACTTTGAAGCTTAACAGTTATTTATGATTTGGTAACATTTTCCTGCGGGAATCTTCTGTGATTTTTTTTTTTTTATACACAAAATGTCAAAAGCTATAGAGAATTTAGGAGCCGTGAGGCTGTGTGTCTTTAGATTGGCATCAGTATGTTACTTGACCTCTAAATTCAAGCACTGGAGTACAAAAAAACAGACATTAAGACTGACTAATGCTAGTCAACAGGAAACAATTGACATCACGCAGAGAGTGCATAATGGTAAGGTCAATTTTCCCTTAAATGGAAAGTCATTATTAACTCACGCTCATGTCATTCCAAACCTACTTGACTTTATTTCTCCCATAGAAGAAAATAAATTATGCTGTTTTCTTTCTGATGTGTGCTACTACATTATGGAGGGTAGAGATATTTAATATTTAATCTGCATTCAATGTATCAAGCTGTCATTCAAGCAACAGCTACAAAGCTACATCAGTCATCGCCACTAAACGGCCGAACGTCCACTTTTAACGCAGACATTTAAAGGGTTAGTTCACCCAAAAATGAAAATTCTGTTATTAATTACTCACCCTCATGTCATTCCAAACCTGTATGACCTTCGTTCATCTTCGGAACACAAATAAAGATATTTTTGATGAAATCCGAGAGCTCTCTGACCACCCATAGACTGCAACATAACCACCACTATCAAGGTCCAGAAGGTAGTAAAGACATTGTTAAAATAGTCCATGTGACTACAGTGGTTCAACCTTAAATGTTATGAATTAATGTTACACATTTGAGCAACAGTATGCAGTGATAAATTATTACACACTTATTGATTCCCTGCATTTTTCAGGATTAAATACTTTTGTCGTGATTTAGATAGAAGTCACAAACATCTTAATTCATGCTGATACCTAGCAGCCTCCTAGCGCTAAAACCACACTCATCATAGACATATAAACAGAGTGAAGTAGCTTTGGCTACAATGTTCTTCTGCAAGACGCATGCAGTTTTGTTTATTAACCGCTAGAGCGCCAAAAGTTACCTAGTGTTGCTTTAATATATTCAATATTCATTTTCTGTGCTGTATAGTAATCCCAAGGTTTTTAAATGTCACAGGACAATGTTTTGAAGCTGATCAGACAAAGGCATACTGATCATAGAGATGCAATTAGGATCAAGCAACTAAGATTACTCTGTAAACTCTATTCAATTATTTTACCATCACTTAATCTCCTGCTTCCTGCTCTTCATCTGTCTGCACCTCTTGTAGTAGGTGTTGACTGCTTTAAATATCAGACCAAAATCTGATAACCTGTCTGTCCTGACAGAGAGAAAGGTTTAGTGATTTAGTTATATTCATCATTTGGCCATAAACATTTATCTACTGTAAAAGAAAAGAGTCTGACTGGAACACTACCAACATTCCTGACCGGCCATGCAATGGAATTGTGGTTCCCCAGCAGAATGGCTTTTGACTAAAGGACTTGTAGCCCAGCTTCAAACTGTTAGTTTAGCCAATCACACAACTATGGACGAGACCTATATCTCTCTGTACTAAACGTTGTGCTCTTCATACTTGAGATTGTCAGTTCATAATCTTCATATGCAACAGGAGCAATACAGTTAATCATGGCCAAGTTATTTTACATAGATTTTATTCCCAAAGAATTCAGAAACTTTCAAATTAATAAAATGGTAACACTTTAAAATGATGTTCTTTCATTAATGAATAATTACACAGAAATGATTAACGCAATGTTAACATTCTAGTAACTACTATTAACTAACAAGAAACTGTGATTAACTAATTAGTAAGTAATAGTGCTTAGTCAAATGTGGTAGTTTACTATTAGCTAAATCAATAACTACTATTTATTTCATACCTGCCAGAGGACTACAGGTTCATAATTAATGTGACTCATGCATAATGTATAATTAATTCTATAATATGTATAATAATGTATAATTAATTCTAATATTTAAGTAATCTATAATTAAAGTGAAGATCATGGTAACCCACTAGTAATGACTCAAGTATTCATGATAAACATGAAAAACATAATAACTAACTCTCTAGTAATGACTGATATCATTGTAAGCTTTTGAGGTTTTTGTAAAATATTGGATAGTTATAACTCAAGGGTTACTACATCGTTCAGAAGGAATTACTAAATATTTGGATTAGTATTCTAAAGTGAAAAGCATGATAATTCCCAAGTAATGACTGAAGTCATAGTAAGCTTTTGGATAGTAGTTTATTTTGGTAACACTAGAGTCATTACTAGTGGGTTCTTCACTTACTGATCCAAATAATTGGTAGTTCCTTTAGATGGATGTAATAACACTTGAGTCATTACTACCCAAAACCTCAAAAAAAATATTAAGGAGTTATGCTTTTCACTTTAGGATTACAAATGATTAGTAATTCCTTCTGAAGAATTTGTTAATACTTGAGTCATTACTAGTGGGTTACCATAATCTCCACTTTAGAATTAATTATACATTTTATATTATTCACATTAATTATGAACCTGCATCTAGTAGTTCTAAGTAGCCCTCTGAGAGGTTTGGAAAAAAAAATAGTAGTTATTGATTAGCTAATAGTGAACTACCTCATTCAACTGACCGCTATTACTAACTCATTTGTTAATAATTTTCTTGTTCGTTAATAGTAGTTACTAGAGTGTTAATATTGCATTAATCATTTGTTCCTGTGTAGTTGTTAATTAATGATGGAACAGTATTCTAAAGTGTTACCAATAAAACGTATATATCAATTTTATGTATACATCTTTGTACATCTTTTTATACATATTTTAATCTTAATTCTGACATGAAACAAGAATATTTAAAAATGCATGGCAGGGCTTTATTCCTTTGGGAGTGTAGTCAGCAGGATACAAATGAATATGGTAATGCATAACTTTCAACCTCTTGTTGAGACAACTGTCAAAATGGATGGCTTGCAACATTACAGTTTTAAAACAATTACAGTAGGAATGGTAAGGTCACGCTACTGGTTGTCTGCAACATCATACATCATCGGTCTCAGAAATCTGAAACAAAACTACACATATACGTAGCTTAAAACAAAACAGTGGAGACCATTTACGCTTCATCTATGTATATGCACATCTTTACATACATTACCTTCATCAGTTGTGTGGTGGACAGGTACAAACACACTGCTGTGACCACACTTTCCTATCCTCATTAAATAAAACTACAATAGACAACATGGAAAATATTCAAAAACATTATATTTTCAATTGTATTGTCTATTTGTATACAACATCTCTCATCAGTCAAAATATTGTTATGCTTTCTATGGAGTTTATGAATATAAAATCCTAGCGTTGTGTGGTATGCACATGAATAATAACTCTTTATGAAGTAAAAATAAGAATCCATCAACACTTAAAATAAATGTTGATGTTCACACGTGGAATCAACAGCAGATAATAAATTATTGCTTCAACTGATCTCTAACTTCTTTAACGTCAATAAATCCAGAAATGAACTGATCAACTGCACTGCTTAGCCATGACTTGAACTGTGGTCGAAAGCTGATGACGTAAAATCCATATATGATTATGATTGGTTGATTTATAAGCATAAATCTGATTGGCTAAAGAGTACAACTGACCGAAGGTGTGAGGACAGCACTGCCAGGAAAGTCTCAAAAATACGATTTACAAGTGAATGACGATTTGCACATTCAAATTCAAGGATAAAATCGTACATTTTAAACATTCAAAACTTTTTGTGCACAGTTGTATATCTATGAATTGTGTATTGCATTGGTAAAATTTATTTTATGAATATATAATTTTATTTTGCGAACGTGATTTGCTTTTTGTGAGCATATTTCCCCCCCCTGTACGTGAATTAGGTTTCATGCATGTGAAATTGGCTATGCATGTACGCATTTTGCGTGAAATATTAATGAGACTGATCTAGCTCCACACTCGTACACCCCTGGATGCAATTTAAATTGAAGGGGATTCAGTGGCTGCCAGAGCAACTGTGAAATCAAAGTTGAGGCAAAATTGGTTCCTTCTCACAGCCTGCTCCTTTGAATGGTCCTTCAAGGCTGTCAACTACTGCACTTTCTTTAAGCAACAGATCTCTGTGCACTCTGACAACACTCGAAAGTGCATATCACTGTCAGTTTGAAGTACATCGCTAACACTGAAAGGCTTAAAAGACAAGCCTGTTAGATAAAGTGAGAGAAAAGTGATCAATGCTTTAGTTATGGAAACAGAGACATTGCTTTAAAAAAACAAAAAACAAAAAAAAACAATCCAGTTATTTTTTGTTACTCATGCTTTGAGAGATTGAAGGCATCAATTCACAGGTGAATACACAAGTTGAAAACATCCAATAGGGCTAGCAAAGTGAAAGTCAAGTGAAATACACTCAGAATTTGTCCTCTGATTTTATCCCATCCAAGTTAGTGCACACACATTAGGAGCACTGAGTAGTGAACACAAACACACTGCAAAACATGGACACACACACCCGGAGTAGTGGACAACCATTTGCTGCGGCGCCTGGGGAGCGATTGAGGGTTAGGTGCCTAGCTCAAGGGCACCTCAGTCTTGGGTATTGAGGGTGGAAAAGAGCACCTTTCATTCACTCCCACACCTACATTTCCCTGCCAGTATTGAGAATCGAACCAACAATCTTTGTGATACAAATCTGTCTCTCGAACCAGAGAAGGAAAAAATATGCACAAAACAAGTACAGTTTTGCAATTCACTGAAGCTCAGGCTGGATGAGTGCCAAAGGGGCTCTCTCTTTAATGAGACAGCACAACACTGAGGGAAACGCAGTAAATTATTTATAATACTGTAAACCACTAGTATCAACAGACATTCCTCTCTTTCATAACACAACACAAGCCTGTGAGGATTATTATAGTCCCAGAGTACAGGTGATCAGTATCAACTGACGGTCTTGGATTGGATTCAATACAAATACGACAACATCTGTGGTATGCTGTCAATTGATGTTCTCAACTTGTAAAAAATAAAAGGAAAATCTCCTGCTGGTTCGTCATTAGACAGATGTCATAGGAGCAATCACATGCAGGAATGTGACCCCAAACTTCATCAGAGGCATTTGCATATCAAAACAAGCATTTAAAGACTGCTTACAGTGTGCACAGCAGTGCTGTTATTGTGAACTAAAAATTAAAACTATACAATTTTTCAGTAAATTGAAAAAATATGAAATACAATCAAATATAAACATTAGATAAAAAACAAAAACAAAAAAAATGTACATGAAAATTAGAAATGTTGCCTTGGCAACTAACTGAAATTAAAAAAAAAAGTTGTAGTACTAAAACTGAAACAAAAATAAAGCTTAATTAGAAATACTAATAATTTTTTTAAAGCACATAATCAAATTATTTAAACAAAAGAAATAGCTGAAAATATGAAAATAAATTTTAATTAAAAATATTAATGAACATTATAATACGATTAAGATATTGTTAAACTCTATAATGTAGATCTATAACACACATAAAAGTACTTTATTACCTGTGTTACTCTAGAATAGGCTATTTTATTGTGTAGAGCTTAGCCATAATGCCAAACAGAAATATGGCATGACAATGATACACGAACAGCCAAGAATAATGTTTGCTCACAAGTCGACCAAAACGAAGAAAAGGCTTCTCATAGCTCAGAGCAAAAACCCCTGACACTGCCAAATGTTTTAATATAGATGATTGAGGTCTGTAGTGACATTGTAGGAAGGGTTTATCTAACACTGAGCAGTCTGGGACAGAGATCAATAGAGTAACTCAAGCCAGTACCGCTGGCAGTGCAAAGAAAGGCAGCATTGTTTGCCGAACAATCAGCAAACAAGCATTTCCATTTTCAATCACCGGCCTTTATGGGCCTCTCTGTTTAAGCAGCTTGGGTCGATATTGGTATGCCAGTGTAATAACAAGCTTGGAATAACGCATCATGCCCTCGAGAGTGAACGTGACCCTTGAGTCTCTGTGGCACTATGGTTATTTGCAATTTTATGAGTGTGTTTTTTTGCTATGTTGCTATGTGTACCATGGTAGATGGTGCTGCTGTTGCCGCTGAGGTAGCTCTCCACCAGGGGAGCCTGTTCCTCCGACTGCCGGGTCCTGCGCACTCGAGACCGCCCGTCCAGATTCGACTGCACCATCAGGGGCTCCTGACGTTTCTTTTTCTGCTTCTGTTCCAGTAAAGCTCGCTACAAACACACATTAACAGACACACAATACAGTAAAATAGGTAAAAACACTTATGATGTGCTATATGATACTCAATATATAATTAAAGAACATAATAATGTTCAAAAACTGCAATGGAATAACAAAAATGTATCACTCCACTTAAAAAGATGCACAATGTGAAGAGAAAACCAATCATGTAGTCATAACTTCATCTCTTATGTCTTTAAGCATAGATATGAAGAAATATTGAAATGAAATGTTAGCAGAAATAACTGGCACAAAACACATTTATTTCTGAGAGAATTGCCTCTAGTAGTTGTGGTTTCATTCCCATCTTACTGCCAAAAAAACACAAAAACAAAGAAGCATCCCCAAGACAAACACACAAGCGGACATGAGTACAACAAAAAGTTGCTCAAAATTACTGAAGTATTGCAGCACATATGTGTGTTATTGAAGGCGTTTCATTGTACAAGGCACAGCTTCTGTACTTCTGCCAATTTAATTACGCTTATTTCTATCTTCTGAAGGTTTTTTTCTCTCTCGCAAAAATAGAGCTGACGATGAGGACAGGATGCACTGCATGTTTTAACCTCTGTGCATGGATGTGAAAACATTTTTGTTGTTTTAAAAAAAACAACAAAAAAAAACAACATAAGCTAAAGAAATCTTAAGGTGCACTTAATTTCCAACCCTGATTTTTGCCCTCTGATTTCAACGCCTGTGGAAGGGCTTGCCGTGGGACTTCAATGTAAATGCCCACCGCTATGATTGGCTGACATCTTTGCATATGAAAAAAGTATTACATGTGGAAAATAGTGCCGGTACGCAAGAAAACGTGTACAATAAGTGTATTGTGATGTGTTAAACTTAATTTCATTAAGTTTAGTAACAACATGTTGCAATGTTTACATGGTACAATGATTGGTAGGCTACTGTTTTATTCGTGTTTGACACAAATTTCACGATTTTCTTGCGATCTTGATTTCTTGATTGATATCGATTCATTTGGATAAATGTCAGGTACAGTAGCTACATGTTAATTTTTCAAGGAAAAAAAAATCTCTCAACTAACTCTGTAAACATATGGCCGATCAGCCTCTCTATAGTTAATTTTTCTAGTTAACTAACATGCTATGGTCATTAAATGGCTTTCCTGAGGTAAATGTAACAGTGCGGTAACATATTGTTCTCCAGCTGTTTTACTGACCTCTTTCCATGTTTGAAACACTGATTGATCGATTACATGAGACATGATACATTTCGTATCTTTCAACATACCTATTGTTAATTTGTGTTCATTCGTGTAAAGAGATCAGTTCACATGCCGCAACTGAGGTGCTACAGTGATCCGTCATGTTTACGAATGCCAAAATGGTATTTATTTATTTGTTTGCTTCATATCAAAGTAACCTGCTGTTGGTGTCAGTGTCCTCTTTGCTTCGCGATTTTTCACTGCGTGAGAAAATGGATGTGTGGCATGAGAGCATGAGAAAAGTGTCAATTGCGTGAGTGTCACGCTGAATTAGGGCTGCACAATATATTGTTTTAGCATCGATATCATGATGTGCATCGCAGGATGTGTAATGTCAAGTATAGGGATCGTAGTTGATCCGTATGGGCCAGCTGCACCCCAGTTCAGAACGCATGTGATTTGTGGATTAATTGCAAATTTTAACCATCATAGAGTGAAAGTTTATCATTCGCATGTGTTTTTAAGTCGAGTCAGGCATCAAGCGCAAAAGGACTTGTGCGCTGTTTTTGTGCGCACACACAGAGCCACACAGGCAGCACGTGAACGTTCATTTGGGTTGTGACAAAATCCGAAACGAGTCGTTTTCGGAGCTTGGTTTCAATAAAAGCTGTTTTGGACTAACAAGGAAGTTGAGTTCTAAAACGTACAGGTTCTTTTTGTAGGGCAATGACCTCTTACAGATCAAGGAAAATTAGATTTCTCAATTTCATCAATCTGAATATACATAATATACAAAACTTATGAAGGAAAGTAAAAATATGAAGGAAAGTAAAAGCTCAATAGAAATAGAAATGGTAAAATGAAAAAAAAAAAAGAAAGATTAAAACTTGAACTAAAATGAAAAAACAAAAACAAAACTATTATTTAATTATAACTTTATATCTAAAAGGGGCCAGGGCAACTTAACAGGTGAGCTTCCTCACCCGATCAACTGAAGCTCCATGACACAGCACTGAAGAGATTTCCATTCTATAATTTTCCCTTGAGAAATCTCTGATGAACTGACCTCAAGTAGTCTGACAAGTCACATTTGCTCTAATAAAAACTCTCGGTTCTTCACAAAGTAAAAAATAAAGTTGTTCTCCTCTCCTTCATTGAATGAAGTTCCAGCATTCATCCATGAAATTTTTTAACTTAATCTGAAAGAAAAGAAGTGTAACAACACATCTTCAAATATGGAAACTTTTGAGTTTCAACAACAATGGAACAGAACCACACAAAGAATACTTTGGAGCTCAGGGAATGTGTCGCTTTTTTATCAAACTTCCATAGTCCTAGAGCTAAAACCAGCCACTACAACACGCCTTTGCTTCACACACGACTGCATGTTCAACCCAGTATGGGTTTTCCCACAAAACATTCTTCAGTTTCGCAGCAAACTGCCGTTATGTAAATATAGCCAAGAGTTCTGGGGAGATCCCAGCACTGGAGTCTATTAAACATTAAAGGAATCTGTAAGCGAATAGTGGGCTTAAGACCAGGTCTGTCCAGTCAGGCAGAAAAAAAACATCCTCCCCTGCGCAAGTGGGTGGTGAGCAAATGAAAAATCCTTAAATGAGAAAGGAACCAATTATCACAGATTATGCAAGCAGAGACATGCCATTAGCTGCTATAAAAATCCATAAATAAATTTAAAAAAAGCCTTTCTTTTTTTAACTTTTCATTAGAGCTGGGTTGACATCGATTTTAATAAATCTTCATTTTTGATGCCAATATTGATTCTTAAATTCCAAAATTGATCTTTCAGACCATGCTGTTTTCTGTTGATGTGTGAACAAAGCATTATACTTCACTAAACATTAGTTGTTGTGTGCCTATATTGTCCAATGTTCACAATAAGCTTTGTGAGTTTTGTTTAGTGTCAATTTTAATTGGAACATTTTAAACCATAAATGTGAGTTTTGGCACTCTGGAAGTAAATTAATGACAAATGTATTTGAAACAAAAAAGCATCCTGAACTGAAAAAAATCCTTTGCATCAACTCTTTCCCCACCAAACAAAGAATTTTCTGGGTTTCTGTGTTTTCACTGTTATACGCTAGGGGGGGGGCGCTATTACGCATCTTCTGAATGAGTACAGAATCTCCGGATCAAAACACAGACGAAGACAACGCAAAAAAACCAAGCGATCGTATGCAAGCAGATGTATATGTAAAATAACGTGATTATCAACATTAAACATAATATACATCAAAACTATCTAATGTTACAGAATGAAATGTCGACCCAGGACGAGCTATAGGACTGAAGCATTAGGGGTGTTGATGGACTCGATCTACTCCATCTGTGTTTGATCATCATTCTGAATCTGATCTGGGTGTAGTCTTTGACAAAAACGTGATTTTCTCAGCTCTCTGTTCAAAATGTTGCTTTTTTTAAATGAAATTTACATTTTTTTTTTGTTTAAAAACAGAGGGTCTGCTCTTTCTTTTGATATATTGCATGCTCAGATATTCATACAACAAAATATTCTATGGGCCATTGCATTTTTGTGAAAATTATCAAAAACCCTGGCGGTGGCTGGCAACTTTCTTAACAGTGCATTTTAATTAGGGCTGTCGATTTAACGCGTTAATTGGATGAATTAGTTACAGTAAAATATTAAATAAATGTGAGTTTTGGCACAAACGCATTAATATTATTAACGCATTTAACGTCCTTGCCTCGCCCCGGACTTCTTACATTTCATACAGTAGATTGATGAAGAATATGATGTAGGGCAACAACTCACTGTGATGAAGCCTATAGAATGCAGTTAGAATGTCCCTAAAATTCAAGATATGGGGCAAAAATGCCCGTTTTAGTCTCAGGGCGTTTTTAAACCGAGAACGTTTGTTGTGGTCCGCGTCAGAACGCGATTTTTCCCGCCGATGCTCACTGCAGGCGCCATTTCACTCATATCCAAGGGAGGTCACACACAGCCTCAATCAGAAGTTCTGGAAGCTCATAATGCATTTACAGTAAGGTCTGAAGAGATTCATGTGAAATCATACAGGAGAGAAACCAGTTGAGTTTGTGGAAAAACCTTTTACAGTGCTTGTATATGGTTGTCTTTCAATGCATATGATAATTCATACTCAGAAAGTAGAACTGAAATGACATTCATTACAAGATGATTAGTTATGATTATCTATTTTGAAAGAAACAGTACAACTAACTGAATTCATCATGTCTCATGTAACCGCTCAATCAGTGTTTCAACCGTGGAAAGAGGTCAATAAAACAGCTTTTGAACAATGTCACGCAATGTTGCATTTACTTCAAGCCATTCAATGTCTAGAGCTTGTTATTTAACTAGAAAAAAATAACTTGAGAGGTGCATTTTGGATAAATATATGCACTATATTATATATTCATATTTTTTACTGTTAGTGATGTCTTATTTATTGTATCTGTTTGAATAAATCTGTCATGAGAATAAAGTTATGACAGCCACCTTTTAAATGTTGTACATTCTGGAAAGTAGAACCTATTATATAAATCAAAATATTTAAATTAAATGTTTGTATAAAACTTGGTTCTTTTTGAGTGTTGATCATTATATTTAAAAATACATAGAATCTGAATTGGAATCGGTTACATTTTAACCTTTAAGATCATAGTAATGCACAGCATTAGTTAAGAGATTGTTTTCCTTAAGACAAATTGACATGCACTATACCTGATCCAAACAAATCAATTTAGAATAGAGTGAAAATTAAATCAGAATCAAACTGAATCAAGAGCTTGTGAATCAGAATTGAATTGATTCATAAAATCAGCGTCAATACCCAGCCCTATTCATAGTATCATAGAGATTCATAGCATTAAAACAAGAGTTAAAAATCATTTGATTTGACACACCCTGTCATTTTGATTTTAGCTCCAAAATTTGTCATCACATAAAGACACAATGAATTCATGTGTTTATAATAATGCTTCATGTTCCTACAAGATTGCATCTCCCTCAGGGGTTTCTATACAAAGCTCGTTCTATTGGCGGTACTTTGTTGCGTGGGGAAACATGCCTTTGTGCAGTGCGCACAGATCTCCATATTGATGTTCTAATAAAAAGTTGTTTATCTGCGTACACATTGCCTAAACACGTTCGCCATCTGTGCTCCTCTTGTCTCAGACCTAATGCACTGCCAAATAAGCCGTAACATTTTCAGTATCAGTATTTTGAAACAGATCACTTGGAATATGTGCTCACACAGCACCTTAAAATTCATCGAAATGCAACAGTCAAAGGCTCCTGAGGCTATAGAGAGCACAAAGAGGCTGGCTAAGGTGATGCTCAACAATTTCAGGCTTGGCTCCTTCAAGGTTATTATGCAAAGCAGACAGGCAATAAACATGGTAATTTGGTCTCATGGTCTTGTGAAAAGAGTGGGAGATCCATTAAAGAGCAGCCGAGCGCCATGTGCTAAACCTATTGGTTTGAGTTGAAATTTGGAGCAAATTATGCTTGTCTCCCTGTTCAGCTGCAGGAACCACTGGTGTTTACAGCATAACAGCAGACAAACAGATGCAAAGCACCCTCGAGAAGATATCTTCCAAACTTCCTCACTGAAATGGGCATGGCATGGAACACAGAGGCTTGCATTCTAAATATTTGCAGCTCATTAAAAACCAATCTCCCATCTACAGCCCACCTCTAGACATTTTGGACAGCTGAAGAAAGCAAGGATTTATACAGACTGAGAATACTGAGCTGTCGGTTTTCTCGGAAAAAAGCCATCAAGGTTAAGGCGGATGCTCTGTCTATCTCCTCTAACACCCTAAATCTGTCCCAGCTCTGTAGTACTTATACACTGGGAATGCTTCACTGAATCTTTCTATATCCATCTAAACCAACTAAATCTGTAGGAATAACCCTGACACCCTGATTTCAATACTGCTAGTAGGAAGCATTTCACTGTCTCACAAGTATTTTGAGATGCATTTCTAATTATGTTGAATTATGAACTACATCTCATGATAATCATGTTAAATTATGAAATTTTATTTCTGTATAATGGCTAACAAAGGACTGTAGTAAAAAAGGCCCTGAATTATGTCCATATTAATTATAATGTATACACTACCATTTCAAATTTTGGGACCACATTAAATTGATCAAGTGTCAGTAAAGACTTTTACATTGTGACAAAATATTTTAAAATGAAATGCTGTTCTTTTGAACAACAATCATTTACAACATTCATAATAATGAGAATTTTTTTTAAACATCAAATCTGCATATTAGAATGATCTGAAGGATCATGTGACACTGAAGACTGCAGTAATGGTTGCTGAACATTCAGCTTTACCATCACAGGAATAGTATGTTAAAATATTTTAAAACAAATCAGCTATTTTAAAATGTTAATAATATTTCACTAAATTATTGTTTTTTTCTGTATTATCAAAAAAATGCAGCTTTGTTAGCATAAGAGACTTTTAAAAACACAAAAGAATCCTTAAAAACCCCAAACAAGTTAGAGTAGGTGGTGAGAATGAAAAAACTTTTGATAGAAGTTTAGAAGCTCAGTAGTCCCCAGTAAAAGCAAGAAAACTAAAATGTTGGTTGGAAGAACAACAAACTAATGTTAGACACAAATAAAGAATTCAAAATAGAGGAAGACACTGCAGCTAAATATGTTTGTATAGTATTAATGCAGCATTTGTCTTGTTGCTAGGTCGACTCCTTTCTACTGTATGTTGTAATGTACTATTTAGTGTAAGATTCAAGTAAATTTACAATAAAAACCACTAGAACAAATGTTATGTATTTTGTTGATGAAGCAATATTAACCAGGACACCAATCACAGTTTATTTTGTTCTGCGTCATGTTTAGGGGCGTGAAAATATAAAGTCGACGTCCCTGCAATAACAGACAGGCGTGCATCTATAAATGATTCATTCAAGAACGCTGTGCAAGTTTACTGCAACAATGGAGCCGTGAACCTCACATACTTTTGAAAATCCAGCCTTTAGTTGATCCTTGTAAGTGCTCATGGTCACACTTGTAAACACGACAGACTTCTAACTTCCACAAGGGAGTTTAGAGTCATTTGTTTCTAGGCAGATCGTTAAAGAACGCAACACACTCGTCGCGCAGACATCCTGTAGAATTCAACCAAATCAGAGGATGACTTCGAAACTCCTGAAGTGTTTCCAGAGAAGTGTGCCACATGCATCAGAAGTTCAGCCAACGGTCCTTGGGCGTGACATCTAAGACTATGCAGTGTGCAACAAGTGTCTCATAGCAGTCGCCCAGCGAACGCACAGAGTAGCATTATAACATAACTTTCAACACATATGATAAAACAGCGCAGCGTTACCCCACATACGCATGAGCGGAAGTAGCGGAAGCAGTCGTCTGCAGCATAATAAAAGCGCCACAAAATGAAGGCGTCATCAAGCTACACCTTTGTTTTGAATAAGCGACCTCTAGCAGCGAAAAATTACATATTGTGGCTTTAAAATTTCTAAGGGTTTATATTCCTTTCTAAGGAAATGTGTGGAGATAATATGCTTGTGACAAAAAATAACTAACAGTTATGATTAACTAACGTACTGTCCAAAAACTTTGTGAAGCTTTCAAGGGAACCCATCTGCTCTCCTTAGAATCCAGTGTGTTTAATAAACAAAGAACTATCAGCATACCCAATGCAAACCACAAGGCTAATGAAGTCTTGCTAACTGAAAAAAAATGACAATCTTGGCATACATTTTCAAAGATATCTGGGGCAAGTCTACTGAAGTAATAGCACATAAATGTAAGATAAAGAGAGGGATATCATATGGAATCTTATCAAAGGCATTTTCTTTAAACTGTCTTGAGAATATGTCTCTGTGATGTGATTCCTCAATGAATGGTTTCTCTCTCATTGTTCTTCTTTTGCCTGTTTTTTCTTTTGTTCATTCTTTTCAATTCATCTCGTTTCCTTTGAGCAGAGCCTTCTGTACACAGTGTTGAAAAGAAACCAAAGGAGACTCACCTGTCTGTCCAGCTTCTGTTGTCGCAGGTTCGTGCCCTCATCATCCAAGGTGCTGCAGAAGGACAAAAACAAGATTAAATGGGGAAAGCACACACAAAAAAAGACGCCACAGCAAGAGTAGCACCAACAGAGATACGATTCAAAAAAGCTTTGTGTACACAAAGATACAGCCACTATCAAGAGAAGAATACAGTAAAAGAAAAATATAATGTAGTATCAAAGATTTTGCACCAACTGGACCCTACGGTTCATGTCCTTCAGTAACGTCTGCTACACAAAACATGGCATCAGTATACAGTATTTAACTTATCTCATACAGGACTAGCCTAGACATCTAGAAATCCTAGAAAAGAACAAAGAACGGCACTGAAGTCATTCTTAAAAAAGGAAGATGTGTTCGGAGTTTTGCCAACCGGATACGGCAAAAGTTTAATCTATTAACTAGCTCCGCTTCACCTTCTTCATTGCTCTGGTTGGTTGTAGTGCTATCCTATTGCGTGCAGAGGGAATTTGAAAGACAACTGTTTATCCCGCCCCTCGGATTGAGCCCTGCCAATGGTGTGTTCCCAGACCCAACATCTTGATGTGGGTCTGGCTTGTCAGGCTAATATAGTACATCATTGTGCGGTCTTTACTTGGGAGTCACACTGGTGGTCTTAGCAGTCAAAAGAGACCGGACCCCTAAAATGTAACTTCTTATCTTTTCAGTAAAATCACTCTAATACATTTTTGTTCAATAATATATTTTCTTTTTTATTTAGCATTTTGAGAGGGTTTTGTGGTACTAATAAATATTTATACAATTATTAATATCCATTTTTCCCATAGAAAATAATTATTTTAAAAAATGTAATAAAAAAAAAATCAATTTATGCAGTATTTCAGGTTAAAATAAACTCTAGGTCTTTAAAATCCTTTTTTTAAGGCAGATTCGCACCATCTGTTGAGAGAATAGAAAGAAAACCTGTAATACCCTGGTGTAACCACTAGTTGCCTGTATAGCTCTCTATAGAGCAGCTTGTGAATTGCTTAGTTGTTTTTAGATATAATTACATATTTTTATTAGGTGGAAGATTTAAATATTCTAATATTTAAACAATCTCAGACTACTTTTTGTCAAGTTTTAGATTTTTTTTTTGTGTTAGAAATAGTGATTTGAAGTGTTAGTTTATGCATTATGATTACAGTCAAACCTGAACATTGTGTTAGAAAGAGAACGCAAGGAAGCATTTTGTTACCCATTTTTTGATTCAGAATTTAATTTAAAAAAAAAAATGCAATTCATTCAATCACCCTGTGACACCACATCACAGCAGTGAGCTTTTTCTGAATTATTACTAAATTATTGAATTGATTTCACATACTTTCAAAACTTTGCTTTGTGTTACAGACACAGTGGTTCATAGGTGTATGTGTGTGTGGGAATGGGTGTGTTTATTTCACATTTCTTGATGTTTTAGAGTGTCACCCCTTCACTGCTGTGAGCTTTTTCTGAATTAGGACTGAATTATTGAATAGATTTCACATATTCTCAAAACTTTGCTCTGTGTTACAGACACAGTGGTTCATAGGGGTGGGTGTGTGTGGGTGTGTGTGGGTGTGTGTGTGTGTGTGTGTGTGTGTGTGTGTGTGTGTGTGTGTGTGTGTGTGTGTGTGTGTGTGTGTGTGTGTGTGTGTGTGTGTGTGTCTGTGTGTGAGTGGATATTTCTATATCACATTCTTGATGTTTTGTAGTGTCATCCCTTCACTGCTGTGTACTTTTTTTTCAGTATTGTGAGCGATTTGTAGATTGTCCACAAAAATTCTCAGCATTTTCGTATTTTTGTCAATTTCCCAATCATTTCCTATGGTCGGTCATTTTTGACCGAAGACAATGAGTGTGACTATTTTTTTACGACCACTTAGCCTGTTTGAATCATGCCCTCAATTTTTTTTGTGTTCACATTTCCAGTGTCATAAAAGTGTCACTCAGTTTCGTACCATTCCGATGAAGCTGTGATTTTTAACAATTCAAAACGTAAAATTCTCCGGTCAGAAATGAACGAAGACCGCACAAGGGTTTTAAAAGAGCTGATGTGTAGAGGCTCCAGTACAAATCATATAAATAAAATCACAGCAATTGGTCTCCATTTACTGGTCTTTAAACCTAGAATATGGTCAGAAGAGCAGTATATAAATTGTACGTATAAACAATTTTTTCAAAGGACACAGACAGTGCGCTGCCGTGTTGATCATGCCTCTGACTCATTGTCCTCTTTCAGGTCCTGTGGGGAGGGAGGTCTTTGGTGATGCCTTTGTGCTCTGCCTGTCCCCTCCTCTCATTCCCTTTAATCAGCTATGACACATTCACTCCAGATCCCCTTATGCATTTCTGACGCCTGTTATTGCTGAGCCAAAAGCTGTGTTAATTAAATGGCAATGGAGGGCCTCCTCTGTGGCTGTGGTGGGTCATGCGGAGATAAGTAGTGTGACAGATCAAGGGTGGTGTGGAAAAGGATTTATGCTATGTAATCTGTAATGCACATCCAGGGTATAACTTTCAACATCTGGTAGGAACATATTTTACAATCAGAATAGAGAGATGCACGGGTACAAATACGGTTTAGAAATCAAGAATTCTGCCATCATTTCTATCCATTTTGATGAGACAATAAAAAAATCATTATACAAAAATTACAGCACTTTGGTTTCAGAACACCACAGGCCTTTTACTCATTTTCTTGTTGACATTATAAAACACACAAACATGCTAATCAGATGCTCTTATTTTTAGTACACTATAAAAAAAAGGTTCAAACACTTGAATTTGAAAATTATATATAGAACAGATAGCTAGAATGACATACAGACAGACAAGACAGACGGAGTGAGCGACAGACAGGCAGACTTACAGAAAGATACATAGATATTTAGATAGAATTATAGATAGAACGACAGAATGGTAGGTAGACCGATAGACAAAATGACAGAACGATAGGACAGACCTACAGACAGGATTATACCATCTATGATACTCTTTCTCCCTCTCTCTCAGTGCTCAACTTAAAGTCTCTCCTTTCCTATTTAAACTTGAGAAATTTCACTCTCTATGGACTGCCAACACCGACACCATTTTTATCACACATGCACATGGGCACGAAAATACATGCCAATGCACACACTCATTCAAAAATACAGACACCTATTCAGTGCACTCACACAAACCGCAGGATACAGAAATAGTAATCCTTACTTGCACACATTCATGATCACACTCCTAAAGCTAAAATACATAAAATGCACACATGCACAAAGCATAGTGCCTATGCCAGCAGTCAAGGGTGTCAGTTCCCATCAGATTGGCAGATAATGACATAAACAGAGCGGTTATAATGAGGGTCAACAAGAGATGAGAGATAAATTGATATGTGCTGACAGCTGCCTGCAATGCGCAGGGGAATTTCTCTCTCTCACCATCAAGCTTCACTGATGACAGTGACAATTCACTTTGTGTGTCTATAGCCCTATTCAGATAGTAATGGTTTCTCAAGTGGACGTCCGTAAAAATACATTTGCATGCCACCTCAGTGATAAAACTTCGGATGGTGATTTATTCACGGTGGAGGAGTGAGTTTTGTGATCCTGCGCACCTGCTCACGTGGTCAATAACATGATTCTAACGGAAATAAGTTAATACAGCCTCTTATTTACATGAGGTAAACATAATGCTTCTTGGATATTTTAAAATATATAATTTCTGCCTTATCGGCCCATTTCAAATGTTCACATGCTTTTCACCTTTTTATTTTTTAAGCGGAAATGAAATATATTGCTCTTGTAAATACTTGCCAGCATTTCAGTAATAAAAGTCTAGATCTTTAAAACGCATTCAAATTACAGCGAAGCGCAACCATATGGTGCTCCGCAGTGGTCAAAAAGGATATAAACAGTGAATTTGGAAGTGATATATTCTTGAAAACTCTTTAAATTAACAATTAACAATTAAATTACCACACAAACTTGGTGTTTGTCAGAAGGCCAGGGATTTTTACGCAGGTAGTGGGAGAAAAAAAACTGACAGACTAGCCACTGTAAATGATGAAAATACCTTACGACCCCATGAGAAACAATTACTAAGTCTTTTTTTCTCAGTGCTTTCCACCTGCAATGAGACTCTTATTTTGATTATTTTCACAACTAAAATATCTGCTGCAATTTACTACGTGCTTTACAGAAAAACAAAAGTAATAACTCTACATTGATCAATTCAAGGCTCTGGACAATTGCCTCAGACTGTTAATTTTTTTCAGTTTATCCGAGGACATTTTGACAGAGGAAAAACTTAAAACGCTATCTATCCATATACACTATATTGCCAAAAGTATTGGGACATCTCTCCAAATCATTGAATTCAAGTGTTCCAATCACTTCCATGGCCACAGATGTATAAAATCAAGCACCTAGGCATGCAGACTGCTTCTACAAACATTTGTGAAAAAATGGGTCGCTCTCAGGAGCTCAGTGAATTCAAGCGTGGTACTGTGATAGGTTGCCACCTGTGCAATAAGTCCATTCGTGAAATTTCCTCACTACTAAATAATCTACGGTCAACTGTTAGTGGTATTATAACAAAGTGGAAGCAATTGGGAACAACAGCAACTCAGCCACCAAGTGGTTGGCCACCAGAGCATGCTGAGGCGCACAGTGCGCAGAAGTGGCCAACTTTCTGCAGAGTCAATAGCTACAGACCTCCAAACTTCGTGTGGCCTTCAGATAAGTTCATGAACAGTGCATAGAGAGCTTCATGGAATGGATTTCCATGGCCGAGCAGCTGCATCCAAGCCTTACATCACCAAGTGCAATGCAAAGCGTGGGATGCAGTGGTGTAAGCACGCCGCCACTGGACTCTAGAGCAGTGGAGACATGTTCTCTGGAGTGACGAATCACGCTTCTCTGTCTGGCAATCCAATGGACGAGTCTCCTTTGCCAGGAGAACTGTACTTGCCTGACTGTCTTCGACTCCAGCGCACAAACACAGAACATCTCTTTGAACGATGTTCTTCTCTCTGGTCAAGATTTAAATAATAGCCTCTTGGGAGTCTTACTGCGTTTCAGAAGGGAGCTGGTAGCTGTAACTGCAGACATCAAGCAGATGTTTCAAAGCTTCATTGTGAAAGAAGAAGATAGAGACTTCCTTCGATTCCTCTGGTTCAAGGACAATAACACCAGTGAAGAGATCATTGAATACCGCAGGAGGGTGCACATGTTCGGAAATAGTCCATCTCCTGCTGTGGCCCTTTATGGTCTCCGACGCGCAGCGGCTTATGGCATGGAGGAGTATGGATTAGACACCAAACACTTTGTAGAGAGAGAATTCTACGTCGATGATTGACTTTTGTCACACTGCAGGAGCAAATCAACCTGTTAAAACGAACAATGCTGGCCACTTCAAATTTGAGACTGCACAAGTTTGCTTCTAATAGCAATGAAGTAATGAACGCATTCCCGACTGAAGATCATGCGAAGGGACTCAAAGATCTTAACTTGGAAGCTGACCCTACTCCCACCCAACGTAGTCTCGGACTGGGATGTGAAGAGGGACACATTCACCTTTCATGTAAAAGACATTAGGAAGCCCTTTACTCACAGAGGGATACTTGCTACTGTCAACAGTCTCTTCGACCCACTTGGGTTCGTTGCCCCTATCATCATTGAAGGGAAATTCCTGTTGCGAGAACTCTCAGGTGAGGCACTTGACTGGGACTCTCCTCTCCCTGAAGGTAAGGAAGAAGCATGGAATGCATGGAGGAACTCCAGCTTGAGATTCCCAGACCATATGTTCATTCTACTCTCTCTACAGCTCTGAGAAAGGAACTCTACATTGCAGCAGTGGCATATCTTTGTGTCATCAATGGCGAAGGAGCATGTCACACTAGGTTCGTCCTAGGGAAGGCAAAGTTGGCTTATACCATTCTCAGACTGGAACTAGGAGCTGCAGTTCTAGCTGCAGAGATAGCGGAGACAATCATGAACAAGCTGGACTTCACTCTAGATGCTGTGGAGTTTTACACAGATAGCAGAGTCATCCTGGGATACATCTATAACCAGACAAAGCATTTCTACGTATACGTAGCCAACAGAGTGCAGCGTATCCGCAAAGTGTCAAGCCCAACACAATGGCACTATGTCTCTACGAAGCATAACCCTGCAGACCACGGCACCCGCTCTGTTCCAGCAGCTCTGTTGAGCACCACTATCTGGCTTACAGGACCTGCCTTCCTGTCGCGAGTGAACCAGAATCCATCTCTGGAGGAGAAGGAATTCAACCTCATCGGGCCAGAGTCGGACACAGAGGTTTGCCCTCTCGCTACTACTCTATCCACTGATGATTTTCATCTCGAATGTCAAAGATTCGAGCGATTCTCTTCTTGGAGGTCATTATTCAGAGCCATATCTTCTCTCATACATGTCCCTCAGACTTATAAGTCACCAGATGATAGGGAAAGAACCTGCAGATCATGGCACTATTGTGCTAAGCCTCGTACAGTGAAAGAGTTGTTGCAAGCAGAGGAAGTTGTAATCAAGAGTGTTCAGAGGAGAGGCTACCAAGAAGAGCTTACCTGCATTGCCGAAAGAAATGACATCCCAAAGCACAGCGCTCTGAAAAAACTGAACCCTTATGTAGATAGTAGAGGCCTTCTCAGGATAGGAGGTCGGCTTAAGAATGCAACTCTGGATCTCAAAGAGAAGTTTACTTTAATCGTCTCAGGATGCAGTAATTCTGCAAAACTACTTGTGGAGCATTACCATGATTGAGTCAAGCATCATGGTCGTGTGTTCACTGAATCCTCTATCAGAGTATTGGATTATTGGTGTTAGGAAGCTTATCAACAGCATTCTACACAAGTGCGTCATATGCAACAAGCTTCGTGGTTAGGTAACTGAGCAGAAGATGGCAGACTTACCCATTGATTGCTTGAGCACTGGACCTCCCTTCACGTATGTTGGTCTTGATGTTTTTGGACCTTGGACAGTGGTCGCAATGCGCACGCAAGGAGGACAAGCTCAAAGCAAAAGATGGGCTGTTCTTTTCACTTGTATGAGCACTCGTGCCATACACATCGAGCTGATTGACTGCATGGATTCATCCACCTTTATAAATGCCTTGAGAAGGTTTTTTTGCTCTGCGAGGACCTGCCAAACAAATCCGTTCTGACTGTGGGACTAATTTTGTAGGAGCCTGTAAGGAGCTGGAAATTGTGCTAACCAATTCTCAAGAGCCTAGTGTGAAGAGGTACCTGGGTGGAGAAGGTTGTTCCTAGGTCTTCAATCCACCTCACGCATCCCACATGGGAGGAGCCTGGGAGCGGATGACAGGGGTCTCTAGGCGCATACTGGATTCCATGCTCCAAAAGATCAGTCCTTCCTGCTTGACACATGAAGTGTTGTCTTCTCTGATGGCAGAAGTTACAGGAATTGTCAATTCAAGACCTCTTGTTCCTATTTCTACAGACCCAGACTCACCTTTCTTGTTGATGCCAGCCATGCTCCTAACTCAAAAGGGTCATGCACTCCTCCCACCTCCAAGCGACTTCAAAGAAACCAACCTCCACAGACAGCAATGGAGACAGGTGCAGCATCTTGCCAACACTTTCTGGAGCAGATGGAGGCGTGAATACCTTGCAACACTTCAAAGCCGAAGCAAATGGCAAGAGGAACGCCAAAATCTAAGAGAGGGAGATGTGGTCCTTCTTAAGGATGCTCAAGTCAAGCGCAATGAATGGCCTATGGCTTTTGTAACCAACTGTTCTGACTCTTTTGTCACTGCTGATGAAAATCGTGAACTAAAAGTTGCAAGGAACGGGACAATCAAGAAATTCCTCAGACCTATATCAGAAACAGTTCTTCTCACACCAACAGAGGACTGATACTGTGTGGGGTCTGTTTATGTGATCATTCCCTTTATCTCAGTTGGTTATATAGTGGCATCTAAACAATACCAGGCGGGGAGTGTCATGGCATGTTATTTCTTAGCACCATCTTGTGGCAGTTTGGTGTAACAGCGAAGAACATTGATGACTGTGAGCTGTTTTCTTAGTGGTTGGTTTAGATCATGTGACTCTTGGGTTAGAGATTAACCAGGAAATAACTGCAGTGTTCCAGATTCTTTCCATGCGGTTGGCCAAGAGGTCTCTTCTCTCTGTTTCCTTTACGTTTTGTGCCTTGGAAAGGCTTATATATATATATATATATATATATATATATATATATATATATATATATATATATATATATATATATATATATATATATATATATATATATATATATATATATATATATATATATATATATATATATATATATATATATATATATATTTATATATATAAATTCATAAGTTTTAGTTTAAAAACAAACTATTCTACAGTGATGGCAATTTGTTAACAACAATAACACTATGCAGAGCTGAATGTAGCCTTTTTTAATATGTGCTCAGAGAATATTTGTAAACAATGGAAATTCATGTGTGTTTATTTTGAGAATTTTTTTTACAAAAGACATTTGTAATCTTTGCATGTTTCAGTTTACAAAAGAAAGACAAAGAACATAACATAACAGTAAAACTCTCAACATCTGCCCCTTTTCTGACTGTTAGCTATCTGTCAGTGTTGCGTAGATGGAACACGCATCTAGGACAGAATACAATGGTACATTTCTTTCCATGTTTGTGGATAACAAGGTCCTTAACCCCCATGTGTAGGGCCTGTGACCTACCAGAGCAGACTGGGGCTCAAATAAACTGGACAAGGCTGCGAAATTAGTGCTTGTGATGCAGAAGGTCTAGCTGAGGCAACCTCAGCTCTACCAGCACAATCTCTAAGCTCTATACATTTTCCATCACAAGCCCCATCTGCAGGAGAGAAGATGCTCATCACACCAGGAAAAAAAAAAAAAAAAAAAAAATGCCATGAAAGGCCCAACAGCACTGCTGACAGAGAGAGATAATAGAAGGACACATTTGCTGCCTGCGCTCACTGCTATCACAAAGGCTGAGATCCAGATCTTGCTGCATTACCATTCTGCCTGTAAGCAAGACACTTAATAGCAGATCGCCCTACTGCTGCTCCTCTAATTATTGACCTGCTTTCTTTTTTGGATAAAAATCATTGCCTGAATTTCACAAATGAGTAATTCAAAATGTTACTTTACAGCTAACCACAGCTCTAAATGTACAATATGGAAGACACACAGTGTTTAATCTAAGAGATAGGGCTGCACAAAATTCACAATTGTCGATTATTCCCTTGAAATTGTAATTGAGATTATTAATTATGATTATCACAATTTACATTCAATGATGTTTTGAATAGCTTTATACCATTGTTTGAAGCAACTGCATGCCATATTGTTATATCAAAATAAACAAGCTGAAAACACTCTTCCCTTCTATAAAAAAATGCATGTTATTATAAATGTTATACTAAAACTAAAATTAAAACAATGGGGGGGAAAAAACCTTAACATAACCTGTAGAAAGAAAAAAACATTAAGCACAGAATAATGTAAGTGGACATTTTGATTACATAACCTGAATGATTACATAATTGTGGCATCCGTAATTGAAAACACGATTACAAATTCAATTAATTGTGCAGCCGTACTATGAGATCACTCATTTGGCAAGAGGAGAACTGGCCCACCTGCTGCAAGGTTTTTTTTATTATTATTTCTGTCACCTGATGGAGCTTGGGTTGCTTGCCACTGTCGCCTTTGGCTTGCTTAGTCAGTGTTTAAAAGAATATTTAAAAGAATATTCAGTAATATTTGACTACACAGACACTCAGATGAGAACAAAACTTGAACTGATTAAATTACACTATTGTGATTTCAGAGCTGATTTCAGAGCTATTTACAGCAGAATTTTAAATTTGTCTCATATTTGATAGCTTGCATCACTGATTCAGTTATTTTTCTGTTTATTAAGCTGCTTTTAAAAAAAATACAAATAAAATAAAGCGCTATAATACATTTGAACTAAAGTGCTAAAGGTGACCTGACTTTGCAAGGCTAATCTCTGCCCGATTCCTAATTATTTTTTGAGAAAGCTAAAAAAAGATTGATCATCAGTATTATAGGAAAACATCCATCAAAATACCTATACATAGGATATGCTTATAAGTTGCTCTTTCATAGCCAAGGACACTTAATGGAGTTGTCATTTGTATCTATTTTAATTATAGAAAAATAACTTTGATGATATCCACATTAATTGTATAGTTTTGTGCTTTTTTTGTCTAAGTTGATTTTAGAATCTGATAAAAAATGTTCAGAGTGAAATTGCTGACTAATTGCAGACTTTGGTATGCTGGCAAAGAAAGACAGAATGGTCTGAGACATTGACGCTGATGTGTGATTTCAGGGTCTTTTTCCTCAAGAGACAAATGGGCTATTCACCAAAAAATAAATCCTCATTTAGCTCAAAACCTGTTTGACTTTCTTCTGCAGAACACAGAAGATATGTTTTATTTGTTCATCCAATGAAAGTCATGTGGTCCAGTGTTGTCAATGGGGTCTTTCGAAATTCTTACAAGTTTGGAATGACATAAGAATGAGTAAATGACAGTATATTCAAAAGGTTCAAAATCACACTCCTTTTAATCCCACTAATGCCTACGACAAATAAGTAAGAGCTACTGTATCATTTGAGATTTTCTTTTTTCGGGTTCAGATGAAACAAATCATGTATGCATCTCTTAAAACAAGAATTTCCGTTACGGTTTTCTTGAGCTCCTCCAGTGCCAAAGCTTGTTAGATTGCTCAAATCCATTCAGGTCACAATCACAGACCTCACACACAGGAAACTGGGGTGTGGGAGAGGGCAGATCTTCACAAACAAAACACACTCCCATAGAGACCGCCTTAGACCCTCCAGGGGAGGTTGAGCGGTACCTTTAGCTCCCTGCAACAAGCGGCAAGTGCTCCCTGATGTAATATTTCAAAGAAAAAGTGGAGGAAAGTAGGCTTGTAACTTATAGCAACCAAGAGCCAATTAGAGAGCAGAGGAGGCAGTGCAGCCATGACAATGAGGCAGCAGCAAGACTGCCTCCAACAGCAAACAAAGCAAAAGCATGGTTATGTTACTGTATACAGTGATAATCATTGACCATACCAGATGGAAATACAAGTCAGTAAAAATATAAAGCAAAATATATGCAAAGAACATTAAATGATGAGAAATTAGCCATATTAGGGAAAATATGGAACTGTAATATATATTACCACTAGGGTAAGATTTAAAAATATACATATAATTAAAGCTGCAAGCAGCGATGAAAGGGCTCTCGCACACGGGAGCACCGCCACCCGGTGGCCTCGGGAAAACAGCCAATAGTGGGCGGCATGCATTTAAGCCGGTAAATATAGGAGAAATATGGCAAAGTCACTACAATGTGCCACATTTCCTGCTGCCAGCAGGTGGCACTTTGACTATAACTGAATATTGGCATGTAGATGTGTTCAGGACAGGACTCTTATCAAACATGTAAAGTTTGGGCCAGATCGTACATTGTATGCCTGAGTTACAACAGCTTTCTCTTTCATGGCGAAACATCAGATTTTGTCAGGCCGCGACGGACACGCCCTTCAGCGAAAACTCAAGATCTTCTCAGTTTAACATCACCAAGGCCTTAAGATTAGACTGACCTAATATGTTGTTGTTCTGGTTAAATTTCAATGAGGAGTTAATTACAGTGTACAGCATGACATTTCCTGTTGCCTGCAGGTGGCGCTATGACTGTCACTGAATATTGGCGTGTAGATGTGTTCAGGTCCAGACTCTTATCCAACATGTTAAGTCTGGGGCAGATCGGACATTGTATGCCCGAGTTACAACAACTTCCTGTTTCATGGCGAAACATCGAACTTTGTCAGGCCGCCACGGACACGCCCTCCAGGGAAAAACTCAAGATCTTCACAATTTAACGTCACAAAGGCCTTTAGATTAGACTGTGCAAATATGATGATGATCTGATTAAATCTCGTTAAGATCTCGTTAAGATAAGTTCGTTAACGTGTGGAAATGGCAAAATTTGCAACAATATTGCAAAGAATATTAAAAATATCTCACTTCCTGTTGGTTTTCAGATTTCGTACCAGGAGACTTTTTTGTAGGCATTGGGCTGTTACATGCGTCTACCAAATTTCATACCTGTATGTGAAACGTAGCGGGAGGGGCACTTCGTTGAAATGTTGTAGGTGGCGCTATCGAGCCATTTTGCCACGCCTAATTCTGAAACCCATATCAGACGTAAATTTTCACCACTTTTGACGCGTGTGCAAAGTTTCATGAGTTTTATGAGCATGCATTAAACTGATCAAAAGTGACAGTAAAGATGTTTGCAGTACTGTTAAATAAATGCTGTTTTTTAAACTTTCTATTCATCAAAGAATCCAGTTTTTGCAGCACAACTGTTTTAACACTGATAATAATAAATGCACCAAATCAACATCATAGACTGATTTCTGAAGAAACGTGTGACTGAAGTCTGGAGTTGATACATTTCATTATAAAATATATTATAATAGAAAGCAGTTATATTAGATTGTAATAATATTTCTGTTTTACTGTATTTTTGATCAAATAAATGCAGCACCTATATTTACACCTTCACATCTTTTTGGAAAATAAACCACAATATAGAGCAAAACAAGTGAAACATTACCCATTCTAACTCATACTTCAAATTCTCACAAACAAAATCGCATCTATGCCAGCCAGCTTAATAGCACTACGTTAGTCACAACATTTTTTTTAAAAGTTCTCAAAGCGTAAAAACACATACAAGATCAACATAAACAGTCATAATGCAAGGTATAGTGACAATGCAGCAGTGACCGGCAGTCAACTGGCTTTGGTAGCCATTGGGCCATCTTTATCAGTAAATCCTGTAATATATAATATGTCAGACCAGCTGATATAAACAAAACCTCAGCAGTAACTACACAACTGGACACTCACATATTAGGTCTGAGTGCTGCATGAGAGTACGAGAGATAACAGACAAGGACGAGAGAATCACCTTTGTCACCTTTGCAGCCCTGCCAGCATTATCCATTCATCATCCTCTATCCCCTATCAAAGGCACCTATCTTCTCCAACCAAACACGCATGCAAGCGGATAAACGGATAAACAGATGTACCTGTAAGGGATCCAGTCAGATGAGTGTTTGGAGCTCATATCTGAGCGTGTTGAACGGATTTCGAGTGAAGCGGTGTAGGACAGCAGCAACGATGCCAACAACAGAGCCCATGCAGCCCAACCATCCCCTGCACTTCGGTCTCCGCTATCTACAGATCTAGTGTCTCTTCCATTCACACAACCCCTGCCTGCAGTCTGCAACGGATCCTTTTCATCATGAGCCGGACTTAGCTGCCTTGCTGTGAATCCAGTTCCCTTGTCATGTGACGTTTGTTCACAATCCCTCGTGTTTTATATTCTTGCGTTCACCTGCACTGCATGTCTCTCGTCATCGTCTTATATCCTGCTCTGTATACTGTGGCTCTTGCTCTCCTCAACTGCGCCTTGTACCGACTGCCTTCATCCCTCCCCTCTCTCTCTCGCTCTCTCTCATTTGCTCTCTCTTTCAGACCACTGTCATTATAACCTTACACACAGCACACACACAAAGAAGGGGAGAACATATAAGAGTGAATCCCTTTTGTCTAGCTGCTTTGATGTTCGTCACGATGCTCTGCTGGTTCATCACACACACACACACACACACACACGCACACAGATATACACACCAGGCTCTGAAAAGCGGGAGCCTCAAATGTGTTTTCTGAACCATGATTTATTCATCCCTTCATTCAGCGCTGGGCTCATTAACATGGGACAGAGCAGAGCAGTTGTAATTGTCTTTGATTTAACATGCTGAATCCAAACTCAGCACACCATTTTGTCTTTGTTTATTGGCTTTCCTCTTTTTTTAGTCCCTTTGGTACTTCACTCAACTAAATGAGGGTCTGACTTCATATACATATTTTAATATTACCATTATCACACCGCCTTCATTAACTGCCCCAAAGAACAAAGATATATGAGCTCATCACTATTGTGGATGTTGTATTTTAATGCTAAAATGTCAAAATGATATTCAGAATTCAAGAACGCTACATGACTTTAAATTTAAGCAAAAATAATGCAACATAATTCCTTTAATCTGAAAATATAATAAATGAAAAATTATTTTCTTCAGCCTCCTGTATGGTTTTAAATGATTTGTCCTTCCATATTTGTCTCAAGCGCACTCCTGCGAGCCGTCATGTTTCTCTTTAACATCCTTAAGCAGCCTGAAGCGCATTCTGCTTTACTGTATATCAGCTTTCTCATCTTTCCTCTGGACTCCCTCATCTTTCTTAGTGTCACACTTAGTCATGTTGATTTAGCACACACTCTTCCTTGACCAATAAAATGCTCCTGGTGCTTTGTGTGTGTGTTGATTTTGCTGTTTATATGAACCAGAATATAAGTAATCAACAAGGAAACAAGTAAAACTGGAGCACATTATTTCAGGAAAGAACCACATCCACATCTCAACTTATTCTGGCCAAAAACTGCCTGCTCAGACAGGAAGAGTATGATGTATGACATGTAAAGTGATCAATCACAATTTGTTTAAGGTACATTTTATGCGATTTAAAGCATTACAAATATTTTAAAAGTATGGCATTGGAAGGAAATGAAAAATCACCCTATATATTTTTTAAATGCATGTTATTGATGTATTGTGAATGATTCATCCACATGTACATTTCATTTTTTGGTGACGTCGTAATTTTTCATCAAAATGTCATAACTGGATCTATTCAGGTGAAAAAGACTTCTCCTGTAAAATGATTGGTGAAGAACATGATGCAGGGCAACAACTAGCTGTGTGATAGAGCCTATAGAATGCAGTTAGAATGCCCCTAAAATTCAAGATATCAAGGTAAAATTGCCCCTGTTTTTGTCTCATATTTATATCATGATATAGTTAAGCACTTTACGAGTAACAAACGCAATATCGCACAAGTGATGTTTCTTAATAGCAGTGCAAATGTGTTATTGATTTAATACAACAGTTCAATAAACAAGTTAATATTGTGTTATATTTAAGACACAATGTTGTCTGCTTTTGCTCAATTTTGCCAACGAAAATATTACCTATAAAGCCAGAGCAGAACTGTTGTGCGTCTCTGAGCAACACACAGTGGTGTTTAATTTCTGAATGAATCCACGCTTTGAGCGAAACAATCAGGTGGAACCAATAATTTAACAGCCCATTCATAAAGAAAGTCAGACTGGTAACGCGAAGGTTGCGGGTTCAATTCTCAATACTGGCAGGAAATGACTGAGGTGCCCTTAATCCCCAATTGCTCCCCAGGCGCCACAGCAAAATGGCTGCCCACTGCTCTAGGTGTGTGTGTCCGTGTTCACTACTCACCAGGGATGGAACGGTATGAAAATTTCATATCACGATTGACCCAAATTATCATGATTATCAATATTATGACGGTTTTGTTCAAATGAGATAAAAGTGTTCAAAAAGAACAGATGCACACACTGAAAACATTTCAACAAGTTTTATATTTGAAAATCAACAAACAACAAATAAAACAAGCAGCTCTATGCACTTTAAGCAAGATTCTATTCTGTGGGATTTCCTTCCTTATAATGGCCGTCGTCAACAGCAACGCATTATAACACAGCACACATCCATGTATCACAACGGACGCACTCTCTCGTTTCATTCAAATGCAACTTGTGTCTTGCGTCTCTGTTTTTGAGTGTATTGAAAATGAAATCAGAGGACTTTACTATTAATACTACTATAATGATTATTATAACTTGTGATCATCTTGTCTGGATGATAGTTTTTTACACTGTACAAAATGGATTTATAAACAGGTAAGATTTAAAACATTAATCTCAATTCAATATGTCTCAATTATTTATGTGGTAAAGAAAACCTGTGTAATAACTACAATGAATATACATCATTATCCCTTAAATGTCACCCTAGTCTTGTCTGAACTTGTTCGTTCGTCTTTGGCTCAAAGCCACTTGCTGCAAACTTTTCTTTGTGGAAGCTTCACGTTAATTTCAAGTGAGTGAGAGAAAATATTTTAACTCAAAACTTTGCGTCCAATTATTTCCCATTGGTATTGAGGTCAAAGTCCACTTGCCTTGCGTTCGCTATACAACAGTGGGTGGTCACGAAAACGACTCGGCAGATTTGAAGCGTTTGTCCCTATAGCAGCGACTTTATTTTTGCATGTTCTGCAGACAGGGTGACCATACTTGATTGAGTTTCCCTCAGGACTTTTGTAAAAGCCAAAATATGACCACACCTCAGATTTGGTCCTTTTAGAAGGCTGAAACTCCATTTCTTCTCATTCAAAAAACAACATTGCACGCTGCGCCTGCACCAGAATGACGCTGGCTGGACAGGATTGACCACGAGTTTTCAAAATCGTGATAATCAAACACGGTTTTAATGATAATTAAATTTAAAAAACGATATTGCTAACCGGCAGTAAGCTCTCACTTCACCTTATGCCACAAAACATTTTTTTTCTTCCTTGATATTTAATTAAATAGTAATAGTACACTTTTAACAACTAATAAGAGCTGTATTTTTACTAAATATTATTATAATAATATTATTTACTAAATATACACTAACTTTTGTCTTCCAAGTGGATGTCATCGATCACGCTCAGCAGTTTACATACGCACTGCAGGATGGAAACTCCGCGTCATATTGAGATTGAGGACCCCCGGTCAGATTTATGTCTCCTGTGTGGGCACATTTTGGTTTTCCAGTGGAGTACAATAATGTAAATCGTGTCATAGACAAAACGCACATTGTCTGTCGTAAGTGTTTCACAAAAGTTGCTCATACGACAGGAAACACTTCTAACATTCAAGCGCATCCGGAGACATTATCCCAACATTGATGATAGCAGCACCGACTGCATTTTAGTCAGAATGTGTTGCCTCAACTTTACAACAAAGTGAAAGCCAAACTGGTGGAGGACCTGAGCAATGCAAAATTCATTGCTTTAACTACAGATAGGTGGACCTCCCGTCCTTCATCATGATCACGGTGCACTATATTACCAACAACTGGGTGACAATTGCAAATCCCGTATTTATTTAATTTTAGTTTACTCAGGTATGCTAACTGCTCTAAAGAAAGCCAACGTATAAAAGTTAATAAAGATAAAGTTAATAAGTTAAATTATTGTTGTTGTTATTATTAAGTTAAAAGTGAATCTAGTGTTATTATTGCTGGCGCCCTGCCATGAACAAATAATGAAAATTTTATACAAATAAAATGAAATGATTTATCTTTTTGAACCCTGAAAAACAGTGTAATATTAGGCCTAAATTAGGTTGTCAAATTAGGCCTGGCTACGGTAAACTTCCTCGCAATGTGATGTAGAGCACAATGTTAAAATTCAATGTGTCAGTGAGAGAGAGTGAATCTGTGGTATTAGTTTCAATTTTCTCTCGTGCGGTCTCATAGAAGGAGCTCTAACCGCACTAAGAAACTAATTTCCCAAAGGCAGCTTTGTATTCCTTGTTATCGAAATATGAGACCATCAACACTTATAAAAATATATCTGATTTCAAACATTTAACTAATTAAAAAAAAGGAACTCAAATCAATGCAATTATTTTGACTTGGGCACCATTTTCATTCAGAAAGGAAGTCACTGGTATTTTGCTTTCAGACAAAAGAACTAAAGCTAAAGATCAGCAGAACATTTGGCCTGCTCTCAGCTGGAAACTGATACTATCACGTCACATATTCGGTGGCCAAAGTTGTTCGTCAGACCTGCAAACCGCCCCTGCAGGGGAACCGAGGTCAACATACTTCCTAGCAGCGGTCAAAAACAGCAAACACGGTGGGATGTTGCTGTATCATACGCACTCCGCTACGCATCAGCAGAGGGAGAGCAGGTGGAAAAGCAGCATGGCTGGTAAATATTTGATGGTACTGCAAGCCGTTTGAAGTCACACTACACCGAGCTCATCGCATGGGCAGATCCATTAGTGAAACCTATGGCCACCGTGCGTAAAATTATGTAGCCTATCATCAAGCTGTGCTAACAGCATGCACACACCGCTAACTCGATTGGCCAAGTCCCAAAGAGAGTCAATATAGTATGACACTGGCACAAATGCTAAGTAGTTATTGGCTTTTTTGATGCACTGCAGCGCTTCAGTGTTGAGAAGAGCTATGACAGGGGGTCTCTGTGTAGCATGGGGCTAGCAAGCATTGCCAAGGCCGGCGTGCGGGCAGCTGCAGAGCCACAGTATGAAGAGCTTTGTTAATAATGCAGAGACTGCATTAGCCATGCAGGTCACGTGGTGCCAACGGTCGCTGATGAATGAACATAAATCTACACCGCTTTGTGTGTGGGCGAGTATGTTCATGTAAGATCTTTCTTTATTATTCTAATCAAATGACACTGTCATTGACATTGAGTATGTGTGCAGCAAACCGTTTTTATGCTATTTTGACTGTCAAATGGCAAGTTAATTATAAAAAAAAAAAAAACATTTCACATAGTCTGGCCTCGCAGCTTTGGCTACCAATTAAATTTAGGATTCATATTAAGATTTTGCACTCTTTTTTACATTCAAAATTTAAAAGAAAGTATAGTATGATCATATAGTATGATGATAATAATAATGATAATAATAATGATGATAATAATAATAATAATAATAATAATATCATGCGGTTCTGTGGTCTTCTTGGATCTGCAGACCAATGATTTGAAATAAGATGGTAACGGTGCAGAAGGACAGAATATATAGGGAGGTGAATAGTCTTTCTCACTCATCTTGATGCTAGTGAAGTGATTTTGCAGGCAGCACATCTGACGCCACATCCTGACTTCCCCTTTGATTACATTATATATTCCTGCTTCTGCACACTATCTTAAACCAATCCCAAGGAATTCATTTTTAATTGGGGGATCAATTGATGTTTCATTCGTTCCTAGGTTGCGTTTTTTTTTTTGAGCTCAGGGACGAAGATTCACAATATTACGTTCAAATCACAAGAAATCAATACAAAAGTAAAACTAAACCTCCATGATACTCTTCGAGGCTTTCTATCTCCTTGTTTTATGTCAATGGCTTAGAGATTTAAGCTGAAACTGGATCACAGAAGCCCAAGCCATTTCAAGGCCATCAGTTCAACCTGATGACCTCTTCATTAAAAAACAGTCAGACGGCAGGGGTTCTCAATGAGAATACAGACCTTTTGTCATTACGGCCACAATTGTGAGGATAAATATTTACTGACATCTAATTGAGATTGCATTAGCAGTGGCTGGAAATCCCAACTGGGCAGCTGGGCAGTTTGTAGAGGAGGGTCTATGCAAACAGAGGAGTCTTTATTCCAAACGGAGGAGTAAATCTTTATGTGGTGAAGAGTGGTGAGATGTGGAAAGGCAAAGAGGAAGTACGAGAAATGTTGGCTGATGGTCTGCATCGATTTCCCCAGACGGAAATAACAGCTCACGCCTGAACAGACTGATCTATAGGGTGACATTTAGATCTCATTCACAGATTACTCATGTCAAAAGAGACAGACACTGGAGGTGTAAGCAATAAAAAAAATACAAAACCCATAAAAAGAAAGTACTTCAGTATTTCCAATTATTCCGCACTCTAAACTAGATGACAGATTCATGCTCATAAGGTCACGGTTTGTTTAGCATGGTTGCATTAGCTTCTTCTGATAACTACATAGTCTGGCAGCAAAAAGCATCTTTCTGCATTGACGAATATACATAAGTATCAATAACGTCTGCTGAAATCAAACATTTTGCAATGTTGATATTTTAGCCAGTACCTGATTTGTTTTACCAGGGCTCTTAAAGCTGCACTATGTAACATTTTTGCAGTAAAATATCCTAAAACCACTAGGCCAGTGTTATATATTTTGTTCAGTTGAGTACTTAAAATATCCAAAATGTTTCCAACTATTTGTAAATCGTAAGAAAATTGCTATTTTAACCAAGGAACCGGGACGTCTGAGGGAATCGCCTGTCAATTGCGTCATATCTGCATTACCCTCGGTTTCCGGTTTTATTTTGTAAAAACGCTTTACTCTTACTGCAGTGTGCAACAAGTGTCATAGCAGCTGCCGAGCGAACGCACAGAGTAACGTCACAACATCATTTTCAACACACTCAAATGTATCTAATGTGATGAACAGAGCTGCGTTACCTCATACTCATGACCGGAAAAGCGGAAATGGCGCCGGCACTGTGGCATAATAAAAGATCCACTGCTCGCGAGGCGTGTTACGCAATCACTCCCACAACACTCTGTCCTGCTCCGCTTCATACTACAGTAACGTTAATAAATCGCATCCATGAACATGATTTCTGCCCGAATCCTATCCCGATTCTTTTCCACCGGCTGTGAGGTGAAGACCACATGTCCCAAGATTCTGTGCTCAAACTTGGCGTCAAACTACGCCTTTGTTTTGAATAAGCGACCTCTAGCGGACGGAAAAGTTACATAGTGCACCTTTAAACTGCCATGTAAATAGCGAATCCACCATGGTGAAAGCACAACTGGCTTTTAAAGGGAATGGGAGATGAGATTCTGATTGGTTTATTGCATGTTACACCTAAAACACACCCATGACTCATTAAGAGAATAGGGACAACCCTTTTGGGCCATACACCTGGCACACCAACTGGTTTTTCTGTTGTTAAAGGCCACTATTTTTGAAAATAGGCCAACTCCCCTAGAGTTAAACAGTTGAGTTTTACCGTTTTAAAATCCATTCAGCCGATCTGCGGGTCTGGCAGTAGCACTTTTAGCATAGATCATTGAATCGGATTAGACTGTTAGCATCTCGCTCAAAATTGACCAAAGAGTTTTGATATTTTTCCTATTTAAAACTTGACTCTTCTGTAGTTACATCGTGTACTAAGACCGACGGAAAATGAAAAGTGGCAATTTTCTAGGCTGATATGTCTAGGAACTATACTCTCATTCCTGCGTAATAATCCAGGAACTTTGCTGCCGTACCATGGGTGCAGCAGGCGCAATGATATTACGCAGCGCCTGAAAATAGTCCCCAGCTAGGTAACTTCCAATGTGACCGGCATTAAGTTTGTGTAGTTGCAGAGTTGCAGCCGGCAAATTAGGTAGTGGATTTACCTGTGCGATTAGCCATGGTTCTGTGCGTTGTACAGGTTCCAATCTGCTCTTCTCCTCCCTTCTGCCCCAGTCTGTTCAGCCACACTTTCTTGCCTTTCATGTTCTAGAAGCTCATCTTCAGTGTATTCCGGTTCAAATAGATACAGGTCAGGATCTGCACCAAAGTAAATATCTTCTGAATTGTCTCTCACAAATGTCTCCATAGTTACAAGGCACGCTCTCTGTGCAAGCAGGTTGTCACATTGGTTATGTTGATGGAAGTTAGCTTATTTTCGGCGCTGTGTAATATCATTGCGCCGCTGCACCCATAGTACGGCAGCAAAGTTCCTTGATTATTATGCAGGAATGAGAGTATCGTTCCTAGCCATACTGGCCTAGAAAATCGAAACTTTTCATTTTCCGTCGATCTTAGTACACAATGTAACTACAGAAAAGTCAAGTTTTAAATAGGAAAAATATCGAAACTCTTTGGTCATTTTTTTTGAGCGAGATGCTAACGATCTAATCAGATTCAATGATCTATGCTAAAAGTGCTACCGCCAGACCCCGAGATCACAAGTTCAAGTTAAACCTCAAATTCCTTTTTGTCAACAATTTTCTATATGCTACAGTACTACAAAACCTTCTGCAGGGCACTTGATTTCATTTAAAAAATATTATTAGAGGAATTGAATCATTAAATTATACTTATTCAAAAGAAAATACATGAGGTTTTGCTTGAATCAAAAGAATTTTATCTTTAATACCATTCACTATTAAAATTAATAACAGCCACGCAGCTGCCATTGAAATGAATGAGAATGCCAACAAATACTTCAAAGATGATTTACTAAAACCTATACATTTTTAAAAGAAACCGTTTCCTAACAGAAAGAAATCTCTTAATTTTCTCTTTTATAAGGCTTCACAACTTTTTTCAGTCATTACTTTCTTTACAACACACAGTCTTCTTAAAAAAGAAAAATCTGAGCTTTCCTGAAGGTCCATATTCCACACGCTACAAGTTCAACAAGTTTGCAAAAGCTCTGGTGACATTTATACCATTTTAATATTTGTTTTTTATAATAACTGCTAATGCATTTAATGTGTGATGTGCATACTATGGTTATTTTGTCAACACTGTAAGATTTTCTGTCTGGCTGGTGACAATTCAACAAAAGGTCTCCATTAGCTCTCTTAATGAGGCCAAGTCTATCCCAAAACACACGCTCCCTCATTTATTTCATTTAGTGGAGCAGAGTTTCAGGTTAATTTGCCCAGATTAGAAACATGCTTCAGCTCTGGAGATTGCTATGACATGGCTAATAAGACAGAGATGTTCCTTAGGGAAGTGAGTATGATCAGACTATTCACTATTACACTTCATGTAAATCCTGTCATCATTCACTGACCGTCATGTGGTTCCAAATTCGCATGACCAATAAATTGTGGCTCTCATATCCAATTTGCTTTTCTACAAAGTGCATTGTGATTGATAATGTGACATGCAAAAGCAAAAGTCGGCATCTGTCTGGAAAAATGTATTCTCACCAAGACTGCATTTGATTAAAAATACACTAAAAACAGTAATATTGTGAATTACAGTATTACAAATTAAATGATGTACTTTAAAAAAATCTGAATGATTTCTGAAGGATCATGTGACACTGAAGACTGGCGTAATGGCTGCAGACAATTCAGCTTTGCCATCGCAGTCTAACAGACATCTAACATCTTCCAACACATGCTTCCTCTACCTGTGATCTCTCTGTAACCAAAGTGCACAATTGCACGGACGCATGATTTGAATGTTGAGAAGGATCATTGGTGCCATTTGTTCTGAGCTGATTTTCAGAGAAGGCCATGGAGATTTCAGGTGATGTACAGGCTAAAGACCCAATGAAATGGATGCCAAGCTAAAGCAGTGCTGACCCCTCCCAGGCAAGTAATGAACATACACAAAAACAAATATTTCAGTACAGTAGATCAGACAAGAGGAAGAGGCACACAAGGATAGCTAGAACCTCAGGGTTAATGACTGCGCACAAGCACTCGCCCTATTTCTGCATCAGAACTTATGTAACGTGTATGAATGAGTGTTTATGCTTAACGGCAAGTATGATGCCATGAACTCTTATGGCCGGACGACATCCATTCATGCTAATGAGGGGTGAAGCAAAAATAAAAATTCTAATGTTGATTTGGTGCTTTAGAATCATTTCTTAATATTATCAATATCAATGTTGAAAATGTGGTGTGCTGCTTAATATTTTTGTGGAAACCATGATACATTTTTCAGGTTTCTTTTATTAAATAGAAAGTTCAGTCAAAAGCATTTATTTGAAATAGAAATCTTTCATAAAATTGTAAAATGTCTTTACTGTCACTTTTGATCAATTTAATGCATCCTTGCTGAATAAAACTATTAATTTCTTTAAAAAGGGTTAGGGTTAACCCTAACCTCAAAGTTTTGAAGTGTAGTGTATTTTCATGAACAAAGACCCATTTATACATTAAAAATGTATATATTTATTTCTTAATATTATCATTTTGTATTTATTTATTTATATATATATATATATATATATATATATATATATATATATATATATATATATATATATATATATATATATATATATATATATATATATATATATATATATATATATATATATATAAATAAAACCCACACACACACACACACACTCACATAATGGATTATTAGGAACTCTAGCATTTCTAGAGTTTACAAAGAATGGTGTGAAAAGGGAAAAACATCCAGTATGCGGCAGTCCTGTGGGCGAAAATGCCTTGTTGATGCTAGAGGTCAGAGGAGAATGGGCCGACTGATTCAAGCTGATAGAAGAGCAACTTTGACTGAAATAAACCACTCGTTACAACCGAGGTATGCAGCAAAGCATTTGTGAAGCCACAACACGCACAACCTTGAGGCGGATGGGCTACAACAGCAGAAGACCCCACCGGGTACCACTCATCTCCACTACAAATAGGAAAAAGAGGCTACAATTGGACAGTTGAAGACTGGAAAAATGTTGCCTGGTCTGATGAGTCTCGATTTCTGTTGAGACATTCAGATGGTAGAGTCAGAATTTGGCGTAAACAGAATGAGAACATGGATCCATCATGCCTTGTTACCACTGTGCAGGCTGGTGGTGGTGGTGTAATGGTGTGGGGGATGTTTTCTTGGCACACTTTAGGCCCCTTAGTGCCAATTGGGCATCGTTTAAATGCCACGGCCTACCTGAGCATTGTTTCTGACCATGTCCATCCCTTTATGACCAGCATGTACCCATCCTCTGATGGCTACTTCCAGCAGGATAATGCACCATGTCACAAAGCTTGAATCATTTCAAATTGGTTTCTTGAACATGACAATGAGTTCACTGTACTAAAATTGCCCCCACAGTCACCAGATCTCAACCCAATAGAGCATCTTTGGGATGTGGTGGAACGGGAGCTTCGCGCCCTGGATGTGCATCCCACAAATCTCCATCAACTGCAAGATGCTATCCTATCAATATGGGCCAACATTTCTAAAGAATGCTTTCAGCAACTTGTTGAATCAATGCCACGTAGAATTAAGGCAGTTCTGAAGGCGAAAGGGGGTCAAACACAGTATTAGTATGGTGTTCCTAATAATCCTTTAGGTAAGTGTATTTCAAATGTTTATTTCTTTTCATTTTGATGATTATAATTGACAACTAAGGAAAATCCTAAATTCAGTATCTCAGAAAATTAGAATATTACTTAAGACCAATACAAAGAAAGGATTTTTAGAAATCTTGGCCAACTGAAAAGTATGAACATGAAAAGTATGAGCATGTACAGCACTCAATACTTAGTTGGGGCTCCTTTTGCCTGAATTACTGCAGCAATGCGGCGTGGCATGGAGTCGATCAGTCTGTGGCACTGCTCAGGTGTTATGAGAGCCCAGGTTGCTCTGATAGTGGCTTATAATATTTATATATATATACACTCACCTAAAGGATTATTAGGAACACCATACTAATACTGTGTTTGACCCCCTTTCGCCTTTAGAACTGCCTTAATTCTACGTGGCATTGATTCAACAAGGTGCTGAAAGCATTCTTTAGAAATGTTGGCCCATATTGATAGGATAGCATCTTGCAGTTGATGGAGATTTGTGGGATGCACATCCAGGGCACGAAGCTCCCGTTCCACCACATCCCAAAGATGCTCTATTGGGTTGAGATCTGGTGACTGTGGGGGCCATTTTAGTACAGTGAACTCATTGTCATGTTCAAGAAACCAATTTGAAATGATTCGAGCTTTGTGACATGGTGCATTATCCTGCTGGAAGTAGCCATCAGAGGATGGGTACATGGTGGTCATAAAGGGATGGACATGGTCAGAAACAATGCTCAGGTAGGCCGTGGCATTTAAACGATGCCCAATTGGCACTAAGGGGCCTAAAGTGTGCCAAGAAAACATCCCCCACACCATTACACCACCACCACCAGCCTGCACAGTGGTAACAAGGCATGATGGATCCATGTTCTCATTCTGTTTACGCCAAATTCTGACTCTACCATCTGAATGTCATAAACAGAGATCGAGACTCATCAGACCAGGCAACATTTTTCCAGTCTTCAACTGTCCAATTTTGGTGAGCTCGTGCAAATTGTAGCCTCTTTTTCCTATTTGTAGTGGAGATGAGTGGTACCCGGTGGGGTCTTCTGCTGTTGTAGCCCATCCGCCTCAAGGTTGTGCGTGTTGTGGCTTCACAAATGCTTTGCTGCATACCTCAGTTGTAACGAGTGGTTATTTCAGTCAAAGTTGCTCTTCTATCAGCTTGAATCAGTCGGCCCATTCTCCTCTGACCTCTAGCATCAACAAGGCATTTTCGCCCACAGGACTGCCGCATACTGGATGTTTTTCCCTTTTCACACCATTCTTTGTAAACTCTAGAAATGGTTGTGCGTGAAAATCCCAGTAACTGAGCAGATTGTGAAATACTCAGACCGGCCCGTCTGGCACCAACAACCATGCCACGCTCAAAATTGCTTAAATCACCTTTCTTTCCCATTCTGACATACAGTTTGGAGTTCAGGAGATTGTCTTGACCAGGACCACACCCCTAAATGCATTGAAGCAACTGCCATGTGATTTGTTGATTAGATAATTGCATTAATGAGAAATTGAACAGGTGTTCCTAATAATCCTTTAGGTGAGTGTATATATATATTTATATATTTATATATTTATATATTTATATATTTATATTTATATATATTTATATTTATATATTTATATATTTATATTTATATATTTATATTTATATATATATATGTATGTATGTATGTATATGTTTATGTATATATATGTATGTATATGGACAAGAATTTTATATATGGACAAGAATGCCACAAACCGTGCTCAGATTTGCAAAGATATAAAAGTTTGCAATAAAAAGTCTGAGATTTAATCATAAAATCCGTTCTCATACTCATTTGATATAAACATTTCTCATCAAAATAGTCCAATAAAAAAAATAAGTTCTGTGCGATACTTTTTCTGTATGATGTCAACAACTGTCTGAATTTCATGAGAAACATCTGAGACAAAGCTGATTCTTCCAGTAAAAGAAACATAACTGAGACTCAATTAAGTCTCCTGAAGTATGAACGCAATAAAAATAATTCTGATTTAATTTAGTTTTGTCACACCTAACATCCTATTTCTAGTAGCTGGAAAAATTAACAAGTCAACTAAAACTGTAACAGTACTTGGCTTTCTTCTCTCATTCCAGTGTCCAGAATGCTCAGAATTGTAAATGACAGTTAATTTCCATTTCATCAAAGGAGCAGTGTAACACACAGCAGCTGTGGCAGTCGTGTAAAGCACAGGTGCATGAACCAGAAGGCGCAAGGTGATGCAACACTACTCTCCACACTTTTAAGCAACTCAGCCTCACTGCGGTCCACAATTACCCAGCTCCACTCCAGCACCAGCCTGAAATATGCGCATGCATTGAAAATGGTGTGAGGTTGAAAATGTCAGCATGGTCAAGCCACTGATGCAGTAGACCTGGAGAGATCCCATCTGTCATTCTGATAACTGAGAACTGTAGCAAAAGAGGACTAAACAATAGTTGGTTTTCCATACAAATGTGAAGCGAATATTTTCAATGTTTGCATAAAACATACAACTGCAAATGATGTGCATTTCCATCAAGTTGTTTGAGCGGATGACGGTGGTATTGGTAACCTAGTAACTGTAAATAAAACAAGGCATGCATAGATAATGGAGAACAGACTGCAATTAGTTATGATTGGGTAAGTTATAAATTTACTAGCAGTGCAGCTTGCAATCGGCAAATTATATGCCATGCGCAGAAGAAATGCAGATTTTTTGATGAAGGCACTAGCAGCAAGACGACGTCGTTGAGCCCCATACATATGGGAAAGACAACGGCAGCAGGATTTTTGGGAGGTCATGAAGTCCCAAAAAGTCAGCATGTTCCTTTAATTCGGCATTCACGAGTGCTTTAAAAACGATGTGCCAGGATATCAGTGTCTTGCATGGCATTGTTATCGTGGGCCCTCCAAATATACGTTAATAATTCTAGATACCTTAATATCCAAATTGTTTAGATTTTTAGAATGCATATTAGCTTCTTTTCCATCTACCAGTGCAATTCTACAATACTGCGTGTTTGCTGCGTGTAAATTTGATCTGGTTTTTCGCATTGATCATCTGCACAAGCAGCAGACGGGCTGAATAAAAATGCAAGTTCACTCTCTGGCAGGAGGTGGCGCTTATGGAACAGCAGAATACGCGGTTACCATGGTTACCCCTGTACACAAAGCAGAGCGACGCAAGCACGACTTTGTTTCTGCTCGTAACGGAGAGGAAAATAAGGCAACCAGTATTGACGTTTTCAAACAGCCATTCAGATTTTTGTATTCGCTTAAGTGTTTATCAAACAACTCCAAATATTTAAATACAGGGAGTGCAGAATTATTAGGCAAATGAGTATTTTGACCACATCATCCTCGTTATGCATGTTGTCTTACTCCAAGCTGTATAGGCTGGAAAGCCTACTACCAATTAAGCATATTAGGTGATGTGCATCTCTGTAATGAGAAGGGGTGTGGTCTAATGACATCAACACCCTATATCAGGTGTGCATAATTATTAGGCAACTTCCTTTCCTTTGGCAAAATGGGTCAAAAGAAGGACTTGACAGGCTCAGAAAAGTCAAAAATAGTGAGATATATTGCAGAGGGATGCAGCAGTCTTAAAATAGCCAAGCTTCTGAAGCGTGATCATCGAACAATCAAGCGTTTCATTCAAAATAGTCAACAGGGTCGCAAGAAGCGTGTGGAAAAACCAAGGCGCAAAATAACTGCCCGTGAACTGAGAAAAGTCAAGCGTGCAGCTGCCAAGATGCCACTTGCCACCAGTTTGGCCATATTTCAGAGCTGCAACATCACTGGAGTGCCCAAAAGCACAAGGTGTGCAATACTCAGAGACATGGCCAAGGTAAGAAAGGCAGAAAGTCGACCACCACTGAACAAGACACACAAGCTGAAACGTCAAGACTGGGCCAAGAAATATCTCAAGACTGATTTTTCTAAGGTTTTATGGACTGATGAAATGAGAGTGAGTCTTGATGGGCCAGATGGATGGGCCCGTGGCTGGATTGGTAAAGGGCAGAGAGCTCCAGTCCGACTCAGACGCCAGCAAGGTGGAGGTGGAGTACTGGTTTGGGCTGGTATCATCAAAGATGAGCTTGTGGGGCCTTTTCGGGTTGAGGATGGAGTCAAGCTCAACTCCCAGTCCTACTGCCAGTTTCTGGAAGACACCTTCTTCAGGCAGTGGTACAGGAAGAAGTCTGCATCCTTCAAGAAAAACATGATTTTCATGCAGGACAATGCTCCATCACACGCGTCCAAGTACTCCACAGCGTGGCTGGCAAGAAAGGGTATAAAAGAAGAAAATCTAATGATATGGCCTCCTTGTTCACCTGATCTGAACCCCATTGAGAACCTGTGGTCCATCATCAAATGTGCGATTTACAAGGAGGGAAAACAGTACACCTCTCTGAACAGTGTCTGGGAGGCTGTGGTTGCTGCTGCACGCAATGTTGATGGTGAACAGATCAAAACACTGACAGAATCCATGGATGGCAGGCTTTTGAGTGTCCTTGCAAAGAAAGGTGGCTATATTGGTCACTGATTTGTTTTTGTTTGGTTTTTGAATGTCAGAAATGTATATTTGTGAATGTTGAGATGTTATATTGGTTTCACTGGTAAAAATAAATAATTGAAATGGGTATAAATTTGTTTTTTGTTAAGTTGCCTAATAATTATGCACAGTAATAGTCACCTGCACACACAGATATCCCCCTAAAATAGCTAAAACTAAAAACTACTTAAAATATTGATACAAAAATATTCAGCTTTGATATTAATGAGTTTTTTGTGTTCATTGAGAACATGGTTGTTGTTCAATAATAAAATTAATCCTCAAAAATACAACTTGCCTAATAATTCTGCACTCCCTGTAGGCCTACTTAAATACTTTTCAAACATGTGTTTTTACACTTATAAAGTTATTTGCATTTTAATCTGTACTAAAACATGCCAGCTCCGAACAGTAGCCTATTTATTCTCTATTATTATAATTATTATTAATATACTATTCTCTATTGTAATTTTAATAACCCATTGGCAGATGTTTTTGCTTTATTAAAGCATTAATTCACTAAATGTTGATACATTAATCTAAAAGCAATCATTAAAATCTTAACAAAGTCAAAGTTTGAATAAGTAAAGATATCTTCATATTATATCCTGAAAGATAAATATATTAAGTAAGACAATTTGGTCAAACTTTACAATAAGGTGTCAGTGTAGGATGTGTACGTTGTAAAGGGTTGGGGGTGGTTAGGTGAAACTGTAGTGGGGGCCCCTATTGGAAATCTGCTTAGGGCCCCCAAAATACTAGGGCCAACCCTGCAATCAACGAACACAGACAATTAGTCACGTGGGTTTAATGTTCATTTAAAGGATTTTTTCCCCAAAATGTGGGGTTTCCATCACTCGTTTCTGAAGTGATACTTCAAGATTTCCATGACAGATCTGGCTCAATGACATACTTGTAGTTAAAAAATAAATAAACAGAAAACATGTTCAGAATTACAATAATTCTGAGTTCTAGATGCACAGCTAGAAAATGTGTTTGCAGTGAGTGAGGAGCACTGAGTCATGCATCATTCTTGAAACTATCTTTAGTGTAGGAAAACACTCACAAAACACTTTGATAGTTCAAATACAACCACAGAGGCCCCCGAAATGGCACAGCTAAAAATCACCTTCATTTTTCATTGTCAGTGCAATCCACACAGGCAGTGGGAATTCATTTTAGGCCTTTTTAGATTATTTAAGACCTAAAACCTCATAAAGAGTCTCATTAGTGAATGGTATAGTGACTAATAGTGAGGTGACGATAGTGACCTAAATGACTAATGCTCAAAAAAAAATCTCAAAATTCAAAATCCAAAAGGTGAAAAAGGGATTACAGTTCTGCACTTATTGGTCTCTGTTAGTGCTCAATCAATCAAACATTTCTGCTCAAAGCAATGGATGAATTATCAAACTTAAAATATCAATGTGAGAACATGTGATGAAATAAATGTTCTTATCAATAATCAACTGACAGTATCCAATTATCATAGATAATGTGATTAATTCTGGAAAAAGAAAAATAGGGTTCCACCTTGTGAACCTAATCTTTTTGTTGTTGTTTGTTTTTTGACTTGGCAAGTACAAAGAGCAGCCACTCCAAGGTGCAGGTCATTTTAGTTACCATGGTAACATCTATGGGGTTATTTAAAAAATAAATACTGACATGCCACATAATATTATCTAATATTTAAAATATAATAAATAGTATATTAGATAATATTATTATAGTATTATAGTATTTATTATATTTTAAATTAGCATGTTAACATTTTCAGTTTTCATTACATTTTTTAAGTTCTAGTTATGATGTTTTGTTTTTAATTTCTAAATATTAAAATCTTATTATTTTATTTCAGTTAGTTACCAATGCAGCATTTATAATTTTGTTAAGGTTCAATTTTGATCTAATATTTCTATTTGATTGCAGTGTTATTTCAGCTACCAAAAACAATTTTTTAGATCTAGTTTAAGTTACCAATAATAACACTGTGACATGCAAACATTATAACTGAGCAGAACATGTCATCCTTTGCAGTGGTGGACGAAGTACACAAATCAAGTACTTGAGTTAAAATACAATAAAATATTACTCCAGTAAAAGTATTGAGTACTCCTTTTCAATTTTACCTGAGTGAAAGTACAAAAGTACTTGATTTATGTACTTAAGTAAAAAGTACTGATTGATGAATGTTTATCCTGTAATTTTATATAGGCTACTTATATTATATTATGTAAAATAATTATGAATGATTATGACTTGTCAAATAGCAAGCCCTAGTAAGTATGGCAAATTAGTGGATGCAGATACATAATATGTAAAGTGTGTTTACTGTTGACAAACAATATAAAAACCGATGTTGCGGGCTAAATGCATTCACAATTTTTGTTTCAAATATGATTCTCCCATGATTCTGAACAGATAACTAAACAAAATAACATGTAACTATTTACTAGAGGACACAATATTAATTGCACTCTATTTAAAAAATATTTAATTTAATTATTTAAAAAATGGTTTTGAATGAATGATTCAATGACTCACTCATAACTACTTCACTTGTTTGATTACTGCATGATTCAATGTTTTTGAACAAATCTTTTGAATGAATCATTCAAAGTCAAATACACTTTTAGCAGTCGCCTGGCTCCAACACAGACAGTAAAATCGATGTCATTTAGAAATCAGATCGCTTGGGGTTTAAATCGAGATTGTGATATTTTACGATTATTCATGCCGCTCTAATTTGTTATATTAATGTGTTGTTGTTGTTTTGTTTGTGTGGGGGGGGTTTTTAACCTAAACTAGGCACATTGATGTGGACGTGTCCGCACTGAAGCATTTCAATGGGCATTTTCAATCACACTGTACAGCACATGTTGACAGTTGTGACCAAAATATGATTTTCACTTACAATTGATCCTAAAATTCGACATTAGTAACTTGCATTTCGCCATCAGTGGCACACTTCCCCCAGTTCTTGGCTAATTTTCAGACTTGTAAATTCAGTGCACTGGAGACTCGCTCTGAACGGATCGAGTCAGTGAGTTGACTCGAGAACAGCTGCAACACGATCAGTTCAGTTCACGAATGAATTGTCTGGTGCGATTTACGAACCGATTTAACAGGATGATTGAAAGACGAATCGTACACAGCTTTTGCGTCTCTGGGCATGTGACCATTTCTTCATTTGAAAATAAAGAGTAACGATATGTTTTATGAAATGTAGTGAAGTAAAAATAGAAGTATCTCAAAATAAAAATACTCGAGAAAAGTACAGATAGGTGTAGCGTCTGGAGTCTCTCTGGACAGGATCAAAGATGAGTCGATTCCACTATAAACGTCAGAAAGCCTTTTAGCCGTATATAAATTAGGTTCCGGTACCGAGGAGTCTGAGGAAGATGGCATCATGGACAGTTTTGTGGCTTGGCTGAGGTAGAACAGACAGCACCGTTAGAATCCTGTGAGAACTTCAATCAGGACGCAATCTCTCCTCCTACCCCCCCCCCCCCCCCCCCCCCCTCACTCAAAAGATAAGGGGGGGCCTAGACACACAGGCTCCTTCCAATACACAGACACAAACATTTTCTTTATGTAACTCTAATTAAACTATCCCAGAATGTATATGATGATTCCTGTGTGTACGCATGCTCCCTATGTCATTGCCAACATAGTCATGATGTACGAACAATGTAAAGTCATGTAAGATGCTTGTATTCATGTGTAAGAATGTATCTCTGCTCTAATATCTCCCAGTCATACTGTGTTTGATATCTAAATATTCCTCTCTCTTTCTCTTAACCAACGGTGCACAGTAGATGATTATGAAATGCATCACATTATGTTACCCCCCCTTTTGAGTAGAAATGTACCAAGTATGACACCATCATAAATTAGGCAAATGAGGTCATAAACGGAGACAAAGAAAGTGTTCTCCCGCCTAAAACTCCCATACCTGATTGGTCATTTCAGAAAAGATGGGCGGATGTTAATGTTTCTTTAAAGGACAGTAACACCAACATATCTTGGCTCAGTCGGTGCAGTCGATAAACAACCCTCTTATCATCTCGGCTCGTCCCCTGGCCAGGCGGCTTCGGCCCTGGCTTGGCGGCTCAGTCACGTGGGTTGGTTCCTTTGAAGTCGGCGCGCTCCGCAGCCAGGCGGACAGGCAACGCGCGCCATCCCAGCGCGCTCCATCTCAGCGCTCAGTCGTCTTCTAAAACTCCGACGAGACAATCTTCTTTTCCTCCCCTTTTCGGCATTCGCTTCAACCACCTTCAAACTTCCCGCGGATCGAGAACGCTCCGGAAGGACCAAAAGAGAACACACTCCAGCTCAAAGAACGCTCTGAGAAGACTCACGCGCATTCTTTATACTCAGCACAAAACAACCCATGCAAGTATAAATTCCATCGAAATTTAGATGCGTTTTAAGATGTGTACCCCTGTTTAAGGTGATATTATTCGTTGCTGGCTCTCGGTGGTTATGTTTGTGAAATTGCCATTCCTGAACCTTTCCTTCCTCTCTTTCATTCTCTTCTTTTCATTCTCTTTCGTTACTATTCGTTGTTCTGTATATACATGTATTCTTTGTTTAGTCGTATGTGTTCGTAGTATCAATTATTAAAACCATTGTATCCACGTTCGATTGTCATTGTTGCCGCTCACAAGGCATGGTCACTTTAATGTTCCGATCTAGCTACGAGCTCTCAAGTATCTTTGAATACTTTAATTAATATCATAATAGTTCGGAAAGTTTATTCTTCGTGACCAGAAGGATAACCTTCCCGAAGATTTGATAAGAAAGAATAAAACTTTGTGAGAATTGATAAAGGATTGTAGTACTGTTCGTTCGTTAAATGAACGGATCAGATGAATTTTGAATTAATTCTAATTCAAAGGTTATTCTGTAATGATTTAATATATATTCGTAGTTAATTGCAACCCATTGTCGTTAACTATATATATATTGCATAAATACCTAGGTTAGGTATTTCCCTTTTTGGGTGATTTGGAGATTTATAATTTAATCATAACCCGTTGCGATTAGTTATAAATAATGAAACATTAATAATCATAATTCCCTATTGAGCTAATTTAATTTATTATTATTATATGCAGCCGAGTCGCTACATTTTATGGTGGAGAAAAATTCGGGCACATTTTAAACTTTGTTTTGTGAGCAACAGTGTCAGTTTTATGTGTATATTACTGGTATTAATTTTTGTTTGTGTATGCGCGCTTCAGAAAGTGAGAGAAGTCGCAACGCGACGCAAACTCACATATCTGATAACTGGCCCAAAGTGGCCCAAATCTGATTTCAGCCCAGTTAACAGCTGCTATGTGTCAAACATTTGAGTCACTGTTAATTGCTTAAAATAAACTGCAGTTCATAATATTAAAACTGTTTCTGTGAAAGAGAAGGAAACCTCTTTACAGCACAGTTTAATATTTTCAAAACCTGTAAGAACGAAGAAATCTTCTTTCAGTGTGATAAATGTTGATTTGAGCGATGTTCCTCATTTCATCTTAGTGAAGGCCTCACTAATGTATCGTAGTTGATTTAATTGCGTCGGTGTATTATTCAACTAAGCGATCTCACTCCTTTAGGTTAAACTTTGGCGTAGCTAACCAAATGCTTATACCTTATACAAATCAATCGGAAAAACTGCTGGCCAGTGTCCGATTGATGGGTAAATGGGAGTATTTATTTTTAAACCTTGATCCAGTTTAAAATTTGTAACAGAAAAAAAATATTCTGTTCCATACATTTGTGTGTGCATGCGGAAAAAGAATTCCGGCCACATATTCTTTGTGTACAAATTGGCACAAAAAGGAGATTTGAAAATAAATTCTCTTCTCACTCGTGATTGTAAATCGCCGCGTTTAGGAAGAAAAAAAAAACTTCCTCTCTTCGGACGCTTAAATCACTTTTTATTTTTTATTTTTTTATTTATTTATTTTTTTATTTAAAGTGTCGTAATACCTCTGACTAACACAAGAGGGCAGCCTGTCAGGTGTTCAGCACCTCTCAAATTACGCACACCCCCACCCACTCCTTGGTGTGGACTCAACTACGCCATCTTGTGGGCATCTGTGGATGTTTCTTTCCTTCCCTCTATCTCGTTTGTCAAAGTGAACTATCTTTTCCGCTATTTTATTTGTTTATTCATTATAATCATTATAATCATTTCAATTTCTTTCCTGTTATTACTGTTATTTTAAATTGTTCAATCCTCTTGTTTTGCTGACTTCTCACACTTATTTAAATCCGGTTTAAACTAAGTTTAAACATGAATTTAAATTAAGTTCTCGGTTCAGCCATTAATGTTACTTGGTGGGAGCACGCCCCTATGCGACATTCTCGGCTAAGTCAGTTTTCCTCCTTTTCTCCTGTTGTTTTAATTTGAATTATTTTGATTCTATTTTCCCTTTTAGTTATTTGATTTCACTCATCAATTTATCATTACCTTCCAATTGGTACCATTCTAGTACTCCGCACTTATTTAGATTTTAGTTTAGACAAGTTTGAACTTAAATTTAAATTAAGCCTTCTCTTTTCAGCCTGTGATAGCCACTTATCAGTAGCACGCCCCCTACTGGGTGTCCTCATATGGGTGGGCATTCCTCTCTCTTCCCCTTTGGCTCCGTTTTCTGAATGGATTTATTTTGATGTCTCCCTTTTTCAAGGTTATTCAGATAATTACCATTATTTTCATCATTCTTTTGTGTTTTAGCACCATTTGGTAAATAATCCTTTACCTATCTTACCATACCTAACTATTTAAATTTGGTGTAAACAAGTACTAAGCTTAAGTTGACGTTAAGTCTCACTTGTTCAGCCAGTTGTGTACTTACAGGTAGTACTTCTCCTAGTACTTGGTGGTGAAGTGACGGTTACCTTCTGGTTGGGTTTCGAGGGGTGGAGTCACCTGGCCGGCGTAACTGACAGTGGCCGTGTGTGAATCTCGGGCACCTCTGTCCTCGTACCATTGGTGGCGGCACGCGGCCGACATCAGCAATTTGGGCACTCCAGGGAGAAGTCAACGAGTCCAGCTGACCACCAGGGCAATTTTGGTTAATTACTCTGATCCTCCCATTTGGACTCCAAAGGGGCCTCAGAGGAAACCCAATTTTGACCCTGCAGACTGGCCGTTGACCCACCTTACCTGAGTGCCACCCAGTTGTGCTAAGAGTCACAAGCTGTTTGAGTGGGCGCACCGTGGAAGAAAGGGGACGAGGTTCCGGGGACACCGCAGTCGAGTGTCCAGGGACCGCCGGTGAGATTGACTTCACCGCCGATTCCCCCCTGAGTGACCCCAATTCACCCCAGGCATAGTAAATCAGGTAAACCCCATTCACTTATTGCAAGCCATAGAATATACATATTCCCTGGTCATTTAAGTGTTTGGCCCAACCTTCCTGTCTTAAGCCATACCATCCCCCTAGGTTTTATAGCTCAACAGCGCCTCCCACTCGCTTGGCCCTGTCATAAACCCTAGCATTGGTATTAAGCTGAGACCTTTTCCCTCTCTATCTCTTCTTATGTTCTCATTTTTGTTTCATTTTTATTTCATGCCTTTTCTTTTAGTTATTTTCGGTTATTTTGTTTTGTTCTATTTGCTTTCCTTTAATTTTGCTTTCTTCCAGTTCACCTAAAGACAGAACCTGTAAGAGCCATCAAGGAAAGCTGAATAATAGATTGACGACCCAGCAGCCAGTGTCAGTAAATGACCCAGTAGGCTACCGCACTGTCAAAATTGTTATTTAGATCCAACACTTACCCACACAAATCGGCCCCACCTGGCCGCTCACGGCCAAGACAATAGGTGCCCGGCCTAGATTTCACTAACTGTCTGAACCAGTTAGTCAAAATTACACACACAAATTAAATAGTCACACATTGCTATAGCTCGCTAAAACCCTATACGGACTTGCATTGGCCTCTTTTGTGCTGTCTTTCTCTTGCCTACAGCCCAGTATGTCCCGTTCATCCAGCCCCACTGACCACTGGGATCACGTCGAGACCTGGTTGACCGCCATGACGACTGCGTTCCTGCCTAAAGCCGCCGGTGACCTGCAGCACCTGAGCCAAGAACAGCTGGACGACGACTTGAACCGGCTGATGGCCCACGATCCAACCCAGAGCCACAGCCACAAGGAATGGGCCAAGATCGTCGGGGGCCTCGCTCACAACCTCATCATCCAGGCACGACTCAGCGAAAAGAGCAACATCCACCTGGAGCAAGAAGCAGCAGCACTGAAGCTCCAGGCTGAGGAGGCCCGGAGGAACCAGGCCCACGCACAGAGTCGTCTAGATCAACTACTCCTCGAGGCCCAGGACCGGCACGAGACAGAGGATGAAACGGACCCACAGCTTCAGGAGGAAGTGGAGAGACTTCAAAATGCCCTAGCAGACCTTCGTGTAGATACAGAGCACAGAGAGCAGTTGGAGAGAGAATCCCAAAAGGAACTAAGGGAAAAACTCCAACAAGGTGAAGCTCTCCTAGCAAGAGCAGAAATTGAACTGAAAGAAAGGGACAGCAAGGCCATAGCCTGTGAAAACCACTTGCAAGCGGCCCGTGCCCAGATCCACGATTTGGTTCAACAAAAAGACTATTTAAAAGAAGAACTTGCAGCTGTTCACAGAGAACTTAAGTACGCTTACAGACTGCAGAGTGACCAGAAAGGGGAAACACACACCACAGAGTTTCCCCTGACAAGTGGGCCTATGCCTCCCCGTCAAGAGTTCCGAGCTCAAAAGGGGGATGAAAGCCCACTGCTCAAGATGTCACCAGCCAGTTTCCAAGAGCCCCCATCAGCAGCAAAGGGGTGGGAGCCTGCCCAGAAAATCTGTGCCCCCAGTCACGCCATGGCTCCCCAAGAACTCTACAAGCTGGCCAGAAACATCCCAACTTTCACCCCAAACCCTGCAGGAGGCCACGACGTGCACGCCTACCTGCAGGTCATAGACTTTCACCTGCAAACTATGGCTAACGTGACCACATGGGACAGACTTTATCCCCTTCGAGGTACGTCCAGCCGTGAGGTGCGGAGTTTCCTCGATCGGCAACCCGAGACTGTCAAATCAGACTACCAGCAGCTGCATCAGGCCCTGATTAGAGAGTTTTCGGACCCTGACTCAGACCAAGGGATCATCAGCGCCATGGACTTGAGACAGGGCCGACTGGAAACCCCGCAGGCCTACTACAACAGACTCCGACAGGCCTACTTTGGAGCACAAAACGAGCCAGGTATGGAGGAAGACTTCAACTTCAGAACTCTATTCCTTCGAAATCTGCATCCAACAGTAAGCCATCACTTAGGAGTCCTGGCCTGCCCACGTAGCATGTCCACCCGACAGCTACGGGACTTAGCCCATAAAGCTTATGCCAAGCAATAGACTGCTTCTGAAAAGACTGTGAGAAATCCAACAATTTGCCCCGTCTCTGACCACCGTTCAGAGCTGGCTCTAGAGGGCGCCCAGCAACACCACAGTGACAGACTTTTTAACAGAGAGTCAAGACCGTTCCAAGCCAGCAGAGAGCAGCACAACCGGCATGGTGCCCATCCTAAGCACCAGACCGGGCGCTCTGAAAGATTCTGGGACAAGCCACGTCAGTCTAATCCACCCAAAGGGTGGAGCCACGTGAGATGCCAGCCGACGGCCCAGAAATGGACGACCTTCATCAGCCAGAGCATCCAGCCCAGATGGCCAGCAGCGGAACGGCTCGCGACACGCCCCGAGCAAACTCAAGTCTGAGCACCCACCAGAGCAAAACAGTGCAGCTTCGTCTGAGTCAGCAGAGATCCTGAGGATTCTGAAAGAACTCATTCAGAAGAAACCTCGCGAGGGAGACAAGAAGGACAGGCCAGACTCCTTATGACTAAGTGTAAGGCCTGCACCCAACATCCTTCCTGACTGCCCTCCGACTAAACCAAGCACCCAAAGCACTGCGCACCAGTCACAGTCCACAGAACCAGACAACTCATTACCAAGTGACAGCGTCGCCCAATCACCTCAGATGACAGCTGCACTTCCTGATCAACACAACGCAAGTCATCACGCCAACAACCAAAATCCCAAGGTACCAGAGAGTGCTGTTTTGGTTGTCTGCCTCCCTAACGAGCCACATGATACCATCCCTAACTGCTTACCGATCACCACACAAACCCCAGAACCAAAACTCCTGGGAAACCTGATCGAAAAGGGAGTGGCCAGAAAACTATATCTAGCCATCACATTGGAGAATGAGGTGAGACTTGAAGCCCTGGTCGACACAGGAGCTGATCTCACTTTAAGGTCATCTCAACTCCGAATTGAAGCTAAGAGACAAAATCAAACTTTGAAATCCCAAAAATGTGAGCTAAATGTGCAGTCATACAGCCAAAATGAGATCCAACTTGAACGGATCGCTCCCATCCATCTAACGATTGGTCCAATGAGTCTGGTACACCCTGTGTACATCTCACCAATGGACACATACCCCCTTCTCGTCGGCAAAGATCTGCTAGACCGCTTCGAGCCCCTATTGGACTTCAGACAGCTGAAAATTTGGGCTCAAGTGCGAGAACCTCTGCCTCTCCAGCCGCCCAGATCACCTGAGCCAGACTGTCAGGCCACAGAGGTCACGAGAAACCTTGCAGCCAGCCACGAGAACACTGTCTCAGCACCAGAGCAAAGTTCAAGTTCGCTACTCTGCACTTTTCAACTCACCATAGACTCTGACTGTCACTGCCCCAAGGTCATGACTGACCTCCAGCTGAATGATGTAACAACTACAGACATGCTCGCACTATGGGCAGACAACTCAGCCATCAGCCTAGCACTGTTCAAAGCCCTCATGGAAGACACACCAGACCTTCCGTCTGCCAGCAAGCACACCCGCTTCCCTTTGGACTCCTGCCTATCAACCATGGTAACTACCAAGGGCATCTGTGCTTTGAACTTGAAATGGAATGACCGGTGCCTCACTCACTACTTCCTGGTCCTTCCAGACCGGCCGCATAATGTCTACATAGGAGCAGACATCTTGATTCGCCTCAAGGCTCATGTGGATTTTATCAATGAGGTGGTGTGGGCCCCACCGACAACACAGCCCCCTGTGGTTCCTGTCAACCCTGAAAACCTCCTGTCAGGCCAGACCATTCCAGAAGTCTGCACCTTAATCAATGAACAGGAAACCACAGTACCAGCTTACACCAAAGGGGTCGCTGTTCGGCTCAACATATGATGTGGCCAAACACTAAACCACATGCTGGGCTTCTTCCAACCTTCACCCGAATGTGTGGGATTGGACTCAGTCTGGAAGCCACACCACTCACTGAACTGTCATCCCGTGTAGTCTACATCCTGTTCAACAACTGCACAGCAATGGACATCAGGATTCCCAAGGCCTACCGCCTGGGATGGCTAGTGAGTCACGACTTCCATGACTTTGAACTCACCTTACCAGTCATTGGTCCAATCCCATCTTCGATGACCCCAGAAGGGAGCACAGACAACACAGTGTTCACAGCACCCTTCAAAATCATCTCCATCGCTTCTGTCATGCCGATGGCCAAAGATCAAGTGTGCAGAACAGAGCTGACAGAGGACCAACGTCTTGCAGTATACACAGTCACTAGCCAGCCTGCCTCCGAGACTGATGACAGTGCCGCACCTCTGACTGCCAACACGACAGGCGACACAACAACAGAGGAGCCGTATCCAGGATTTGAGACACAAGTCCAGCAAATCCTGAAAGAAGCAGATGCCATAAAGGACGATGCAGAACGCGAAGAACTCAGACAAGTCTGAAGCCCACCCACCCGCCCTTAATGTTGCAGCGATAACCCGCAGCAAACGACCTATTCCTGTGATGGTTCCAACATCACAGCCGCTTGCGCCGGCTCCACAAATTTCCAACAACGACATAGCTGACATGCAAGCCTCTGATTCTGCCATATAAACTATGCTAAACCACCTCTCAGACCCCTCCAACCACCCTATTACTACGTCTGAATTCACTGCTGCCTCAGGCCTCAGACGACTGCATGACGTCAAACACATGATGCGTGGGAAAGACAACATTCTGTGGTATGCCCCTGAGGACCTCACAGCGCAAAGGCTTGTGGTGCCACATTGCCAAAGGGGGGTCATGCTAATGTATGCCCACGACGCACCATGTGCCGGACATCACGGTACCAGAGCCACTTACGAGACACTGAAACAAGTGGCATACTGGCCGGGCATGCAGCAAGACGTGGCAGAATATGTCAGTGAGTGCCTGGTTTGCTGCCAATTCCAACCAGCAAACCCAAACCATAGAGCCCCACTGCAACGCAGAGGAGTCACATTCCCATGGTCAGACCTCCAAATAGACTGGGTAGGACCCCTGCCCAGATCGACGAGGGGCAACGAATACTTCCTCACGGTTGTGTGCCAGTTCACCAAGTGGGTAGAGTGTCTTCCAGCACCAAACGACACTGCCCAGACCACGGCATACCTCCTGATGAACCACATCTTCTCCAGGTTCGGACTGTTACTTAAAGTGTACTCGGACAGAGGCACTCACTTTACAGCTGAGATCATGCAGCAGAGTTGTAAACTCCTGGGAGTACAAGCTCAACTGCCCATCAGCCACCATTCCATCTCGTCCAGCCAAGTGGAACTAACAAGTCGAACTGTAGTCAGCATGCTGAGAAAGTATGTGTCTGCCAACCAGCAAGACTGGGATGGGAAACTTCCTTTTGTGCTCATGGCCATCAGAGCCACCCCGCATGAATCAACTCGTATGCCTCCCCTTTGAACTAATGGCTGGGCGGCAAATGACACTGCCGCTGCACCTGCTGTATCAAACGGGAGACTCCAGCCTTGTCACAGCCTACACCACTCACCAGTATCTTGATGAACTACACCGGCACCTGAGAGCAACCTTTGCTTTCGCCCAGCATTGACTTCAAAAGAGTGCTGAAGGCCAGAAAAGCATATTATGACCAGAAAGCGTCACACCAGGAACTGGACATAGGCGATAGGGTCTGGCATTATAGCTTTGTCCAGCCGCCCCGGACAGCCTCCCATCGGCTGTCAAAGAAATTCCTGCCTCACTGGACAGGCCCTTATGAGATTGTGGACAAACTCTCTCCGGTCGCATATCGAATCAAACTGAGCCAGGGACAGAAAGAGCCAATTTTCAAATGGGTCCACCGCAATCAAGTCAAAAGACATGTGGCTACTGGCAGAAAAAAAATTGGGAGGGGCCAATGCAAACTAAACTCAGTTGCAGACCCCACAGCAAAAAGACTGTCCTGACCAACCAAGGACACTCCTCGCTGATCAACCACTTCTCTCCCCATCTCTCTTTTTCTCTCTCTCTCTTTCCTATACCAGGATGCTGCTGTGGCTCACTGTCCTGTGCCTCCAGCTCACTGTCCTTTGCCTCCAGCTCACGCTGCCGTCGGAACCCTGTTCAACATTGGCATGTCTAGCGTCAACGCAATGAGCCAGACTGAAATCCCACATCTGAGAGAACAGCTCGCAACACAGAGTGCAACCCTGCAGACCATCGGCAAATCATTGAAAGACACTGTGGTGGTTCTCAATACTCACAGTGTCCTGCTGAACCAAACTGAACTCAGTGAGACAACTGTTTTACGTTTTCCAAAATGATTTTGCCCAAACTCAGCTAGTCACAGCCCTGATGACAGACATGCTGCGGGAAGTGAGCTCCTCAATTGACAGCTTAGCCATGGGCAGGATTCCTCCGTATCTGGTACCCCTGAGCCTTGTGCAAACAGTGCTGGCCTCTGCCACTACCAGCCCAGCAGATCCTCTTCAAGCACACCTTGCCTACTCTTTGGGTAGTGCCATCCCCTTGCACGTCGACCCTGAGCAAAGGGAGGTGGCCTTTCTCCTGAATCTACCCATCATCGAATCAAACAACATCTACAGACTCAAGGACCTGGTCAATGTCGGGTTTTGGCAAAGCAACACTCATATCAAGATACACACCCCCAATGTGGTGGCCTACCACGACAGTAACACACAGCTGTACCTGGCCCCCAACCTGCGTATGTGTACTTTGATAAATGACATTCACTACCTCTGCCCTAGCAAGCCATTCCTCAGAGACAACACTGAAGGAATCTGCAGGTTGCAGCCCATGAGAAGTGACACCCGTTGCCCTGCCAAGGCCACATCTCGCACCCAAGTCACTAAAACTCGAGCTGAGATTGTGGGTGACAGGTGGCTCGTCAACACTCCCACTCGTACGGCCACCCTGACTTACGATCAGCATGACACGGCCACCCGCATCAGCCTGCCCAACCAGAGTATGTGGATTCAAGTACCAAAGGGTGCCATCCTCCACCTCGATGATCTGCCGTTGTACCATCTCCCAAATGAAGAGTACTGGTCAGAGCTGGAAATCCCATCCTTCTTCAAGAATCACAACTCTAGATCCGGAACTGGAACTGAGGATTGAGGAAAAGGGGGTCCCAGCTAATTGACATTACTCCCATCGACACGGCCCTCCAAACACTGTCCCGGCTGCCCATCCTGACCAACTCCCGCCGACACAGCTCTTTGCCTCTCTACGGTATTAGGCTACACCCTGACACTGGGCCTGGCCTTCATCCTGTTCAAGAAGGTCCACGAGATGCGAGAGTCCATGACCAAGAACACGGTCGCTCTCCCCCTAGGTTTCAAACAAAACCCACGGAAAAGAGGTACCAAAACAGATACCATGCCAAACCTCATCGAGATGGACTCTCAGCCTGAGGAACCAAAGGTTGAGAACAATTAGAAACCACCTGCCATCCGACCATCATGATCCACCTGCCATCCGACCATCATGATCCACCTGCCATCCGACCATCATGACTGTCGTCCGACGATGTCACATGGACTTCGTCAGACGAAAAGGGGGACTGTAGCGTCTGGAGTCTCTCTGGACAGGATCAAAGATGAGTCGATTCCACTATAAACGTCAGAAAGCCTTTTAGCCGTATATAAATTAGGTTCCGGTACCGAGGAGTCTGAGGAAGATGGCATCATGGACAGTTTTGTGGCTTGGCTGAGGTAGAACAGACAGCACCGTTAGAATCCTGTGAGAACTTCAATCAGGACGCAATCTCTCCTCCTACCCCCCCCCCCCCCCCCCCCCTCACTCAAAAGATAAGGGGGGGCCTAGACACACAGGCTCCTTCCAATACACAGACACAAACATTTTCTTTATGTAACTCTAATTAAACTATCCCAGAATGTATATGATGATTCCTGTGTGTACGCATGCTCCCTATGTCATTGCCAACATAGTCATGATGTACGAACAATGTAAAGTCATGTAAGATGCTTGTATTCATGTGTAAGAATGTATCTCTGCTCTAATATCTCCCAGTCATACTGTGTTTGATATCTAAATATTCCTCTCTCTTTCTCTTAACCAACGGTGCACAGTAGATGATTATGAAATGCATCACATTATGTTACCCCCCCTTTTGAGTAGAAATGTACCAAGTATGACACCATCATAAATTAGGCAAATGAGGTCATAAACGGAGACAAAGAAAGTGTTCTCCCGCCTAAAACTCCCATACCTGATTGGTCATTTCAGAAAAGATGGGCGGATGTTAATGTTTCTTTAAAGGACAGTAACACCAACATATCTTGGCTCAGTCGGTGCAGTCGATAAACAACCCTCTTATCATCTCGGCTCGTCCCCTGGCCAGGCGGCTTCGGCCCTGGCTTGGCGGCTCAGTCACGTGGGTTGGTTCCTTTGAAGTCGGCGCGCTCCGCAGCCAGGCGGACAGGCAACGCGCGCCATCCCAGCGCGCTCCATCTCAGCGCTCAGTCGTCTTCTAAAACTCCGACGAGACAATCTTCTTTTCCTCCCCTTTTCGGCATTCGCTTCAACCACCTTCAAACTTCCCGCGGATCGAGAACGCTCCGGAAGGACCAAAAGAGAACACACTCCAGCTCAAAGAACGCTCTGAGAAGACTCACGCGCATTCTTTATACTCAGCACAAAACAACCCATGCAAGTATAAATTCCATCGAAATTTAGATGCGTTTTAAGATGTGTACCCCTGTTTAAGGTGATATTATTCGTTGCTGGCTCTCGGTGGTTATGTTTGTGAAATTGCCATTCCTGAACCTTTCCTTCCTCTCTTTCATTCTCTTCTTTTCATTCTCTTTCGTTACTATTCGTTGTTCTGTATATACATGTATTCTTTGTTTAGTCGTATGTGTTCGTAGTATCAATTATTAAAACCATTGTATCCACGTTCGATTGTCATTGTTGCCGCTCACAAGGCATGGTCACTTTAATGTTCCGATCTAGCTACGAGCTCTCAAGTATCTTTGAATACTTTAATTAATATCATAATAGTTCGGAAAGTTTATTCTTCGTGACCAGAAGGATAACCTTCCCGAAGATTTGATAAGAAAGAATAAAACTTTGTGAGAATTGATAAAGGATTGTAGTACTGTTCGTTCGTTAAATGAACGGATCAGATGAATTTTGAATTAATTCTAATTCAAAGGTTATTCTGTAATGATTTAATATATATTCGTAGTTAATTGCAACCCATTGTCGTTAACTATATATATATTGCATAAATACCTAGGTTAGGTATTTCCCTTTTTGGGTGATTTGGAGATTTATAATTTAATCATAACCCGTTGCGATTAGTTATAAATAATGAAACATTAATAATCATAATTCCCTATTGAGCTAATTTAATTTATTATTATTATATGCAGCCGAGTCGCTACATAGGCTACTTGAAAAACGTACTTAAGTACTACAGTAACGACTTCGTTGCTGTCCACCACTGATCCTTTGTTTTAAGTCTTTGTTAAAGTCTGTTCGCCCGGTCACATTTGCAAGATAATAGCTACCGGTCTAATTTTTTATTTATATTTTTCAAAACATATGCTGCTTCTGCTGACACGTCATTGTCTTTAATTACAGGACCAAAATATCACCTCTAATCCTTTTTAAATAGCACTGAAAGAGGGCCAAAGAATCCCAATTATTACACCGCTCCAATATTACAATATTATTTTTTGACATTTCTATCATTACGCACGCTTGTCTGTGAGTGTGTCTGTTTCACACTGTCGCGACCGCTACTAATGAGATGACGTCTTTGCAACGTCTGGCTGCTTCATCTAACTAACACAAGCACTGCAACACTGTAGCTCACAACCATAGCAACAAGCGACTAATTACTGCCCCACAAAAAAGCCAGAACAAAATGGAACACAGTGTCAGCCTATGAAGCACATCATGCGCAGCCATCAGCTCTGCTTTTGTAGTCGTACTCACGTACGCCGATGAGCTATAAAAGGAGATGCCTTATCACTACACTGCAGAGAGGCAACACGAGAACAGAGAGATGGATGATGCAGGGCAACATGAGTTTGTTAACGGCACATGCTGAGGTCTGTATTTACAATCAATACATTATATTATAATATAGCTAAAATACAACCAATCATATATATAAAAACAAATCAATTTTAGAAGGCATCCAGTTGGCATTCCTTAATTCAACAAGCCACAGCCTATTGAGTTCAATGAACGGATTTACACTGACATCTAGTGGAAAATAATATGAAATTACCTCATGCATCATTAGTTTGTGTCCTACTTTCTGCTAAATTAACATTATTCCATGAAATTCAGACATATCAATTCAATGACAAATAGCTATAGCTATACACTACTATTCAAAAGTTCGGGGTAGGTAAGATTTATTTATGTTTGTGAAAGAAGTCTCTTATGCTCACCAAGGCTACATTTATTGGACAAAAATACAATGAAAAGCATAATATTGTGAAATATTATTACAATTTAAAATTGTTTCCTATTTGAATACATTTTAAAATGTAATCATCCTTTAAAAAAAAAAACGGGGGGGGGGGGGTGGATGGAAATATTAAATAAATTATTTTTAAAAAAATTTTTTATTTAATATGTAAAAAGATATCTCATCATAATATACCAATTAAACCTACATTTAACCAGTAACCCATGTGTTTATGCCAAGGAGGTTTGCAATACCTAGCAGCTGCCATTCCTATTCATCTCAAAGGCTGTTGTCCGTTACCCTGGACGTGCAGCATGTCATTTTAATTCTGCCATTTTTGCTCATGGGCTACAGGAAAATGATGTCCTGACATGCTGACAATGCTGATTCATTGATGGCACGACAAGACTGCACACAATCTCAAAGTGGCAATGCTGAGCTGTGACGTGACAGTTGATAGTAAAACATTTAAATGTTGCTTTTAAAAAAATAGCACACATGCTAACCAGCCAAACACTGGACCATTGGCTTAAGCTACACTATATAGCCACAAGATGGAGCACTAGTTTTGAATAAAAGTCTCAGCAGTTTCACGATGTACTCATATAAAAAACATCTGATGTTTCCATCTTTTCATTCTGATATACAGATGTATAGGCTACATTACAACAACATATACCCTAGTGAAAAAAACCTATACCAAAATGTATTTAAAAATACACATTTCATACTAAGCAATATTACATATTGCTTAGTATGCAATGCAATATATTTAAAGTGTACCTAAAGTATACTTGCAATAGCTCCATTTTAACACAATCAAATATATTCCAGATAACTAAAGTGTATCAAGTACAAAATTAATTGTTCCAATTTAGCAGACTTTTATTAAGTACATAAATATGTAAATGTATTTATAGTATACTATAGCATAATTTCCCCCCTTCTGGTCCATGTAATAAAATAAAAAAAATATCTGACTAATATATATATATATATAAAATATGTACAGGGTTGTTTCTCGTTATTTTATTCAAAATATAAATTACTACAGATGGATTTTGCATTCCTAACAGAAATGAAGAACTATTAGTGTCATTGTAAATAGTAGTCAAATATCGAAGCTATCAAATACTTCAAAGCTCAAGGTTAAATCAGAATATTTATTGTAAAAATGTTTCTGTAACAGCTGCCAAAATAATAGCTCCACTGTGGTTTGTGACTTATTTTCAAGGGGAAAAAAAACACATTTTCACACATTTTCACAAATCGCACCTTGCTTAGGATAAAATGAATGTATTTCAAATACATGTTGGTATAGTTATTTTTAACTAGGGTATAATATTTATTTTAACTAGGGTATAATATTTATTTTAGTCCAATTAAGCCTCAAAGGACAAAAATAATTGAATCACTGAATCCCTTTCACACAGACACAATCTGAACTAAACGCGTTATATATTTAAATGCTAGAACATCTTGACAGATAGAAAAGACTATAGTTTATAGCTCATATAAATTGTGTCAGTTTATTTAATAAGCAAGCCTACTAACCTACTACAGCTTTATTCAAATAATATCCATTAAATCGCTCCTCCATGCCTTCTCACATATGCATGCAGGAAGCTTTACACCAGCACCTGTGGAGTTCCTTCATTTATATTCATGGAGGATGTGTGCCGGTCTATAAGCTGCTCTTAGTACAGAATGTACAAGTAATCTATATGAAACTCTGTCCTCAGAGTCTCCATTTCCTGTGAACATATACATGGCGGGTTTGTAAATCTACTCTTAAATCCTCTAAAGGTGCATGTAATGTCATAATCAAAGCATATTCTCTCAACTCAGTATGGATCTCGAAATAAAGCAGTGGTCTCTATGAGGGTCTGTTCAAAAACCAAGCAAATTACCTCAGCTTCCAATGGCCGCCTTACATATTCAACTAACAGAAGTCCATAAGAATCTAAAAAAAAAAAAAACTGTACATTTCATTTCTTATTGGTGCACATGCTGAACATGGAATGAAAAGACAATATAACAAAACAACATCATAAAGACCGGTTCACCAGGTTTAAGCTAATGCAGTGTTTCAATATCTTTTTTGCCTTGTGTATCCTCAAAGCCAGTCCCAGCCTGTGGGTTTGTGGTTCATGAAAATAGGCCCTATTAGGGTTTTAACGGACTTTTAAGGGACATCACTTTGAAAAGCTCTCTTTATGACAGGTAGTTGACAAGTAACATTAACTTTTTTTTCCATTTTCAGCATCTAAAATAAAGCTCGTTTCCGCTACAAAATAAAACATTTTAAAAGATGACTTTTCTTTGCGACATTATCTCACAATTGTGTTTACATCTGAGACAAACTCGCAATTGCGAGCTATAAAATCAGAATTGAGATATAAACTCTTTTTACTCGCAATTGCGAGTTTATCTCTCGCAATTCTGACTTTATAACTTGCAATTCTGACCTCTTTTCTCAGAATTGTAAGATATAAACTCACAATTGCGAGTTATAAAGTCAGAATTGTGTATTATAAAGTCCAATTCTGAGGAGAAAAAAAAAAGAGAGACTTTTATCTAAGAATTGCAATTCGGACTTTATAACTCGCAGTTGCAACTTTATATCATGCAATTGTAGAAAAAAAAGGTAATTGCAACTTTTTATTATTTTTTAGTCTGTGGTGGAAACGAGCTTCCATATCCATTGGCAAGCACTAACAGTTCACCAAAATAGTATTGTGACAAATTAATTCACATTGTAAGTCATAAAAACTGTATGATAATTGTTATACAGAATTAAATAAAACATGTTTAAAATGGTTTTAGCTTGAAATGTAAATCTTAAACAAATATAAATTTAAGGAATGGCACATACCTACGAGAGCAGAGGAAGTTGTAGATATAGGTTAACTGGTGTGTGCAGGTTCATTGCTTATATTTTCACTCCATGTGATTTTTTGCGTTTTGATTCTTTATGCTGATGGTGTTTGAATTCGTTGTGCAGATTAATTTGAGAAAACGTGATACGATTACACATTAAGAAGCGCTGCCATCCAGCGTGCGTTAAACACAGCCTTTTCTGTGACATATTTTCTGCATTTCTGATGAACTTGGAACAGAGGAAGTTGTTGAATCTGTGGATGATAATACTGAGATAAAAGCAGTACTTGAGTTCCCATCAATGCATGAACAAACAACATGAATAAATTATTTTGATCAAGTTCTGTGTTATTGTTTTCATTTACACAGTTTTTGTATTTGTGGTCACCTTCAGCTCTTTTTGTGAATAACTGATACAATTTTTTTTACATTGTTTTCAGGATGGCTAACTTGGCTTGGCCCATTAAAAAAAATATCGGCAAGCACACACGGTTCACGGTGTATACTTACAACCAAAAATAAAAAAGGGTAATTGTAAAAGAAAATCCCAATTTCATAATTAGCCTAGTTTTTCCAAAAGTACAAAAAGTGGAACTAGCCTTGACTCACAAAATAAATGAAACGGTGTCAGAAGCCTTCAGGGGCGCAGGAGAAATTTGTAAGCATTAGCCCAGATAGTAAGATCAGATTTCCAGATATCGGACCAACAGCATATATTAAAGGGGTCATGAACTGCTTTTTTTAATAGTTTTATGATGTTTCCTGGGGTGCACTTACGTTAGAATGCTTTTTCATCAAAAATTGTCATAATTTATAAATAAAAGGCATTTTTCCTACCCTGATTTTAACCCTCTGCTCTGAACGCTCCGTTTTAAGGGGCGTGTCTGCTGGGAGACTTGTAAACGCCCACTGCTGTGATTGGCTGCTGTGAGACTTCAGTGTAAACGCCCACTGCTGTGAGTGGCTAACGTCTTTGCATTTGAAATAGTATTACTCGCTCTTTTAGCACGTATTTACTATTACAGCTCTCATGGTTAACTAATCATGAAAAGTGTTGCATTACATTTAGATCTATGGCATTATATTAAGATCTATGGCATTATATTAAGATTGTGGCATGAAAGGTTGCAGTGATGAGCATTGTAGCCGATCACAGACATGTTGAGCGCATGAAAGCAGCAATCTCATCATTGCAACTCAGTTTCTATACACTAACGAATACTTTCATTTTCACTAACAGTGCAAACGTGATATGGTTAAGAGATTCGTTGAATAAAACGTGAGTCACTGATAAACGCGTCACTGATGAACTCTGTTTGATTGACAGCTGCAGCGTGTGCTGCTCCAACGATTGCAAAGGGATCTTTCATTGATCGCTTTCTTTACAGAATTTAATCACTGTTAAATAACAGATTATTTTCATCCTACTAAGAGAAACAACACAAGTTGATGTTTAGTCACTGGTTTGATTTACTGACACACAGTTAAAGAACATCTGACTGTACATGAATCATCACATTTCAGATCAGGCATTAGAATGAACACAGTTACTTACATGTTGCATTACTGTTGAACCCAGTCACTGCACAATATTTTGTAATCCTCAACGGCATGTTTATTACTTTGTAGCTCGATGGTTTAACACTAGGCCTATGTTACATGCGCAAATCAGTGGGCGGGGCTAAACAGGCAGTGATGAAGTAGGCGTTGATATTCTTCTGCTGAAGCGGTGCTTGCCTTCCTTTGACGTCATAGATCCCCAACCTGTCGTTTGCTGTGCCTGGTGTCTATAAAAGCTTTTCTTTGACTAACAAGGAAGTTTTCAGCTCTGAAACTTACAGGATATTCTTATATTATCATGACCTTTTATATATCAAAAGCTCAAGGGAAAGTTGATTTCTCAATTCATCACCCCTTTAAACTTGCCTGATATAATAATATTATTATTAATATTATTACAGTATGAAGTGAAATAAGAAGCATGAATGATCAAAACTTCGGAATAAGCAAAATGCCTGCAGAATGCCATATCTGTCCCCTGTAGACCAGCCTTTTATGTGGGATGTCTCATCTTTCAACCTTGCACAATTCTACCTTGATAAATTTTGATTAGGGGTGTGAGAATTAAACTATATTTCGCTAAGTGTATTATTGTGCTGGTCAGCTGTGGACAGCTGACTCCTAAAGATTTTGCTATTCTTCTTATTCTGTGTGGTGGTCAGTTCACAGCAGTGACAAATACGTTTTAATAGATTTTTTACCTTTTTATGGGCATTTTTACCTTTATAATTAAATTTTTTTAACCTAATTGTTTGCATATATATATATATATATATATTATATATATATATATATATATATATATATATATATATATATATATATATATATATATATATATATATATATATACATATATATACACACACACATATACATATATACACACACACACACACATACATACACATACACTACTTCCAACTGCAGTGGGAGGTCAAGGCCTTATACATGCTGAATCAAAAATTGCAGCAATGATACTACAAATATTGCAAAAACTGCTGTATTGCTTTGATTGTAAGCCGTGGATTGATTTATTGTTTGTACATTCTTAAAGATCTTGGAGGAACAGACTAGGGCTGGGCGATATTTTGGTTGAATGGCGATACACAGTATATATCCCGGTATTTTCTATGTTTTTCTATTTGGATAAAAAAAAAATCTGTATTTATTTTAATAATTTTATTTAAAATCCTGCCCAATGATTTCCTAAAAACAATGTTGATATTAAAGGCTATAAACAAATACAGTGATGGCGCTCATTCACGGAAGCTTGCATTTTGACGGAGATTAACTTGCAGAAGGCTCGTCCTCTCCTGACAGCAAAATGGACATATTTGCATGACATTTACAGATGGACAATATACCTGTGAAATGTAAGTTATGCACTGAGGAAAGCACCACATCTCAAACGCATTAAACACCGCAAGTATTTATCTGTCTGTCAGCACAAGTAGCCTATATCAGAGCATCTGACAGGGCAAGCTGCTTTAAACTATACATGTTAACTATATCTTACCAGTTATTTTGAAGCCCTTAATATAAAGCATGCGTCATGTTTAGGACAAATTGTATCATGCACTTTCCCTGCATAAGCTCACTCTGCGTCCATTTTTCAGATGCGTTCGTATCAATCTACTATATATCGATATAAACGGTATTGCTTCATTCCATATCGTTTCTAAAAAAATATATCGATATATTGTACAACTCGATATACCGCCCAGCCCTTGAACAGACCTTGATAAAGAGTTGAGAAGCCTTATGCTGGAAATGTGTATTGTTCTCTTTTTAATTTTATACATAAATCATGGAGTTTGTTAAAATATTCAAAAGTGGGTAATGAAAATCATGGGTGTGCAAAACATTTGTTCCCCTTATATTGACTTCATTTATAGATGAAGTGAAAATTTAAAAAATGCCATGACAATAATTACAATGGGGTATAAAGCAAACCACTACATTCACTTTTTAACACTTTTCAAAACATTATCGTTTTTTTCCAAACGTGAATTTAAATGATTCCCCACAAAGATGATTCCCCACAAAATTTCCTTGTGAATTTGCATCATATTTTTCTCTGATATCTGGACAGTCTCAGATAAGTCATCATCAGTTCTCTGTGACAACCGATGTCACCCTGCAACAGGTTGATGCTTTGTACCTGCAAGTTTTTGAGCTCATTTTGCTTTTCCGGGTACTTTGAATAACTAAAGTGGTTATTCACCGCTCCTCATCAACTTGGACTTTCACATTTCCATTTAAATGTGTACTGGTGATGGAAGCACTGTCAATATTTTCAATATTGTGCAAGCACATTAGAACCCTCTCCACTGTTAGGTAAAGCATTGTTTTCATCTTGCTGTACATTATCAATATTTTCTGCTTTATTATTATCCAGCATCCACCTGTTCTGTTACAGAATTACACTCCTCCTTTTTAGCTGTTTCCCACAAGTGAAGCATTTAATTGAATCAACAGTGATAAAGATTGTAATCTTTCCCATTCAATGTCAGTTTTACAGCAACTTCCAGGTTTTGAGATTCAGCATTTAAAATCATGTACGTGTGACGTCTAAATGACATCATATGCTTTAATTCAGGGGTTTTTAAACCAAGCAAAATTTAATCAGCCCCCATAATTTGCCATAACGCACAAGAATGCACTCAAGTGTATCCATTTGGAATAAATTAGCAAAATTTGCATTGGAAAAGATAACTTTTTCCGAGCGGTTAGACAAAACCGGAATGAATACAGTCAAACCAACATTTATTCAGACACCTTCAACATTTTCTCACATTATCAGAGTTTATTTGCTTTAGTTTAGAAAATGGTAATAAAATATGAACAAATTCATCCTGATAATGTTAGATAACTTTGATAGAAAGGTATGTAATGGATTACAACCAAACAATCAACGGTCAAACATTTGCACCTGTGGTGTGCGGTCAAGGACGCATCAGAATTCGATCCCATTGCTCCTCTCTTTTGCCGACAAAGTCAGCAAATAAAACTGCCGTTGTTTTAATAAGCTCAACCGATATACCTTAATCTAGAAAGAGAAAAGAGGAAAGAGTTTGAAACTCACTCAAAAACACCGCTCAGTCACTTCTTCCGAGATTTTCCTACGTGTAAGGCATGGAACAGACAACATTATAGACTATATGGTTTATTTCCATGACTTCCAAAGCTGAACTCAATATTTGAAACAATCTTAAATGATGTCGTTATCAAGACTTTCTTGGCTCTTGACATAATTAGTTCTTTACAGCAGTGTTCATTTCCTTTACAAATGTCTGCTCTTTAGTGTAATATGCATGCATACATCCTAACAAAAATGACCTATTTACAAATGTATTGCAAAGTCAAGCTCGCATACAGTATAAAGCCGTCACAATCAATCCCTTTATACACCTCAGTGCTGAGAGTGGCTTCTGATTACTGAGGCAGTCTTAATGCCCAGAGCCGTGCTTCCTCCTGTCAACTCCTGTCTCCACCATGATTGTTCACCATAGCAACAAGCCACATGGGTTCCTCATGTGGGCCAGAGCTGGTGAGACCCAAGAATGCAGTTCTCCTTTTAACTATTACAATTGGCAACTGCTTTTCAGTTCTCAGACCTCTCTGATTCATCATCACAGCAGTGATTAAATGGCACTGCCACCTACACCACTCATTTCAGGAATCCTGTCAAGACATGGAGAGTGGTGAAAGGGGTGTTACTGCGGAGGTTTTGCAGACAAAAGACACCTAATCAGTGCCAAGGGAGGCAGATCGGCCACGAAAATTGACCTTTGAAACAAGAGCTTTAGCGTTTAATTAGACGTACCCTTCATGTACTGTCAAGCTACATGCTGATGAAATGTGCCTGGTAAAATCCCAAATGTCAAACGGAAGGGAGCATGTTTTCCTTGAGTATTTTTAGAGTTCAGGTAAATTGGTCTGTGCAATTGATTCTATTCTATGAATGCATTATCACGCTTTTGCAGAGACAATCGGCAGTAAATAGAAGCTTGCTTTCGCATAAAATAAAATGTGAGATATCAGTAATAGAAACCCTTATTTGAGGATGAAAAAAATCCCCACTAAAACTAAACTAAATAAATGACTAAAAAAAAAAAAAAAATCATCAAACTAAAATAATCATGAAATAAAATAAAAATACAAACAATGTCACTACAGGAAGTCCTCAAAAATCAGCACACTCGATAGGCAGAATCCTACAGACACTAATGGTCTATGGTCATGAATGACCTGATCTGCTATATTTGTTTAAGTGCGGTTTAGACTGAATTGTGGTGAATGTCAGATGACGCAGAACATGAATGGCTCCACTGGAGATTATTATGACAGAAAGCACTTTAAACAACACCCTCACTTCAAAGAGCATGTCGCAGTGTACAAAATGAAATAATGTTGCCTGTGGTGCATCAATGAGAAAATTAGGAAAAAGTTAATAAAAGGACATTTTTTCAAAATGATGAGCATGTAATGACTGGACAAATCTTAATCTGTTATTTATAACATGTTTGACACAGAAGACGCGTTTTTTTTTTTAAAGCACCTGGATAACATGATCTAGAACAAAGGTCACGTGAGCTTTAGAAATAAGTGAATATATAAGATTTTTCTTCAACTTTTATATTATTGCGATGACAAATAATCATTGATATAAAAATGCTATATGGGTCAAAGACAAAACGGGGGTTTCAAGCATTAAAAAATAAATGTGTAATAAAGCTTTGAATAAATTTTTTTCCCCCTGTACATTAGAATACGTCCCGTTTAATTTTATATTTTTCTGAGCAAAAAATAATGACTGTCATACATTTTTTGCCATGATTTACAGAAGACACTCACTAAAATGTCATTCAGTTAGGGGTGTAATGATACACCAATGCCATGGTTCGGTTCATATCATGGTTTTGGAGCCACGGTTATAATAAATGCCTCCACTGTAGACTAGTTTTAATAAAAATAAAAAAACAAGCAAATTTATTCCACAAAAATGAAAATGACCACACACAAGTAATGTCCCACTACTTAAACATAAACCGTATGAATATGACTAATACTAATGAATAAATAGGCCTATAAGTTAAAGCTATTAAATAGCAGTTTTTGTAACAAAGTAGCCACCACATTAATTTAAAAATATACAAAATAAAGTGAAAATAAAGTGGTATTTTGGGGTAATGGAAACAACAGTTACCATGGCGAATACACAATACATCATGAACTGTTAATGAAAGATGAAAACTGCTCCTGATGAACAAAATAACATCATAACTGCATGCAAATCTTTCCCAGCTCACACACGGCGTACCAGTTACGTGATTTATTGGTACTTTAATTTGCAATTAAATCGCAGAATAAATCGCAATTAGATATTTTCCCCAAATTGTGCAGCCCTAGTTACATTGAAAGAATGTTTAGTATAAAACTTTCAAATGTTGTCTCAAATGCATTTGACAAATTAGCAGTCATTACTCATGCCAATTAAAGGCATTTTATTTAATTTATTTTTTTATTGAGCATTACAGTTATCCTGCTCTTCCTACTGCAAATCACCACATACAAAAATAAATAAATAAATAAAATCATTATAAATAAATCACTTCACAAATGTAATTTAAACGCTGTTACCATGGGAGAAATAAATACTGTATATATATGTATGCATGTATAATCCCATTTACCAGGAAACATTTTATTCTTTCGAGAACATTTCCTATCAGCAGCTTTGTATTACTGTCACAGCAGCATGTGTCACATTGAAAGTAATAAGCAGCAGTGGGTGCAAGACTACTGAATCAGAGCTGTCCTAAGGTCAACTACATGTTGTACTCCAATGCGGTCTTACAGTGTGACTTGTCACTTTGATTTATTGCAGTCATAACCAATGAAAACCACTTATTATTCTCAACAGGCTTTTGTGTAAATTGGTTTAAATGTTAAAATATTACATTGTGGTGTGATTTTGTAAGGGTAGCCATGAAGTCTTACAGGGGTGACAATAAGTGCATGCCAAGCTGCTGTGCCAGCAGAACACACATTATTTAATATGAATGCTAACAAAAATATATACCTGATGGCCTCTGCTATGAATCTTATAATGGGCCACGGTTGGATCTTCTATCAGGGCAATGATCCAAAACAAACATCAAAATCAACACAAAAATGTGCCTATAGAAAACTGAAGAGGAGAGTGTATCAACAAGGATTTGGGAATCTGAAGGATCTGGAGAGATTCTGTATAGAGGAATGGTCTCTGATCTCTTGTCAGGTGTTCTCCAAACTCATCAGGCATTATTGGAAAAGACTCAGAGCTGTTATCTTGGAAAAAGGAGGATGCAAAAAGTATTGAATGAAAGGGTGCCATTAATTGTGTGTATTAGAGATTACCACCCCAAGCCCCAACCCCAGAACAAAAATGCTTAATTGGTCCAACCATATCATCTATGCAAGAATATTCCAACATTTGGCAGAGATCATTTTCAAACATTTAGTATTCACCACTATAACATGGCTGCCAGTCCCCCACCATGTTTAACAGCTGCTAAAATTGTGTGTTGAAGGCATCCTTTGTCTTTCTGCTAACATTCTGCTACAACTGTCTGGGTGTAGAAAACGGCGTGTGACAGATGATTCATCAGACTACATTACATTTTTCCATTGCCCAGGGTTTGTTCTCCTCACACCAGGTCTTGAATCTCGATAATGCAAGCACTTTCTGAATAACAAATTCTAGCTTTGTGAAGCTCACAGTGTTCTTGTTGACCAGATTATTGGCATTCATCAGCTGTTTGTATCTCATGTTATGACCACTGTTGTTCTTTACCAGTTAGTTTGAGCTTATTTATTACGCATATTTTCAGAGGCCGTGTCATTGACACAATGCATAATACCGTACCTATACGGCACACACAACCCACCACATATTATTAAAGCCACCATATTAAACATGCTCTTGCTGCTAACTGTGATTCAACTGACTTGACATTGTAACTGAACTTGTAATATTCTTAAAATATTTTTGCAAGTGGTGTTCCCAATATTTTTCCCACCAATTCATTCAATAACAAATATAACTACATATATTCGACCAAACACAGAATGAATTAGATTTTTCAGTGACTCAACTTGCAGGTTCAGGTTCAAGGTTATGCCAATAAATGGCATTTGAATTATCCACTCAAATGATTCGTTCAAAAACGCTGATTCATTCAGGAAGGATACAAGTGACTGAATTAGTCACTTTACCTTTACTCACCAAATTAATATGTTTTTTGGAACAAATTTGTTAACACACCACTTAATGCGTGTTGCTCGGGGCTGCAACAGTTCTGCTTTGGCTATTTGGAACTATTTTCAGTGGAGCGAAAACTACTAACTGTAACTACTAATATTGTCTCAAAAATTTAAAGTTACCCAGTTGAAACTTCTTTTTTATTGAGATGTTTATAAAAGCAGTATCATATAAAAATCACGTTTATGAGTTATTGTTACTCCAGTAGCTTCTCAGAAGACCAAGCCGTTATGTCAAGTTCTAACATGACAACACAATAAAATAAAAGATTAAATAATCAAATGTTTAATAATAACAACTATTAAATGTAAGAGTCTTGGGATGAAGTTCAAGTTCCTAGTTTATTAGCAGTTTAAGGGTGCATTTGCATTGAATTCGTGTCTTGTATTGGATGTTCTACTAGATGTTTTAAAATGACAAAAAATTATGAACTTAATATTCAAGTATAATAATAATGAAAATAAAGTGTCCATTACTGATGCTCTCATCCTGCACCAAAAAAAATATAAGCACCGTTTACACACAATTTTAAATAAATCTTGATTTCGAATAAAGCAACAAAATGTGCCAGATGGCTACCAGGAATGCATATCTCTTTATATTTCTCCAGTTAAAATTGAGAAATTCTCTTGTCAGACCATGTCCACGACAATATTGATTATCATTACCGTATCAGGTAGTTTTCCCCATTTAGAAAAACTTTCGATTAAAGGGGTCATGAACTGGCTTTTTACATATTTTTGTACTGTTGTCTGAGGTCAACTTATGACATTTGCGTGGTTTTTACATTCAAAAACATCATAATGAATAAGTAATAGGCTATTTTCTACCCTGGTTTTGAGTCTCTCTCCTGGAACGCTCGGTTTTTATGGGCGTGCCGCACTGAAGACTTGGAAGTAAACGCCCACTGCTATGATTGGATAAGCTTTGCATATTACAATGAGCTTCAGCTCCCCCGTGAGTACACATGAGGAATTGTTTTTAAAGCATGTGGGAAAACGGCAACCGGAATGATTCGCTCACAGGGCTCGCAAAATGTCTTTATCAAACAAACACAATGATTTATGTCTCATCCACCCGCAATTAATTGGAATGATATTTTTTATTACTTGGCCTGCCCAATCGATATATAACCACGAACCGTGCATCACTAACACACAAACACACACACAAGCCTCACTGCAGAGTCAGACAAATCAGCATGATCAAAACTTCCGCAATTGTATTTTTCCTTCAAATAAAGTCAAGAGAGTGAACAACGCACATCAAGAAAGGAATGTTATTTCACTATTTAAGGTAGCCCGTCGGCGAGCCGGTGATACGCTTTGGTAGCCCGTCTTAAAAAAAACAAAAAAAAAAACACATAGCCCCATCCCAGGGCTTTGCGAGCCCTGGCCCATAACGTTACATGTCCGAGTCTGATCACGAATCGCAGCACAATGAACCAACAACACCTCAAATAAAGGATTCCCCAGCCTGTGACAGCGTGCTTAGTTATGTTCAGTTAGACACGCACACAATCAATAGATATCAAACAATCTGTAACAATTCAATACTATCACATATAAAAATATTTTTAATCACATAAGTGTGTTGTTTCATTCATTCATGTAATATCATTCTGTCTGCAAATCCAGTCTTGTTTACAAACAAATCCGTGGTGAAATGAAGGAACAAATGTGCAATGTCTTCCCCACGTGAGCTGGATATTCATTAAAAATAAAGTTCATCCATGCATTCCTGATATTGGAATCCGAATGAAGCTTATGCAGCATGTTTATTGCTTGCAAGTTCGATCCGGTTTAGCTACACATAGGCCTATGTTATTTATCTATAACAGGCACAAATTGGTGGGCGGGGCTGCAGAATCAGGCGTTCTTCTTCGGTTAAGGCGGTGTTTCACCACACTCTGATGTCACAGCCTGGCACATTCTGAGATCGATCGTTTTCATGACCCCTTTAGCAATATTCAGTGAAAACGTACTTCATTAAAAGGTCTAATTATGTACACTGAGTGAAGAAAAAAAAAATTGCCAAAATTATCATTGCTTCTCTTTTGTTACCAAAACATGCTAAGAGGCATCTCATCCTCCACAATACCATTCTCACTTACTACAATTTAAGGCCAGTTGCAGTAGAGAGAGAACTTCTGTGTTTCTGTAATTACAATTTATTCATGCAGACCATTTTTAAATACACTCACCTAAAGGATTATTAGGAACACCTGTTCAATTTCTCATTAATGCAATTATCTAATTAACCAATCACATGGCAGTTGCTTCAATGCATTTAGGGGTGTGGTCCTGGTCAAGACAATCTCCTGAACTCCAAACTGAATGTCAGAATGGGAAAGAAAGGTGATTTAAGCAATTTTGAGCGTGGCATGGTTGTTGGTGCCAGACGGGTCTGAGTATTTCACAATCTGCTCAGTTACTGGGATTTTCACGCACTACCATTTCTAGAGTTTACAAAGAATGGTGTGAAAAGGGAAAAACATCCAGTATGCGGCAGTCCTGTGGGCGAAAATGCCTTGTTGATGCTAGAGGTCAGAGGAGAATGGGCCGACTGATTCAAGCTGATAGAAGAGCAACTTTGACTGAAATAACCACATTTGTTACAACCGAGGTATGTAGCAAAGCATTTGTGAAGCCACAACACGCTCAACCTTGAAGCGGATGGGCTACAACAGCAGAAGACCCTACCGGGTACCACTCATCTCCACTACAAATAGGAAAAAGAGGCTACAATTTGCACGAGCTCACCAAAATTGGACAGTTGAAGACTGGAAAAATGTTGCCTGGTCTGATGAGTCTCGATTTCTGTTGAGACATTCAGATGGTAGAGTCAGAATTTGGCGTAAACAGAATGAGAACATGGATCCATCATGCCTTGTTACCACTGTGCAGGCTGGTGGTGGTGGTGTAATGGTGTGGGGGATGTTTTCTTGGCACACTTTAGGCCCCTTAGTGCCAATTGGGCATCGTTTAAATGCCACGGCCTACCTGAGCATTGTTTCTGACCATGTCCATCCCTTTATGACCACCATGTACCCATCCTCTGATGGCTACTTCCAGCAGGATAATGCACCATGTCACAAAGCTCGAATCATTTCAAATTGGTGTCTTGAACATGACAATGAGTTCACTGTACTAAAATGGCCCCCACAGTCACCAGATCTCAACCCAATAGAGCATCTTTGGGATGTGGTGGAACGGGAGCTTCGTGCCCTGGATGTGCATCCCACAAATCTCCATCAACTGCAAGATGCTATCCTATCAATATGGGCCAACATTTCTAAAGAATGCTTTCAGCACCTTGTTGAATCAATGCCACGTAGAATTAAGGCAGTTCTGAAGGCGAAAGGGGGTCAAACACAGTATTAGTATGGTGTTCCTAATAATCCTTTAGGTGAGTGTATATATTATTACATTAAATTATTTACTAACTGTTGATATTTTTGCTTTATGCCCTGTTTCATTGTAGACCATAATCAAGTGACAAAATTTTTTAGCAAAGGTTTACACCAACCCAGAACTCCCAGAAGGGAGGAGAGAGAGGGGTTATGGGTTGGAGAGGTTACAGTAATTAGCAAAAAAAAAAAGAAATCGACAGTGTTTGGATGTCTACACGCCTTACGCATGCTCACACCATCATTATGAAGACTTTCCATAGGTGTAATTATTTTTATACTGAGCTGATATTTTCTGTTCCCTAACCCCACCCCTAAACACAACTCAGAGTTTTTGTTCAGAGTTGAGTTCTGTGCACTCATGAATCCTCTCATTGTAACAAACGAAGTGTAGACACAATGTAAGAGATTCAGTCTGCAGTGTAGAGTGCTTTATTAATTATAAGGGAACTTCATGAGATTGTGATGAACTGAAGTGAGTGACGGGTTCTTAGTGATTATAAAGGGAACACTCTTTGCGCACTTTAAAGGCTATATTTAAATCATTCAGAATTTGAATAAAAGCCTTGTCTTTCGTGCTGCTAAGAGGACTGATGGCCAATTACATGCTGCAAAGTGTTGGGAATGACATACCCATATAAATGCAGGATTCACTCTCAAAATTGCAATAAACGGGATAAAAATATATATCACTAGATGTACATTAAGGTTAGAGCACCCTGACTAATTTCAGAAGAACTCTCAATGTTTTGATTCTGGAACCGGGTCTGCCGGTAAATGCCAAAGAATTCATTATGAATAACAAAATTATTAAATGTTTAGTTTTAAATGACAAAACAATTTGTTAATTAAAATCATTTTCATTATTAACACAAAGAAAAGTATAACTGTGTTAAGTATAGCTTATAGATTATTCATTTACGTGACAACTGTCTGACTGTCCCACAACCTCAGAAGAAAGTATACACTACACTAACATGTTTATAGGCTTTGTGTTTTGTGTCATGATTTTATTCATCTTGATTTCTCATGTGTGAGATGATACTTTTCCTGGGCATGCCAGCGCAAACTGCTGTGCACTCGCATGAATATACACAGGAGTGCAACAACTCAAGATTTTCCCTTAATAATGTTTCTCTGCAAACCCTACCGTATGCCTTGAAATAACATAACACTTAGAATACAGGACAAGTTGCATGGGATTATTTTATTACATGTTTGAATCCTTTATAAAAAAATATTTAACATTTTTTTTTTTTTAAATCACTGCCATTAAATTCAAGTTCAAGTTCAATGATTTTTTTAAAATATAATTTTGGCAAAAAATATAATAAAAAAAAAAAAAAAAAAAAATGGCAATACAGCTTTAGAACAACATCAAGGGCCCGTTTCAATAAGGAGGTTCAACCAACTCTTGAGTTCAAACTTGAACTCTGAGTTGACTTATCCTGAGATGGGAAACTCTTGAGTTTTGTGTTTCAGAACAGCTGAATTGAGTTAGTCTACTCAGAGTTGATTTGAACTGACTCCGAGTTAAGTGCATGCGCCATATCATACCGTCCACGATAACACCAGTATAAATTTTTACATGATAAAAAAAAAAAAGTGTCATATCACGATATCAATGATATATCGGTGCAATGACGTAGGCTATGGCACATTTACGTTCCCTAGCGCGCACAACAACACCACCTGTCTGAGAGTAAGAGCAGCATGTCAGCCTCCGATGACGATTTAGTACATAAATAGGGAGCTACTTCAATAGTATGGAAATGGTTTGGTTACAAGAGGACAGACCTCCAACAAAGGAGGCAAAGAACCGGCCGATGCAAAGCGCTTATGCCATGGTCATTTGCCAACAATATTTGACCGGAAGGGTAAAAGTGACCGTTATTACGGCTCGTGAGTTCTATCATTCTGCCTACTCTTAATTTAGACACAGAGATAAAGTAGTGTGTATGATTACATTTATTTGAATGAATGAATTATAGCATTTATTTGAATTAATTATCAAGAGCTAGAGAGAGATTCATACCTGCTTCTGTCCAGCGTCTCTCTTAACAATGAAGATGTGCGTTTATTATTTAGAAATAGCGATGTAACCCCATCGTTGCTGAGAAATATAATGTAGTGATCTAGAAGCGAAGCTATTTTATGACTAAAAGTCGCGGGCGGCGTTGATAAGTGTCTGTGCATATATAATATAGAACGGTGATTCAACTGACTTGGAACTACACTCACCTAAAGGATTATTAGGAACACCTGTTCAATTTCTCATTAATGCAATTATCTAATCAACCAATCACATGGCAGTTGCTTCAATGCATTTAGGGGTGTGGTCCTGGTCAAGACAATCTCCTGAACTCCAAACTGAATGTCAGAATGGGAAAGAAAGGTGATTTAAGCAATTTTGAGCGTGGCATGGTTGTTGGTGCCAGACGGGCCGGTCTGAGTATTTCACAATCTGCTCAGTTACTGGGATTTTCACGCACAACCATTTCTAGAGTTTACAAAGAATGGTGTGAAAAGGGAAAAACATTTAGTATGCGGCAGTCCTGTGGGCGAAAATGCCTTGTTGATGCTAGAGGTCAGAGGAGAATGGGCCGACTGATTCAAGCTGATAGAAGAGCAACTTTGACTGAAATAACCACTCGTTACAACCGAGGTATGCAGCAAAGCATTTGTGAAGCCACAACACGCACAACCTTGAGGCGGATGGGCTACAACAGCAGAAGACCCCACCGGGTACCACTCATCTCCACTACAAATAGGAAAAAGAGGCTACAATTTGCACGAGCTCACCAAAATTGGACAGTTGAAGACTGGAAAAATGTTGCCTGGTCTGATGAGTCTCGATTTCTGTTGAGACATTCAGATGGTAGAGTCAGAATTTGGCGTAAACAGAATGAGAACATGGATCCATCATGCCTTGTTACCACTGAGCAGGCTGGTGGTGGTGGTGTAATGGTGTGGGGGATGTTTTCTTGGCACGCTTCAGGCCCCTTAGTGCCAATTGGGCATCGTTTAAATGCCACGGCCTACCTGAGCATTGTTTCTGACCATGTCCATCCCTTTATGACCACCATGTACCCATCCTCTGATGGCTACTTCCAGCAGGATAATGCACCATGTCACAAAGCTCGAATCATTTCAAATTGGTTTATTGAACATGACAATGAGTTCACTGTACTTAAATGGCCCCCACAGTCACCAGTTCTCAACCCAATAGAGCATCTTTGGGATGTGGTGGAACGGGAGCTTCGTGCCTTGGATGTGCATCCCACAAATCTCCATCAACTGCAAGATGCTATCCTATCAATATGGGCCAACATTTGTAAAGAATGCTTTCAGCACCTTGTTGAATCAATGCCACGTAGAATTAAGGCAGTTCTGAAGGCGAAAGGGGGTCAAACACAGTATTAGTATGGTGTTCCTAATAATCCTTTAGGTGAGTGTATCTGTCCATTAAACAATTTTATTGCGCACCTTCCAATCAATCGGGCTCAAGTATTCAGACAGACCATGGCATAAATTACTTAGTTATTGTTACATTAAAATGTTAAGGAGTTATGTTATACTTTTACTTAAGATTTACTTGTACCAAGGCTACTTTTTTTTTTAACTTTGCTTACATTTGATTGCAAATCGCCAATAAAATGTTGTTCCATATATTTTTTTTCCATATCGTCATAAATATCATTAATCGCAAATATTCTTGAAATATTGTGATATAATTTTGAGGCTATATCGCCCACCCCTAATCATTATGAAAAGCCATGATAAATGGCGCTTCTAAAATTACGATTCACCATGGCAACAGCACCCAACAAAAAGACGTCCACATACTTCCGGGTCAAACGTAAGTTTAATTCTTAATCACGGTTATAATATCTGGTGAAAACTGGCAGAATGGCAAGTTATTGAACTAATATTCATTTTCATGGTATCCCACGGGCAAAAAAAGTCAGCTAAAAATGAAGTATAAAAATATAATTTAAATCAATTTGCTTTCATCAATTCATTCAATTCAATCTAAAGCTTTAAGCATAACAGGTTCATGGCTGTAGGTTTCATGATTTAACAAACATTTGACATATTAAATAAATATCATTCAGTGTCTATTTCAGTGTGCAGCAGCTTTTCCCACATTATCTAATACTCTTTTCACATAATGAAACGTTCTCTAATCTAACCTGTTGCATTTCTGAATTAGGGTAATGAAATTGACATTTAACTTCTACTCAGGCCAGCTAACAGCAAGAAGGCAGAGGCTCATAGAATGATGGGAGGACCTGCACCACCACCACTGACAGAAGAAGAGGAGATGGAGGAAGAATATTAAAATCCAACAGGAAAAAAAAAAAGAAGAATTGTTGCTTTTGTATTTAGCAAATAAAGATGATGACCAAATAAATTGTGAATAATTTGTGTTTATTTAACACCTGTGGTGTATGGCATATATGTCAGACTACCCTTTCATCTGGTATTCTTTCATTCCATACAGTAATCGGTTTCATTTTCGGAAGGTGCGATGATGGGAATATGCGCATCAATGCATCCAACCACACTGGAAATCCTAAAGGAAATTCTAAATATTATGTTACTTCCAGAGGTTGCAACAAGATATCAAATGAACGTCATTTAACCTGATTTCTACACCACTGACCTGCAATCCTGTGAAACTCCTCTTTGATGCTCTCATGGGTTTGTGCCCAGGAAACAACACAAACATATTCAGAAAGAGCTCACGTGAGAGTGAGGCAAACTTTCCTTACCTCTGCATACAGTGGCCTTACTAATATTCTCTGCATCCCTGATATTATATAGAAAACTATCATTAAAACATGGTACTGCTCCAATAAATATGCATGTAGATATAGCAAAAACTCTCTCCTGACAACTCCCTACAAATTATTGCAGCCTCCTTATCTACAGGAGGCTATTTGTCATTTTGACAGTGTCCTCTTGATGAAAATATTCGCAGTGAATGAATGTAACTGCACTGCAAAAAATGCTTTTCTTTTGTCTTGTAATTTCCAGTCAAAATATCTAAAGATTCTTAAATCAATGTGCATTTTCTACATATGAAAAATTACATAAGTATTTAGTCTTGTTTCCTGGGGGACAAAAAAAAGAAAAGAAAAGCTAATTTAAAAGGTTACTTCAGCGATTTAGCATTAGGCTTTGTATCAGTAGAAACCCGGTAGTATATTCGAATGATCGTGCTTTTCTCTATAGGAGGTTTGTACAGAGACCTCCAGCATCCTCTAGGGGACGAGTGTGGCCCGAACACATCTGACCACTTTGTCTCTTTGCAATCTTTGAGTACATTGTAAAGAGACACTTTCACACAAATATTATATACTGCCTTTTTTGAAATGGTCACAGGAGTCCTGAAATTCAGAAAAGAACCTTCCTCTGGCTCCACATCCATCACTGCTGAAATTTCTACATGGGGAAAATGATTCACTCTGTTCTGGTCAGGAACTTCATTTTTCTTCTGAGCTTTCTCTGAAGACAGACAGTAATGCTGAAACAATTCTGTCCATTATTCTCTTTATTATCCTTAAAAGACTTGATGCCTGTGATGTTGCATATTTCCTCTAGACTTTTCCAGTTTTCACCATTCTTTAGGTCAGCAGTTCTTGTACACCCTGCTCTTGCCATTACATTCTGTATGCTCCTGGACTCCAGTGCCTGTACTGGTATCAGCGGGTTATTAAAAAGAGGTTCTTTCTCAGTCCAAAGTCCAACGTTTGAAAGATCCCTCTTAACTTTAAACACTCAATCCCTCAAGTCCATGTTAGCCAGTTTAATGAAAGTCTTTATTCTGTTTTTAATGTCTATGAGGCCTTGTCCTCCTTGAATAGGTAGGAAAAGTACAGCAGATTTTTTCGAATGCTGTCCATCCCAGAAAAAGTCAATTAAAGGGTTAGTTCACCCAAAAATGAAAATTAGCCCACAATTTACTCACCCTCAAGTCATCCTAGGTGTATATGACATTCTTCTTTCAGACGAATACAATCGGAGTTATATTAAAAATGTCCTGGCTAATCCAAGCTTTATAATGGCAGTGATTGTGGCTCTGTTTTTAAAGTCCATAAAAGTGCATCTGCCCATCATATAACATGCACCACACGGCTCTGGGGGGTTAATAAAGGCCTTCTGAAGCCAAGCGTTGCATTTGTGTAAGAAAAATATCCATATTTAAAATTTTTATTTACTTTTATAAATCTAGCTTCCGGCCGATCACATTCCGTATTCAACTTACGGAAAAAGTGTAGCGCCTCTAGCAGTTCAAAATGCTTATGCTACGTCTGACGACATTACACACCAGTTACGCTCGTCAGACGTAGCGTAAGCATTGTTGAACTGCTAGAGGCGCTACATTTTTTCTGTTTAGGCCGGAAGCTAGATAATTTACTTTATAAAGTTAACCCCCCGGAGCCATGTGGAGCCCGTTATATGACGGACAGGTGCACTTTTATGGTTAGTTTTATGAACTAACCCTTTAACTTTCTTTGTAGCTCTTTAACAACACTTTCTGGGGGTATCCAGAACATTAATTTTATGCCGTAATGCAGATGCAGCCAGATTATTTGTGACCAATACTCTGCCCCTATACGATAGCTGAGGTTCACACATTTTCTCCACCATACCCTTCCAGTTTTTCTGCCTATACTGCTCTGTTCCTAAAACACTCCCAACATCTTCAACCCGTCTCTTCCCTCCCCTGCCAATCTCCTAATAAATATCCTTCGCTCTTTTCCCAATTTACTTTAGCTGACGAAGCCTTTTCATAAATGTTTAAAGTTTTGTTTTTTTTTTAAATCAAAACATTTGTATCACTTCTTATAAAAACAGTTATATCATCAGCATAGGCCAAAAGAGTGATTGGCCTATTTTCACAACCCGTAAATAGAAACCCCTGCAAATTCTCCCTAAGATTATATAGTAAAGGTTTGATTGCCAAAGAGTACAATTGTCCTGATAAAGGACAGCCTTGCCTTATACCTCTATAAACTAATACTGGATAACTTAGCCCACCTCCAACCTTTAACAATGCAGAAGCTCCAGTGTATAACAGTTTCATCCAAGAGATAACATTTTCACCAAAACCAAATGCTTTAAGAGTTTCAAATAAATACAGATGATCAACTTTATCAAAAGATTTCTCTTGATCAATTGACAGAAAACCGACATCCTCATTACTAGCATTTGATAAATTCATTATATCACGTACAAGAAAAAGATGGTCCATTACTGTTCTTTGTGGCACACAATTGAAATTCATTAATAAAACTCTAAACCGTTTTTTAATCTATTTGTAAGACACCAAGCAAGAATTTTATAGTCAGTGCACAGTAAAGCTACTGGTCTCCAGTTCTTTAACAATCCAAGTTTCCCTTTTTTAGGAAATAAAGATAGAACCACTCTTCTAGTCTAGAACTGGTCGGCAGTTCATTTTTCCTATGAGAAATTTTAAACACTGAGTATATCTTCTTTCAAAAAAAAATTGCTAATAGAATTCAGAAGGAATTCCATCAATGCCAGGAGACCGACTATTCGAGAGTTTCTTTACAGCCTCTGATAGTTCATCTAATTGAATATCAGCATCAAGCCATTGTCTCTGATCATCATTGAGCTTTGGCAAGTCTCTTAGCAAGTTGTCCATGCAATTAAAGTCACAGTCTCTTGCTTTGAATAAATCAGTGTAAAAGTCCTTTGCATGGTTTCTCATTTCTTTTGGATTAGTTGTTAATGTCCTGTCTGGAAGTTTTAAATATAACATATGTTTTCTTTCTCCTTCCCGCTCCAAGTAAAAAAAAAAATGAACTTGGAGCATTTATTTCTCGTACTGAAGAAATACTGGAATTTATCAAAGCCCCTTTTGCTCTTTCATTGAACAGAGATGCCAAAGCAGTCTTTTTTTCTTAATTGGTCCACATCTTCTGAATTCTTTTCAATAATTTCTCTCTCAAGTACTTTAATAGTGTTCTTTACAAGTCTATTTGAGTGGACTGTATAGCTCTGGCAAAACATTCACTATGGGTGCAGCGGCGCAAGGATATTATGCAGCGCCTGAAAACAGGCTAACTTCCGTCAACATAACCAACGTGACAACCTGCTTGCACAGAGAGCGCGCTGGGGACTATTTTCAGGCGCTGCGTAATATCATTGCGCCTGCTGCACCCATGGTACGGCAGCAAAGTTCCTGGATTATTACACAGGAATGAGAGTATAGTCCCTAGCCATATCAGTCTAGAAAATTGCAACTTTTAATTTTCCGTCGGTCTTAGTACACGATGTAACTATACACATCACAACATGTAAATAGGAAAATGTTGGCGTTATTTTGTCACTTACTGAGCAGTAGGCTAGATGGAGCCATTTACCTCCAGTCTTTGTGCTAAGCTAGGCTAGCGGTGGGTGCATCAGACAGAGTTATGGCACGCACAGAGATAACAATGGTATGTATGGACTTATCTAACTCTGGGGGATACGGTGAATAAGCTAAAGTCCCAAAAAGTGTTCCTTTAACATGTGAGGCTGCACGCTGCACAGAGAGCGCTGACATATCAGATGCGCCTTTAAAACACAGACAGCAAAACGGTATGAATACAGAACACTACAGTACATGTTGCCAAATCATTGTAAAGTAATTAATTTGTTGACTAGATGCTGCATTAGCATGGAAAGAACAACAGTATGCATGTACCATACATGTACAGTTATACGTACATACCAACAGTTTGGATTTATATGAAATAACACTTTACAATAATATTCCATTTGTAACATTAAGGTTAAATGCTGTAGAAGTATTATTCACTGTTAGGTTTTATCTGTTAACCTTAGTTAATGCACTATGAACTAAATGAATGATCAAGGTACAATTGTATTGCTCAAATATTAATACATGCTGTAAAATGTATATTGCATAATGCATTTAGTTAATGTAAGCCAGCTAAATAAGCTAATACATCCTTGTTAACAAATGGGACTTGCAGTCTGTTACCGATGACATTTATATACATGTTTCTAGGTTATAGCTAAAGAAACATTTATTTAGAATATTATTTTAATGTTTAAAATATTTTCTGTAGAATTTTTTCTGTTAGAACATCTCATTTTAATATATTAATATTTACATATGTAATTTAGCACATTTTCATGGTTCAGTACTGTTTTTTTTATTTCTTGTAATAAAGTTCATCACTTTTTACTTCGAGTGTTATTTTTATTTTTTTATCCAGTATCCATTTTAAAAACGATCGGTCGATTAATCAGTTATCGGCAAGTGCAGTCCAACCTTGTTATCGGTATTGGTAAAATCCACTATTGGTCGATCTCTAAGCACTGAAATGGTCATGAGAGGCTTTGACTGTTGAGTGTTTCACCCTACATACATCAGATAAGTCTTATAAGTCTTTTCTTATAATACTGCTTAATGAATTAGCAGACTGGGGATAAGGTTCTTCACTATTTCGGTCTAGTGTAAAGTCTAAAGTACAATTCCAGTCACCCCCAAGAACCATACATGAACTATCAATTTTTTTTTAATTCACTAGATAATTAAAAAAAAAAAAAAAAAAAAAAATATTCTACCCTTTCTGTTCCATTATTTGATAAGTAAACATTAATGAAAAGAAAAGGGAACCCCATTAATTCTGCCTGTACAACCAATATTCTGCCCTTATCTATCTCATAAGAAGATATATTAGTCATACTGAGTTTCTTTGAAAATAAAATTGCAACACCTCCACTTAGATTAGAGCCATGACTTAGAAAGATCTTCCCCTCCCACCACATTTTCCATTTTACTTCATTACTTAAATCGCTATGGTTTCTTTAAATATTATATCCATATGTTAGTTTTGAATTAATTCAACCTTTTCTATAATTCCATCGTCCACATGTTAATTGTCCCCATTTTTATGCTCTCCATGAAGAGAAAAAAAAATAGAAAGACAAACGTAGAAGAGAACAGAAAGAAAAAAAGCACCCTTTGTGACTTAACCATTTCTTCAGATTTTTAACCCATTCTTTTCCTTTTCTTAATTTTGTCAATTTTTCTCAGTCTAAATCTTTTCCTTTGGCTCAATTCTTCATATGCTACACTCTTCTGTATTTTAACTACCGATCTCAAGAATCTTTCAACATCAGGAAAAAAAACTCTTGACATCCAAAGTCTTTCCAAAAGTTTCATCCAAGAAGTCAATGATTTCCTTCACTGTATATATCTGATCATCACCACTCTGAGAAATGATGTCAGACATTTCTGAAAGACTATCATCATCACACATCTCCTCCATTTGATCATCTCTATCAGCAGCCTCAGCATGATCATTATTTCTAATTTCATCTTCACATTGAGCAGTGTAAGGCTGGAATAACTAGCAAATGCCGGACTGTCTGATTGAGGAACGAGGACTCCCTGAGAAAATAAAAAAAAATTGCATCTGAACTCACTCTTATGCATTTAGCGTCCCCATCCGAGACAACGTCACGCTGAGTTAATCATCTAAGAATTACTTTAATTTACATGCCTTTCCTTTCAATGCCTTTTCACCCATCTCTCCTCCAGAATTCACCCAAAATCTATATGGTCTAATGTGAGCAAGTACTATACATGTTTGATATTATTTGAAATGTCTCACTGCGACTGGTACAAAGGTCTCTTCCCCACAGAAGTAAACCAAAAGGTAATAAAGGTGTCTCCAGCCAAATGTTCTCTACCTCCTGCCGTCAATACAGGTCTATGGGACAGTGATAATTGTAAATTCCCATTAACACGTTTCCATTTGATAGAGGTTTCTGTCTTGGTCTGGGTATTTAAGGAGATGTTGCAGAAACTTCGGGGCTCGAACCTTTATATCCGTCAGCCCATAATGCTGAGTGTCTCCTAGATACTCAGCGTTATGTAATTTTAAGAAGCCAGGTATCCATATTTTATTCTATACTTCAGAGCATTTAATGTTATGTATGGATTAACTTTGAATTGATTATGTAATTGGCATGATACATTTACCTGACTAATAATAAATTGTTACACTGATTTATTCTGACTTACTCTGGAATTATTAACTCTCTAGTAGATTATGAACGGTTATAATTTCAACAAAGGGTTAAACAGAATAATTAAATGTGTAGTTAAACTATTAAATATAAATGAACAAATAACCAATTGGCATTCTAACCTAAATTTGAGGTCATAATAAAACGGAGTCAGATAAAACTAAATTAGACTTAAATCCCTTTGCCCAGCTGAAAAGACTGAACATGCAAGGAACCTTCACCCACCAATCGTAAGCCTCCATTGGGACGAATGGGCGGCCTTACAGCAGCATTCACCTCAGCTTCCTCAACTCTCTCACCACCAGTACCACGATTTTTGCCATCCGTTTCTTCACAGCTTACATCCTGATTATTCTGCGTTTCGTTCCTTTCCAATTCATCTCCCTTGTTTTCAGTTTCATCTGAATTCTTTCCTACACTGTCTTTGTCACCATCATTCTCTTTTGACAGACTCGGCCCTGCCGTTTCATTTAAACCACTTGGCCCTGCCTTTTCAATTGACACACTCGGCCCTGCTGTTTCATTGTCCCACACATTATTTTCAGCATTCGTTTTATGAGGGCACGCATTTTTTTGTGACCTATTTCACCACATTCAAAAAATTTTAACTTCCAGTACTTGCATAAAGCATGTAGGACTTGCCTTCGTACAGGACTCTAAAGGAAATATCAAGAGCTGTTGAATCTAAAAACATAAATGCTTGCCGTCTAAAAGACATAACATGTTTTAGTGACTCGTTTTTACATCCTAGTAAAACTGTCTTAATTCCACTAGCAATCTTCCCAAATCCCAATTCCTTTTCAATGTCATGATTTGGTATGAAGGAAAGTATTAACAGGATTAAAAACCGAGATAACCGACATGGGAAAATAACGTCGGTTAGAGGCTCTGAATTTTGTTTGTCCAATCACTGAATTCGGTCTGAATGCAATGATACAATGTCCTACCTGCCTGTCAACGGACTGTATGTATTTTCATACCTCTGTGCACCCACTGACATCACACATCATCAGCGTTTCATGCTATGCGGAGTTAGACAGACGTCAATCCCCGAGCACCGCAACTGAAACAGCAGCAACCTTTTACAGTTCCTCCTGATCCAAAACAACAAGCTTATGCTGCATTCACACCATAACTACTGTAATTAGGAAGAGATGGAAACCCGTGATGTTATACTCTGAGCAGTTTGTGACTCGAATTTGTGTGTTTTAATGGCAACACTATCAACTCCGAAATAAAAATTGTCTGTCCTACCTTTAATAACATCACTACTGCGAGATCTGGAGTGAAGCATTCAAATTCAGTTCACTGTTATAAACCACAGATATCAGATCAAACAGCGATGACGTGGAAACCAGGAGAAACATTGTGCCATGAATGAAAAAGTTAAAGAAGTCCACAAATCACTAACATTCGCCATGGATCGAATGTAGTAACGCTAACTGTAACCATGGTATTGTGGCAGAAATAGTCAAATGTTTTTACATTATTAATTTCAGGATTTGTGCAACCTCAAGTGCTTCACACTTTTTCCAGCACTTCAAAGCTCTAGCCTAGATATTATCCAGTTATTTTAAAGGTGATAACAAAAAAAAAAAAAACATTATTTGTTCATTTATCAAAGATTGTCCCCATTTGTAAAACTAAAAGTTTTAAGATGTAGAAAAACTAACACATGGCAAACAATGGCTTTTATTTAAAATAAATAAATAAATAAATAAATAAAAATACTAGTATAACCAGTAGATGGTGGCAGAGGAGCACTTATTGGCTTATTAGCCATTTCCAGTCTATAATATATTTTCCCCGCATGTTTTGCTTTTAAATTTATATTTAGATATTATGAAACTCCTATTATAAAATATCAAATCATCAAGAAATCAATTTGTCGTATGAAGTTGGAAAAGTCACAAAGTCTCATGAAAAACAACTTCAAATTGTGAAGAAATACACAAAGTTAAAGAGCACTTTATAATCACTGAGCTGTCAGTCAGTTCAGAATGATAATATACACTCACCTAAAGGATTATTAGGAACACCATACTAATACTGTGTTTGACCCCCTTTCGCCTTCAGAACTGCCTTAATTCTACGTGGCATTGATTCAACAAGGTGCTGAAAGCATTCTTTACAAATGTTGGCCCATATTGATAGGATAGCATCTTGCAGTTGATGGAGATTTGTGGGATGCACATCCAGGGCACGAAGCTCCCGTTCCACCACATCCCAAAGATGCTCTATTGGGTTGAGATCTGGTGACTGTGGGGGCCATTTTAGTACACTGAACTCATTGTCATGTTCAAGAAACCAATTTGAAATGATTCGAGCTTTGTGACATGGTGCATTATCCTGCTGGAAGTAGCCATCAGAGGATGGGTACATGGTGGTCATAAAGGGATGAACATGGTCAGAAACAATGCTCAGGTAGGCCGTGGCATTTAAACGATGCCCAATTGGCACTAAGGGGCCTAAAGTGTGCCAAGAAAACATCCCCCACACCATTACACCACCACCACCAGCCTGCACAGTGGTAACAAGGCATGATGGATCCATGTTCTCATTCTGTTTACGCCAAATTCTGACTCTACCATCTGAATGTCTCAACAGAAATCGAGACTCATCAGACCAGGCAACATTTTTCCAGTCTTCAACTGTCCAATTTTGGTTAGCTCGTGCAAATTGTAGCCTCTTTTTCCTATTTGTAGTGGAGATGAGTGGAACCCGGTGGAGTCTTCTGCTGTTGTAGCCCATCCGCCTCAAGGTTGTGCGTGTTGTGGCTTCACAAATATTTGCTTCTGTCAATATTTTCTGTGCCACTCGAATTGACCTCATGCCCAGTTTTCCAGCTAAATTCTCAGCTGATACCGATTCACCATCAGGTATTAAGTGTCCAATTTTAATCATTTTTGCAGCCCACAGACTTTTCCTGAGTGATGCATCTTTAAAAACATCTAGATTCAGTGCAGAGTTAAAAAGCAATGGTTCTTCCCTCTTCCACAAACTTCATTGTTTGACTCCCAAGAAAAGTGTCCATGCTTTCAGGAGTGATCTATAAAATTATGTTAATCCTGCAAGATCCATCTTGTTTACATCCATCAGGTATAGGTGGCGATCTAGTCTCATGTTACCTGCTTTCCTCAATAAGGTATATGCTATGCCAGCCCAGTTCACATATTTCCCATAGATGAGTCTCTGAGCCACTTGAAGTCTGAAGGTCTTTACTCTAGATATCCACTAGGCCTTGTCCTCCTTCCTGTCTTGGCAGATATAGCACGGGTGACTTTAACCAATTCTGACCCAACCAGAAAAAGTCCACCAGACATCTCTGAATTTGTCTCACAAGGTCTTCTGGCAGTTCAAGGATCATCATTCTGTGCCAAAGGGCAGAGGCTACGAGGTTATTACATGTCAGCACCCTTCACCTATAGGACAGCTGGGGCAGCAACCATTTCCAATGAGACGACTGTGCACGTACTTTCTCCAACAAGCCCTCCCAATTTTGTTTTCTGTACTCATTTGTCCCCCCAAAAAACTCCTAGATATCTAAAACCAGCCTTTCCCCATTGTAAACCACCAGGAAGTGATGGACTTTTCACAACTTGACCACACAGCATCGCTTTTACACCAGTTAACTTTGGCTGATGATGCCTTTCCATAACACTCTAAAGCATGCTTTACCACTTCAACAACATATCATCTCCTCTGATTAAAACTGTAACATCATCCGCATATGCAGATAATTTGACAGATTGCTGGCAATTTAGAAAATTAATTTGCAGACCTGCTAATTATTTTCTTAATTTACATAGGATTGCTCAATAACTAGCAACCAGCCACCAATAAGCCACCAGCCATCTTTAGCATACATGTGGCTTCATGTACAATATGTGCAATAACCTTATCACTTAAATAAAAGTATCACCAAAACCAAAAGCCTTTAGAGCATCAGAGAGAAAAATGTGATCCACCCGATCAAAAGCTTTCTCTTGATCTAATGATAAAAAAGCATAGCCATACAAGTCTCTTACTAAATGTAGATTATCTACAATAGATCTCGCTTTTATTATGTATGATTAAATGCAGTACATTATTTAATCTGTTTGCCAAACTTTCGGAAATGATTTCATAATCGGAGCACAACACTGCCACAGGTCTCCAGTTCTTTAAGAGCGTTAAATCCCCCTTCTTAGGGAGCAGAGTTAAGACTGTACGCTGAAAGCTCTTAGGAAGGATTCCTTTAGTGACACTTCTTTGGAGAACTTCAAAGTAATCATGTCCAAGAACAGGTCAGAAAGCCTTATAGAACTCAGCAGATGGCCCATCTATTCCAGGTGTATGACCTATAGAGAGTTCCATAACAGCAGCCGTGACTTCTTCATAGGTAAGTTCAGTCTCTAAAAAATATTTATGCTCCGAGGTTAAAACCGAAAGATCATAAAGCAGTTTGTTTCTACTTTGCTCATCTGATTTTTAAGAAGTGTATAGACTGGAATAAAAATCCACAGCAATTTTACGCATCTCCATCTGATCAGAAGTGTCTCAACCCTTACAATCTTTTAAACATTACATACATTTTTCTTTTTTACGCTCAAGGTTGGAAAAAAAAAAAAAAAAAGTAGGAGGAGCGTCCATGTCTCTTGCTGTTAAAAAACAACTCCTTACATAAGCTCCTTTCACTCTTTAATTTAAAACTGAGCTCAGCAGGTTAGTCTTTTCAGTCCACAAATCTTTAAGGTTTACAGAGTCATTGCAATCATACTTTGTTCAATACCAATAATTTATTTTTCAAGACATTCCAATGACTTTTTTTTATACAAAACGAAGAATGTGATAAATATTGACAAAAGTTCCCTATTTGTACCTTCCCTATTCCCCACCATTGAATGCAATTTTCGTAGCAATTCTTCTCACTCTTCCAAGACTCCCAAAATAACTTAATCTCACAAAAATATTTATCTTCTAATAATTTAGCATTAAAATGCCAATAATGACTTTTATGCATTCTTTTTAGTAAGGTACACTCAAAAGTGATCATTTATGATCAGACATTGAGGTGGAAAGTAAAAATATTATCAAAAAATGAAGTTGATCCAGGGAGGTTGCTGATTGTGAGGGCATCTTATTTTTCTTGTGAATATATATGATTCAAATATAGGTGCAGAGAGAATATGGTTGTTCACTAAATTAGAGAATTTAAGACAACAACACGAAGGAGACCTTATTATATTAGGGGGAGATTTCAATTGTATCTTGGACTTTACACAAGACAGGAATAGTGAAGTGCCTTGTGCTTAGCTGATGTGATTAAAAATCTGAACCTGTCTGATTTATGGAGAGAACACAATCTGTTTACACATCAGTATACATGGGTGAAGATTAGGCGATATTTCCCATCCCGCCATCCCGGCGTCTAAAATCCCACAGGCACACGATAGAAACTTATATCCTTATTTTAACTTAAAACGAATAACGAGGGGAAAGAAAAAAAAGAAACATAAGAAAACATCACAATCACCCTTAGTCCTCCTCACCCACACTCCCAACATGCAACACGCAGAGAGAGAGATGGATAGAGAGAGATAGAGATAGATATACATGTTTTTCTAACCCGGCGGGGACTTCAATCTGCACACAGACTGATGGGGACTCGTGTCATGAGGAAACAAGCTTATAAATCATACAGAAGGAAGAATGCAAAAAAAAAATTGTGTGATGGGTAGGGTTAGTGTAAGGGGATAGAATACAGAATAAAAACCATTATCTATGGAGAGTCCCCACAAAGATTCTAAACTAGACGTGTGTGTGTCGTGTGTGTTCTGTTAAATATAACCAAATTTATATTCAATGTGAATATACAAATATTTAAGGTTTTCACTGCTGAATCTAACATCATGCAGTACAATACAAGACACAAAATCAATGCAAATGCACTCTTAAACTTCTATATATGCATGTATGACAAGCAATACGTCTTCATCACTAGAACTGCTACTGTAAATCTAAGAAAACTAAGATTCTGCTACCTCTGGGGCTTGGGACAGACCTGGATGCATTTAGATTAATTGTGAAATGGCTACTGGCAACCTAGAGGTGACAGATTAAAGAGACTGAGCTCTTAAATAATAATGTTAATAACCTCTCCCTCTCGTATAACTAGGAAGATTGATGAATCAGAAGGGTACTTTAAAAGTAAACACCCACAAGGCTTATGTGAGCAATTTTACAAAAGTAAATGTGTGGCTCACACTCTCCTTTAACAAGAACAAAAAGGCAATAATTCTTCCAATGTCTCCCCTTCGCTCATTTGTTTACCTGGCTTTTTCTCCTGCAGCAAAAATGACTCAGCATTTAAGCAAACTTAAATTTCTAGAAAAATGTCAACCTTTTTTCAGACAATAAAAGCTTTTGAAATGCACCTCTTGTTTTACTCTAGGTTTATCTGAAGGAATGTCTAATGGAGTCTAGAGAAAATTAAATCTCTCAAATGAAATGGAGTGCTAGAAAAAAATATGAGAAAGCGCTTTCACCTTGTTCTGACTATCTCAAAGATGACTATTATGGTAAACTGACATTGACCGCGTACGATTCAATTATTCAAAACAATCTTTTAACTATACTGCATTCATATCTACAGCTAGCGAATGCCCCAAAAAAAAACAATATTAAAAAAAATTTAAGCAGTAAGACACAAGAGTTGATTTTAGTTATTATGTGATTTGATGACGTTTAGGAGGTTGTTAAAACCCCAAACATGATTAAAAATAACTGTAAAACATGGCTTCAAATGGCTTATTGTGCATTTATCATTAGCAATAATCATAAACAATTCTTCTGCCAAGTACATAGTTCATTAGCATAATATAAGCTTTTTACAGTTACCAAAAAAAATTGTAACTTCCAGCATAGGTCACAAATGTGTATTACTGTTCCAAAATATAAGCTCAGCTGGATTGCTGCCTACATAGGAAGCGGTTTTCTTAAGACGCCACGTCTGTGATACTCTAATAGTAGGGCTCGACGATTAATCTAAAAGTAATCGAAATCGAAATTCAGAACCTCTAACCGATGTAATTTTCCCACGTCAGTTATTTTGGTTTTAGTCACGTGACTCCGCCCCGTCAGTCACATGAAGTGCAGTTTGCAAGCACACGGAAAGATTCAGGAGCCGTTATCTTTGTTTATACAATCTGGATGCTCAGAATTACTATGGTAATTACATGTTTTACACAGTTTATACAGGCAAGTTAATCGCCGTTCTTATATGCGCTGTTACACGCACACACAGCGCAAGCCCCAAAGCCAGATCAATTTCACTTGTGTCCTCATGAAGTTTGTCAATTAAATGCGTTTAAAGGCTTGCCCGTTTGAACATTCAAGAGATTTTACACTATTCAAGAACAACAATATGGCAAACATCTCCGTTCAGTACTCGTGAGCTTTTTTCTGTGACACAGAGAGCCGAGTTGTGCCGTGTCGGACAACGCGCGTACCCTAAAGCCTGATCGCTTTCACTTGCGTCCTCACAAAACAATCGGGCAGGCCTTAAAACACATACAATTGACAATTTAAGTGATTTTTGACCATTCACACACACACACAATCACGCTCTCATTAATGCATTCAAATAAATGTAATGTAGGCCTACTGTGCTAATGTATCTGTATCTGATGTACAACAAACAGAAATCTGTAAGAAATGTTACAACCCATAGACAATAACTGCTGAAAGTGTTTCCTTCAAGTATTTTAAAAATCACAAAGAAATGCACTTTTTCATTATAAAAAAAAAAAATCCCACCTTTAATAGTTGAACATATTTACAGTACAAACTTTATCAGTGAACTATGAGCCAAAAAAAAAGAAAAAAAAAAAAAAAGAAAAGCAAATCGTTCATTAACCGCAATCAAGATAAAATGTTCAATTAATTGAGATTTTGATTTTAGGTCAAATCGTTCCAGCCCTAATTACTATTTATATTCATATCAGACACAAATATTGGGTAAAATATTGCATAATCATCCTGCTTACGTTACCTTTTGGGACAGCCTTGGTGCTGGGATCGAGAATTTGATGCCTTAAAATGCTGTCATTCCACAGGGCTACTTTTCCATTGTTTTTGAATGTGTAAACAAGCTAGGCGGATGCCTTAAACCGTTGTCTTTTGCAGCATCTTGCACGACACAGCATTCTAAAACCGCAGCGCTCAAGTTTAAAGTAAAAAAAAAAAAACAAGACCTAAATGCTTTTTCCGTTCCACTGACCTGCGTCTCACAATTTAAACAGCAAAAACATGTTTTGTTTGAACCAGCCTCAAGTAGGTTCCTCACAACGTAATTTCAGACCCTTTGTTTATTGACTACAGCACTGAACATGGCTTTGTTTTTTGTAAGAAAATTAACAATTTCAAACAAATGCCTTTTTATTTTAAAAAGCCATTTACTCCCACACAACGGACTACTATCCAGTACAGACTATTAATCGGGCCCCTCAGATTTCATGGACAGAAAGGTTCTGAGGTGAACTGAAAGAATAAAAAATAAATAAACAATTAACTCTACTCAACAACATGCCTTCAGCCTGTTTTGGCCTAATTATCATCCATCATAATAGTTATCCATTTTTATTCCCCGGTCTTACAGTTAATGTGTGGATGAGTAACTGGTCGTAATTACATCAAAACCAGAGTATTTATAATTAAGTGGCATTTCAGAAGCATTCAGACAATTAGAACTGATTTTGAAGAGGCAAAGAAGACTATAGGAGCTGGAGGAACGGTCCCCATATTTTATGTTATAGGGACATTGGGGAGGGGGTCTCTCTGTCTCTCTCTCTCTCTCTCTCTCTCTCTCTCTTTCTCTCTCTGCTGCTTTAAAATATTCCAGCCTGCGAATGCATTTCCCTGGTGAACTCCACATCTCTGACGCTGAGACAGTAATTAGAGCAGTGGAGTAGTTTCTGTTCTGTGCTCCTCTACCATCCTTTAGGAAGAAAGGGCTTATGCAGCATATGCTTCCTTTATGTGCCTATTTATGAACATAAAATGTATTTATTAAAGATTATATTGAATTAGATTTGATGTGTAAATAAGCAAGAGACAGTATTTCTCAATTTTTCAATATGTAGATTTATAAACTACTTTAGCAAATAAATTAGGAATATTGCACTACTGTCAAATGTTTGGGGGTGGTATTTTTTAATGTTTTGAAAATTCTCTTTTCTATTTGACCGGAAATACAGTAATAACATGTGATACAGTAAAATATTATTACAATTTGCTGTTGCAATTTCCCCTTTATCATATTTTAACATTTCATTTATTTTTGTGATGGCAAAGCTGAATTTTCATAATCATAATTTTCATAATTTCTTGATAGATAATCCATAGACCTTATTCACAGCAGCGCCATCTTTGATTTTTTGGATTGTTCTGCTGACGAAACACTGCAAAAATGTATTTCCAAGCAATACAAGTAGACAAAAAAAATTTCAGACAACATGAGTTATTGAAGAAATTCGAAAATTGAGAAATTATAAGTGATCTAGAAACTTCATACAGCTTTTTACAGTGGATGCCTGTCATGGAGCTGCTCTGAATAATGTCTATTACTCCAGTCTTTAATGTCACATGACCCTTCAGAAATCATTCCAATAGGGATAGAACGATTACCGGTTTCACGATAAAAATGTACTGACGGTTAGTAATATCGTTTAAAATTGAATTATCATTAAAACCGTGTTTGATTATCACGATTTTGAAACTCGATCAAGTATGGTCACCCTGTCTGCAGAACATGCAAAAAGAAAGTCGCTGCAATAGCGTGAAACACTTCAAATCTGGGAACGCAAGGCAAATGGATTTTGACCTCAATACCAAAACTATGTCTGGGAAATAATAACGTGAAGCTTGAGCCAAAGACGAACGAACAAGTTCAGACAAGACTAGAGTGACATTTAAGGGATAATAATGTGTATTCATTGTACACTTATTACACAGCTTCTGTTTACCACAAATAATTACAGGGACATATTGAATTGAGATTAATGTTTTAAATCTTACATGTTTATAAATCCATTTGGTACAGTGTACAAAACAATCTTCCAGACAAGATGATCGCAAGAAGTTATAGCAATAATTATAGTAGTATTAATACTAAAGGGATTTCATTTTCAATACAATCAAAAACAGAGACGCAAGACGCAATTGAATGAAATGAGAGAGCGCATCTGTTGTGATACGTGGATGAGCGCGGTTATAATTCATTGCTATTGACGACGGTCATTATAAAGGAACATAATGTCACAGAATATAATCTTGCGTAAAAAAAGCGCATAGATCTGCTTGTTTTATTTGTTGTTTGTTGATTTTGAAATATAAAACTTGTTGAAATGTTTTCAGTGTATGCATCTGTTCTTTTTGAACACTTTCAGCTCATTTGAACAAAACCATGAAAATATTGATAATCGTGATATGAAATGTTCATACCATTTCATCCCTACATTCCAATATGCTGATTTGTTACTCAACATTTCTCATCATCAATGTTAAATTAGTTGTGCTGCTTAATATTTTTGTGGAAACCATGATGCATTTTTTTCAAGATTCTTTGCTGAATAAAAGTATTAATTTATTAAAACCCCAAACTTTTGTTTGGTAGTGTATATCAATTATATTGATTTGAACATAGTTAAAAAAAAGCTACAGATGTTAAACGATTAAACCAAAAAAACGCCACGACTGTTATCATCATAAGACCATTAGCAAAGACATGAGCACACTCAGTGGCGTGCATAAGGGAGGGGACCGGGGGGGAGCTTGAGCCCCTGCCACTTTAAAATTAAAATTGAAAGTGCCCTTTTCACACGCAACCCCGTCTGGAAAGCGATTCTTACCAACACAAGAAACTCCCCCCAAACAACCAAGAAGATAAAGTGGCTCTAAGCGGAGATGTAAAATTAATCCCACAATTCAAGCATCTTCCTTAGAGAGAGTGTGGATTCAAATAAAAGTCATGCAATGGTTCCACTTATCCGTCAGAAGAACGCCGTAGATGTTCTGTGTAATTCATGGAGCGATTCAACCCCTATTGGAATTCAGTCTGTGTGCTGCAGTGAGTGAATGATATGAAATGTGTGTGCCTCCCAATTGATTTTTGGACCGATTTCAGTCCTCATATTTTTTTACTAGTAAGATTTGTGAAATAAGGATTAGATGACTGAACCTTCTCTAAGCGCTGCCTTAACAACTGTTGCTGTATGACATTTTCTTAGACTACCTTCTTTCTAATGTAAAGAAGTCCACGGAGGAACTGCATGTCTGAGAGGATGTTTGGATAGTTTTAAACTAAAGAAAATATGGTAAATGGGTCACTTGTAATGGTGACAGAAGGCACCCGAGAGGATTTAAGCAGTATTTTTTTTTTCTTTTCCTCACTCCACGTGTTATTGTTAACTAAAAAAAAAAACCTATAAAAACAAAATGTTTTTCAATTGAAAAAAGCAGAAATTAAATAAAAATATTAGATTAAAAACTTAAATTAGAAATGTTGACAACTAACTCAAATAATAATCATGCTATGCCCATGGCACTTTAAAGGGAGAGTAAATGCTAAAATTAAGTGTTATATAATGTTTTTGTGCAAGATTAATGGCAAGGGAGATTTAGTAGTGATTAATGTTTTGTTATGCTAATTTAGAAGAGTTTCTTTTATTGTGGGCTTTTGGAGAGTTACCATCATGGTGACAAGTGGCGCATGCTGCTGGGTTTGAGAGCAGGTAAGTTACATGGTTTAAGTTGCTGTACTCATTCAGTAAGTGCTATACCATGATATTGTTAACATGTTAACAGATTAGCAAGTTAGCATTTTCTGAATTCGTTTGTTATAGCTAGCAAAATATTTCTTAAAAAAAAAAAAAGTTCCTATGACAAAAAAAAAGTTCTGACAGCTTATTAGGATTTACAGGGAAGTAAATAACTCATTTGTAAGAACTCAACTTTTTTTTACTTTAACTAAACCTTTTATGTTAATTGCCATTAAAATGTATGAGTTAGGAGGTTAGAGTTAGAGTTGCACTGTGTAATTTTTTGCGGCATCTAGTGGTGAGGTTGTGAATTGCAACCGCCCACCACTCACCCCTCCCTTTGGAAGCACATAGAGAAGCTACGGTGGCCAACACAGGACAAAGATGTCATCATCTGAGACAGCAGAGAGTAGCTAGCGCTCTGTAGAGCAGTTTGTCCGTTTAGGGCTACTGTAGAAACATGACGGCGCAAAATGGCGACTTAACTGTAAGGGGAGCCGCGGCGTATGTAGACTGAAACGGCTCATTTTAAGGTAATAAAAACATAACGGTACATTATGTAAGGTCCTTATACACACCACTAAAAACATAGTTATGTATACTTCATTTCTGTCAATAGATCCTCATAAATACTACACACTGCACCTTAAACTGATTAATAGAGCCTGACCAATTTATCGGTCTGCCGATTTTATCGGCCGATATGAGCCTGTCACATATATATCGGCGCATATATGCCGATGCCAATATGCCACCAATATGAACGCGCGCCCACGCGTCTCACAGCGCGTGAATATTCACACAAAATCTTCTTTTCACATAAGTCTTGTCGAGTATCATCGTAAACAGTCGGTTAAGTGAACGTAAACATGACATTTGCCAGTCACCGCCAGCGTTTTTGGTCAATTTCACAAGTTTCATGGCCCACAGAATATCTTGTATGAATATCTGAACATGCAATTTAGCAAAAGAAAGAACAGACCCTCTGTTTTATTCTAGCTTCATGCATTCTTTTTTTATATCAACACTTGAATGTGGGTAAGTTTCATAAAAAAAAGGAACATTTTGAGAAAAAAAGCTGAGAAAATCACGACTAACTTGCATCCAGATGGGATTCAGAGCGATGATCAAAACACAGATGGAGTCCATCAACACTCCCAAAGCTTCACTGTTGTTTAATGTTGATGATAGTGTTATTTTACATATGAATCTGCTTATATGAGATTGCTCGTTCCTGCCTCTTCTTCTCCCGTGTTTTGATCAGATTCTGTACTAGTTCAGGAGATGTATTAGCGCTGCCTACCGTATAACAGTGAAAACACCCAAAAATCTTGTCAATAGCAGGGTTCTCATAAAAGACGAGATAACAAAAGACAGAAAAGAAAAAAATAAATAAAATTCACTCACGGCTCTTGACTGAATAACTTTAATAAGGGTTCATCTATATTTATACACTGAATATTATGAAGTGATACATTTAATTACTATTTCTGTACCTGAAAACTTGTTTCTCTGATCTATATATGTGCATTAAGATGTTTGAAGATTAAAAAAAATGGATAGCAATAGCTTTAAAAGTGCACTATGTAAAATTTTTTCAGTAAAATATCCAAAAACCACTAGGCCAGTGTTATATACACTCACCTAAAGGATTATTAGGAACACCATACTAATACTGTGTTTGACCCCCTTTCGCCTTCAGAACTGCCTTAATTCTACGTGGCATTGATTCAACAAGGTGCTGAAAGCATTCTTTAGAAATGTTGGCCCATATTGATAGGATAGCATCTTGCAGTTGATGGAGATTTGTGGGATGCACATCCAGGGCACGAAGCTCCCGTTCCACCACATCCCAAAGATGCTCTATTGGGTTGAGATCTGGTGACTGTGGGGGCCATTTTAGTACAGTGAACTCATTGTCATGTTCAAGAAACCAATTTGAAATGATTCGAGCTTTGTGACATGGTGCATTATCCTGCTGGAAGTAGCCATCAGAGGATGGGTACATGGTGGTCATAAAGGGATGGACATGGTCAGAAACAATGCTCAGGTAGGCCGTGGCATTTAAACGATGCCCAATTGGCACTAAGGGGCCTAAAGTGTGCCAAGAAAACATCCCCCACACCATTACACCACCACCACCAGCCTGCACAGTGGTAACAAGGCATGATGGATCCATGTTCTCATTCTGTTTACGCCAAATTCTGACTCTACCATCTGAATGTCTCAACAGAAATCGAGACTCATCAGACCAGGCAACATTTTTCCAGTCTTCAACTGTCCAATTTTGGTGAGCTTGTGCAAATTGTAGCCTCTTTTTCCTATTTGTAGTGGAGATGAGTGGTACCCGGTGGGGTCTTCTGCTGTTGTAGCCCATCCGCCTCAAGGTTGTGCGTGTTGTGGCTTCACAAATGCTTTGCTGCATACCTCGGTTGTAACGAGTGGTTATTTCAGTCAAAGTTGCTCTTCTATCAGCTTGAATCAGTCGGCCCATTCTCCTCTGACCTCTAGCATCAACAAGGCATTTTCGCCCATAGGACTGCCGCATACTGGATGTTTTTCCCTTTTCACACCATTCTTTGTAAACTCTAGAAATGGTTGTGCGTGAAAATCCCAGTAACTGAGCAGATTGTGAAATACTCAGACCGGCCCGTCTGGCACCAACAACCATGCCACGCTCAAAATTGCTTAAATCACCTTTCTTTCCCATTCTGACATTCAGTTTGGAGTTCAGGATATTGTCTTGACCAGGACCACACCCCTAAATGCATTGAAGCAACTGCCATGTGATTGGTTGATTAGATAATTGCATTAATGAGAAATTGAACAGGTGTTCCTAATAATCCTTTAGGTGAGTGTATAATGTATGTATATACTGCATTCTTTTTACAGTACCAGTCAAAAGTTTGGAAACACCACTAGGAAAGTGCGTCCAAACTATTGACTGGTACTGTACTATAATAAACACAAAGAATATCGGCCAATATATCGATATCTGACTTTTTTTACTCCCAAATATCGGTATTGCCCCCCAAAAACCCATATCGGTCGGGCTCTACTAATTAACCTCAAATGTTTTGAGTTAGCCCAACTTATTCGAGTTTACAGCGTATGGGATGTTCTGTGTAGCAACAGTAACAAAGCAGGCTGAGCTTAGCAAAGAGTCAATTACATGCATACTGTAGATTGTGTACTGCTATGACTACTGTGGAAGGGGGGAAAAAAGCAGGAATAAATGATCATCAAATCTGCTTAATAGCCATTGCGATGCATCTTATTAGCTTTCTAATGAGATCACTTGACATTTATTTGGAAAATTATAGCAGACTCTGTCTTTGACAGAAATATAAAAATGCTTAACTACATCTATTGAAGTTCGCCTGTGCCGAAAACAATCTGCACCAAACACCTGGCTTTTACAGCGGTGTTAATGGGGACACAGGGTTGTTGATTAGACTGCCTGAGAGCAGCTTCAGACCTGATGAGGACGGCTGACAATTGTAATGCCTGCATGAGCTATGCACTGTAATCAGCGCCAGTTCCAACTTACATTAAATCCCAAACCAGCTCAAGGTATCATATAACTATGATCTAGGATGTAATCCAGCCTGATGTACTGGCAGGTATTGTCTCTTTTATCCATTCATCAGAGACGATGCTCAGTGATGCTGAGTATTCCCTTGGTTTGGAGGAGAAGCACCAGCTGTTCTCTGAAGCGCAATCTTTGCCATAGGAACACTTCCTCCATTTACCTCTGTGCCCTATCACCCACATGCATCCACAGACACTGAACTAGCCAAAAGGGATTTGAAAAAGAGAGATGGAGGGTCAGATGCTGCATCTGAAATCGTGTACTTTCAGAGTATGTATACCCCTCCTCGACTACTGATGAAGAGTGTTTTTTTGGTATGCAGGCGTGTATACGTAAATACAATCCAAGACTTACTACATCTGCCATAGTGGCATTGTCCTTTAACCAAAGACGTACAGTACTAATAATTAGAGCCTGACCGATTTATTGGTCTGCCGATTTTATCGGCCGATATGAGCCTATCACATATATTGGCATCTATACGGCACCGATATGAACGCGTGCCCACGCGTCTCACAGCACGCGAATATTCACACAAAATTATTTCAAAATGCTGGTCTTGTCGAGTATCATCGTAAACAGTCGGTTATGTCTTAAGTGAACGTAAACATCAAACTTTGCCAGTCACCGCCAGCTTTTTGGTGATTTTCACAAGTTTCATGGCCCACAGAATATCTTGCATGAATATCTGAACATGCAATATATCAAAAGAAAGAACAGACCCTCGGTTTTATTCTAGCTTCATGCATTCTTTTTTTAATCAACACTTGAATGTGGGTAAGTTTCATGAAAAAAAAAAAAAAAAAAAAAAAAAAAAATGTAAAAAGCTGAGAACATCGCAACTAACTTGCATCCAGATGGGATTAAGAACGATGATCAAAACACAGATGGAGTCCATCAACACCCCCAAAGCTTCACAGTCCTATAGCTCGTCCTGGGTCTACATTTCATTCAGTAACATTAGGCAGTTTTGATTTATATGCCGTTTAATGTTGATGATCGCGTCATTTTACATATGAATCTGCTTATATGAGATTGCTCGTTCCTGCCTCTTCTTCTCCTGTGTTTTGATCAGATTCTGTACTAGTTCAGGAGATGTGTATTAGCGCTCCCTACCGTATAACAGTGAAAACACGGAAAAATCTTGTCAATGGCAGGGAAGCGTTCTCATAAAAGATGAGATAACAGAAGACAAAAAAAACACTCACGGCTCTTGACCAGAGACCACCACAGACATTGAGGGGAACAAGTCCCCCCCCCCCCCCCAAAATAATTAGAAATGGCCAAACTGTCCCCCTCAATATTTTATATTCTTGATGCTGCTCTGCTGCACTTCATTACACAGCACTCTATATGTTAGGATGACAAATTTTATTTAGATTAAAAAAAATTAAAAAAAATTTGTCTGGTCTGCCTCAGCGGTCTAACAACGCTCAATGTCAAAAGGATTGAGATGGCCAATCAAATCAAAGTAGGCAGAGTTTATGTTCTCTTTTGGCTCGTGCACGGTCTTCACACAGACAAGCGAGTCAATCTATCACTTAATGCCGTTGCGGAGACAATTTTTTCTGGTAAAATCACAAAACAAAATAAACACAAACATGTCCCTGCTCTTAATATACAATCATTGATGAACATCTTTGATTTTAATGAAGACGAAAAAAAACTACAAAGCAGATTAGAACCCGGAACCTTTGAGACGGTTTACAAAAATTCTACCACCAGACCACTAGGAAATACAAATGTTAACAGCAGATCTATACAATTTCCCAACTAGAATTAGACCTAGAATTTCATTCACTGCTCCATTTCATTACGCTTTATAAAAATAAAAAAATTTACCCCCGCCCAGTTTGGATTTAAATACGGATTGAAAAATATTTGAAATTTCAGTCAAAACCTAGGATGTGATTGGTATGCTATGACTGCTCTCTCACTGCTCCCCAGAGGGACTGCAGAAAGATGTGAGGCAGAGGATTTGTTGCATTTCTCCATGGGGTATGATGCAGTGAAGCAGGACGAAGCTCATTCTGTGCCTGAATATTCATGCAAAAGTGGTTTGCTAAATGAGTAGCGCATCTAAATACACTGCCCGACCAAAAAAAAAGAAAGAAAAAAGAAATAGTCGCTGTTTGGATTTAAAGAGGCAAATGCTTAAGATTCAATGATTGTATCATTATTGCAGTGATTATTGTGTTTCTAGCATGTTATATGTTTGGCAACAGTTCTTCTAACCCTATTTGATGGAGTGTGTAGCGTTTCATTTCTTAAACAACCATGTATGATCATGGCCATATTCCAGGATGTCAATGTCAAGATTCATCAGGCTCAAATTATGAAAGAATGGTTGGGAGGGAGCATGAAGAATCATTTTCACACATGAATTAAGTTCATACCTTAAATTCATTGAAAGTATTTGGGATGTGCTGGAATATACTTTACAAAGAGCTTAATTCTTGTCATTGTCAATACAAGATCTTGACCCAAAAATTTTTTTAATGTTAATTCAATCAAACCATTCTTTTACAGTCTGATGAATCTTGACATTGACATGCTGGAATATGGCCATGATCATACATGGTTGTTTAAGAAATGAAAAGCTACACACTCCATCAATTGGGGTTAGAAGAACTGTTGCCAAACATATAACATGCTAGAAACATAATAATCACTGCAATAATGATCCAATCATTGAATCTTAAGCATGTGTCTTTGGTCCGGCAGTGTATTTAGATGCTCTACTTGTTTAGACACTTTTGCTTACTATAGAGATGTGTGAATATTCAGGCACAGACTGAGATTCATATCCCTGCTTCACTTTTATCATGCCCCATGGAGAAATACAACAACGCCTCAGACTATAGAGGATCTTTCTGTAGTCCCTTTGGGGAGCAGTGAGAGAGCCATCATAGCATACCAATCACATCCTGGGTTTTGACTGCAATTTTTAAAATGTGTTACCTGCTGCAGACATAATGAACTCCAGTATCCTCCTCTGGTTCATAAGCAGAGGCACTGAGGCAGATTTCATGATGCCTGTAGAGAATTGGGATGCTGACAGTGAAGCTGAGAGGATGCTGACGCTATAGACTAATAAATACACAAGAGATGTGCTGGAAAGAGCACGTGTTGAAACAGAACCGTGACGTTTGGCTCACCAAAAGCGTTATTGTAAAACAAAAATGACCGTTATGTTTCCGTTATGTGGTGTTTGACTGAAGACCTGTGTGCAATGAATAATTGTACTCGCTGTTACAAGCGCCTTTGTGAAAAGTGAAACCGAGATACAGCATCAGGTTCGCAAAATAGAATTCATTCTCACTAAAAAAAAAACATTTGTTGTTTTTCCTCAGACGAATTACGAACTTTGTACACAACTTCGGTCATTAAAATCTCTCACCGTTATGAACTGCTGGCTTGGTTTGGTCGCTCGCGTTTCTCGTCGCGTTTACTTCGATCATACAAATGATTTAACACGCACATAGACACAGGTTTAACAGTGTGTTTACAGGCTGACGGCGTGCTTACCTGTCATAACTCCATCGACTGTATGACATGCTCTTGTTGTTGCTCAATCCGTCCATGGCCATCCGCGGACAACAAACGCTCGATTATACAGCGACGCCGAGCCGTATAATATTGTTGGCGTCTTGTGTTAAATCCTCCGTCTTCGCTACAATGAACGTCTTCAGATGTTTCCAGTGGGGAGCTGGAAGCCTTAGAAAACCGTTTGGTTGAGGGGTTTAAAATAGTTGGACTGAACCACTGGCTGTGAGAGGGGAAATGTCAGTTGTTAAATTCACCATGAGCGTACACGTTTAGATAAAGATTATTTTCTTTAAAGAGAAATATCGCAGTTATCCGCTTTTTGTTAGCAGAGTTATAGTGGGAACCTCTCATCCTTTCTTTCTTTTCTTTCTTTCTTTTTTAAATTAGAAGCGGCCAAATGGCTTGTTGTGGGGTATAAGGTAAAGGGTAAATATTGCTTCGACACTGACAAACTGTGGGTAAATATGTCCACCTTAAGAAAAATAAGCATTCGTGATAAACTGTAACATGTTTAGTAGCCTATGTGCATTACGATGATGCACCATCCAATATAATATTTGGGGAAATACATTTAACGTTAATTGTTAAAGCAGAAAAGCACAGCCTCAAACTAATCCCGGCTGTCAACTAATTTCGTTTTTTGTTTTTAAATAAAACCTATATACTAATACTAAGCTTCGGTAACACTTTAAAATAAGGTATCATTTGTTAACTTTAGTTAATGCGTCAATATGTTTTTACAGCATTAATTAACCTTTGTTAATGTTAGTTAATAAAAATGTTCGTGTTAGTTCACAGTGCATTATTGTTAACAGATACAACTTTCTTAAGATTAAGATTATAAAATGCAGATGTATTGTTCATTCTTAGTTCCTGCTAACTACTATTGACAAATGAAACCTTATTGTGGCACCTAAAATGTCAAGTCAAATATTTTAAGTAAAATTGTGTGTTTTGACAAATAGTCAAAAGTAGGCCTAAACTCTTCTGCAGCAATTGTGAGGGGATGATCTTTATTTCATCACTTCAGAATGCAAACAATATTTTACATCACAAATCTAAATGAATGACTATGTCTTACAAATATTAACAGACACACAACACAATATTGGATCCAATGACAAATAGTAATTCAAATCACTTAATTCTTCTGATGGAATAAATCGTATGGTGTTATTTTCAAGTTGCTTGCAGTAGCTCTGTGTCTTTTCTAGAGCACCAACAAATGCAAACAAACATCTATTAACAGAGAGAAAGAGAGAGTAATGGGGATCGGTTAGTGGTTTGCCTACGTAAGTTCTGCACTCGGTTCAATGGACTAAAAAGGCGGAGGTCTGGAGAGTCCAAATGTCATTCAGTAAACAAAGAGACTGATTATGTGGCCAAAATCACTTAACCAAAAAATACTGACGAGAATAAAATAAAAATGACTCAAACCTTCATTAAAATGTTTGAAGTCTATGGAAAGAGCGTTGGTTCTAGTGCTATAAAAATATATGCAAGGAAAACAAGATAGCCTAGGCCTATTCAGTATGTAAAGAAACACAAGAAAAAATACCAACTGCAGTTCAGTATGTCACCACAGTTGATTAAATTGTACTTCTGTGCCAAACTGCCAATAATATTGATGCCTCATTTTGCACTCTTCCAATAAAACCTTTGTCCGAATGCTCTCTAGAATGAGCATGTCCCTTTCTCCAGTATAGTTCCACATGCTTTCCAGTTAGCAAGTAGCAAATGATAATTCATGGCCCCAAAAAAGCCCTTAACATTCTATCAATGTGAGATTTTCGAACGTTTATCTTTTATTTAAAAATAAAGTTAATAAAGACCAAAAATAGGTAGCACACCCAAGACTGAAATATAGAGTTGGTTAAATTTGATTTAACATGCTGGTTTGGTTGTCAGTATCTCTCACTATGATGAAGAGGTCACAGTTTGTATGTAAAGAGCAGTCATTATTTTAATAGCCATTCTTTAAAAATTTTGCTATTCACATTCACTGGATTTGATCATTTATTCATCAAAACACATAAATCTGACTTTTGCCTGGAAATGATCTCTTTATGCATCAGCGGGACTAAATAACCACACATGATAAACTAAATGGTGTGAAGGATAGTCAGAATAAAATTTAGGAAAGGGTAAGATATGATAACCAATGGTTCATAGGTCCCAATTTTGGTGTGACTCTTTATAAACTCAGCCAGATATCACAGTATTTCATGTCTAAATGAGGCTGCCATCACCATGGTGAAACTCACATCTCTGGGTGTCCATACATGCACTACCATGCAAGCCGAGCTTCAAACATAGAAGCCCAATGACATTAAGCTGTCAATCCACCCATTCATGATCAGATGTGCTCAAAGGACACAAAGCTGTCTCCCAAACAACAGCTCTAATAGGGTCTAGCCAGTCTAAGGCACATTCTGACCTGACACTTTTGTCAAATACTCAATCGGGCTGACAGAAAAGTGTTTAGGCTGCCATTCAAGACCAGACAAATTGCTTACCTGATTGGCTCACCAATACTCATTTTTTAGATTCCCTATAATAAGCCTTCATTGACAACAGGTGTTGGTGATTATTAAAGCCCACTTGTCCATGTCAATGTGTGTTGTTACCCATGGCGATGCCGACAAGTATACACAGCACTCACCCACACACTGTAAATGGCACAACAAAAATACAACCCAGAGAATACATTTATGTAAATCCCTTTTTTAAGACTTCCATGTCTCATAACATGAGTCTCATGTCATGTACAGATCATGTACATCGGTTACATGTGAATCAATCAAAAACAAACACAATTTGTTCAAGTAACTTCAAATCTTGGAATTAAATTGTTTAAGTGACCCAATAAACAGTCTTTTTATATGGCTCCTTGACAGGATTAATTTACTCAATTTGATATATTTTGTGTCATCACTGAATTATAAGATATACTACAGGGGCTGCTGAATGCTTGAATCTGATTTGTTGACATTCTAAGGTGTGCACGGCTTAAGTAGTTCCAGGCAGGTCTTGGCCGCATTACATGTCCATATCATTTCGCCAAATGATTTCAGTTATTTTAACAGTCTTTACAGCCTACAGCAGCAAAATGGTGATGACTGAAAGGTGCCACAGACACAAAAAGAATTTCCAAAAGGACAATAAACAATACAATAAACTGAACTAAATTAAACGAAGAACCCACAAGGACACTGAAAGCAAATAAATAAAATAAACAATAGGATAAAAACAACGAATTATTTCTCTGTTTTATGCCACTAAATTACAGAAAGCACATACTTATTCTCCTACTCTCTTATCACCTCGAGTGTGCATTATTTTCTAATAATTCAACGGACCGTCATCAATTATCCCTTACATAAACTAGCAATCAATAACACATTAGCATTCTTAATGCTGAACATTAAATGTTCCTTGAAAAAGCGTCAATGGTAGCCCAGAGTAAATGAAATAAATCCCAATTAATTAAACATTAAAAACTCCCCCATTTCACATGAAATAATATTTAATTTGAACATTCTTACTATCCTCATCAAGTCCCATGCAAGGCATGCTGGAGCAAAAATAGATTAATTGCTTTACATTTATCCTACATAATTTAATCCAGTAGACTGCACATTTGAGAGAATTACATTAATCAAAAGCAAAGAATTTTGTTGTGTAGCTCACAGATATGATTTAGTAAATCTGTGTTTTCCCATTTTGTCATGGTGCAAATTCACATAAAGTGTTTGTTCTCCAAGCCTCTGAAAATGTAAGTTTTTGTCACTTGTTAAAATATGTCAAAAGGAGTATGATGAGAAATTAATTGGACTGAAACAGACCAATCCAGTTGACATTATAGTTCAGAATTTCATGACTCCAATTTTGTAAATTCTGGGAATACTGTAATGTGTTAATGTAATACTGAAGTAATACACTCTTAAGGCCAATTCACACCACATAGACAAACGCCAACAAACCCGTTGGCTGTTGGATTTAGAATTTTATGAAAAATAAAAAAAAAATGTTCACACTGCCCCAACAGACAGCAATAAACGATTGAACACTGAACATGAACAAACCGATAAAACTGTGTGGTGTGAATGTTTAGAAGAAAAGGTTCTATAGGGGTTCCCATGGGATCTGTTTATGGATTTAGTTTTAATTCATACATTTTTTTTGTTTTGTTGAAACAGCTTATAAACAGACTTGAAATAACCTAAGCATGAAAGTATTATGCAATCATTTAAGACTATTCTCCTTATATAGAACCTTTTGGATATTTAAAACCGAGTCAAGAACCCTTGGAATCTATATAGAACCCTAATGAACCTGGCATCATAAGCTTCACCAGTAGCAAAACCATCCTGGGCTGTGTTTCCTAAAATCATCACAGCCTAAGTAATCATAGAACATTGAACTATTGGCACCAATGGCCTCTACAATCTACACTTTTGGGAAACCCATTCAAGGCCTGTCTAAGAGTAAGCGTTAATAGTGACAGTAAATTCACATTTACAATTGATAGTGAACAGCTTATATAAAACTGTCACATACAGCAACAACCCATATAGCTGTCACCGCATTGATTTAATTCCATTACTTCAATTGTATAACTGTCATGTCATGAGCAAACAATAGCTTTTCTCAACAGTCGATCCTCTTAATTCATAAAGATGACATGACACCCTTCTCCTTCACAACAGTTGTCATACAGCTCATTGCTGTTTCGGCTGGAATACTGCCCAAGAAAACCCCCGAAGTTTTGCAAAATCACAGGGGACAGCAAAATAACGATCTACTTGTCACATGGTGGCAATTCAATGTCGATTTAAAGAACGCGTGCTATCATTTTGTGCAACACGTTGTACTGTGTTTCCTCAGTAAGGAAAAGCAAAAATAATATATCACAGATAAATCATAGATTTTATTATAGCACCAGAGGCTATACAGGGGGAGGGAAAGATGTGACAAATAAAACACAGTATGAATTAGATGTACACAGACTCTGGGAAGAGGAAGAGTCATGCACTTCTGTTCTTACTAGCTTTTGTGTTGATCCATTTTGCTGATAACTGGTATAACGGACAAGGTTTTGGGTTTTGAGTCATCACAAAAGGACATCGCCTTGAAGCATAGGCCCAGTGATCACTGATGAAGTTGCGCTGCGTTTTAGGCTAAGAGGTGGACAACTATTTGGGTGAGTTATTGGCTTCAATCCACCGAAAGCAGGAAAGGACCACAGTTCAACATACATTGGCCTTTTACAGTTAAAAACAAAAACAAGATAATTAAATACTCCTCTTTACATATACACATTTGTGCTGCGAGAGCGTTTTCCACTTACAAACATATAAAAATACTCATTAACTAGTCTGATAAGAAAATAATGTATAAAAGTATATAGTAAAAACATTTAATCATGTCCATTCAGAAGATCACTTCCATCTTTTTTCTTATATTACATGATGGTAAAACACAAAAACAGTTTGTATCCCTCATACAGCACACTGGAAAAAAGGAAGACGAAAATAAAACTTGACATGATGCAATAGTGATATGAACCCTTGGAGTAGGATGCCAGGAAGCAAATTATCACCTGTCAGATTTGAAATACCAGATGTGTCACAGAGATGTCAAACCATATTAAAAAAAGTCTTGAGGGAATGTGGATGTCTGCTGAATGATATAATTTTTTTTGATTTTCTCTGATAATATACATGAAAAGATGCCTGTGGTGTTAGCAGTTGAACTGTCCCCTTGAAGCGAAGTCTTCATGCTGTTTCAGTCACTTAAATACGTTTCCAAACCGATAAAAAACAAAACAAAATCAGTGTAAAAGTGAATTGATATACGAGGCCAGAAAAAGACAATTATTTCAGGGATTACTCCTCTGTGTCATCGATCTTGGTGGGGTACCTAGTAGAGAACAAACAACCTATTGTGCACAGAGTGAGCAGACATCGTCAGCACATTGTGAAAACACTGTAAATGGAGCAACCTGAGTCTGAAGATAGTCTGTAGAAATCTGAGCTGAGAGTCAAGGCGGCTTCAATCTGGCTACAAGAAGAATACATTTCACAATATAGATAGTTCAACCAAAGATGAAAATTCCCATGTCGTTCCAAATCTGTATGACTTTGTTTCTTCTGCAAAACACAAGAGATATTTAAAAAAAAAAAAAAAAAAAAGTTTTAAACCCAAATAATGAAAAACCTAAAATTAAAAAATAAGGATAAAAAAAAAAAGTCACCCCCCCCCCCCATTCAATATGACTATATAATAATTATTGTTATTCAACATATTTCAATGTATTATTTCATTATACAAATTAAATTAATAAAGACACATATTACTATTGTACTGTAAAAGAAAAAAATATTATATATATATATATTTTTTTTTTTAAAGAACAACAGTAAAATTACACTTCTAATATTTCTTAATTACTTTGCTTTCAAACATTAAACCATAGATCTTTTATTTGGCCAGAAAACAGTAGGAAGACCTCAAAGCTTCTCTTTTTTAATTTTTCCTAGATGCATGCAATTCAAGTGGATTATACTCTTCAGGACAGAAAATATGGAAATTCAGTGAATAGAGATCTGGTTAATACACATATACACTCACCTAAAGGATTATTAGGAACACCTGTTCAATTTCTCATTAATGCAATTATCTAATCAACCAATCACATGGCAGTTGCTTCAATGCATTTAGTGGTGTGGTCCTGGTCAAGACAATATCCTGAACTCCAAACTGAATGTCAGAATGGGAAAGAAAGGTGATTTAAGCAATTTTGAGCATGGCATGGTTGTTGGTGCCAGACGGGCCGGTCTGAGTATTTTAAAATCTGCTCAGTTACTGGGGTTTTCACGCACAACCATTTCTAGAGTTTACAAAGAATGGTGTGAAAAGGGAAAAACATCCAGTATGCGGCAGTCCTGTGGGCGAAAATGCCTTGTTGATGCTAGAAGTCAGAGGAGAATGGGCCGACTGATTCAAGCTGATAGAAGAGCAACTTTGACTGAAATAACCACTTGTTACAACCGAGGTATGCAGCAAAGCATTTGTGAAGTCACAACACGCACAACCTTGAGGCGGATGGGCTACAACAGCAGAAGACCCCACCGGGTACCACTCATCTCCACTACAAATAGGAAAAAGAGGCTACAATTTGCACGAGCTCACCAAAATTGGACAGTTGAAGACTGGAAAAATGTTGCCTGGTCTGATGAGTCTCGATTTCTGTTGAGACATTCAGATGGTAGAGTCAGAATTTGGCGTAAACAGAATGAGAACATGGATCCATCATGCCTTGTTACCACTGAGCAGGCTGGTGGTGGTGGTGTAATGGTGTGGGGGATGTTTTCTTGGCACACTTTAGGCCCCTTAGTGCCAATTGGGCATCGTTTAAATGCCACGGCCTACCTGAGCATTGTTTCTGACCATGTCCATCCCTTTATGACCACCATGTACCCATCCTCTGATGGCTACTTCCAGCAGGATAATGCACCATGTCACAAAGCTCGAATCATTTCAAATTGGTTTCTTGAACATGACAATGAGTTCACTGTACTAAAATGGCCCCCACAGTCACCAGATCTCAACCCAATAGAGCATCTTTGGGATGTGGTGGAACGGGAGCTTCGTGCCCTGGATGTGCATCCCACAAATCTCCATCAACTGCAAGATGCTATCCTATCAATATGGGCCAACATTTCTAAAGAATGCTTTCAGCACCTTGTTGAATCAATGCCACGTAGAATTAAGGCAGTTCTGAAGGCGAAAGGGGGTCAAACACAGTATTAGTATGGTGTTCCTAATAATCCTTTAGGTGAGTGTATATACACACATCTTGTTTAGGAAGAGCATTACTGAAAACAGTGAAAATCTGGTCACCAATCTCATTTATACAAAACCAGATTTCTTTCTTTTTTTTCTTTTTTATGTGTGTGTGATGTGTGTGTGTATATATAAAAAAATATTTGTGTATCTATAAAAAAAAAACAGATCTCTATTCACTGTATGGACAAAAAAATTGTGTTCTGCAGACAAAAGGTTTTGGTTTGAATTTTCATTTTTAGGTGAATTATCCCTTTAAAATAATCTAATCCATACATGCCAAGAAGTCTTACAATGCAAACAAAGACAGAAAAAATGGCATCGACCAAACAAGAAGTTGGCAATCTGACTTCACTGCTGACAAAATTGGCATGTTAAAGGCTATCTATGTACATATCTGCGAGTACATTAATGTTTTAATTCATGTCAAAACAAGCTGGTCAACCTCACACAGGGTAACTCTGCAACTGAGTTCTGTCGTTATAAAGGTGGCCTCAACTCACACGAATCTTCACTTATGTACAATCGCTGCTTAGCATATGGAAGTAAAAACAGATATGGCACGACACACACACACACACAAAGCTTTAGAACATCTTCACTCTAGATCGGTGACTAAATGTCGTCTGCAATCCTAATGGTGTTTCGTTTAGTCTTTCAATCTTAGCAAAAGTACAAATGTCACAAGGCAAGAGAAAAAAAAATCCTTCAAAATACAAAAAAAAAAAAAAAAAAGGAATTGTGTGTGTGTTTTATAGCAAATGTGTAAGAAGCGATGTTTAGTGTTGAGGGCACGATTACCATATTCTAGGTCACACTGATGTCAGTACTCTAGTTGAAAGTAGAATGGTGAGTTCGATCAAGATTTTGTCAGTTTGGTTCTTCTAGTAGTGAAGTCCTAGAGGCACAAATGCCCCTGATAAGGCTATGAGAGACACTGCTGTTTTGAAGACATGCACATGTAGAAAGGCAGCGAGTTCATCCGCACATGACGTGATGTCAGAAGGCAGGGTGGGGGGCAGGGACCGGTGACAGCAGCTGGGTGAGTGGCGGCAGTGAGAGGCCAATTAGACAATCACACAATGGCAGCCGCTCTTATCCTTCTCTTTGCGCGTGGGCTCCGGCGAGGGTGGGCACTCTTGTTCCTGGAACTTCCTGTGAGAGGATGTGACAATCAGCCAATCATGTATTGCTCAGTGTATAAATCTTTGAACTCAAATTAAGATCTGCTTTTACACGTCATCCGAGACATTTGGCTTCTGACTGAATTTATTTCAATTTATTTAGCTATTGTTAACTAAAACTATTTTACGGTCATGTAAATGAAGCTGAAATAAAATAAAATGTAAATATAAAAACCTAAACAAAAATGAGAAAGTTTAAGCACTAAAAGCACTATAATTACTAAAACTCAAACTAAAATGAAAATTAATTAAAGCTAAATAAAAAATTAAAAGCACATAACAAAACTTAAACTAAAATGAAACTAAAATTAAAGCTAATTCAACACTATACTAGTATATAAATAATAGTAAAATAACACTGGACTGAAAATATTTGAGGCACACACATATTATCAATATATTCATTATGTTCAGAATACTACTAATAGTAATTATTCAGTATGTAAGTATGTAAGTATTTAGTGCTCAGTATGCGGATTTTGTTTCATATGGAATACTGAGATGCTGTGTATAAAAGAGCACACTACACAAGACAATTTATCCCACAATGCAATATGCCTGATTTGATTTTCCATTTCTAGTATGACACATTAATTAAAAGTAACAGTGAACTCTTTATCTGATCAGACTGTCAAAATGAAAGACATTTTCACCCATAAAAATGGATCAAGAATGAATAAAATAACTACATATATTTTTGAGGTGATAACTAAACAGAGCTTGCTGTATTAAATATAGAACATAATGAGGTCATGTGACAACATTTCAAAAACAGTGTGCAGTGTGCTAGTATTCCATTCCAAGTGCTGCCACCATCTGGTGGTTCCACAGCTTTGTATGACACACTCACCTTATGACTCGGACCAGCTCGTGGAAAGCCTGGTCTACATTCATACGGATCTTAGCTGAGGCCTCCATGTATGTGACTTTGAGTTGTCGGGCAAGCTGCTGGCCCTCCTCCTGTGTCACCTAAAAAAGAACACTCCGGAATTAAAATCCAGCAAGGCACTGAAACTTTTTAAACATTAAACATGCTTTTGGCTTGATATTGACCTCTTATAAATTGGCATTCATGAAGTAAAGGCAATTGATGTAGTTAATTAAAACGTTCTCCGTTCTGACACTAGATGGCAGTGTAACACAATCTGAGTGTCTTTCAATGGCAGAATGCACTCAGTAACCCCGTATCTTTTTATTACCATCTCTCTCCTTCACAGACACACATGCTCTCTGTGATATTTTTCAGCCTTTCAGCGCTCTTTATTAATTTTTAGGACTGAAATTCATTCACATTTAATTGCCTCTTAACAGTGACATTGTGCTCTGGGTACTGCATTTATGTGTACAGTATGTAAATGTGTCATTTTAAAACAGAAGCTCTACAATGGATACAATAGACTGCCAAGTCATGCTATGATTTCAGTGCAGACAAAGAGTAAAAAAAGTTTGCATCAATACTGATTCAGTGCAGCTCTCTGAAATTACAGTTCTTGAAGTGATTCATGCCACTCACTTGTCTCTGTTGCTCAAGATCAGCTTTGTTACCCACTAGAATCATGGGAAATTCATCCCTGTCCTTCACTCTCAAGATCTGTCGTTGAAACTTGTAGATCTCTTCGAAGCTGAGGAAAACAAGGTGATGCATAGCCATTAAAAAGGTTCAAACAAACAGTTAGAAACTTGCAATGCATTTTCACGCAAACAAAGAAATATGCAAATACAAATATGTATATTTAATGTAATGTAATATGTAATGTTACACGTAAGAGTAGGCACTCTATCATTCTTTAACTGTAGAACATTTTTAAAATACTATAATGAGTACACCAGTGGTGTGTCAACTTGAGGGGGAACTATTTTTAAAAAAAAAGTCTTTATATTGGCCGATACGGTACCAATATATCATGCATCCCTAGTGAGGGCATTTTCAGAAATAATGAACAAAGCAGAGCTCTTCCTCTCCAAAAAATGCAAGCCCACACTTCCAGCTGATGAGCAGCTATCTCTCTCTTTTTTGGGCCACAGAACTGCATTACAGTACACAGGATGACACGAGGTCACTTGGTTCTCATGCCTTTGCAATAAACTGACGGCTAGAACTCATCATATGGAGAACAGTGTGTGTGTGTGTGTGCTGGGGAGGAAGGGCATTGATATGAGGTCTCTGTTGATTCTAACAGTTCGAGCCGTTTAAATGTCATGCAGGAGGAGGAAGTGCTTGTCACTGGAGAGACTGCGAGAGAGGCCTGTGTTCAGAGAGACCTGTGCCATCGGCTCCGAGCAGGGTAATGTAAACGAAGGAAGGAAAGACTGTTTACAGCATAAACATAAAGTGGGAAGGACCCTAAGAGGGCACAAACACTCCCAAAACGGCTGATCACATACCAAATTCCTCGAGCATTCACATTGCAATGTGTGTGAAATCTGTTTATTTGCATTTGCACTGTTTCACTCAGACAAAACCTGGGGCGTAAATTTGCACTCCTCTAATTTTACAGTTACAGAAAATGTGAATGAGTAAAAGGAATTAATAAAAATGGAAAGACAAAAACAGAATGAAAGTGAAACTGAGACAGACAATGTAGGGGAAAGGGGAAAAAGAGAGAAAGTTGAGAGAAAACGTGAGTGGAACATTGCTCACCTTCCCCGGTCAGTGACAGAGAAGACAAGAAGGAAGCCCTCCCCTGTCCTCATGTATTGTTCTCTCATGGCTCCAAATTCTTCCTGTCCTGCTGTATCCAGGACTAACAAACACAGAACGGCCATGTTGGTCAACTACAGACTCACTTTAGCCACATCATCAATATAAGTTTGATTATAAATGTGTTTCCATTATGTAAATTATCTTCTATTATATTCATATTTTCATATTTCTTTATTTATGGCTTAAAGTGCCCCTATTAATGGTATATTCCCTTTCATGCAGTGTGTAATATAGCTGTTTGTGAATGCAAACATTCTGCAAAGTTGCTTCCGAAAGTGCACCCAAAAATCAACTCTGAACCACCTAAAGAAGTTGTTTTTAATTTGAATCCCATTGCTTGACGGTTCTACATCACTGTAAAAGACATTTGTACAATGCCAGCCTATGCTGCACGTTGTCCATCCGCGAACAACTTGACCAGCCATCAAACGTCATTTTACTGACGACTGCTTCTTAAATCGCGAAGTTCAACGTGGGATTCGCAAAGTGCTTGCTCTTGAACGATGGACGTTATTTGGACTAGCTTGCTCCTCAGAATCACAACCTGTAAGTATGATTAATTATTGATGTATATATTTTCTACTGGGTGCTCAAATTATGTAGTTTTGAGACTGGGCCATCTGGCCAATCAGAGCAGAGCAGGCTCTCGGAAAGGATTTAGAGAGACATATTCATCCGTCAAGTCGTTTGAGAATCATTGAAAAATATGGTGATGTGCAATGTATATGAGAAAAGGATGTTTTTTGACCTTTGATGCATGTAAACCTGTTGTAGGGCACTCCAAAACAAAATTAGAAGCCTTTAAAATAGCATAATAGGGGCACTTTAACATAGTTCTGTGTCATGTATATACAGCAATGTTCAACACAGTGTTTAGGATTGACAAGTGTATTTACTAAAAGGTGTGACTCTCAAACAGATTGAGTAATGTATATATGAATGTAACCAAAGTTGGCCCCCTTCTTTTAACTCACAACAGCTTTGAGTAATGCCAGTAATCAAAGGCTTCATTTGTTTTTATGACTGGATCACATGAAGACTTTTTTGTCTTTTTGACGAATCATTTGGTGCGCTTAAACCCCGTCCCTAAATGCTAACATTCATCTGCCTCCGTTATTAAGTGCAACACCCACATCTAAAAATCCAATCAACAAGCAATGGATAAAACCCCACCCTACATTTTTTTTCTTTCCGATTATCTGTTACACTCGAATGTACATTAATCCAACTGCATTTTCAGATGATGCAATCCGATATTGTGATACTTTTTTTAATGAAATTATTTAACATCATCCAGACCTACTTCAAACAAGACTGGACAAATATAACTTAATTTTAAGTGTTTTTTAGCATTTTAATTTACACAATAGTTATTTATTTATATATAATAATAATAATAATAAATTATTAATTGAATTTTTTGTTTGTTTGCTGAGGTCATCTAATGGGTCCTGTCCTCCTGGTTGTGTGAACCACTGCTTTAAATGGACCCAAAAATTAAACTTCTGTTATAATTTACTCAAAATGTTTATTTTGTGTATATGCTTTGGTTAAGTTAATTAACACGGTAGTTAAGTGCCAGTTTACCGGTAATCATCTTTAGCTTCAGTCACGCAGCTCAAACAGCAATGCACAACATGAGAACACTATTGTAATAAAACGTGAATTCTTTGTGTTTAGTTGCCGTGTTTCAGCGTGTGGAGCGCATCCACAACAGGAGTTACACATTCTGACTAGCACGTAACTTAGTTCAAGTTTACTTCATTCATTTTGTGCACATACAAATTGTAATATTATGTTTATGTTGTATAAATATCTGATTAACCTCATATAGGATGCGTTTCGTTAAGTAAGGGGGCTTTCACATTGGGCACGTTTGCTGCGGCCCGAGTCCGAGCGTGATTGTTCCCAGTTCCCCCCTGCAGCATTGGTCTGGTTTCACACTCAACTTGATTCTATCAAACCCTGGTGCATTTGCGTTCATCTTACATCATCACAAACGTGCACACCGCGTGATAGAAAACAGAACAGAGTCAATATATTGAGTTTTTTATTAATTTGGTGCTATTATGCAGAGCTGAGAAAACGACACTTGGGTTTACTGTATGTGCGTCACATGATGGCGGTTTCCTACTACTTGCAAACAGAATCTTTACAGGAGAAGACAATGGATTGCCATTCATTTGCCGCCCTGATTGCACTCATTCTGTGCGATTTAACTGCAGGCTTACTCTCGCTTGTATCCAAGGCAAATCATCAACGCTATCATCCCTTACATGTGTTTTATTGAACTAAATACATTGTCATGAGCAAGTTTTTCTTCCTGAACAAGTGTTCACCCGGGCCCATGTTGCTTTCACATTCACGTGAATCGTGCCACAGTTTGAGTGCAGCCGAACTTCCACCTCCGCACCGAGGTCCGCATGGCAGCTTTCACATGAGCAATTTTTCATGCGAACCATGCCCCGTTTCGAAATTAACTGCCAGTGTGAGAGCACCTTTAATTAACCCGCTAACAAAGCGCATTAGTTGAATCTTTTGTTTTTGTAATTAGGCTCTCAAAAAATTATATCAGCAGTTGGATTTATATATCGGCTTCCAAATATAAAGAATTATCAGTTAATGGTATCTGACAAAATTTTTATATCGGTTAGGGCCCTATGATTTCCACGATGCAGAAAACACGAAAGGAATTGCGGAATCCAGTGATAAAAACTAAATTTACTGTGTAACGCGGAATTTCACGGACTTTGTCAAATCTTGGAGGAATAAATCAAAAGTAGATCAGTACACTTAGAGACTAGTGTCTGTGAATATTAAAAATCCTGAATCCTGTACTGTTCTGCACTGAAGCACTTGAGACAATCGCAGTGTTTTCAGCCTCTGCCGCCTCACTATATGACATGAATGCATGAACTTTATCTCTAGAGATGCTCTAAGAGTCACATCATCAGCATTTTACCGTTTCGTTTGAGAAAAAGAAATTGTATCATAAAAGCACAGAAACTCAAAGCTCATCACGGCAACCCGTCAAAATAAGACTTTGGTTTAACCTGAAGAAATTGACAAAAATATATTACTGTTGTACAGAAGAATTTAGCTATGTGATAATAATATGAAATATTATTATTATTATTAAAACTTTATTTTTTAAGGAATAAATTATAATTTTTCTTCCATGTTTTAATTTGAACCGTAAAGCAGTGTTGTGCAGCACTTTGCTTGACAAATTAAAATACAAAACACAGAATTTCTGAGAAAATAAATAATGACAATTAAATCGTTGATTGTTAAATCATTGATTATTACAATTTAATTAAACTATTAAATGGAATCCAGAAAACTTAAAACAGAAATTGGTAAAAAAATATATAGGAATTTCAGAAAAAAAATTATTTCATTGGGCCCTTAAACATGTGCTTATATATATATATATATATATATATATATATATATATATATATATATATATATATATATATATATATATATATATATATATATATATATATATATATATTATATATATACGTATAAAACGGAAAAAACTGAATTTGAGAAAAAATAAAACCGATTTCATAGGGCCCTAATCGGTACACCCCCACTGTACAAGTATGCATAATGCACAGAACAGTAGCAAAATGGACTAGTTCATCTGTAATTTATCTGATATCTATGATGTATTATCACATCATAAAGTGCTTCATCTTTGCTGCCGGTTAACAGTATGTTGTTTCCCTACATCCTGTGTGATTTGTTTGACAATCAGGCTCCCTCATCCATCTGCAGCATACTTACTGTCCAGCCGTGCAGGCCTCTCATCAATCACGCACTGTTTTGTGTAGGAGTCTTCAATTGTGGGGTCATAATCAGTGACGAAGTATGACTAAACACAAAAGGAGAGAGAATCACAAGAAAGGTCAATCTCACATCATATTCAAAAAATGCAGTATGAGGTGCGAGGAAGGCATCAAGACGCGTCCAAATTCAATGTTTGCATGTGACACAAACATTGAATTTGGACGCGTCTTGATGCCTTCCTTGCTCCTCATGCTGCATTTTTTAATCTAGTCAGATTTTGATGGTATAGATATCCTGTCACAGGCTTTAATATACCACAATCTTGTGCATGTGGTTTGGCGGATAGTGAAATTAATAAAAAACAGTTGGAAGAATTTTATTTAGAAATGTCATTTCTTTTAACTTATGGCTTAATTTTCTCTACCAAGAAATAAGCTTTGTAGTAATCAAAATGTGCTTGTTTATATCTAAAGCTCACTTGTATTCATTTGTTATTGTGCCCTGGAAGCTTGTCTGAAACCAGTTTCTCTTTTGAGGAACCTTCATACACAAACATCATTGACTTCAGCATTGATTCAGGGATCTACATGCATAAAAGAGCACTTGTTTTGAAAGCTATGCTAAATGAGGGCTTATACTCATAACACAACCCAACAGACAAACTGTTCTGTCTCTTCTGAAAAATAAAAAAACACATTCGCCCTTGTGTGTACACTGCAAACACAGACTTCATGTCAACATTATTTGTGTGGCCCTCCGTTTGAGGTTGATAATTACAGTTAATTAACCTCAAACTTTTTTTTGTTTCCACAGGCTATGTTTCTACGCTAATCTAAACACGGTATCAGTTTGTAATGAAAGGGGGAGTTGTAAGGAGGCATTTTTCACATTTTTCCCATATTTTCTGTGCCTCCCCTCCCAGGAGGCTGTTTAAGTGACGACAGCTGAACGTTATGTTCAGGCTTGTCTCTGTGTCAACTGAACACATGATCATGCTCACACACAACAATGCCAAAGCAGTAGCTTCCTATTTTGAGTTTGACTATTGATGTTCCAGTAACCGCTAGTCGAGTAATCTGTTTTTAGCAGTGAAACAAGAAGCACTCCAAAAATGAGAGTAGGGCTTAGCTTTGTTCTCCTTTCTGCATCAACCATTCACTGAGGATAGTTTTAACTTTTGAAAGAGAATACAAGCCATACTGCAAAAGATATAAATCGCACAAGAAATTAAGACTTTTTCAAAGAATGTCCTGTATACTACTTTACAATTATTCTAAATTATTTATTATTATGTAGAAAATAGTAGTAGTATAGAATGAGTAGGTTACATCTGACTGATGGTATATACACTACCACACAAAAGGGTCTTAAAATCTCACCAAGGCTGCATTTATTTGATCAAAAATACAGTAAAAACAGTAATAATGTAAAAAATTATTATTGCAATTTAGAATAACTGTTTTCTATTTTAATACATTTTAAAATGTAATTTATTTCTGTGATGGCAAAGCTGAATTTTCAGGAGCCTTTACTATTTGGTGCTCAAGAAACATTTCTTATTATTATTATCAATGTTGAAAAACAGTTGTTCTACTTAACTTTTTTTTATTTATCATTTTTTAATAGAAAGTTAAAAAAGAACAGCATTTATTTCAAATAAAACCCTTTTGTTAACATTATACATTTCTTTACTGTCACTTTTTATCAGTTTACTTTGACTGGTGGTATATATATCCTTGCTGAATAAAAGGTATAATTTCTTAAAAATTCTTCTCTGACCCCAAACTTTTGTTTTTGTGTAAAGCCGCGTTTCCACCGCAGGAACTTTCCCCAGGAACTTGGGACTTTGGGGTGGTACTCGTGTGACTTGACAGCAGGAACCAGGGTCTAAATTAAGTTCCGGGTAAAAATGTCCCCCTCAAAACGTCCCTGCTCGCGAGGTAGTACCATAGACTGTAAAAAAAATATATAGACGTAGTGTCTGTGGCATCACCCGTAGGTTTCTGAAGAGCATTTTTGAAGCCTAAAGTCAGCTGTTGCCATCTTGGCAGCGCGTCAGTCCCAGATAACTGAAAATGGGCAAAGAGGCGGGACATGGGTGGAACTGTTGTGATGTGATGACTAACAGACAGCAGACAAACGGCAATCCACCTGTCACTCAAAGTGGTCACACCCTTAATTATGCAGAAATTAAGGCTTAATATAATTTAAACAGATGAGTTGTAAAAAAAAAAAATTCAGCCCCCTCACAGTTGTCATGAAGGGAAAAATTACCACTTTTTGTACCAGGCTGTAAACATATTTTGTTCTGCTGTAAAGTTGGGCATTTTAACATGGGGGAGATTCAGATTTGACTCCCTTTTAGAGCCAGTCTCGAGCGGCCAGTCGAATTGCAGTTAAGTCACTTCCGTGTTGGCTTCAAGAGAGACCGTGGGACGTGGGAGGTTGCAGGCACAAATTGTTCCTGGTAATTTCGGTGGAAATTGGCTGATTTTTCAATAAATTTATTAAGGGCTTTGTGTAAAACAAGCATAAAAAGGCAGCCAATTTACACTACAATTTAGTCTTGTCTGATGTGATTTTGCTTCTGAGGTAAATGTATCTTGCTTTGAAGCTGCAGTAAGAATATTGTAGAATTGTAAAAAAAAAATAATAATGCCTTTTCCACAAAAAAAAAAAGATTTTCTAAATACTCTCCACTATCTACAACTACTCTGAAAACAGGGATTCCCGCTCCAAACTGACAAGTTTTCTGATTGGCTGTGGTCAGATTCCTACACTTTTACAGAAACATGTGATATCACAAGACATCTATTTCAGTGATAACTGTCAGGTAGTATAGACATTGTTTTTGACAGTGAGCAAATGCAGCACGCATGTTAGCGTTTGTGCATTGACATAAAGAAGCCTGAAACCACTCGCTCTCTTTTCTTAACATCAGTCATCCTTTCACACAGTGGCTCGTCTGTATGCACTGCGTGCAAGACTCCATCACGTCCACTTTCCACTGTTCAATAATTCATCAGCAGTGCTGCATATGCAGTTGACTTCATCGCTCACTAGTCGCAGTGGGGATACAGGCAGAATGAGGTGAGAGAGAGCAAGACAGACAGAGAGAATACCCGCTGCTAAATCCAACAAACTCACAATATTTTAAGCACTGCACCCTGCATTTCAGTCACAAAATAAAATATGCACATGTGAACGCAAGAACAAGGCACCTGATTTCATGACAACGCTACAATCGATTGAGAGTGAAAGTGACACTTTAGATTGATGAGTAAGATAGAAAGAGAGTTGAAAAACATCAGTCTGCACGTGATCAGTCAGTCCAAACCTTTAGTCATGATGCAACATGGGAGCTCACACATTCCACAGAGTTTCCTGTAGAGCAACATCTTTCAGAGCTCAAAGCATGGCACTGCCCTCCTGCCATGCAAGTACTGCACACACACACTTACCTACACCACAGTTTAAAAGTTTGATTTCAGTAAAATTTTTAATGTCTCACTAAATGCTCACCAAAGTATTTTTAATCAAAAATACAGTAATAATAATAAAATTGTAAATATTAATGCAATTTAAATAACAGTTTTCTATTGTAATAATTTTTTTTTCCTGTGATGGAAAAGCTGAATTTCCAGCAGCCTTTACTCCAGACTCCAGTGTTGCATGATCTTTCAGAAATCATTCTAATGCTGATTTGGTTGTGGTGCTCAAAGGGTTAGTTCACCCAAAAATGAAAATTCTGTCATTAAATACTCACCCTCCTGTCGTTCCAAACCCGTAAGACTTTTGCTCATCTTCGGAACACAAATGAAGATATTTTTGATGAAATCTGAGAGCTTCTGTACCTCTGTTGGCACACTTTGACGCTTCAAAAAGTTCATAAAGGATCATAAAACTAATCCATATGAATCAAGCGGTTTAGTCCAACGTTTCTGAAGAGACACGATCGCTTTATATGATGAACAGATTTAATTTAGGTTTTTATTCACATATAAACATTCATCAACTAACACATCAGATTTGGTAAGCTCAAGCACAAAAAAAAAGAAGAACGGAAGCTCAAACATGTTTGCTTGACATGCGAGAACCAATGAGGTTCATTCTTGTGTGTTACGCATCACCTTTGAGCTTCCTCAAGAACCAATGAGGTTTGTTCTCGCACATCAAACAGGTTCGGTTGAGCTTCTGATTATGTTCGCTGATGAATGTTTAAATGTGAATAAAAGCCTAAATTAAATTTGTTCATCATATAAAGCAAATGATTCTCTTCAGAAAATTTGGACTAATCTGTTCAATTCATATGAAATAGTTTTACGATCACTTTATTAACTTTTTGAAGCGTCAAACTGGTAGTTGCATAGCTGCCTTTTTCAATAAAAAGATTTTTAGATGAAGATGAAGAAAGTCTTATGGGTTTGGAACGACATGAGGGCGAGTAATTAATGACAGAATTTTAATTATTTTCTTTACTTTTAATCAATTTAATGGATCCTTGCTCAATAATTTTTTTTAATTTATTTATTTTTTTATTTTTTACTTTTGAATGTTAGTAAAACCATTGAAATGACATACCATAAAAATAAAAAAATAAAAAAGTGCTAAAAAGGTCATAAACAAAAAAGTCCTAAAAAAATTCAAAAGGAGGTTTTGTCAGATTTAGTCAACTTCTAGGGACAAGCCAAAGAATTACTAAGTGAACCCACATAGAGTCTGCTTTGGTTGGGGGCAGGCGTAGAGGGTCTGTGGTTGAAATGCAAGCTTTGTTTAAGGTCACACAGCAGCTGCAGCTAGCTGTTCAGTAATGCCCACCTGTACACATCGCCGACCCGATGCCCACCTGTCCTACCTTTGCTCTGTGTGACAGCACGTCCCAGTTGACCTTCATCAGATGTATGAATGACCAGAACTAATGGCTAACTCAAACAGTGGGGGGTCCATCTGCTTTGGCCCTCACACAAACACACACACAAACTCTTCCACAGAGAGTGTTTGTTCTTAGAAACAACCATCCTAAATGCAAATCACAGCTCTTCCTTTCAACAAAGCTACTATCCAGCCCACACGATTCAGCCTAGCTGTTGTTGTCATGTGTGAAAAAAGTGCCGCTCTGTGACTGTACCAGTGCAGACGATCCCTGCTATAAACACTTCAGTCATGTCGTTCAGCTTTTTTTAGGGGGGCCCCAAACTCCCTGAATGCTCTATAACTGCTCTCTGTGCCAAGGTATACCAATTAAAAAGAACTAGCCAGAATTTCCAACTGTGTCATATAACTCTCGGCTGCCATAAAGAGTGATCCAAGCCACCTGATGTAAAGCATTCTGGGAGAGGAGAGGAAAAAGGCCCACCCCAGTGAGTCGAAACCAACAGGGCACCTCCAACATTTGGCCTAAAGGAAGGAAACTCCACCTACAGGGCTAGCAGCCAGCAAAGTACAGTCCTCTGGGTGGTGATGATTTCACAAAAGAGATATTCCCGTTCCGCCCACCACCCCACCGCACACAAGGACACTCCTTTCCACTTCAGTCACTTCTCTTTCTTTCTGCTTTTCAACACCCACCTATCCCTCCATCCATTCATGCATCCTCTATCCACCCAATGAATTCATACCTTTAAACAGTAAGCGCTTGTTTGCCTAGGAAAATAAAGATAGGTCCAAGCCAACCAATGTGAACCAAGTCGATGCGATGAACAGCAGTCAGACTGGGGTGTTTGATATCTTAGAGCAATACAAAGAGATAAGGATCTGTAACTGTCTTGGACAATAAAAATACAAACATAAAAACTATTCACTATTCACTTCCTAACCAGAGATGCCTCTATACATTGATTCAGCTAACACATATTTTAGATATTCACCTCACCTTTGATGAAGCTTTAGTTGATTATGTAAGTATATGTGTATATATACGCGGTACTGTTTGGAATCAGTAGGATTTTTTTTTAGGAAATTAATACTTTTATTCAGCAAGGACCCATTAAATTGATCAAAAGTGATAGTAAAGACTTGCATTGTTACAAAATATTTCTATCTCAAATAAATGCTGTTCTCTACTTTCTACTTCTCAAAAAATCCTGAAAACAATGCATCACAGATTTCAGAAAAATGTTTTCAACATTGCTAATAATAAGAAATGTTTCTTGACAACCAAATCAGCATATTAAACTGATTTCTAAAGAATCATGTGACCATGATCATCTCACCATATAAATATATGCACACTGACATAGTTAAAGGGACTCTGAGCTGTGCATGAATAAAGCAAATCCATCAGACTTTTACCTCTGTTTCTAACTGTGTGTGTGTGTGTATGCATATATATATATATATATATATATATATATATATATATATATATATATATATGTATATGTATATGTATATGTAGGAGTAAGGGAGTGTGTATTTAGATGAGAGGTGTATTGCTCAGAGTTAGATTCAAGGAGACACTGCTTTGAGTGCTGTTGCTTTAATTAAAGCCAGACTTTCGTTGTGCAGCCAAATCACATCCACCTCGAGGGCATCATGCCAGGCCTTAAAAAGAAGCACTCACTTTCTTTTAATTTCATCCGTCCAAAGTGCTCCTATATATACTTGAAGTAGAAAATATGACATAAATATAATGTATGGCATCTGAAGACTTGGAATATAGCGTATGGGTTAAATTGAATCAAATTTTTACATAAATTTTATATTTTTGGACTCAGCTGTTTACAATAACTCAAGACAAACTTGTAGAAAGGCACCAGCATTGAAATTCTCAACAACGTTAAGACGATAATAATTTTTGGTATGGAGAACATGAGTCTCAGGGTAGCCAGACCTCGTCCAGAGTCCAGACCTCTTCCTGATGGCAGAAGGTCTAGACTCTATCGCAGCTTTCATTGGTACATGTAACGCAACCAATCACAGTTTGTTTTGTTTCGCATCATGTTTAGGGCCGTGAAAAATGTAAAGTCGATGTCCCTGCAATTACAGACGGGCATGCATCTACAAATTATTTATTCAAGAACATTGTGTAAGTTTACTGCAATGGAGCCGCGAACTTCACATACTTTTGAAAATCCAGCATTTAGTTGTAAACACGACAACACTCTTCTTCCACGAGGGAGTTTGGCGTCACAGCTGCTTCAAAACTGCTCTTCAGAATCCTATGGGTGACGTCACGGACACTACGTCCATAGTTTTTTTACAGTCTATGGTCACAGCATTTGTTTCCAGGCGGACCGTTAACGAACGCAACACACTTCTCGTGGACATCCTGTAGAATTCAACCAATTAGATGACGACTTCAAGACTCCTGACGTGTTTCCAGAAAAGTGTGCCATTATGCTTCGGATGTTTAGCCAACAGTCCGTGGGCGTAACGTCTGAGGCTGAGACTAGATTAACTACGACTTTTGCCTCAATAAACTCCTAATTTACTGGTTATTAATAGTTAGTACGGTAGATGTAGAATCGTTTAAGTTTTGGTATTTGGCTTTATAAGGACTAATAAACAGCCAATATGCAAGAATTGTTCCCCATACCAAAGTGTTACCTAATTTTCATATAATGGTCAATAACCAACAAATATTCCATATATTACTTTGTCAAAAAGTTACAAATATATAAAAAATGATAAACGTGAAAACAAAAGCACAGTAAAAGGAGAGAACATGGTTGTATTCCTCCACTGCATTGACTTTTCTGCTGAATTACACATCAAAGCAGGATTTCCATCTAGTTTACCATTCAATACAGCTTATTACATTTAGGATACACACTCCCATGAGACAAAGCTACTTCTGGGAAGGTTAAAATTAAATTAAAAATGCCAATGCCAACTGGTTTTCATTTTTATGGGCTCCGGGACACAATGAGAGAAGAAAAGACAGATTCATCACAGTAGCTGACCGCTGCAGACAGTGCCAGCTTACAGTCTGAGACCATCTGCTACAAGAAGAACCCTTGTCTTGTAGATAATCATGATGAAAAATAGGATGGTAAAGACAGGGAGGTCAGGGACATGTGATAAATTGTAGTTATGCTAAGTTTTTGAATGATTACCTGAAGCCATTGACCCTGAGGCCATGTTTGTAGCACTCTCCTGTAAACCAGTCAAGCATATCAATCATGCTGAGCAACCTGTAACCAACAATCTCCTTATTCAACTTTTACCATGACGACCTCTCGACATTCATAGGTCTTCACACGGCTGACCTCCACATGAGCTAGCGGACGAGCTTGGCCTTTGGCAGCTGTCAGTAATCACGGGCAAATAACTGTGATGGGAAGGTTAAGATGAAGCAGATGGACTGCGTGGTGCTGGTGTCCACACCGTGAGTTCAGGGCCTGCATTTCCCTCTCGTTCAGTACAGACTGACTAGCACACAAAAGAGCCTCCATTTCCTGGGGAAACGCCTATTTTTCCCATGAGCTCATGCAACGGCCAAAAAGTTTATTCAATAATAACAATATGAACAAGAACAAGGAGTGTATAGGGAGTAATTGTTGAAAGAACACAGGGAATCATAATGTTTCTGGCAAATGTTCTCAATAATGATGTAGTGTATCATAAAGTGTAGGTTAAACGATCAGAGTTGCACAAAGAATCAAATCGGGCTACCTTTAAAGGTGGGGTAAGCTTTATTTAAAAAATGCTTTAAAAAAAAGTATCTCGGGCCGAGTACCTAAACAAACTTTTCAGTAAGGGGTGTGTCTACTAATGATGGTCAGAAGAGATCGCTCAGTGCACGTCACACAGGAAGGACATTAGCCGAGCATCTAAAGACGGCAGATAAAAAACAAAAGTGGAAAATGTATGTGGAACAAAAGAAGGCTTACGATCAGGCAAGAAGTAGGACCCGTGTAGCTCGCAGTGTGATAATAAACTCCTAATATCTGTTTGTAGTAACACACTCTGCTTTCACTTATTGATGACATCGTACCCTCGGCTGGCACAGCAGATTCTGCCATAGTCGTTGCCTGGGTTGCGTACGTATGTGTGGAGCAGAGCTATCAAAATAGGGGCGAGACCCTTTTGGGGTAGTGCCGTGTTTGTTTTGGTGATTTGAAATATCAACATAGGTTACCATATATGGCTTACCCCACCTTTAAATTCAGTTGTAACTTGAATTGGCCACACCCCACAGGAAGCTGAACTGAAATTTGAATTGAGATGACCCAAAGAGGAATTCACAAAATTGAAATTCAAAGAAATTCAATCAACACGTGCCCTGAGTCTGAACATGCCTACTTCCCTAGTATATATTATGCAAAAAACAGCACACGAAAAGCACCCAGATGACCCACTACTTCCTCCAATTCTCCAAAGTGGACATCTGATGGACACTATACTATCCCATGAGGACACAGGAGAGGAGTTGTGAATGGCGGTGGAAGAGACACAACTGATGTTGTATGTCCAGACTGCATGTATACAGACTTTTAAGAATACTTTTTAAGCTATTTTTAAAATGTGTGGCTTTGTGGAGTCAACATTCAACTTTCAAATGTTGCTTTGCTGGATAAAAATAACAGCTTCCTTGCACTGCAATATTTTGAATGGCAAATCTGCATCCTGTTAGCTACCTTAATTGAAATGTAATTTTAATTCAGAATTTAATTCTCACTGCTTGCATCTTCTGTAAGTAACCGATTGGGCTTATGCTCATCCGAAACCTGAGGTACAGTAAACTTTCTATTGACATCATGTGTTTCAGATAATGAATTGGTTCAAATTTGAATTTCAAATCTGCATCCTGTTTGGTACATCAATTCAAATTCAATTCGACTTCAGGAACTGAATTCTCACTGCTTGCATCTTCTGTAACTAATCAATTGTGGTGACACTCATCCTGAAAACTGAGGGACACAGTAAACTTCCTGTTGACATCATGTGTTTCGGATGAGCAAATGCATTTCCATGCATTTTTTCATCACATGAACTGCAGCTGGAGGCTGAAAGCTAAACCAATCCGAACGAAGACGACACATGACTCTTTATTCCCGTATGTAATCAAGGATTCTAGCAGGGTCATTGATCATTCCCAGCAGTGGTCTGAGCAAATCATCTGAAACCCCTAGAAACTCCTCAGAGCAGCTGGTTAGGCATGAAAACCTCCTGTGGGTGAAGGAATCTACAGGTTGCCTGTTAAAATATAAAAGCATTAAAGTCACAAACCACACAAACAAACAATACATTGTCCAAATCATCATAGATGTGTGTATAGTGAGGACACCTGTGAACCTGTGTTTTTGAAGAGGAGCATCATAAACCTGAACTAGTTCAATGGAGTCTGTTGATGGCCTTGCCAACATGAGGAGCATCCCTGCAGAGTTTAAAAGAACAGAGAGACTGAGAGAGCTGACCAATAGTTTCAGGGCTTCAATCATGCGGCAAAAGAACAGCGTGGTCTAAACGCTCTGTTTGAACTCTCCAGGGGGTCCTAAAAGACACACGACCAGCAACCGCCCCACTCAACACACTCAAAGAGCTCTTTTTACGCCACTGACTTTTAATCAACGGCTGACCGCTCTACGTCATGGCCTATATATTACCACAATTTGAGGAACTGGTTTCCAGTTGTGTAACACACTTCCTTGTCACCTGCGTTATTGGCTTTTTTAAAATTACACCGAAATGAGCAGAGCTTCACTCGTCAAGCACAAACACTCACAGCCTCCCTGTGAGCTCCAGCTCCGGAGTTTAGCCATTAACGTTGCTAGGCTGCTGCTGTGGCCTCTGATTTTGTTGTTGCGAAGAGAAAAACAGACTTTTTGTTTTGGTTGGCATCAGTCCCTGAATGCTGATACTATGGTATTCTCTTTTTAGTGGCACAACAAGCTAAAGTTGAGTACACTTCAGTTGCCATTGCTTGGCTGGCCAAGAAAACCAATCAGTCATGGACCATGGTTAAAATTAACTATTTGACCTCATTCATCACAAGCAACTTGGTGACTCCACTAATGCAGTAAAAATATCCTATGCATGATCTAATACATCTACTAATCTCCATGTGATGTCTTTAAAATATCAGAATAGCCACAGAGGATTCCATATGTTCGTCTTCATTTCAAGTTACTCCTCACAGGTAAACCATACAGAGAAACATTCACAAACAGAAAGTATATTTTAATAAAAATTAAAAAAATTAAATGAATGTGTGTGGAAGAACATAGTGTCTGATGTTTTATAGATATTGTAAAAAGATAAAGAAAACAGTACTGGTATTAGATTGGCATCGGTATCAGCTAGGGATGTGCAAGACTAGCCCGAATTTATATTTTTTACAAAGGTTCCATTTAAATTGTCATGTTAAGGTTACATATTGAAATTAATATATTATTTTGAAAAGTGTATATGTGCAGCAAAAAAAATTTATAATTTAATTTAATTTTACCTACGGTTTAGCATGCGTCGATTTTCTTTGGAGCCCGCGGCAAATTCGGAAGACGAGCAAGGTGAGGATTTTGAAAACTTGCACAAAACTTTTCTGTTTTCTTCGATACATATCAAACTTGTATAACAATTAAGCTTGCTTAGGCTTGTTATACTACCGGTTATGAGGGACAATACGGTATAAACATTTTATATCAGATTAACATTATGAATGAAAACTTACTTTACACTAGGGATGTGATGGTCAGGAAATTTTCCCACTGGTTAATCGATGTGTGACAACACCGGTATCACCGGTGGCATTGGAGTTTTTCCCTCTTTTGCACCTCGCTTTTAAAAACGGCAATGCGCACAAAAAAATTTACGCCTGTAGCACAAAAAGTGTTGGAGTTACATGCCAAAATCTAATCCTATGGGTCAAGTATGAGCAACACTAACAGTGATACTTGCCTTGGCCAGCAGCACTAATTACCGGACCGCTTCAGATTCCATGAAGTACATGACACTGAGTTGGATGAAGTCATGTGTTAGCATACTGCAGTCATTAAATGCTTGGAATGTGGAACGAGCCAGTCGTGTCAAAAACGACTATCAGCAGCACAAGAGGGCCGAGCCATTACCCTCTCGACCCCCGTCTAATCAAACAGCCTTCCTTTATGGTTGCTTGACGTTAACCACCCACACGGTGAGAATTCCACTGCCACCGCAGCTTTCTAAGGACAAAAGAGGAATTTTCTGGTCAAAAAAAACCTTCACACAGCTTTCTGGCTATGTAATATTACAATATATTGGAAGTTAAAGAGAGGCTTGTGTGTTGTTCCAGAAAGACTAACAGAATGAGATCTTTGCTTGGCAGCCTGACAGAAATACAGCACCATTACCGTTTTAGGCCAGCGGTCTCCCAAAGCACAGAGAACAGAAATGCTATTAAAGCACCAGACTGCTGCTGATAAATAAGAGCTAATGGCACTACGCACCAACTGTCCTCGTGAGCCCTTAAGTTTGAGAAAGAGAGGAGAGAGCAGTACAATTCATAACAATTTTTACACCGGGGGAGGCTGATGCGGATCACCCTAAATCAGAACGCTCCTCCTCCTTCAAAAACATCACTCTATTCTGACAGAGGAATAAGATCCTAATCCTGAAAGAATGTTTGCGGAATCCTGCATACTCTGCGTGTCTCTGTGTGAGTGAATGGCGCAACCTCCCCCAGTTTCTCTTGAAGCCAATACGGAAGTGACATAAACTGCAATTCATCAACTGGCCACTAGGGACAGGCTCCAGAAGGGAGCAGAATCTCATTGAGCCCCATGTTAAAATGCCCAACTTTACATTAGAAAAAAACATGTTTACAGCCTGGTACAAATTGTGGTTTTGGTCTAAATGGCTAATTTTGCCCTTCATGGCAACTGTGAGGGGGGTGAATTTTTTTTATAACTCATTCATTTACATTATATAAAGCCTTAAAGTTCTGCATAATTAAGGGCGTGGCCACTTGAGTGACAGGTGGATTGCCGTTTGTCTGCTGTCTGTTAGTCATCACGTCACCTCAGCTCCAGCCACGTCCCACCTCTTTGCCCATTTTCTTTTACCTGGGAGTGAAGCGCGATGACGATAGAAACCTATGGGTGACGTAACGGACACTACGTCAATTTTTTATTACAGTCTATATTTTACACACACAGAAGCACACATGACGATATATGAGCTGCTCTGAGAGTCACTTCATGAGCATTTTACCGTTTTATTTGAGGAAAAAACTACCATCATATCATAAACACACAGACGATGGTCTTCACGGCAACCCGTCAAAATAAAAGTTCGGTTCAACTTGACAGAAATATTACTGTTGTTCAGTAGAATTTTGCTACGTCTAATAATACTAACACTAATAATAGTACATTATTATCAAACCTTTATTTTTTAAGGAAAATCGTAATTTTTCTTCCATGTTTTAATTTTAACAGTAAAGCTCATTGTGCAGCAGGTTGTTTGACAAAAAGGTTTGTTTAATTTAATATGATTAAAAGATAAATTAAATTAATGTTTTGTCTTCATTTGATTACCAGAAAATACACAACACATAATTTGTGGGGGTAAAAATACATTTCATAGAAATGAAGTAAAAAAAATAAATAAAATAAAAATTATATATATATATATATATATATATATATATATATATATATATATATATATATATATATATATATATATATATATATATACACATTATATAATATATAAATTTGGTAAAAATAAATTCATAGGGCCATAAACATGTCATTTTTGTTAAACAAACTGTATACATTTCATTATTTCAATTAATTAGACATGCTTTTTTATTACTAAAAATTTTATTTAACCATTAAAATGTAGTCCAAAAAAATAAAAACGGAAAAAAACTGAATTCAGAAAAAAACCCTAGAAAAAAATGAATAAGGAAAAAAATAAAATGGAATTTGGGGAAAAATAAAATGGATTTCATAGGGCCCTACCAGAGATATACGAGTGCAATCTGGGGTCAAACAAAAATATCAAATGCTTTGGTTGATTATGCCAACCGTTTATCAGACCCACTTGACATGTGTCCTCCGAGGCCAAGTGGTTTTAGTGGGCCACATGCTCTCTGGGTCGTGAAGTAGGCTGTGAGACACACGTTCGTCACCTGTTGAGGAGCTCTTTGGCCCCCTGCTTTCTATGCGACTGCCCTGCAACAGCTGCACAGTCTAAACCGATCCTGTCTCGTTCGCAACTGGGTTGCACCCATGGACTGGACCCCAAGATTCAGCAGACTAAAATCTTCTGCAGTACACTGATCAGTTAGATATAGATGACATTTTGAACTGGATGATGTGTGCTTTAAGCAAGCAGCAGAACTGATTACACAAATACCTATTATATTAAATGATTCTACAAAATATATTATGGAAAGTCCTCTTTTATTGCTCTACAATGGCCTTTGGCTGATCACAGGAAATGGGATTATTAGAATCACTGAGCCTGTATTTATGAAATCCTCAGAAATATTTCTGAATCCCTGTCTACTCCCAAAACATGAATGAATTTCAGAAAACCATGGCATTGGATTACCAACACATATGGTCTGGACTCAGTAAACAGTACACAGTAGGCTTGCTGCGATAGTCTGTGTTACCAGTGTTACCAGTGTTCAGCAGCAAAACCGGTTACATCTAGGGATGCGCCGATCCGATACTCAGTATCGGTATCGGCTCCGATACCACCATTATTTGCCGGATCGGGTATCGGTCAGACAGGACCGATCCAAATCCGATACTGTGAGTATAATATTCTGTGTTATTGTTAAGCCCCAGTGCCCCACAAAAGACACAAAAACATTATAAAGCATTATCCATGCTTTGTGCACTATATTAAGTGTTCTGAAGCCATTCCATAGTTTAATTTGAGGTACAGATGAATATGTCATTAAGTCATTAAATTCAAGTTCACGTGAATGCTTCCATGATCTGCTGCGTCTGTCAGTCATTCTCCATTCAGCTTTCAAACTGTGTGTTGTGTTCGGTTACGACAGTCAAAGCGATGAAACTCTCTCCAAGATGATTCAATGTACCTGTTATTATACTTGATCTGTAGATAACGGCCTATGGTTTCGCATAAAATTACTATCTTGCTGGAGTTTATTTGCTGTTTCTAAATTGTGTTACTTTCTACCGGTTGTCTGTTAGATCACAACACTGGAGTAGAGATTGTATTGTTCTTCACACGCACGGTAACTGAATTTTTAAACTGTTAAAAAAAGGCTCAATAAAATATTGCATAGATAGATAAACTACGCATTGATATATATTCCCTTTGTGTTTTGAACTTTTCAATGCGGACGAAGCGCTGCACGCTATGACTCTATGTTGCTTCAAGCGCATCATCCTGTGCACAGGATGCACATAAACGCTTTGTGTGCCGCTCTGTATTGGAGCCTTTCGTATTACAATACTTTTGCGCAATGAAAGATTATTAATAGCCTTTCTTGTTCTGCCACATCTATACTATGTTGCTGCCTCATTAAAAAGCTGCACTATACATTTAAAATAAATGTCTTTTAATATCTTAGTATATACTATTTCTATAAATACAGGTGCTGGTCATATAATTAGAATATCATCAAAAAGTTGATTTATTTCACTAATTCCATTCAAAAAGTGAAACTTGTATATTATATTCATTCATTACACACAGACTGATATATTTCAAATGTTTATTTCTTTTAATTTTGATGATTATAACTGACAACTAAGAAAAATCCCAAATTCAGTATCTCAGAAAATTTGAATATTACTTAAGACCAATACAAAGAAAGGATTTTTAGAAATCTTGGCCAACTGAAAAGTATGAACATGAAAAGTATGAGCATGTACAGCACTCAATACTTAGTTGGGGCTCCTTTTGCCTGAATTACTGCAGCAATGCGGCGTGGCATGGAGTCGATCTGTCTGTGGCACTGCTCAGGTGTTATGAGAGCCCAGGTTGCTCTGATAGTGGCCTTCAGCTCTTCTGCATTGTTGGGTCTGGCATATCGCATCTTCCTCTTCACAATACCCCATAGATTTTCTATGGGGTTAAGGTCAGGCGAGTTTGCTGGCCAATTAAGAACAGGGATACCATGGTCCTTAAACCAGGTACTGGTTGCTTTGGCACTGTGTGCAGGTGCCAAGTCCTGTTGGAAAATGAAATCTGCATCTCCATAAAGTTGGTCAGCAGCAGGAAGCATGAAGTGCTCTAAAACTTCCTGGTATACGGCTGCGTTGACCTTGGACCTCAGAAAACACAGTGGACCAACACCAGCAGATGACATGGCACCCCAAACCATCACTGACTGTGGAAACTTTACAATGGACCTCAAGCAACGTGGATTGTGTGCCTCTCCTCTCTTCCTCCAGACTCTGGGACCCTGATTTCCAAAGGAAATGCAAAATTTACTTTCATCAGAGAACATAACTTTGGACCACACAGCAGCAGTCCAGTCATTTTTGTCTTTAGCCAAGGCGAGACGCTTCTGACACTGTCTGTTGTTCAAGAGTGGCTTGACACAAGAAATGTGACAGCTGAAACCCATGTCTTGCATACGTCTGTGCGTAGTGGATCTTAAAGCACTGACTCCAGCTGTAGTCCACTCTTTGTGAATCTCCCCCACATTTTTGAATGGGTTTTGTTTCACAATCCTCTCCAGAGTGCGGTTATCCCTATTGCTTGTACACTTTTTTTCTACCACATCTTTTCCTTCCCTTCGACTCTCTATTAATGTGCTTGGACACAGAGCTCTGTGAACAGCCAGCCTCTTTTGCAATGACCTTTTGTGTCTTGCCCTCCTTGTGCAAGGTGTCAATGGACGTCTTTTGGACAACTGTCAAGTCAGGAGTCTTCCCCATGATTGTGTAGCCTACAGAACTAGACAGAGACCATTTAAAGGCCTTTGCAGGTGTTTTGAGTTAATTAGCTGATTAGAGTGTGGCACCACGTGTCTTCAATATTGAACCTTTTCACAATATTCTAATTTTCTGAGATACTGAATTTGGGATTTTCCTTAGTTGTCAGTTATAATCATCAAAATTAAAAGAAAAAAACATTTGAAATATATCAGTCTGTGTGTAATGAATGAATATAATATACAAGTTTCACTTTTTGAATGAAATTAGTGAAATAAATCAACTTTTTGATGATATTCTAATTATATGACCAGCACCTGTATATTTACTTCTTTTTCATGAATGTATTTTACAACAATGTGTAACATTTTACCAGTATTTTAATTTGTTGTTTTTCTATTTAATGAAGTTGTCTGTATTTAGTAGATTGGGTTTAACACACAAAAGAGTGATTATCAGTTCAGCACACTGAGGTATAGAAATTCTACATAGAATTAAAAAAAAAAAACTGCGCTAGCATCGAATTGGTATCAGTATCAGCCGATACTCAGAATTTTTGGTATCGGATCGGTTCTGAAAAAATGGTATTGGTGCATCCCTAGTTACATCACATGATTACTTTTAATAATATAAATTATTTTATGAAATAGTAATATCAATTATTTAGTTCAGTTAGAGAACAGACACTACAATTAAAAACTGAACGCATCTACTCAATTTAGCTTGAGCCAAAGCACAGGTCAGCAGCAGGAGTGAGATTTCACCCCACTTCGCCTCACTCTTGACTGATAAAATGATGGCAGTTTCATAGCGAAATGTAAAAGCGCCTATTTAAGCAAGTTTGTGATTGTAATGTTTTGTTGTTGTGTTGTTCATTAACAATAATAATGAACTCGCCATTCAAGGGGGAAGGAAACCCCTTCGCGTTCAACGTGCAGGCATATGTGACGTTATAAATGTGCATACTATCCATCCTAAATAGTATGTGACATTAGTAATTTTCAATACTATTTCGGGCAGATAGTATACACATTGAGATGCAGGGCTTGTCTTTTTCACGGTTTGTAGTGTGTGTGTTCACTACTCACTGCTCCTAATATGTGTGCACTGTGGGTTAGCATAATTGGCCTTCATGTCACTTTCTCTTTTTCCATTTCTAAACCTATTCTGTTCACAGCTGATCGGAGGATTTTGCGCGCCCTTTATTGCAATTTGATTCAATCTGATGCAATTTGATGCAACATCTGTTTTTGCTTTTCAAACTCCGAGAGGTTTCAATTTAATATGTTGCAGGCTCATTTATTAATAAAAAAATAATTGATCATAAAAAATATTGATGATAATAAATAATATAAAAATATTGGGCTTGTTTTTGAAGCTGCGATTGCTTGTTTGTCTCACGAGAGTTGGCAACACTGTTCACATCCCTAGCTAACAGCTAACAAGCAAAGCTTGCAGTCGATTACAAAAAAAGGGGCAGTGTTTATGCGGACTAAATGATTAGAGTCTGCCATACGTCTTTGAGAGAGAAGTCTGTTGTTTCAGCAGAATATAGGAGTTATGACATTTAAAATTCTTAGGATATTATTTGGTTATACTTTATTTTAAGGTGACGCAGTTACATTGTACTTACTCAAATAAGTACTAAGTAATATTAATTAATTACATGTACTTACTATAGATGTACGGTTAAGGTTGGGGTTTGGTTTAGAGTTAGTTACTTATAATTATGAATAATTTACTGTTACTACTATAGGAAGCACATGCACTAGTATATATATGTGTGTGTGTGTGTGTGTGTGTGTGTGTGTGTGTGTGTGTGTGTGTGTGTGTGTGAAAAAAAATGAACAGTTTATCTGATCCATAACATGTATTTAGAAAATAGACAAGGTGAATTTTTTTAACTTTAAATGTGCTGGAAAAGTCTCATTTGTAAGTTCATGTGATGGTCAGCTGAAGGTGATAATGGTGCACGCTGGGCTAGGGCTGAGAGGTGTGGGTGGCTCATTCTGGGCTAGACCGGCCAGGGGACAGGGTGAGGTATGCATGCATACTGAGGGCACATGAGGAATGCAGGAAAGGGGGGCCGATTCACTGGCCAGACTTCCGGGGAAAGGCGCCATGAGCTCAGTGACTTAAAGAGCAGCTGAACTGTAACTTCATCAAAGCCTACTATAAAGCCACTGACCCCGTGGCACGTGCCTGTGTGGAAAATCATCAGGGCAGGCAATGCCAAAAGGCTTAAACATTGCTCCACAGCACAATGAACGAAAGACTGAAAGAGAGTGGGGGTGCTGAGCAACTGCAATTGTCTGGGGGTGTGATATCAGGTCAGCACTTTCACAACGTCCCTCCTGTGTGTGACTCTTCCGCTCTTACTGCCACAATAAAGACTTGCATTGTTACCCACCCAGCTTCAGAAAGCAACTAACTTTTCAACCAGCTTGCAAAAATACACTCACCTAAAGGATTATTAGGAACACCTGTTCAATTGCATTGAGAACATGGATCCATCATGCCTTGTTACCACTGTGCAGGCTGGTGGTGGTGGTGTAATGGTGTGGGGGATGTTTTCTTGGCACACTTTAGGCCCTTTAGTGCCAATTGGGCATCGTTTAAATGCCACGGCCTACCTGAGCATTGTTTCTGACCATGTCCATCCCTTTATGACCACCATGTACCCATCCTCTGATGGCTACTTCCGGCAGGATAATGCACCATGTCACAAAGCTCGAATCATTTCAAATTGGTTTCTTGAACATGACAATGAGTTCACTGTACTAAAATGGCCCCCACAGTCACCAGATCTCAACCCAATAGAGCATCTTTGGGATGTGGTGGAATGGGAGCTTCGTGCCCTGGATGTGCATCCCACAAATCTCCATCAACTGCAAGATGCTATCCTATCAATATGGGCCAACATTTCTAAAGAATGCTTTCAGCACCTTGTTGAATCAATGCCACGTAGAATTAAGGCAGTTCTGAAGGCGAAAGGGGGTCAAACACAGTATTAGTATGGTGTTCCTAATAATCCTTTAGGTGAGTGTAGAATAGAGAACAGTTACTAGAGCAGATATTTCAATCATGGAGTCTTTAAGTTCACCCAAAAATGAAATTTCTGTCATTAATTACTCATCCTCATGTCTTTCCAAACCCGTTCATCTTCAGAACACAAATAAAGATATTTTTGATGAAATCGAGAGCTTACTGACCCCACATGGACAGCAACGCCATTACCACTTTCAAGGCCCAGAAAGGTAGTAAAGACATCGTTAAAATAGTCCATGTGACTACCAGAGTATGTGAGCGGAGTGGAGCGAGAGCAGAACAAGGAGTGATTGTGAATGGCGTGAGGAGCGGATTTATAAAAAAAAAAAAAAAAAAGAGCGCTCCACTACCGCTCCATCATGAGTACAATTTAATGAATTTTTAGCCAGAACTCACACGTTAAATACATTTAACTAGCTTGATACAGATGGATAATTCAAATCAGAAAGAATGTAAAGGTTATGATGACGGCGATGGGCATGAGCGGGATGTTATAGTTCAAGGGTTTAGTTAATGTTAGGGTTAAGCTTAGTTAATGTTAAAGTAAAAAAAAACTAAAAACTATGCCTACTGATAATAATGGGCTGAAAGCACATTTTAAAAAGGTAGCACTTATTCGCACATGCAATCGCTCTCTCTAATGCATTCAAACAAATGTAATCTTACAGTGCTTATCTGCTTACACTTATCTGTATCTGATTTTGAATGAGCAGAAATCTGTAACGTAGTTACCCGTAGATAAAATAACTGATGAAAACGTACTATTTTCATCTTTCCAAACTAAATTTGCACTGCAAAAAGCAGCAATGATATTTAACTTTTAATGCTGATAAAGCCTAATAAGCTTGGCATTTCATAGGAATAAATCTTTGCACTTTGGTGTTTCAATAAACCACGTTGAAACTATCTCCTATTGTTGATAATTTTTTTCATTTAATGTAGGCTATATTATAAACCAATATTTTGTGATATTCAGAGCTTACTTAAATACTTTAGCCGCAAATTTCCTTGGAGCGAATACGGAGCGGTGTTTCTGATATCAGTGAGCGAGGAGTGGAGCGGGGAGTGGGAAATGGTGAACCTGGAGCGGAGCTGGAGCGGAGTGATTATGGAATGCTTAGAGCGTGGAGGGGAAATATATTATATATTACCTAATAAATGTTCATAAAATTAACATAAAATGCCCGTAAATATTTAAATTCAAGCTTAAAAATAGCTCTTAAATGCATATATATTTTGCAATATATATATATATATACACTGTATGCAAGTATAGTTTTGCAATTTACATAGGATGCATTCTAGCATTAGAAGAAACACTGGACATCCGGTAACATTATGCAACAGCAAACAGGTGTCTCCGGAAGCAAGAACATGTCCTGTGTCAACACATATGTCTACCTCGGACATCACTGCAAAATGAATTGCTGTGGACTTAAAAGATACATTAATAAAACAAACAACATACTGACTCCTAAGGTTACTTTTTGTAATGTCAGTTATTCACAATAATATCAATCAAGTATTGTATCTGCAAACACTGATATTGATATGCAATTATTTGTTACTGAATTTCACATCAACTGACTGTATAAATATCATGTTTATTGTAGACACAAACAAACTTCTGAGACTTTTGATTGTAATTGAATGTCAGATATATCAATAAGCAGATATTGAATCAGATGTCAAAGTTATGAATATGCTCAGCATCTGCTCGACATGACAGATCTCCTTTTATTCACCTCATTTAAACCTAATAAACGAGTAGCGTAATAGAAATAATAACTTTTGAAAGTCTCTTTGAGAAAAAAACTAAACTTTCCACGATTCCAAGAAAGCACTGTTTAACTTCAACATCTACTCATACAAACATACCACAGATTATGTTTGTTACGCAATGGAAATGTTGTTTTTTCTTCTAGAGTAGAAACATTGAAAATGTGTGGTATCATTTTCAGATCAGCGTAAAGCAGACAAGGTGCGAGTTATGATTCAGTCAATAGATGTTCATCCAGCAGTTAGCACAAGTAAACAGGATACCTCAGAAGAAGGCGAGCCACATAAAAGCCACAGAAGTTAACGAAAGAGGTATGCGAGCAAGAGATGTGTGTGGGCGCCACTCAACAAACATCAGACAAACACAGTCTACATGCCCTCCCCCGCTCGTGAAGAGACACACTCCTCTCCTTCAAACACACACATACTCAAAAACACATGTAACAAAAACTTACCACTACTGCAAACTGCTACTCTAACCAGTGCAGAGCTGTGTTTTCAAAGGCAAATCGGAAAAGAGCGACTTCATTTAAATGAGGGCTGAAAAACATCCAAGAGGTGTATTATTAGATGATCCGGGCGTGTGTAACCTACAATAGACGGGCAAGTAAATGAGGTACGCCATGTGCTCCATTTCTTATGATGAGGTGTAGCCTCCTGAGACACTGCGATGAATTGGCCTGTAGCACAGCAGTGGATAAGCTACAGCTGGGATGAAGCGTAACCCCTTTAAGAAGTTTATGCTTACAGCATCTGCTTAATGTGCTAGTTTGAATCAATGGTTTTCTGTAAAGAAACCAATGGGAGGATCATGGTGAGGCGTCTGGGCCTCTTTCTCGAGTTAAATAAAGCAAAGGCACATATGAGATTAATCAGATATCCTAGATACACAACATAAACATAACATTATAACTTGTATCTGCACAAAAGGTTGCAAATGCAAGTAAACTTGCTCATTACTTTATCTCATACTTTACTCATCTACTTTATCAAGTGATTCCAGACATCACTACGCGGTTTTTTTTCGACGCAATGACGAGAAACGATTTTAATTCAAACATAAGGCCTACTGTTGAAAAAAATTATGAGGAAAATGTGTTTTTTTTTTAATATCAATGTTTTTGAAGAAGAAACATAAAAAAGGAATATGACTGTCTCAAATAACCCAATCATAGTCAACAATGCTGGGCAATGCCATTTGCACTAATGCTGAAGAGTGAATGAACACTGATAAACTCTTAAGCTCTTTGCTAGCAGGTTAATAAACTCAACCAAATGCATCCTATTAGAGATTACTCAGATATATATACAAAATAAAAGTAATATTACAACTCAGATCTGCACGAAAAGGATGCGAATGTGCCTAGAAAAGACGGTGGGAATCTGGGGCATGGCACTTGAATGGTTTAAGTGTTTTTAATAGGACGTTTTCAGTTAATCTTGGTCAACATCACTCCGGTTAGCGGTGTACCACAAGGACCTATTCTTGGCCCAATCTTGTTTTCATTATATATGCTACCTGTAGGTTCTACATTTCAAAAGCATGGAATATCTTTTCACTGTTACGCAGATGACAATCAGGTGTACCTACATTTACAGAAATAGGATAGGAGTTCAATTAAGTAATTATTGGATTGTCTACATTAAAGTTAAATCATGGATGTCGCTAAATTTCCTAAATTTAAATGAAAGCAAAACTGAAATAATCTGGTTTGGGGATCCTGACCCTCAAAATTTCTCTGATTTGGGCAATTTGGCCTTCTTCTGTAAATTAGTGTTAAAGAATCTTGGTGTACAGTTGACTCTGAAATTTGATAAACAGAATAATTCTACGGTCAAATCCTGTTTCTTTTATCTGAGCTCAATGGCAAAGGGTAAATCATTTTTGTCATCTAATAATAAAAGATTATTCATGCTTTCATCTCTGTTAGACTGGATTATTGTAATTCTCTGTACAAGGGTGTGAGCCAATCACGGTTAAATCATCTTCAATTGATCCAGAACATTGCTGCCAGACTTTCAACAGGAGCTCATAAGAAACAGCATGTAGTACCTATTTTAGCCTCACGTCACTGGTTGCCAATTCAATATAACATTGATTTTAAATAACTGATTTTAGTATATAAAGCATTACACAATTTGGCACCTCCATATTTAGAGCATCTTCTTCATATACATAAACCACTGAGGACTCTAAGGTCATCAAGTCGGATGATTTTAGACTTTCCTAGGACAAGATTAAAATTGAGTGGTGATCGGGCATTTGCAGTGCAAATGCAGTGCAAATGCTCCTAAGAAATAACTCAGGGCTCGACATTAAGCCTTTTCATGTGAAGTAAATCGGTCATTCAGTTAAACATTCTGAAGCAATATTCTCATCAGTGTTTAGTCAGCTTTGACATATTTATGATATTTTAATCTTTATAAAGGGCATTTTTCCCCTAACCTTTTTAAATATATTGATCAAGTTTTAGAATTTAAAATGAAAGATGACGCATATATTAAATTAGAATAATAAGACACTATAGGGCTATTACCAATCAAATTACAACTGCATTAAATAATGTTATGAGATTGTATTAAATATTTTTGAAATTTACAAATAAGAAATGTTGGAAAGAAAAATACTTTTAAACACGAAACTAAACCAGCAGTAGGTGGCGACAGGTGACCGTCTTAATGAGTGAGTCATTGAGTTATTCATACAAACGGCTGATTCGTTTAAACGGCTGATTCATTCAGGAATGAGGTTGTTGTTTATGAATGGGTCAACCGATTCGATTCAAAATGCTGAATCATTCAGTAATGAAACATGGCTGAGTGTTGCTGTGAGATGTGCTATGGTTCTTCTGTGATCTTGGAACTATTTTCACTGCTGAAACAGAACAAAAACAGTCAATAATGCATTGCAAGTGACTTAATATTAATTACTTGTTTATTGAGCTGTCATATCAGTGTCACATTTTTGGTCGTGTGATGTTGCTTAACTGTATCGTATGTTATAAATATAAAAACTTTACCGCAGTATGTTACTGAGTTTCTTTGAGCTGCGCTCATTTGTTTCCATTTCTCCTCATGAGGCTGTGCAAGCCTCAACCGCGCAACCTTGTTACCGTCAGTACATTATATATCATATTATTATTCACTATCAATCACCACTTACACTAAATGAATGCAGAATCATTCTCGCGTTTTGGTGATTCTCTAGTTATTTTTGTTATGTTGACGTTTTAATTGGGATACTTGTCCGGTCAGGCAAGTAAAATTATTTTTCAATTGCCCCTTCAAAAAATCCACTTGTCCCGGACCAGTGTTAATGTCGAGCCCTGTAACTTGCAGCTACATTTAAGATAAGCATCTTCTCTAAGCTCTTTTAAACTAAATCTGAAATTCTACTCGCATCAGAATTTGGTCCAAATAGTTAACGTAGAATGAGGCTCTCGTTTATTTTTATGTATTACATATATTTCCACTGCTGATTGTATGAATATGCTATGATGTTATTTGCTGTGTAACATTTATGTCTTATTTTTATAATTTTATTTAACTATGATTGTACAGCACATTGGTCAATGCTCTACTGTTTTAAAGTCCCAGTGACCTGGAAGTTGAAACTGATTTTATTTCAGTGCTGTCTGTGACGTATTTCCAAGTGAAACTGACGTCATTGAAAAAACAACGCCATTCCAGACCGGAAGTTACTTTTCAGATTTTGATTAAAGATTACCACGGCAAACATTTTTTGTATTTTGTATTAACTTGCACAGATTAATTGTTCACCCTTAGACCAGTAATGTTTGCTAACAAAGTAAATAAGGTCAATTTTGATTTCATGAGGACTTTTGATTTCATGCTTTATAAATAAACAAACAGAAACAGAACAGACACAGAACTCGTGCACATCACTAGTTTTCAGCACTATTTTCCACACTTTCTCATTTTTATAATAATGAGAATTGTTTCTTAGGCACCAAATCAGCATATTAGAATGATTTCTGAAGGATAATGTGACATTGAAGACTGGAGTAAAGATGCTAAAAATGCATCTTTGCTCCAAAATAGAAAACTTTTAAATGTTATTTTTCAAAAACCTAACAAATCTCTTATTATACGAACCTATAACTACAAGGAATAGTAAAATTGTGAATTAAACAAAAAAAAAAAAAAAAAAAAAAAAAAAAAAAAAATCACATGCTATAAGCAGGAAGAAGTTAACAAAACTACGGGAAAAAACAATGATTGTATGCGTTTTAAAAAGAAGTGACTTTGCTAGAGCAACATTTATAGCCTTGTTTTATCTAACAACACGGAACAATACAGAATTATCATAGACTGTTAGCAATAAACAAAAAGCAGGAATGAATAATAAAGAAAGTGCAGCAATCTTTGTCAGCTTAAGGAGATTCAACTCTGCTATCATTTAGTCACCCTCATGTCGTTCCAATGACTTTCTTTCTTCTGTGGAACATAAAAGATGACATTCTGAAGAATGTTGGTAACTAAACAGTTTACCATTATTTTTTTTATTTTTGAAATGGAAGTCAACGGGAACCAAAGTTGTTACCAATATATCTTTTTTAAGTCCCACAGAAGAATGTAGGCCAAAGAGCTTCAAAAAGACATGAGGGTGAGAAAATGACTGAATTTTCATTTTTAGGTGAACTATCCCTTTAATCTAGATGATACAAATCAAGGCCATAACGGGTATCTTGCTACAATGTTTCTGTACAACAATTGTGAACAATTTACAGGCTAACAACAACCCACAAAATGTCATACCATTTGTGTGACACACTAGATAAGAAATGATATGGGGAAAATAGAAAGTACATCACCAAAATGGCCAATTTCCATAATGTGCTATAACGTACAAGACAAACAAAAACAGGGCCATTACTCACCATTATTATTGAAGGCAGAATGGTGTAGTCATGACTAAACTAATCTAAACTAATCTATCATTACTTTTTCATTATCTTTCAAGACTGGATGGAAATATCTTCAGTTCAGTTAGTGCACACGCCTCTGAATAAGTTGAGTCATAGTTATGTAGATGATGTGTTTGAGTCCAGCTTGCAACACTTGATCCTATCACCTTTCTCCAATTTACCATACTGTATCTGAATAATGAAGAAGTAAAAAAACATAAAATTAAACAAAAAACATCTTGCTGGACAAGTGACTTAAACTAAGTCTTAAACCTAAGGCTTAAACTTATACTACTGTTTAAATGTTTGGGGTTGGTCAAATTTGTACAGTTTGTGACATCTCTTATGCTCACCAAAATGGAAGCTTGTTTCCGACACGGAATAAAAAATAAAAAGGTAATGCCTTTTTTTTCTCAGAATTGCGTGATATAAAGTCGCAATTGTGAGTTATAAAGTCAGAATTGCGTGATATAAACTTGCAAGTGCGACTTTATATCACGCAATTCTGAGAAAAAAAGGTCGCAATTATCTTTTAAAATGTTTTATTCTGTGGCGGAAAAAAGCTTCCACTGACCAAGGCTAGTTTTCTTTGATTAAAACAGTAATATAGTGAAATATTGTTACAATTTAAAATAACAATTCTATGATATGTTTTTTAATGGCAGATTTCGATACCAGTTGCTGATTTTTTTTTTCTTTGTTTAAGCAAATTTATTTGTTGTTTATTTGAGCTCAACATTTCTTATTATAATCATTGTTGAAAACAGTGCTGCTTAACATTTTTTGTGAAAATCATGATTATTTTTTGAGGATTCTTTGATTAATAGAAAGTTCAAAAGAACAGCATTTATTTGAAATAGAAATCTTTATAAAATATCTTTGTTGTCACTTTTGATCAATTTAATCCATCCTTGAATAACAGTATTTATTTCTCAAACATTTAAAATGTACAGAACTTATGGAAAAGCTGAGAGGTCCTTCCTATTCATATAGGGAAGGAGGATCCACAGGAACAATCAGAGCTGCTTTTAAGCCACATAAGCTTAGAGAAAATAGTAGCATGTTTATCAGTACAGTCAGTGTGTGTATGTTTTTATCAGTACAACAGTGTGAGAAATCACCAGGTGAGTCTGCAGAAAGATACTCACTTTTTTAGATGATTCATTCAAACACACAGCCTCCCACACACAGTTCTTCACACTTACAACTGTCAAACCTATTGTGTAAATGTAGTGATTTGTTTAAAGGAAAGGTTCATGCAAAAAAACTAATAATTTCCATGAATATTTAAGTCTTTAGTTCAACTGACAATCTTCCCTTCCAGTGGGCTGACAACCACTGAGACAGAATCAATGAGTCAGCAAGCTAAACTGGCATTAGTCAAAAATTGGGAACAAATATTTCAAACCTGTTTTGTGAACTATACCATCTGATTTAATCAGCAAGCTTTGATTTAACCACTGCTAGGCAGAAAGTAATTTCACAGTCAGAATTTCCCTCCGAGGATGGGACTATATTGTTTATATCAATTTACGTTGATGTTGCGAAAAGTAATCCATACAGCTCCAGGGGGTTAGAAGACCTACTGAAGAGAAGCAGTGCATTTTTGTAAGTTTATAAACTGTAGTCACTGCAAGTCGCGTTCTGGTGGAAGAGTGACCTCTGACCTGATGCATGACGTAGAATGTAGGAGTATCGTAAGCTTAGGTGACAGTAAACGCCTCTGCAGTTCAAACAAATAGGGCTGGGCAACAAACTCAAGCTCCTCCGATATTCCTCTTTAAAAATTCTCATTTTACACTTCTAATTTGTGACCGGTGTTTTGTTTTGCTCTATCCTCTGCGTTTCAGCATTCATCAATACGTCATGCATCGGGTCAGAGGTCATACATACACTATATTAGGGATGGATCGATATCTTATCGTATGTGATATACCGGTAAAAATTCTCCCCACGATAAGAATTAGTCTTCCTGTGATAATAACGATAAAGCCTAGTTGATGACGCGACCCATTCGCAGCTCATGTGCAGAGCGAAAAACAGCTATGGCGGAAGCTGCGGAGGAGTTTATCGCTAAACAAGGAGCTACCTCTACAATCTGGAACCTGTACACACAGATGTATTTTCACTCGCTAAGCACTTGGACTGAACGCTTGAGAGATTTGCTCTTTGTCAAGCGATCCGTAAAGCACGCTATTTCAGTTAATCTCAATGAATGTGCAGTGTATTTGACGCACAGTAAACAGTAGTGTGAGGCGCACGACTCGCCGTTGATTTGCTAAGCGCGCTCAGCAAGAGAGTCTTACACCACGCAGAATTGACGTGCTACATGTAAACAATATTCTTTGTTGTATTTCCAGTAAAATAACGGTGTTCATTTGGAATTATTCAGCCTTTATGAACAAGCAGAAACTAATGCGCAAACGGCAATCTCATTGGCTGGTGCTCATCGTTTTGATTTCAGCAAATCAGTTTGAGCGAACACTGACAACGTGATTAATATTCATAAACCCAGCAGTTCTATCATTAAATCATTATTTGCAATTTTTTTGTAATCTGAAGACATGGTTGGGATTATTACTTTTGCTGTTTGCACCATGAGAGTATGAATAAATACAGAATCTGTGTTTACATTTCAAACTTGTCATTGATTTGAATTATTATTTTTTGTATTGTGTGATGTTTTTCAGTACAGTTGCACTATTTAAACATTACCTGCACTTTTACAGAAGAAAAGTGTATCTGCAACTTTTCCATTTCTGAAAAGGCTGGTGTTTGGATTTGTACTTTTTAAAAAAAATATATTTTATGTAATTTGTATATTATAGGAGCCTATTGATGATGGGTACGTTTTACTTTAGATCAATGTTTGTTTTTCTGAGGCTCTCAAGAATGCATGCAGCTCTCACTTGTAGCCAAAAACATGGGGAATGGTACTAAATTTATATCATTGATATCGTTATCGCAATAAACACCAGAAAATATTCTGATATATTTAAAGGGGTCATGAACTGAGAAATCAAATTTTCCTTGAGCTTTTGACATATAAGAGGTCATCATACTATCCGCTTGTTAAGTCGTGACGTAAGGAACGCCGTTTCTGGGTCCAAGCCTCAACTCGTTTCACTTGAGAATGCCTTCGACGGCCATTTATGAGCGCTATTTATTCATATTAAACATCAAACATTTTAAAAAGTTAAACATTTTAAATACTTACAGTCTACACAACAGTCTCTGTGCTCACAGCGTCACAGACATTAATATTTTAATGATTTATAAAAGATGAATCACTGTCTGGCCATCTGGAATTTTGGTATGGAGATAAAGGTTATGATTATAATTGTTTTTGTAGTATTACACCACATGGTGTGTGTATATTAGCACCGTTTGTTGTTTTTCTTGTGGTATGAGAGCGTTTGGACCCGGAAGCGCTGCCGCGTGACGTCAGACTTAAAAACCGAATAAGAATATCCTGTAAGTTTCAGAACTGAAAACTTCCTTGTTAGTCCAATAAAAGACACCAGGCCCAGCAAACAACAGGTTTTTCAAAGTGGGGATCTATGACGTCAAAGGGAGGCAAGCACCGCCTTTGCAGAAGAATATCAACGCCTACTTCATCACTGCCTGTTTAGCCCCGCCCACCAATTCGTGCATGACAGGCTACGTATTCTATTGCATAAGTAGCATAGGCCTACATGGTGTTAAACCAGATCGAGCTACCAAGCAATAAACATGCCGTTGAGGATACTGCCTTGGCTCGACAGTAATGCAACATGTAAGTAACTGTGTTAATTCTAATGCCTGATCTGAAATGTAATGATTCATGTACAGTCAGATGTTCTTTGTCTGTGTGTCAGTAAATCAAACCAGTGACTAAACGTCAACTTGCGTTGTTTCTCTCAGTAGGATGAAAATAATCTGTTATTTAACGGTGATTAAATTCTATAAAGAAAGCGATCAAAGAAAGCTCCCTTTGCAATCGTTGGAGCAGCGCGCGCTGTAGCTGTCAATCAAACAGAGAGTTTATCGGTGACGCGTTTATCAGTGACTCACGTTTTATTCAACGAATCTCTTAACTATATCACGTTTGCACTGTTAGTGAAAATGAAAGCATTCGTTAGTGTATAGAAACTGAGTTGCAATGACGAGATCGCTGCTTTCATGTCTGTGATCGGCTACAATGCTCATCAATGCAACCTTTCATGCCACAATCTTAATATAATGCCATAGATCTAAATATAATGCCATAGATTTAAATGTAATGCAACACTTTAACCATGAGAGCTGTAACAGTAAAAACGCACTAAAAGAGAGAGTAATACTTAGCTATTTAAAATAGAAAGACGTTAGCCAATCACAGCAGTGGGCGCTTCTCTATCTAGCAATCTGATGGACAAGCCTGGGTTTGGCAGTTGCCAGGAGAACGGTACTTGCCTGACTGCATTGTGACAAGTGTAAAGTAAGGCTGTGCGTTTAATCAAAATCGTAATAAAATCGTGATGTGAGCATGCACGATTTTCAAACTGCAGAAAGCACAATTTTTCATTCTGAAAAGTCGATTTTTTTCTTCATCTCGCTGCGGCGTGGACGCGCCTGGAAAAAAAAGTATGTGCGTCTACATTTAAAATAACGAACTTGAGCATGCAAAAGACGTGATGTGATCTGTACTGTGCAATCTTAATCAAGCGTCTGTTTATCATTATGACATGGAAGAAAGCACAGAAACAGGGAAGGTGAATTCAGGCGAGGTGGATTTGGAGAAGGACCAAAAAAAGGAAAGATGATGTATCAGAGCCAGGTAATTTGCGAGACCTGTCAAACTTTCACTGCGGCAAAACAGGGTATTAATGGCCATTCACAATGCTTTTTTGTGGTTAAAAACACGAGACGCTGGTCTAGAGATGCGTTTTTAAAAAGTTTAACTTATTTTACTATGAGCACCACATAGGACATTGTGTCATGTGCGAGGTGTTGCAAAAGACACGAAACTGAGTCCTGACATAGAACACCTTAGGGATGAATTAGAGCGGAGACTGCGAGCCAGGCCTTCTCGTCCAACATCAGTGTCTGACCTCACAAATGTGCTTCTAGAAAAATGGTCAAAAATTCGCATAAACGCACTCCTAAACCTTGTGGAAAGCCTTCCAAGAAGAGTTGAAGCTGTTATAGCTGCAAAGGGTTAGCATATTAAACCCTACGGATTAAGAATAGGATGTCATTAAAGTTCATGTGCATGTAAAGGCAGACGTCCCAAAACTTTTAGCAATATAGTGTATATATGTATATTGTGGCCCCCTCATTTTAAGATGGGACCCTCCAAAAATAACATTCTGGCTACACTACTGCTATCTAACATAAGCCTCTGAGCTGGACGTTGTTGTTCCTGCTTTCTTTACAGTATAGGCCTTGTTTGACTCTAAAACACTCACATACATAACCACATGGTCTGACCATGCTGCAGTCGTAAGGAAACCGTGCTGCAAGGAGTCCGTTCTCTCAGAAATGAGAGAGCCAGTGATAAGAGCTAATATTAGCTAGCATGTGATCGTGCCTTCAACAGTGCCATGCTATGCTTAGTGTACTCTGAGACCGTCTGAAGCGATAAAACGGTCAGTGAGGCCTGCAACAATTTCACTTTCACACTTTTGCTAATGAGGAACAGCCGTTACACACAAGAAGCACAGCTGAGCACTAAAACCTTCTAGGAGGCAAAAACAATGATGTTCTTGTAGCTGTAAATCACATAGATTACAAACTACATTTACCCTACATTTTTTGAAAAGTTAAAAAAATTATGTAAAAATTCATCTTGACCAGTAGAGGTAAATATATTACTAATATTATTATTAATAATTAAAATATTAGGTAACACTTTACAATAAGTTTCCATTTGTTAATATTAGTTAACATAAATTAATTAATATCTACGACACAAGATAAAAAAGGCCTTAGATAAAAATCATCTCGACATGAAGATTTCTAGATTATATTATTAACAATCATAAAATTACAATAAAATAAGAAAAATGTTATGTGCTACTAAATAATATCCATATGAAACTCCATGAGAGGCCATATACTACACAGCTTGGATTGCATCACAATGATGTAAACTAATCCATTTTGGTCTGAGTCACATGCCTGACTGCCGTTGATCATGGCCCATGTCATGACGCTGGTTTGAGATCAACCAGTCTGTTTTTGTAGTGAAGTCATCAGTGTGGCACCCTGTAGCCAACGACTTGCAAATGTGTAGCAGTCAAGCAAAGTTAATGCATCACTTTAGTTTCTTCAACCAAATTTTGACAGCAATCAATTATGTTTCCAGACAGGATAACTAACGAATAATGTCACGCATGCACCCAACATACTGTCGCAAAGCGCTGTGAGTCAGGAGGCAGAGCATAGTTTTAGTTTCCCATACACACACAGTAGACTGAGCAGGAGTGGAGGGACTTCCTCTTTCAGAGGCCGGATTCCGGCTTCTCCATGCCATGGTCATTAACCCAACATGACTCAGATGAAATCTCCCTGAGTAACACACATCTGAATGGGAAAGCCTGGAGTCAGAAAACAGCTGGGCTGTGCTTTCACACTATTAAAAACTTCTAGAAATACTCCAACAGGAAGGGTCTTCTTTGGTTTTCTTTGGATGACTCTTGATTTCACACATTTAGCACCTGGGAATTCAACACAATCTTCTTATATCCCACAATTAAAAACAGCTGATTTCCTTTCGGCATGCTGAAGGGAATTTGGTTAATGTATAATTGTAGCCTGCTTTTCATTACTATCTACAGGTGTTTTATTCAGCACATTTGCTAGTAACAGATCATGCTACCAACAAATGATGATTATTAAGCTCAAATGTGGCCCTATCAGCAGCAGTTAAGCATTTAATAAAAATCACAAGCGAATAAGGTGATTGAGCATATTAATTTCTCTCTTGCTATTGCTTGCAAAAACATGGACAAGGAAGGCTGTATTTCAGCAAGTCCATAATCAAACTGGTATATGGGAGGAGAGACTGTGGATTAAAATATTTATCATTGGGTTTCTTTGCCAAGATAAAACAGATAGGCTTGAATTTACACTTAAAAGAAAAGAAATTCAGATTTCCTATTAAACGTTCATCACAAAAACAAATCAACCCCCCCGCCCCTTGGGCATATAACCACATTTTCCAAAATAGCTCATCGACATGTTGCCAGTCTCATCAAGTTATTTTACACACTGTTACCCTGTAATCTGCTGTAATATAGCTGTTATAAATGCCTTTCTAAAAGTTTATTAGGACCAACTAATAGAGATGAGACTACTTTACAAGAGACATTTAGACCATGTCTTAAACCTTAGTCAATTGTCTACCTAGACACCTTTTTGGGACATCATAGGCACATATATCATCTAATATAAACACAGTGATTTATTGTTTTCTTGTCTCAATATAACAACCGATTCTTGAGTACTGGAATAAAACAGACTACAAAACTAAACTAGATTAAAGTTTATGTGTCAAGGAACGATTTTTTTTAAGTTTTCTTACAGAATGTATGTTTTTTCTTGCATATCACATGGATGTCATACATGGGTCAACACTGTCAAATACAAAAGATATTATTTATTATAAATATATTGACAAATTTAGCATTCACTGTAATGAATGAATGAACGAACCGAGACCACATGGTGGTTTCAAACTTAATTTCTGCTCCATCTATCACCATAGCCAGACAAAATAATCTTGATGTTTAGATCAAATTAGATCAAAAATTATGATGTTTGATCTAATTGATCACATTAAATTCAGTATCCCTTTTTGTTTTTCTGATGTAAAAATATCTTTAAAAAAAAATTCCCACACATATGCTAATATACATAAAGTACTGATTACTGGTCTGAGATGATAAAATCAGAACAAATGTTACATTTTTGTTACAAATGTGTTACCATCGCTGACTCATTTAAATGTGTAAATGTTTGCAGGATACATGTTTTGTCCCATGTCTTAGTTTTGGTATTAACCACCCCTTTTTACATCAACAATTAAAATGACATAATGATCCTGAAATCTTCTTACACTAGAAATGCCATTTTCATTAGATTTGACAGAAGAAACAATAACTAGTAACAACCAAGGTATTGTGGCAGAAACATGGTACATTTCTAAAGGACTTGGTCAACTATCAAAAAGCTTGTGTCAATATTGCTTTACACACTGTTGCATAACTTTGTTATGCAGTTTAAACATAATTATAGCCGCTATATTTCCTTTGAAAGGTCAAACAAACAGTTCAATAAACTGTTCAATAATTGTGTAACTCAGAATAAAATGCAACAGTTTACGAAAGTGTTTCTCATGTCTATGAACTACATACAGCACTTTCGCTACAGAGTTCTAACCCTCACTATGAGCATTAACTCTTGCATTTCCCCTGATATGTTTATGTTTACGTTTGGGCAGTAATTTTCTTGAATATAAGCGATGAGTTAAAGTGATGCAGGCCTCGCTTGAATTCGTGAACCCCCCTTTCCGCTAATGGGGTCCCCATTTCTGTGAGCAAGATCCACCCATATCTGCTAATCACACTCACATCTTTTTTTAAAGGGCCGAAAACCTCATAACATTCCGCCATCTCTCCGCTTACCTGGATAAACTGGATAGTTAATGCTGATTTTCCGACGCCACCACCTCCGACGACCACCAGGCGATATTTCTCCTGCACTGAGCCGTCCTTCCAACCAGCCATCGGGGACACACTGCTGCACTCGCTCCGCTGTCTAAACACACGCACACCGAGCCACTTTACTCTGTGACAGGCCTTCAGATGGAGAATTGCGTCGGAAAAATGCGATACGGCGTTTAGGCGATGTGTGGACTCAGTGGTAATCCGTACGAGATGAGAAAAGTACGACCACAGACTGTGGGAAATGCATTCACTGCTGCCTCAAGTCCATACGCCCTCGTCTAAATCGCTACCAGGCACTGACTGCCTGTGCTGCAAGATGAGGGGAAGATAGGGCTAATGAGTTCAACCAGTACACGCAGCAGACGCTAGGGGGCGCCCACCGCTATCCCTGCCATCATGTGTTGGTTTGTAACTCATCATGTGAATGTATTATTGATCTATCTCAATTATTAAATATATAAAATTGTGTTTGCCACTGAGAAACCCATATCTACCACTATTATGAATATATTGTCTATGGCGGACCATCCTCTGGTCATTCACTGCTGAATGCCAGCCTGCAAAGTAGTCTACCTGAAGCCAAGGCTGGAGACCAGTTAAAGGGATAGTTCACCCAAAAATGAAAATTCTGTCATCATTTACATTTACATCAAGTTGTTCCAAACCTGTATTCATTTCTTTCTTCTGCTGAACACAAAAGAAGATATTTTGAAGAATGTTGGTAACCAAACAGTTGATGGACCCCCATTGACTTAGTATTTAAGTCATAGTATTTTTTTCCACATGGAAGTCAAAGGGACCCATCAAGTGTTTGGTTATCCATAATCTTCACAATATCTTTTGTGTGTGTGTATTCAGCAGAAGAAAGAAATTAAAATCGGTTTGGAAGGGTGTGTAAATGATGACAGAATTTTCATTTTTGTGTGAACTATCCCTTTAAGACCAACAAATTTGGTTTAAGTTATCTTTGCTCTGCTTTGCAAACATCTTCTAAAAGAATAAATGTACATTTGAATCCTCTAAATCAGTGGTTCTCAGCCAGGGCCCAAATATGCTCTAAAATAATGTTACCTGAACAATACTTTTATTTAAGCATCAGGGTTCTTGTAGTCTTAGAAAACCATATGCAGGGATTTTAAAAGTATGATTTTTAGACCTGGAAAAGTCATGTAAATTAATAAAATATTAAAAAGTCATGTAAAGTTATATAATGAATATACATTTTATTTCTGTCAAGCGCTAAAATATTTTATATGGTAGAAATTGTTGAGAAATTGCTATTTGTGAATAAAAGATAATAATTTAAAAGATTAACTTAAAAGAAAAGAAAATCCTGTAATCGCAGACAATTCAGTTCTTGAAACTTCTAGAATTATGGAATTAAATTATTATTATTACTGTTTAAATTATGTTACCAGCCCTCATAGTTTCATTACAAATCTGTAGGCTCAAAAATATCTAAGCCTAAGCCTAGCCCTGTCACTTTATGGTATGTCTGTTATCCTTGTAATGTTGAAAATGAATTATTTTACTATATGTCTCTCTTTAACTGTGTTATTTGTTTCCACATATCTTTACTCTCCTAAGTGAGCTGTCAAGTTCAAATTTACATTGTGGGAAACTCGTGGGAAAATTATTCAAATAATTTTAATCCCTCTATGTAAATCTGAAGAGGACAACCAGCAACACAGCACCTGTGTGTGTGATAAATACAACAATTAAGTCCCTTTTCCACCCACTTGTATGTGCAGGGTCTTTAATGGAGCTGTTTATTTCCACAGCTGCAGAACAGTAGACACTACTTTATGGTGGCTCAGTCTTAACACAATAACACAAAACCCCCAATGTGAATGTGAGGTTTTTTTTTTTTTGACAACATGAGGAAGTATCAGCTGTGAAATGTAAATCCTGTAAATTCTACACTACCAAACTCCATTAATGCCCTTGTTAAAGGGGTCATGACAAGTCTAATTTTCCTTGATCTTAAGACATATTAAGAGGTCTTTGTACCATTAAAACAAAACAAAAAATAAAATAATATGAACCTCAAGGAACATATTAAAATATTTAAAAAAAAATCCATGTCATGATACTGGTTTGCATAGGCTACTCTTTTTTTCACACGCTACGGTTTGCATACATTCTTTAGCAGTATAGCTCAAACACAAACTGTCGGAAAGATATTATTTGAGTAGCAGAAATAGTCAATTCCCTTTGACTCCTTCTCTTGCCCCAGAGGAATTTCAGGAATTTCAATGAACTCGTAATCCAGAACTCCAAGATTCACATGGTCCCACTACAGTCACTGAAAGCAAAGCAACAACAGGAGTTCTTTCCACCTTCCACAGTCCTGGGACAAAAAAAGATAACAGTGTACATGTTACATAAACATCTTTTTATTTAAAATGATTATTTTTCCTGCTTCTATCAAGAAATGTCAGTCTTATACAGTACTTCTGAACACCCTTTCTACAGTATACCAGAGATCATAATTTATTCTTCCTTTATGGGAGTCTGTAAATAAAATCTCTGAAATGAATGATATCACTTTATTTGATCAAAAATACAGTAATAACAGTTATATCGTGAAATAGTATTACTATCTAAAATAAATGTTTTCTATTTGAATATATTTTAAAATGTGATTAATTCCTGTTATGTCAAAGCTGAATTTTCAGCAGCCAATAAGTCGTCAAATCACGTCACCTTTATGTACAGTATACAGTTGTGGTCGGAATTATTACCCCTGGTAAATATGTAAAAATAAATCTGAATTGTTTATCCATTTGATCTAATTTAACCTTTCACTGAAGTAAAATAATTGAAAGTGGGGAAAAAATCACATGAAATGTTTTTCTCCAAAACACGTTGGCCACAATTATTGGCACCCCTATAGATTTTTTTATGAGTAAAATATCTCCGAAGTATATTCACATTAATATTTACATTTTTAGCACACCAGGGTGATTAGGAACATGAAATTATCCAGCCAGGGCTTCTTGTTTCACAGGAGTATAAATATGAAGAAACACAAAGGCCAAATTCCCTTAATCATTCATCACAATGAGTAAAACCAAAGAATATAGTTCTGCTGTGCAGCAAAAGATTGTTAAGCTTCGCAACAAGTAAAAGATAGGGCTAATCTTCAAATAGAAAGCTGCTGTAAGAAAATAGCTAAAGCATTGCAAATTCCCATTTCCACCATCAGGGCAATAATTATGAAGTTCCAATCAACTAAATTTGTTACGAATCTGCCTGGAAGAGGACGCATGTCTATATTGTTTGATGCGCAGCGAGGAGAATAGTTCAAGTGGCCAAAGACTCTCCAAGGATCACAGATGGAGAATCGCAGAGATTAGTTGAGTCTTGGGGTCAGAAAGCCTAAAAAAAATCAAACAACCCCTACATCACCACATGTTGTTTGGAGGATTTGGAGAAGAAAAATCTAGCAAACTCCAGCATATTCAGTTGTCAGACACAACTGGAAATTCAAAAGTGACCTGGTTCTATGGTCAGATGAAACTAGATGGGTTTGGTGCAAACAGGAATAAAAAGTACCCCATGCCCACGGTTAAAAATATCTTTAATGTTGTGGGCCTATTTTTTTGCTGGAGGTCCTGGATATCTTGTTCAGAAACATGGCATCATGGATTCTGGCAAATACCAACAGATTAAAAAATCAAAACCTGACGGCCTCTGCTAGAAATCTTATAATGGGCCGTGGTTGGATCTTCCATCAGGACAGTGATCCAAAACAAACATCAAAATCAACACAAAAATGTGTCACTGAACACAAAATTAAGCTTCTGCCATGGCTGTCCCAGTCCTTGACCTGAACAGAAAATGAGTGCGCTGAACTGAAGAAGGAACACCAACACTGAGCTGGGAATCTGAAGGATCTGGAGAGATTTTGTATACAATATATGGAGCAATGATCTCTGATCTCTTATCAGGTGTTCTCCAAACTCATCAGGCATTATAGAAGAAGACTCAGAGCTGTTATCTTGGCAAAAGGAGGTCGCAAAAAGTATTTACTAAAAGGGAGCCAATAATTATGGCCAACGTGTTTTGGAGAAAAGCATTTATTTCATAATGTGATTTACTTTCAATTATTTTACTTCAATGAAAGGTTCGATTTTTGCTATTTTTTTAATGAAAGATCAAATGGATAAACAATGAGGATTTATTTTTACAGCCACCTTTGATCAAATTTACCAGGGGTGCCAGTAATTCTGACCACAACTGTGTAGCACTTTATACAATATAGATTGTTTCAAAGCAGCTTTAATAACTAAAAAATTATGCATTTTGGCTGTTGTTCAGATGAAGTCAGTTCAGTGTTGATTCAGTTCCATTGGAAGATCATCAATTATTAAATTAGTTCATTTAATCTATAAAGCAGTTTTGCAAAAAATGATGTCATGATTGTCCAGCTCAGTTCAGTTCTTATTCAACAGCGCCAGTACAGTCAGATCAATAATACTGTTAAATATTAAATGTCCCCAAATAAGCAAGCCAGAGGCGACAGTGGCAAGGAACCCAAAATCCATCAGGTGACAGAATGAAGAAAAAAAAAAAACTCTTGGGAAGAACCAGGCTCTGTCAGGGGGCCAGTTCTTCTCTGGCCAACGAATGAACACGGTGTGATTATGATTCAGGCTGCATCACAAGTCAGAATTCAGATTGGGATCGGTAGCATTTAAATATTCATCCAGTTCCTTTTGCTTGAAGATCGGATTCATCATGGCCATAGGGTCTGTGTGGAGGACCTGTCTGGTTGTTGTGGTCTTCGCTGACGATCTGTGCCGATGGCTGTCATGTTGACGAATCCTTCACAGGGGATTGTCTAGTAGACATGATCTCTGCTGACATTCAGGGCTGCGCTTTGGTTGTGTCTAGGTGCAGGACCACCATCATTACTCCAGTCTTCAATGTCACATGATCTTTCAGAAATCATTGGTGCTCAAGAAACATTTCTTTTTATTAACAGCTGCGCTGCTCGATCATTTTTTTTGTGGAAACCACACTTTTTTTTCAGGATTATTTTATGAATAGAAAGTTCAAGAGAACATTTATATGAAATAGAAATCTTTTGTCACATTAGAAAAAAAAAATAATACATTGAATGCATCCATTTAATGCATCCTTAAAAAGTGTATAATAAAGCAGTATCACACAACTATATCATATGAGACTGTTGAGAGTGCGATTTTGCTTTTTTACAACAGTTCATCCAGTATCATGCAAGAGGAAAATTAATACATAATAATACAAGTACTATTAATCAAAGGAACAAAAACCTCTTAATGCAAAAGTCAAAACCCTCACATTATGACTCACATCACAGAAGATTTTCATTATCTATGATTAATAGTCACCTATACTGTGTTTGTTTGTAATATCAAAACAGAAACCTTAGCCTATGATTCACCACTCAGTTAGTCATTATAATGACAAATGTGGCTGACCGATCAGTGCAGCATTTTCAAAGGGTGCTTGATGAGAAGGCAATAATATTATAAAACAATTATACTTGCATTTAGGATCAATTTCAAAGCAGTGTTTAGATTTTAAGAACAGGTAACCAACTGAATTGTGCCCAGATTGTTAAACTCTACCCTTGGCCTCATGACACCACAAGCAAATATGACTATTTATTCAAACAGTATTTTAACTAAAGAGCAAATAGACTAAGCTTGGACTATATATATAGCCTCTTCTGAATGAAACTGTTATAAGCAAGGCTTGCAATTTTGTTTTCTCTTCTGCTTTACAATCAAATGGTTAGACTTATTTGTATTGATGTACTGCCGCAAGAGGAGCTGACAAGTTAGAATATAGATCAAAGTCTTGTTCTGAAATGTCATTTTCAGAAAAAGAGCTGAAGTGTAGAGATAGGTTAAGAAACCACTTGAGCTCTAGCTTTGTGTCACTGCTAGATGGAGAGTCGAGTGCTTTAATTGAGTTGTGCTCAGAAAAATGGAATAAGAGTTATGCGTTCAGATGTTGCACAAAATTTGAATCAGTCTGCATTACATATTATGTGGAAAAAATTTGTGAGAAGGTGCAGTATGAGCTGAACCTCATTAATAGTGCTTGCTTAGAACTTTATTACCTCATTTTCATTGGCTATAATTTTCTTACATGTATTATATATATATATATATATAACAATATATGAATCTGGGAAACTCATAATTTTTATGCAAGTAATGTTCCTTCTTATAAAAGCATAATGGAATTAAATGCAGGACTTGCATATAGCCACATCAGCACTTTTCACACCCATCTCTTCCACTCTGCTTGAACCTGGAAGCTACTTAGATCTAATGTATCATTTAAATCAAAAAATGCTTCCACTGCACTTTAACAGACAATGACTGGTGACCAGGTGAATGCAGCGACTACATACACTTCCACTTACATACACAGTCTGGGGTCAGTAAGATAGAAAGAAAGAAATTAATACTTTTAATCTGCAAGAATGCATTAAATTGCTTAAAAAGGCATTTATGTTGTTATAAAAGACTTCCATTTCATATAAATGCTGTTCTTTTGAACTTTCTGTTTATCAAGAATCATATGAATGTACCACCAAAATATTAAGCAGCACAACTGTTTTCCTTAACTACAGAGCCCCTAAAGGGACGTGGCGAAGGGCAAAAATAATAATGAGATGGGAAGAAAAATTATTTGTCAATGCTTTTGCGTTCCCTTGAGAAACTTTGCGTTCGCTCGCAAAATATTTTTGCGTTCTTCGGAGGGAAACAAAATCAAAGAACAAAACGAATGCAAAGTTTCTCCGGGGAACGCAAAATCATTCAAATATATTTTTTTTCCTCCCATCTCATATTTGTTCTATCATCATGTCCCTTTTAGAGGCTCCATACTACATTGATAATAAGAAATGTTTCTTGAGCATCAAATCAGAAATAATAAGAATGACTTCTGAAGGACCATATGACACTGAAGACTGGAGTAGAGATGCTGAAAATTAAGCTTTGCAATCACAGGAATAAATTACATTTTAAAATTAAAATGATTTAAAATTCTAATAATATTTCACAATATTACTATTTTTACTGTATTTTTGATCAAAAACACAACATTGATCCTTATGTGGCCAAATCTGTTCAGGGCAAAGCCATGACCTTGACGCCTTCGTCCTTAATATTATTATGCACTACGTAGACATGAAAGTTATGACTGACCACAAGTCTTATGAGTCTAAGTCATCTAAGAGGCAGGAGACCATAACAAAGTTCTCAAAGTTCTCAAGATTCCAGAAGATTTTCTTCAAGAGAACACATCCTTTGTTGTGTCAACTGTGGTTTGAAGGCAGTACTGTTCTTGACTATTTACAAATGACCCAATTTATGTAACACTATTCATTTAACAAGAAAATAAAAACACTTTAGTGGTATATGGTGTGCAATGTTTATTGAAACATGATTACAGATTAACAGGGTCAGTTAAGAATCATGTTGGTAGAAAATGTCAAAATAATCCCCTTTAGACATATTTTATGGGATTGAAGAGCTTAGAGTTTGGCCACAAAGCACTGCATGTGTACGGCAGTCTGGAGACACAAACAAGCTATAGCGAAAAAAAAGACAAGCCGTAGGAATAACCGTAGCGCTTTTTAGTCGAATCTCGCCCTTTGCCTCAATCTCTGAAATTTACGAGGCAGATTTCTTCTGAGAGAGGTTGATCTTGTCACCAAGACTCAAAGCCATACCCTATTAAAAAAAAAACAGAGGAATTATCAATCATGCAGCCAAACATCACATAGGCAAATTCAAAAACTGACCATTAAAATCCAAGAATATAAGTGGCTATACAAAGCAGGGCTCCAAACTAAACACTCTTAACAATTTCTATATATCGCTTACCCTGGCCGAAAAGACCAAACACATTACAGATAATGTTCGAAGCATCAATTAATGTACAAACATATATCTTAAACTATTCATGTGCAACTGATTCACTGTAAATCAGGTGATTTTAGGTAAAAGTTTTGGCTGTAAGTCAATGAGGTCCTCTGTTAGTAGGGAACCGTAACTATAACCAGCCGCCATCTACTGGTTATGGTGGTAATTTAATTTCTTTCTTTTTTAAATAAAAGTGTTCGTTTGCCAGCCCCAAAGTGTGTGTTTTCCTACATCTTTAAACTTTTAGTTTTACAAATCATCATTAAAAATTACATTAAAATTGTGTTATATTTAGAGCTTTGAAGTGCTGCAAAAAGCTTGAAGCACTTGAAAGAGATGAACAACGTAATTTTTTTGACTATTTCTGCTATAACACCATGGTTACAGTTAGCGTTACTACATTAAATCCATGGTGAATGTTAGTGATTTGTGGATTAAAAAGCCTTCTATAACTTATTTGTTCATGGTACATTTGTCCTGGTTTCCACATCAGCACTGTTTGATCTGATATCTGTAGTTTATAACAGAATTTTGTGCCGAATTTGAATGCTTCGCAGTAGATCTCGTTGTGATGTTATTCATTTTGCTGCGAATTAAAACGCTTTCTCCCTGGATCTCCCAGCACTGTGTATTAACGGTGTCACAGACTCGAGATCAGCCCGCTAGTACCTATTCTGAGCTTGCGTCTATTATTGCTTTGAGCAATTATTATTTGCGCAGTGCAGCTCTAACGAGTAGCATGGTTTTGTTTAACTTTTTTTCCGTTTGCCATTTGATGTTTCTCATATGCAATAGAAATGACAGCTCATATCATTTGGGCAATGTGGTGGTGGCACCAGTGCAACCTCTAACAAAATTGTGTCGCATCGGCAGGAAATAAGGTCACAAAATGCGCAGTCTGGAGCCCTGTATACAAAGGCAGATTGGGGGGGGTTATAAAAGAAGTTAATCTAAATCCATTACTGAAATTCTTAAACAATATCCAAAAACAATAATCTACTGCAAAGATCCCAATGCCTTTTAATTAAAATGGTGCAAAGAGTAAAAAGAACTTCACCTGGCTTTTAGCTCGAATGCGAATATGTCCATTGACTGGGGCATCAGGTCCCATGTGGATTGGCTTTTCGATGCTAACGTTTGCAAGGGCATCCTCTCCAAATATGGAGCGAGCATACAGATTTGCTGCCATGAAGCCACAGATGCCAGACAGGGCCTGAATTACAAAGGAAAAACATGAGATACATGAATGTAAATGTATTCTAAAATCATAGAGGTGTTTACTCAGGGTTGGATAGCAACTGATTACATGTAATCTGGATTACTTAATCATATTCCAAAAATTAAGTACTTGAAATTAGATTATAGTCATGTGACTATCACTGAAAACTGAGACACACACAGCATGTGATCACTGGATTTACACAAATCATATCACTTTTAAGTGTTTTCTCAACACTGCATATCTAATCAGCTCCTGACAAACACATTAATTACTAGGGCTGGGTATTGACACAAATTTCACAATTCGATTCGATTCACAAGCTTACAATTCGATTAGATTCAATATCGATTATTTTGGATATATATCAGATACAATATATGGCAAATTTTCTCAAGAAAAACAAATCTCTTAACTAGTAAACTATGGGAGTCAGTTGTAGCCTACTAGGCTACATTAGCCTACTATAATATTGAAGGTAAAAATGAACTGATTTGTATACAAACTTTTACAAAAAAATGTATAATAAAGTTATATGAAATATAAACATTTAAATGGTGGCTGTCATAAAAACTTGCCAGATTTATTCAAACATGCATTAAATATTGAAGAACATTAAAAATGATAAATTTATCCACCATTTTAGGCTACATATTTATTATCAAAATGCTTCTCTCTGGAGTTAATTTTTCTCATATCAATAGTATCAATAGTAACAAAGCACAAAGATTATTGTGGTTTACTGGATCGATTCATCACCTCAAAACAGGATGACTAATCGATTCTTGGGATTTAAGAATCAATATTGGTTCGTAAAAATGAGAATCGTTTAAAATCGAGAAATCAATATTTTTTACCCAGCCCTATTAATTATTATTTGAATTATAACTTAGTGAGTCATTTGCCCATGTATTACTGTTTTTGGAAGGCTTTTGTCTTTTTTAAACAAATTAAAATGTACAAATTCACATCATTTCATATTTATATGCAATGCTAGGATTCCCCAACTTTTTTGTCAGCTGAACCTCTTTGACCTAATATATTTATTTGAAGTACCCCATGGGATTTTAAGTTAATAAGTTAGGTCAATAATAAAAATAAGTCAATAATAATAATAAGAAATAATATAATTAAGTTCACGGTTCTCTGATGTCAGTTAATGGTCACATGACATGCATGTAAACAAATGAAATATTCCATCTCTTTTAGGAAGCGTTTTATTTTGATTAGTTTTATCAGCAATATTTTTAAATCTGAATGATTTAATTACTTAATAGTGTTTCATCAAACTCACAAACCCCTGCAGTTCCATGAAAAACCCCAGTCTGGGAAACCCTGATGTAATGTAATATTTAATGCACTTCATGTTTTTGTTGATAAAGCATGGAATATATTTTCTTTCTCTTTGTAACATATCAATATGGTAAAATATTATCCTATTCAAATTAATGTGATAACTGTGTTAGGTCAAGAGTAAATCTAAAAGTAATCAAAAAGTAGTCAGATTATATTACCTTAAATGTGTAATGTAATGGATTACCTTAATAATTTTTGTTTATTTGGAATCACTAATAGAACAAAATTTGTAAGTAAACTGCCAAGCACTGCATTTACTGTTCTCATCGAGTGAGTATTGTACCTTCTCTGGGGTCAAGCACCTCATGTTGGTAGACCTAAGAATGTGTTGGAGATACTCGTTCAGATCTGTAATGTTGGTGTTGACGGTAACCTGTGTAGAAACAAAACAAAACAAATTCCAGACATTTCCCATTAACAGAAATGAGATTAACGTAGCCGTTATCCACAAAGAATTCACCAGTCCCCCAGACTTGCCTTATTTTCCCACTCAAATTCAGCCCACATCTGTCTGAACTCAGCATCTGTGCAGGAGGCCGACTGAATGTAATCCATGATGTCAATGTGAATGTCGCTGAGGACTACGCAATTCCTGTCACTGGCTGCTCCTGATACATCATATACTGCAAAATAAGTGTTTTTGATTATTGAAGTTATTCCAGGTCCTACCTCAACAACAAAATAGTACAGGTTTATAAATAAGGATATCTACATATAGTCTACAAACCTATGTTTCCGAATATGATGCCATTCTCTGTGGAGGCCACTTTCACATTAGCTTTGATGTTGGCAAAGTCGTGAGGAGCCAATGTGAGAGGAGATGGTTTCTCAACCAATTTAAGATCACCTGGAGTTTAAGGAATACGTTCAGTAAAACATGCCCCAAAAACACGCTAACAAGTTATTTTTATGGATGAAAGGAAAAACTTGTACCAAGTGTTGCCAGCTCCAAGGTACAGTTCTGTAGGGTGTCGCTAGTCTGATTAACAACCAGGACATCCAGGACGATGTCATATTGATTGACATGGACATAAGCTTCTGCATACACAGGATCTGAGAAACCAGTCAATTGGGTGACCTAGAAGAAAACATGAGATGGTTTAGTCTAGGACATGGTCTTCACCCATGGGGCCAGGGCACAATAGGGGGCCTGAAGATAACTCAAGATGATTTAAAATGACACAAAACAAGCTATAAAAGCAAGATTTCTTATTTTAATTCACTACCTCAACAGCATTTTCCTATACAGTCCTGGATATATAAAGGCAGCCTAAGTTTAAAATGGCCATTTCTAGACCTGTAAAAGTCATGTATTTGTTAAATAGAGTTGAATCCTTTTTGAAACTGCTTTTGAAACTTCTGGAATTCAGAAATGTATTTATTTTAATTAGAATTATTTTAGTTACTTATTTTTTTTAAACTATGGACACTTATAAAACGTATACTTATATTTTAAAATAAGCATCGAAAACAAAATGTACAGCTGATGCGCTAGAGGAAAGTTATTAACCTATATGGGGGCTTCAAATATTGTTGTGGTCTTGGGAGTCAGAAGGTTAAGTAATGTGGATGGTAATGTAACTGATGAACAAATGCACAAAAATGATAAAAGCTATTATCATATTGTGAGAAAAAAAAGATCAAAACCAGCAGTTCAAATACTTTGCTGGAAAAAAAAAAAAAACATAAGCAAAAGTATGGAACTATTTTATTGTGAGATGCTATAAATGGGCGGAACATTCTTAAGACTCCTGCTTGATGTGACGCTTTAGTGTTAAAATTTCCATCAGTTGAACCAACATGCCCTCTGGTGGTAAAAGATGACAAAAAACAAACAACCTTTCCAATTATGTTGAGCTTTGAGCTAGTCACCAGCATAAAAATATGGCTTGTACAAATTTAAACAGATACAGATAAAATCCTCCAAAGACCTTATTAAGTTTAGAGGCCAGAGGGTCTGCGGCTTCTTTCCTCTGAGTATTGCCCATCGCGGCAAGCAGACTGAGTTGGAATTGGTCTTCTTTGGATGCCATCTCGCTCTTAGCGGTCAGCTGCATGAAGGAAATCGGATCATCTGCCTGAACTGTCACGTTACGCTTCTCAGACTCTTTCTGATAAAACAAGAACAACAACATAATTAAATATCATGGTCACAAATGTTGATCTTTTAATCTATAAAGGCATTATCCAACAATATGTCCATCTAGAACACATTAGTTTCTGAGCTCAGTTACTTGGAGGAAGCAATGAGGTTTACCTTCTGAGACAGTTTCTCTTCCTCCAGTCTGACAGCGAGCATATGGGACAGGGATCTGCGGCACTCCTTGTTGAAGATGTCGTTCATGAGGGGCGAGCATTCGGACAGGACTTTGAGGCACAGTGAGATCCGGTCCACGTCATCATCGGTGATGGGCTTCTTGGGTAGAGACGACTTGCCCAGATGGAGCACAGTGGCCATAAACAGCATGGCCTCTGCCACAAATGACTAAAAACAGCAAAATACCATTTATTCTACCACAATTAGACATGAATAATTAGATTAACAGTTTAGTCACTGTTCATGGAATAAGGATAATTAAAATTAATTTACATTTTGTCTTTTTTTGTCCTCTGCAAGGGCAACATAGCGCAGGGCCACTTTGGTGAGAGTGGTGGCCAGAGAGGCAGCAACGTAAAAGTCTCCATCCATCAGGAAACCCCTTAGAGGAGGCCTACAGGATAAAGGGATATTTTAGAGATGTAAAACAGAGGACAATCTCCATAATGTATCAGTAAGGGGAGATAATCACCTGTCCTCTTCTTTCTTGGATGGCCTGCTGGAGCTCAGGGCACTCTGAGTGACGTAGGTGCCCATTTCTGTCACCAGCTTAGGAGCTGGAGTCGCAGTCACTTCCTCCTCAGGTTTCACCTCTCCAGACTCCTTCTTCAATTCGTTCTCCACAATTGGGATCTGAATAAGAAGAAAAAAGACAATTTAAAACAATTTAATGTTTGATACCACTATAAGATGTAGTGGCATTAATTAAGGATTGCTAATCTTTAAAGAGTCAGCCATATCTCAGTGTTATATGTATATTGTGCACTGTACCATTCACACTTGTTTTCTGGAAAAAAGCATATTTTAATATATAACTATTATATTAATATAGTAGTAGAATTATTGTTATATTCAGGGTCTCACAGTTTCTGACAAATTAATTTCCACAACTTGTCACTTGTAATGACTGGATAAGCATTAAAAAAAAATATTTTACAATAAAATCACACTCACAATAAGAGTTTATATCCAAACAAATAGTTCAAAATGTTCTATTATACAGACTATATAACTTTTCATGACCCATTAAGATACTATAAATTTCCAAGAATCACATTTTTGAAATTCACAAATATTTCCAGGACCATGTGAACCCTGTATATAGAATCTTAAAATTGTAATATTATACAATAACATTTTTGTCCGTATGGTTTAACATCAATTTTATGAAGCGACGCTTTGCACAAAAAAAAAATTTACAAAACAATTTACAAAACAATATTATCCATAGCGCGCTCACAGAACAACTTCCGGGCTTGAGTAAACACAACACGCATGCGTCGTGGTGCCCCCCTTCTGGATTGTAAATAAAGTGGTAAATGATGGGTTTTCTTGTGCAAACAAACTTGCATTGCTTCATAAAACTGAGGTTACACCACTGGAGTCACATGGATTACTTTAATGAGTCTTTCCTATCGTTCTGGACCTTGAATGCTGAATTTGCATTGCTCCCAATAGAGATGAAAAATGAAAACTCTTGGATTTCATCAAAAATATCTTCATTTGTGTTTCGAAGATGAACAAATGTCTTATGGGTGTGGAAAGACATGAGGGCGAGTAATTTAATAAGACAGAATTTTCATTTTTGGGTGAACTAAGCCTTTAATTCGACTTGATATGGTTACTCATATCACTCTCAAGGAATTCATTTGACATTTCAGTTGTCTTCATTTCAGTCCGAAATCATTTTGGTGCTTGTTCCGGACAAGCATTAATGACGAGTCCTGGATGTGACAAAGCGATTCAAATTGATGCACTACAGACCTCTCCCAAAGATCTGCGGACTTCTGTCATGACACTCTGGATGTCCTCTTTAGTGCTGCAATATTCACCCAAAATCCACAGAGCGCCTCTGTAAATCCTGCAACACAAAAGTCCTTTTTTAAAAAATCCCTTTTATAACACTAAACAGAGACAAAGTACTATTAAGCGGTCTAGAATAATACACCAATTAATTTTTCATATATGATTTATGTAATTGGATATATCAAACTTCTAAGGAAGCAGTTAAAAATCATCTCTTACTTGACTGTCTTGATAGCATGGAACACCTCCAGCATCTTCTCAATGATGAGAGGTCTAAGGTTGTCAAACCTCTGAATCGCCTCACGCACAAACTCCAGCACATCGGCTGCGGCCGCCTCGTTAGTGTCACTCAGGAACTCCATCAGCTGTGGCCACACAAAACACAAGTAGTGAATTTAAGAGTAAAAATAAGAAAAGGGCTAGACGCATTAACAGTAAACATTAAATGGTCCACCAATCTAGTGAAGTGTGTAACTTCAATTTCTAGCAAAGAATGTTTTAAAACAGTTTAACTGCAAAAATGCATGCTGAGTGTTCAGTCAGTAGACGTACCACAGGGATGACATTGGCTGCCATGTCAGGGAAGCGCACGCTACACGAGTGGAGAGTACGAACAAGCAGCTGCCTGTACTTGTCTGTGTCTTCATGTTCTGTCACATTGTTGGTTTTGATGACTTCTTTCTTTAGCACTATAACCAGCTGTGGAAAAAGAACAATTCAGGCACTTTGCTTGAATAGGACAGAGAAATTAATTAGCAATAGTAATTTTTTAATCATCGTATGAAGGACTTAAATTTTGTACATTGTATCTTCTTTGATCTTATTTCTCCATGTAATGAGAATAAATGGGGATCCAGGATGTCAAGCGACAAAATCAGAAAAAAGTGCTAATAAAGTAATAGAATATGGCACATTATGCAGCTTTTACACTAGAATTTGAGAATGCAAATTGCTTTGGACAATGCAACAAACAAGATATGACTTCACAGTGTAAACATAAATTCAACATATAATAAATAATAATAATAATAAATACAAAATGTGAAAATATACAAACTACTCCACTTTTCTGCAATGCTGCAAACCAGCAGCTTTACAGTTTGTGTTCTTTTAATTCAGCTAAGAGGTCACATAATGACATATCGTTCTAATGGTCAAATCTTCATGTGATACAAACCAAACTTACCCACTAAACTTGAACCTTAGAATGCAGCAAAATGCGAAAAAAAAATTTATTTGCATGAGCTTTCGCTTTCTGTCTCTCGCATTTGTTAATGGAATGAAAAGTATAGTGTGACCACTCCTTAAGTCATACAGACTACTTGTTTGGTTCTTTTTGGCCGTTTACTGTCCCCTTTTACTTTCATTACATGGAAAAGAGTGGCCAATACATTCTTCAACATTTCACCTTTTGTGTTGCACTTAAGTCATACATGTTTGTAACAACATGAATAAATGATGACAATGTTCATTATTGGGTGAACTATCCCTTTAAATGGCATGTTGTCACACACACCTCCTCTACATTGCGGGATGACACCAGATCCAAGGCCAGCTGTAGCGTCTTCTTGCGGACCTCAAGATCTGGAGTGGTCAAAACCCTCAGAATATCCATCACAAGGTCCTACGAGCAGAACAAACCACCAAGCTTCCTGTTACTGGTTTCATTTGTGGAGCAAATGGCTCCAAATGAGGTGATGAACTCATGTGTACCTGCAGCACACGCTCATGTGTGGGGTGTTCTTTCAGCTCAATCAGCCGGTCCAGAACAATGAGTTTCACGTTGTTGTCACTTTCTTTAATGATCAGATCAATGTAGCACTGAGCAGCAGCCTTAAACACAGAGAACATTCAAACAATGTCATTCCACTTTATTTAACACCATGCAGAAAAAGTATATATGGGAACAACCATGGTGTAAGATGCTGTACCTTGATGGCAGTGGGAGCGCTGGACAGAGTAACCAGAGTTCCAGCTGCTTCATATTTTACAGCAGGACTGGATGACTGCAGCAGGTTGTATATACAACGGATGAAACGAGCCCTCTCTGAAGGGTTGGCATGGCAGACCTAAACAAATGTAGAGATATAAAATAGACCACCTGATAGTATGCAGTGAGCATAATGCCAAAGAGCTCAGCATTTGATTAAGCATGAGCAATGATGACAGCAGGTCAGAGTAGTTCATCCAGAAAAGAAAATGAAGATTTGACATTGGCTAAAAGATGTTTCATGTTTATGATTCGAGAGCCATAGTGAAAGTGAAGTTTATCAGTAAACATGGAATATAGCACAAAAATTGTATAGACTTAACAGCCCATGGTCACTTTGAACTGTTGTTCCACAGAAAAAACTATTGATATTCTTTTTTTTTTAAGTCACAGAAAAAAAATAGCATACAGTTTTAGAACGACGTTAGGGTTAGTAAAAAAAAAAAACATTGCGGTCTAAAGTACCGTGAAGATTAGTCCAGTAACGTAGGACTGCATGTGATTTTCCAGAGCCCACTGGATTTCGTCTTCCACAAATACACTTAATAAAGCCTGAACCTTGTTGTTGGTCCATCGGTCGTATTTTTTTAAACTTCATCGTTGATTCGGATAGCAAACAACTCTTACTGCACGCACCGCAACTGACTTTTAGGTTGAAATAAAATGCTGGGTGAGCTCAACCAATCAGCATGTTCAGCGCCCAAGTCCCACCCCCGAAAGTTCCTGAACCTTGAAAAAGTACTACCTCGCAAGCAGGGCCGTTTTGAGGGGGGAATTTTTACCCGGAACCCGAAACACACTGAGTACCACCCCAAAGTCCCTAGTTCCTGGGGAAAGTTCCTGCGGTGGAAACGCAGCTATTGCTATTTATGATGTATTCTTTCACCCTTATTCGTGCTTTTAAGAAGCCATTAGTTACATAAAAATTGCAGTGCTGAGAATTTAAGGTTGCAAAACACAATTCAGCCATGAAACGTTAAGAAATTTCACTATCTGACCATTTTAAATACTGTTATAAATATTCCTAGCATATATATTATATTTAATGTACTAATACCACTTAAAATAAAAAATTTATTTTTATGTCACTGAGACAATGACAAAACAGCTCAGAAAACGTCTGGAAAAAAAGAAGGAATAATTTCCTGAGGGGGCTCGATTGTGTGAGAACAATAGAAAAACATTTGACCCCTAATGCCCAGCGTTTCATTTTCGCTACGCCTACAAAAACGTTCAAAATTTCAGGGCATGTAAGCCTTTTCCCATCAAAAACTGTTAAGAAATGTGTCAGCTGGCTGGTGTCATTTTGTGTGACTTTAGCAAGCTGTGGCAGTTAACATGCAACTGTTGTTGTGATAAATTTCAGAGTGTCAGCTACTGTTATGTGTTGTTTTTACCCATATTTAGAGAAAGTTTAGTATTATTTAATTGCTTTATACTTACAATGCAATTCTGACACGCTGGGTCTCTGTGGGTTAAACAAGAATTACTTAAGATATGAATAGATACCTTACCTTATAAATTAGTTCCACAATGACGAGCTGTAGAATGTCTCCGAAAGTATGCACCTGATCAATACATGTGCTAAGGTAGTCCAGAGCTCTATCCTGCAAAAACGTATTAAAAGAACAGCTATTTAGCTTCATGAGATTCATATTCTTATAACAAAAAAATAAATAAATGGATTTTTATTTTTTTATTTTTATCAGACTGTGTACCTGATCTGCATGAATCAGCATCATAAACGCATTTCTCTTGCAGCTTGCATCTTTCTCATTTACAAGAAAATCATGAATCAGCTCAGGAGCATCTGGGATCAAATGTTCAAAGTTCCTAAAAAAAAATATGAACATGAAATATGAAAACGGTCTTTGATGTTTTTTTCTCACTTGTGCACACAAAGACCCATCAGCACACCTGTAGATAGTGTAGATGGCCAGGACTGCATTACGTCGTACGTAGCTGTGACGGTGCTCCAGACAGGCGCGGATCGCTGGCATAAGGGGCTCCAGCAGCTCAGATTCCTTCAGCTTGCACAGGAAGCGCAGGGTGGAGCCACGGATGAACTCATTGGGATGCTGGAGATCCTACAGGTGCATAACACAGATGGTACATTTAGACAAAGAAATAGACACAATATGCCCTCACAATAAGCAATACCCATCATATTTCCATATTTCATGCCTACCTTCCTGTACGCATCACAGACCAAGATCATCTCCTGAAGAAGTTTGCCATCAGGAGTAGTTTTGGGAACAATCTCCCAAAAAACTAGGAGTAGTTTCTTAATTGTGTGGTCCTGCAGAGGCAGCACAAACCGAATGATGGTCATTAACAGGCCTGGCAGTTTCTCTCCATTCAGGATCATGATGATGACCTTCTTCAAAGCCTCTGTCTTGGCTTTGATTTCTCCCTTTTCTGTTTTGACAGAAAAAAAAAAAAAAAGAGGAAAAATTTTTAACCACCACATTTACCATTTTTCAAAATGTTGGGGTCAGTAAAATGAATACTTTTAATTTAGCAAGGATGCATTTGTATTACATTGATCAAGAATGACAGTTGAGACTTTTATATTGTTCTAAAATAACATAGTTTGAAATAAATGCTATTCTTTTGAACTTTTTAATAAATCAAAGCATTGAGTGACACTAAAAACTGAAGTAATGGCTGCTGAAAATTCAGCTTTGCCATCAAAGGAATAAATTATATTTTTAGATATATAAAATAGAACACCATTATTTTTAAATTGTAATATTTAATAATATTGTTTTTACTGTATTTTTGGTCAAATAAATGCAACCTTGGTGAGCAAAAGAGACTTCTCAAAAACATTTAAAAATCTCACCTACCCCAAACGTTTAAGTAGAGTGCATAAATACAAATTTAAAGGGTTAGGAGAATGGACCTCATTGGTTCTTGAGGAAGCTCAAACATGCTACATAACACACAAGAATGAACCTCATTGGTTCTCGCATGTCAAGTGAACATTCTTGAGCTTACCGTTTCCGTTGTGAGTTGTTGAATGTTTATAAGTGAACAAAAGCCTAAATTAAATGCGTTCATCATATAAAGTGATTGTGTCTCTTCAGAAAATTTGGACTAAACCATTTGATCATATGGATTTGTTTTACGATCTCTTTATGAATTTTTTGAAGCGTCAAAGTGGTAGTTGCGTAGCTGCCAACAGAGGGTCAGAAAGCTCTCAGATTTCATTAGAATAACTTAATTTGTGTTCCGAAGATAAGTGAAAGTCTTACGGGTTTAGAACAACATGAGTGTGAGTAATTAGTGACAGAATCTTAATTTTTTGGTGAACCCTTTAATAACAAATTATTACACAAGAGTATTACCTAAATCAGCTTTTAAGCTGACTTCTGATGGTGGTTCAGAGTCATTGGTGACATTGATGAGGGTGTAACACACATTCTCCGCGGCTGTCATGTTGTCAGCTCTTCTTCCCTTCACGAGACTCCACTCAGACAGAATGCCTATGAGGTTTCCTAAAACAAAGGTTACAAAATACATGAGTAAGTTCAAGTGAATTGTCATTTAATACCATAAAGAAAGAAACAAACAAACAAACATGTAACGTATCTAATGTGTGTAATGCGACAACTATTGAAATAATGTATATAGTTTGTTACTTTTATACTTATTAATATACATGAAGTGCCCTGAGCACTGTCCCAAAGCACTACACAAATAAACATTTTTAGTAGAAGTAGTAACTCAACTGTATGTCACAGCAGGTCATGTGATGAAGGACTACCAGCATCATGTAGAATAAAATTTTTCTAGAAGACTGTTATAACTGGAGTCACCTCATGTAAGTGTACATCATTTTAATGATATTTTGTCAACATTGTATAAGTAAAACTTTCTGTAACTAGCAAAAAATGACTGGGTGCATTTGCATTTTCACGTATCTTGCTCGTCAAGGAACACCATGATACTGCCACAGTATATGTGCAACTACATACAACTAATGTTGTCCGTGATTTTGGAGCCTATCTATCCTGTTAACAAGAATATTTTAATCAAGATCTTGTCAGAAGTCTCACTGTCTGCGACCGCTCTGGGATTCACTGAATTAGCAGCTAGTTTGAAAACCCTAAGCCAGCCGTGGCAAAAGACCGATTTATACCATGTTGTGCGTGTATTATAAACACGGAATGTATATCAGCACTGCTGTCTAATAACACATATAGATAATACAGTCAATGTCGTACAGTTATATTACTGATTACGTGATCAATTGACATCACTGCTGCAGTAGCAGCTAGCACGCTAACAGTCTGCGATAAAAACGAACACAGACAACCGGTGACTGTGGTCTGTGGCTTAAAATAACAACACATTTGGCTTTTATTAATGTGCTTTTTTGTAAAACTGCTCATTTATTACCTTTCAAATAGGTCTTAGGTCTTTCTCTTCTTCTGTATGCGCATCCGTGTCTGGTAAGATTTCTGATCCTTCCGAGTGACGTGGAACCTGACTGACTTGGCCACATCAATACTACAGCAAGCCAGAAGGATCATACGGTTACGCAAACGCGAAAGTTTGTTGCAGCGTGAATATGTTCTCAACTGTGAGTCTGTTTCTCTGTAAAACCGAATATTTTTACCTTTTAAGGTTCGATAATCGATAAGTTCGATAAGCTTTTTGTATTAATTGATCTGCGGGTTATTAAGATATAACAAAAACGTTAGCTAATGTAAATAAAATAGGCCTAAACATTAACTGAAATAAAATAAAATATAAATATTCACTCAGATGCCAAGGTAACATTTCATTTTAGTTTATCTTTATGTAGCCTACTAAAATAGCTAAAACTAAAAAAACAAAAACAAAAATAGCCTAATAAAAACTATATAGACAAAAACTTTTTTTTTTATAAAAACAAGAAGTAGCCTAATTCAAAATATTAATAAAAACTATAATAGTAGTATCTCAATGATACTAAAACAATACTGAAATGAAACACTAATGGCTATGAAAATACATTTAAAAATAAATATTTTATTCAGATTCAGTCTCTTGGACAAAAGACAGGCCTGTTGAGATTACCTACACTAGAATGAGATTTTTCAGTAGCATTCTTAGTTCTCTATTATATTTACTATTCAATCTAAATGTATATTTAAATATTATCTCATTGTTTTAACAATTAGAATATTGGAATATTGTTAGGCTATTATATTTACATTTACAATGCAACATATTGTATGCATTGATTATAGTGAATAATCAATTAGGAAAATTCCTTCATATCAACACAGTACATTGAAGCCTATGCCTATGAGTGCATACATTTGTGTGTGAATATAATGGCATAGCCTCATGCTCAACTGCTTTCTAACTTGGAAGATACATTAGATCCTCACATGAGAATCACTGATGGTTTTATTGACTTGTCTACTCAATCACTTCACTTATGCAGTTGGAATCATGGAAAAGCTCTTAAGATAGCTATGGGGATTGCAGCACTGAAGTGAAGTAAATGAGGTCAATTTCAAAGCATTATGGAACCAGCATTAGTCTTCATCTTTTGTGTAATGTGAGAACCACAATTTCAAACCATTTTTTTTCAAGCAAATGCATGAATTGTTCTTGCTCATCAATATGGAATAAATATATTACTTTTTCATAAACTCCTATATCTGGATCTTTTTACAAACCTGAGTAATTTTAAAACCATTAAACAAACCATAGTTGTGCTCACGCTTTAAGGGAAAGACTCATTTAACAATACGGCTTCTCAGAGGGACTTTCCCTTTTTTACGTTTTTATTTTTTTAAGAAATGGAAAAGAGGTTGACTGAACAAAGACAAAAGGATCATGGGCCATTTATGTTCCCACCTCAGAATTCTATACTTTAATCTTATAATCTTAAGATCAGCTCTGTCCTGCAAGTTAAATAAAAGCTTCAGTACAATGAATGTTGCTACAGTTGTTTGTATTAAAAATAATGCCCAAAAAGGATAAAGTAGGCCTAATGTATATATAATGTTCTAACATGTTCATGAACATACTGCTCTGTGGACTAATCCATTGGCAAGAAGAAAAATATATAAAATATATATATTTGAAATTGTGTGTGTGTGTATATATATGACCAAAACTTTACAAAAACAATATAATACATTTGAACATTTATTAATATTTGTTAATGTTATTTAATAAAATAAAATTATTCATGTTAGTTCACATGTATTAACTAATTTAATTAAATTTTTACTCATGTATGAGTAAATGTTGAAATTAACATTAAGATTATCAAATGATGTAGAAGTAGGCCTATTATTGTCCATTAGTGCAGCTAACTAATATTTAATAAGTAAACCTTATTGTAAAGTGTTACCATTATTTGTTATGTGATCTTTGGTTGATATTTGATGTTATGATCTTTGGTTGATTTTGTTGCTTTTAGGGGACATTGCAAAGAATGTAAAGGTAGTTAATTGAGAGACTCAACCAAAATCAGCATAATATAATAATTATGTGTTTTGCAGTGTAAAACAGCATTTAGGGGGTTCCTGGGTTGGCTGAGATTCTGGAGCCTCAGCTGTAACATAATGTCCATGTGTTAGTGACCTCTTGTGGTGCTTATGCATTGAAACCATAAGGGCCTGTTGGCTCATGAACGGCAGAAAACGTGAATGACAGAATATTCAATACTATTTACACAACTAAATACTGGCTTAGCTTAATCATATGCTAGAATCGTAAGTATAAACAAACAATAAAGACAATGAATGTATACATACAACTCTAAAATTATAGGACACACTCCACACGCATGCATACACATCTCCTGTGTTTAAGGTCTTGAGATAGGAAACTTTCTACTTTAGCCGTCTATAGTATTGTTTAAATACTGCAATACCGGTAGTAAATCTGACAAGACATGAAAAACAGACATAAATTGAAGGCGCGCGCGGTTTGGCTGCGCTGCAGAGAGCGCGCGCGTCTGTGTCTCGCGCTCTAGTCATTGTTACAAATTGTCGCACCTAGACGGCGACATAGAGCTCGAGTCTGCTAAAAAACAACAACATTTCAGCCTCTTTTCCTCCTGGCCAAAATGCCTGAGCACGTTTGAGTGACCATGGAGCGCGTTTGCCGTCATGTAGTGAAACGTTGACACACGGAGGATTTATTTCGGAGGAATGAAAGTTTAAAGAGCACTGAAGGAGGACAACATGGCTGTGCGGGAAGACGGAGAGGTTTTGCACAGTAAAATCAGACAGCACGATGGTGTTGTTGGCAATGCAAACAGCGCGGAGAGCTTCAGGAACGGCTATGTGAAGAGCTGCGTCACCCCGTTAAAACAAGACCACCCGAGGGGCTTTTTATTCAACGTCTGCAGGTTTTGCAATGAGGATATCCTCAAGTCCAAACTATTCCGCGGCTCGGCTCTCTACGTGGGAGCGCTGGCAGTTCTGGCGCTCTCCTGTTTCATTTCGAGGAGCTTTCAGAGTGATCACGGCGTCTCGGAGCTGCGGACTTTCCTCTTTGATTTCTCACAGTCCATCAGTCCTTTATTCAGCATCGGCTGCGCGTATTTCTTTCTGACCCTCTACCTGAGGCGGACGAAGAGGGAAAGCAGCAGATGTTGGCTTTTGTCCTTACCAGCATCATGCTACTTGGGGGATTTGATGGTCTTGCGCTTGTTGCAGTGGGGAGAGGAGCACCATCAGATGCAAATGATGGGCAGGTTGCTGTTCGTGCTGGGCTGCGTGGGTCTGCTCACTCTCATCCCCAGTCTCAAACTCAAACACAGCGTCCTGATCCTGGTCTTCGCCAGCTTGGTGTGGCTGCTGTCCTTCACCAGCCTCGGCTGCCTGTCTCCGACCCTCAGGCCGGTGCTGGCGTGTATGGCGGGGGTCTCCGGCTCTCTTCTGGCGCTCTGTTTCGATCACTATTACCCACCGAGGGAGACGGCCGGCAGGATCCCTAACACGGAGGAGAAAGTTCCTGTCATCAGACCCAGGAGAAGGTCCAGCTGTGTTTCTTTGGGAGAGACGTCCAGCAGTTATTATGGCAGTTGTAAGATGCCCCGCAGACCTTCCCTGCCCTGTATATCGAGAGAACAGGTAGGGCTTTTCACGAGCACACACTGATCTCGATAAACCAGTGGATATATACTACCATCACACTTCTGATATATACTACTATAACACACACACACACACACACACACACACCTTTAAAACTCATCATGCTCATGATACACATCATCACACTTCTGACTTTTCAAATGGCCACATATAATAACAGTCCACAAAAAAACACATCCATACATCATGATCAAACTCTTGTTCTACACAATCACAAACCTGACATGTTCAGTTTGAGCAACAATCCACACAGTTTATCCTATATCATGGATGTGATGGTATTAGTATTTTGGAGGCCATACACTGCTGTTGGGCCAGGTCTAAATGTTGTGTCAGTAACCTGTTGCCTAGTCCCAAATTTGTTTAGGTTTGATTGTTTCACTGTGATGGAGTGAGATTTTCTTTTTTTTTAACTTAACATTTAAGTTTAACATTGCTCTGTATCAAATGGATCAAAATTGTTTTTAGGCCTAGTTAGTTATGTGAAGTCTTGTTGATCCAGTAGTCCAATACAGGCTGTTTTATTTAAAATATTAACCCCGTTAAAATATTTTAAACCATTTTTAAACAAGTTACAAAAACATATTTAATAAAAATGTCTGTTTGAGTCACATTTCCATATGGCCTCTTCTCAGTATCGCAGTAAAGTGATCCAGAAAACGTTATCCAGTTTACAGCACTCTTATAATGTTGGTCAGAATGTTGTGTTTGTACTGAAGTGAAAAAAAACCCCAACACTATTAATCATTGATTCAAACACGTGAAAAGTGGGGCATCTCTTGTCCCAGTGTCTGTACCGTAAATAAAGTATAACAGAGTTTTAAAAGTTTGCCTTTGATTGACTATTCTTTTGCATTCTAGTGCGAAGTGAAAAGTTTTAACAAAAGTATTTGGCTTATGTTATGTGTGTGTGACATAATGGAAACTCAGAAGAAAGTTTATTTAACTTTTTTAGACACATGTGATTTGTTATCTGTAAGTTCTATAAATATGGAAACTTTGTTAGTTCATTAGGTAGGATATGGTGCTTGCAGCTGTTTGATTTTTGAAACGTCAAGCCCACATTACCCAAAAAGTCAGCTCTGGTGAAGGGTACAGGGTCATGTTTAAACTAAATTCAAGGTCATCAAACCTGTGTGGCTATGTAAATATATTGTAACATTGTGTTTGGTTTTCATGTAGTCATCCTGACTTGTTTCTGCACATAAAAGACACTATTTCAGTGAATTATAAAAAACACAATTCAAGTAAATTTGGAATTATTTTTCCACACTAATTATAAAGAGGTTAGTCTTTTCTCTACTTGCTTGCACAATGCACATAAAGCTATTCACTTTGTGTTTCAAGTGATTTTGAGTGTGTTTTGAATGAGTGCACCGTTCCAGTCATGCTCATGAATTGAGGTTTTAGTATGACCAGTTTCAGACTTTACTTTGACCTGTAAGCACCTGTTCTTACTGAGAGCAGCAGCAGCATCATATCTCTCTCACATGGGATCTGTAAGGGCACCTGGAAACAAAATATCAAAGTAGAATGAAAGTGAATGGATTTAGCTAATATTTCCACTCCATTTTGTCCTACAGTATTTAATTTTAACTTGTGTCTGTTGTTTGTGATTATTCAGTATTCAAGTCCAATGTGCCATCATTACTAATTACAGTGATAAGAACTTTTCAGAAAGCACAGTACAGCAAATAATATTGTGTCACCAGGCCATTATATTTACTAAAAATCTAGTTAGTAAAAATGACATCCTACTGTGCTTAATTTTAAGCCCTCATCTAATCAAAAGGGAGCTGGAGAAGTGTATTTTGAAGCTGCACATTGAACAGACATCTATGTGTGTGTTCATTTTTTTTATTGAAGCAGAATTTTTATTTTAATGGGTTTTTTGTGCAACTTTTTGTCTTTCTCTGTTTGAGTCATGATGCGACACCAGTCTCTCAGTCTGATTCTCTCAGGCTGTTTTTGATAGTTCAGCTTTCCCTCTGTTCATACTCATACACGATCCCGTTTAGATGGACATCATGAACAGCTTTTTATTATTATTATTATTATTATTATTATTATTATTATTATTATTCTTTTTCAAAATACTGCTTCAGCTTGATTTTAAGGAATGCATTTTATTAATATTGCTATACTAGTTTATTTTATTAATTAATATTATATAATTGAACTTTATTGTTATTATTATTATTATTATTATAAATACTAATAATAGTAATAATTGTTTATTTTGTATTTTTTTAAAAGCTTTTAGTAATATACATAAGGTCTAGTAAATTATATATATATAGTTCTTTATATATTTAAAAATATAAAATATATATATCCTCCTTGTACAGACCTCAAAAGTGTGAGAGTGTAAGGTTATTATCAGTCCTTATCAGTTGTCAAAATACATATTTGAAGTAAACCGGTTTATGCTACTTCATGTTCTACTGTTAAATTCATTGCTATGTGAAAAAATTGACCTTTTTCTTGTGATGTGTGTATGAATTTTTTGTTCCGGCTCCAGTCCTCTCTTCAAGCCACCTGTGACTCATTGCATTTTCAGCCCAATGTTCGTCACAGCCTGAGCTGTGTTTAGAACCCATGGTAGGATTATGGTGCTTTTAAGATGGACCACTATATGTGGTAGCCAGGCTGTTTGAAATGTTTATGTGGCTTGGATCTTTAAATCAGTTGATAATCATAACAAAGCCCAGTCACTTTTAACATAGCACATGGAGCACTGATTATATTGTGGAGATTTTGGGGGCCGAGCAGCGAACTATGCCTCATTCCTTTTTGTGTTGTACTTTCTGACAAAGCTAACTTTATAATTGAAGTTTAGCTGAATGCAGTTGGATGAAATCTGGTTTATTCTACACATTATCATACATTTTATAGTTAAAATTGAATTAAGTCCCTTAAGTTATCACCATACCAGTTCAACAACATGCATGATTTCTTTTGTGTGTGTGCATTTTTTACAAACCTAAATTGTGACCGTTTCCAAAAATAAATTAGGATGCATATCAGTGTTGTTTGCAGATCAGGTGAAATTGTGGTTGTTTTATTGGAGTCACTGATTAGAAAGGATCTGTTTTTGTCTTTTTTTTTTTTTAAGGCCAAAAGAACTCTTGAAGTGCTGGTTAATTAGAATGTACTGAATCTTTAAGAAGCATGTCGTCGCTGACGGGTGAACCTTGTATCTCCAAAAACGCTACTTTCAGGAAATGGAAAAACACTATATATTTTAAATAATTAAACACAGCGTTGGCATAGTTATTTTAATATTGTGACTTTATATATATAGTCAGACACTTGCATTATACTATTAACATTTGACCAAAATCAAGCTCAACATTTTTTTGGGGGGATTTCGGACATACGTGTTTTGTCTGTTATTAGAACGGTCGCATCTGAGGCAGTAAGTGCATCGCGTGATGTTTTCATCAGCTTATAGGTTATAAAATGTACTGTAGCTATGTGGGCACTCAGTTTTTTCTGTCATTTGGCCAAAATCTCGTGTCGCTAAAGACATAGTGCTAAGAACAGGATATTTAAGGCAGTATCGGCAATGACTCGACGACAAATGTAAATCTAAGACACTTCTCTGCTCCTCAAAAAAACATTAGACATTAGCCTATATATATATATATATATATATATATATATATATATATATATATATATATATATATATATATATATATATATATGTGTGTTTCTTGACTAAGGAAAGTGCTGTACTTATTCAAAAAGCCAGTTCTTTATTTACCCTTGCATTGCAAACAAGCAGATATGGTCCAAAATGTATGGTGGCACTTCATTCAGATAGAGGCAGAGTGGAGTTACGGTTTTACAGACAGTTTGAAGACCCATTGTAGTTAAGAGGTTTAGTCACAAGCTCTTTTTAATACATTTCATTTGTTAAATATTTGCAAAACCCACAGAAAGATGTAAAAATGAAATATGGATTTGGAAGGTTTCCGCCCATCATCAACAATGTAATAAATGTATGAAATGTATGAATTTATGATATTTTAGTATTTATGAATACTAAATACCAATAAGAAGCTGCAAAAAGTGCAATGTGCATGTTTTATGAGTTTTAAGATGTATTATTCATTGAATGTGATTGTTCAAATTGGTTTATCATTAAGAGTAAACAGTGAATGCATTGAAGAATTCAATAAAATAAACTGAACTATTTCTCACATTTTGGGATTTCAGTTGTCATTAATGTCAGACTGTACGGAGGTCAAGACCCGTTAAAAACAGACGCACGCAAGAAGACTTGTCCGGAGTTTTACATCATCAATCCGTGACGTTCAGTGATGGTGAGCTGCATTTACATGCCGGATAGAAATGGTGGCTAGCAAACAAAAACAATCTCTAGCGTTAATTTTGATCATGGCTTCTCTTGAAAAGAAACAAAGACTATGTGTGTGGAGCAAGTAGTGGTTTGTTGTTGTCTCATTAATTGCGTCATCAGGTTCGGCACTCCTATTGAATTTTGATTTGATGGTTGTCTTAGGATAAGTCACACTACAGGACTGTGCGTCAAATCTTCTGACAATGGCAGACTTTCATTTAATCGCAATGGTCATTTATTTGCTGTCGGTGAACATGTCAAACCAAAAATCAAAGACTTCAGATTTTGGTCTAAGATCCAAAGATTCTTTTAGGATTCACAAAATTTGTCTCAGATGGCCAAAATCGTACAGTGTAAACCTCTCTTTAGTTATACGATGAAAGGCATGATGAAAGAATAGCTGAGCAATTGCACAGAGAAACAAAACATGACCAGTCAGTTGAGTATCATAATCTGCTTAATCACATTGTAAAAGAACAGTGGTCAGTTACATGCTTGTCGAAAATACAGTTCATGAAAATGCAGGAGTCAGCATAACAACCATAGTGCTTGCAGCCTTGAAACGGGACTTTATTGGTATGTGCGTACATAGATCAACATCACACTAACACCATCATGAAAGGCATCACTGGTGTGTTCAGTCAGTCTTTTCTTACTTTTGTTTAAGTACCTATTGTTTATTAGACAAGTGAGGGCTAGGCTAGTGGACTAACTGGATGTTGTAGTTCATTTTTAAGGACAACATTTATTGTTAAGGCCCATTTTACACCAAGAACGATAACTATAACGATAAAGATATAGTTCTAAAAATCTGTTTAAATATAAAAGAATAGCAGAGTCCACACCACAACTATAATGATAATGGCACCGAGGAACGATATCAATGTAATCACTTTCAGAACAATTTTTTTTCCAGCTGATGAACAATAAAACAATGACAGCCAATCAGAATCCATCTTGTTTAAAAGAGCTTGAGCATTTAAAGCGCCAGATGTCAAAACTCAGCGCATGCTCTGAATAAACATAATGATATGGACGCTAATATAGTTATAGTTATTGTTCTTTGTTTGAACGGGCCTTTTGTCCTAACAAATTTGTAGTTCTGGTTGCCCAGGGAATACTTGATTCTTATTGGTCAGTTGTGACACAGAGCAGCTAAACTGGATATTTCACTGTTGCCTAAGGCAACATGCTTTCATGTTTCTTCAATTTGCGGACCCATGTCAACTTAAGTGCTATGTTGTGTCTCAAAGCCATTACTGCAACTTCTGACTGTTATATTTTGAATGCATGCAGATTTGATAAATATTCTCTGACAAAAGTACATAGTCCCAAAAAAGACAATAAAGAAAATCAAATATAATGTTGTCGCAAGGATTTGCAAGTGTGGAGAATGGATATTGTCACAGCGTTTGTCTTCTAGCTAGGCTGTTTGTTAATGGAAGATAATTTACAAGTTAGATGCTATAAATGTTTAATCATTATTTCAGGTGATCATATTTATTTATTTGGTAAGTGGCCATAAAATAAGTGGGATAATGTACAACTACCCGGTTTTTATTACAAAACAAACCCCTTCAGGGTGATACAAGACCCCTCAGCTTTGGGGTCCTTAACACCCTAGCAGGGTTTATTTTGCGATAATGAATGATAATAACTGGCTCTACATAATTTCTTACGTACACTCACCTAAAGGATTATTAGGAACACCATACTAATACTGTGTTTGACCCCCTTTCGCCTTCAGAACTGCCTTAATTCTACGTGGCATTGATTCAACAAGGTGCTGAAAGCATTCTTTAGAAATGTTGGCCCATATTGATAGGATAGCATCTTGCAGTTGATGGAGATTTGTGGGATGCACATCCAGGGCACGAAGCTCCCGTTCAACCACATCCCAAAGATGCTCTATTGGGTTGAGATCTGGTGACTGTGGAGGCCATTTTAGTACAGTGAACTCATTGTCATGTTCAAGAAACCAATTTGAAATGATTCGAGCTTTGTGACATGGTGCATTATCCTGCTGGAAGTAGCCATCAGAGGATGGGTACATGGTGGTCATAAAGGGATGGACATGGTCAGAAACAATGCTCAGGTAGGCCGTGGCATTTAAACGATGCCCAATTGGCACTAAGGGGCCTAAAGTGTGCCAAGAAAACATCCCCCACACCATTACACCACCACCACCAGTCTGCACAGTGGTAACAAGGCATGATGGATCCATGTTCTCATTCTGTTTACGCCAAATTCTGACACTACCATCTGAATGTCTCAACAGAAATCGAGACTCATCAGACCAGGCAACATTTTTCCAGTCTTCAACTGTCCAATTTTGGTGAGCTTGTGCAAATTGTAGCCTCTTTTTCCTATTTGTAGTGGAGATGAGTGGTACCCGGTGGGGTCTTCTGCTGTTGTAGCCCATCCACCTCAAGGTTGTGCGTGTTGTGGCTTCACAAATGCTTTGCTGCATACCTCGGTTGTAACGAGTGGTTATTTCAGTCAAAGTTGCTCTTCTATCAGCTTGAATCAGTCGGCCCATTCTCCTCTGACCTCTAGCATCAACAAGGCATTTTCGCCCACAGGACTGCCGCATACTGGATGTTTTTCCCTTTTCACACCATTCTTTGTAAACTCTAGAAATGGTTGTGCGTGAAAATCCCAGTAACTGAGCAGATTGTGAAATACTCAGACCGGCCCGTCTGGCACCAACAACCATGCCACGCTCAAAATTGCTTAAATCACCTTTCTTTCCCATTCTGACATTCAGTTTGGAGTTCAGGAGATTGTCTTGACCAGGACCACACCCCTAAATGCATTGAAACAACTGCCATGTGATTGGTTGATTAGATAATTGCATTAATGAGAAATTGAACAGGTGTTCCTAATAATCCTTTAGGTGAGTGTAGAGGAACCAGTCAACAACAAAGTGTAGTAAATGGACTGCCTAATGTGAATGTTCTTGCTAGTTCCTGTCTTAACCAGCTGAGCAAGGGTGCTTTTAGTTGAATTTGTTTAAACCATTGTGCAAGTGCAATTTTTATTTATTTACTTACTTACTTGCTTAGTTAGTTTGTTGGCAAGTTAGTATTATTATTATTATTATTATTGTTATCATTGTATATCTTTTTTTTAGTGATTGACAGTAACCTGCTTGACCATGGCTCAGACTGTGTAAAATTATTCAGATATGAAATTGAATTGGTATATAATTTTGCAAAGGCATTCATATGTGAAACTGATGAACAGAGCTTACCTTTTTTGAAAGTTTTTGAAAACGGATACTGCAGATAGAGAGTATTAAATCAGACCAGCATTGTTATATGCAGAGTCATAATTGATGGCAGTTGTTGACAATATTATTGTCCGTATCATTAGAAAACATTGGTAATATGTTAATTTCGTATTCATATTAGTATTTCATCTTAAATAAACATGGTGATAAATAAACAGGATGATGATACGTTTAAAATGTATTTAGTTTGTTTTGTGAAGTCACATTTCTGTAGTTTTTGTTGCTATCGGAGTGATTCAGATAGCTTGAGACTGGAATGCAGTTTGGTAATTTGCTAGTAGTGGCTCGTGTTGATATGGAAGCTGTGAAGTTGGCGGTTGCTATTTGTCCCTGGGGTGTTTTGCCATATGGGTTTATAGAGAGTTTGGGGTATTTTGTGATGTTCGTGACCTCACGAAAGCGAAGAGAATGAGCACAATCACTACTTGGCTCATAGCTATTTTCAGTTTTGCCAGCTTCTGTGAGGTTTAATATATTGTGTTTAGGCAAGGTTTTAGATCATCTTTTTCAACACATCAACAATAAGTGAGGCCCCAGAAGGTTTAGACTCACATAAGTAATGCTGAAGTCACAAAAAGGTTAAAATGCTGCTACAAGGGCCTGTATCTTTCATACTCCACAAAAAACTGACCAATGTTTATTTGATGAAATACAATTTGTTTAACAGCTTGCTGATTGTGACAGTGTTTCCATTATGGTCAACAAACTGCTGTTCTTGGTCATGCTGTTGTGTTTATCAGAATTGGAAATTAAAGGGAATTTCAATGTGAATATTTTATATTCAAATTGTATCAAAAAATATGAATACGGACCAAAACATTGCATTGTTTTCTTATAGAATATATTACTTTATTGCAAAATTTTAAAAAGCACAACTGTCTTCAACTGATGATAAGAAATCTTTCTTGAGCAGCGAGAACAAGGATTCATTAAATTGATTAAAGTGACAGTAAAATAATTTATAAAAAACATTTTCAAATAAATGCTGTTAACTCTCTAGTCATCAAAGAATCCATACAAAATGTGCCACATTTTTACCACAAAAACTGAAAGCATTGTTTTCAACGTTTTCAACATTGATAATAGTAAGAACCATTATTAACAATTGAGCACCAATAATAATAGATAATAACTGAGCACCAAATCAGCATATTAGAAGAATTTCTGAAGGATCGTGTGACACTGAAGACCGGGTGTAATGGTGCTGAAAATTCAAATTTGCCATAAATTACATTTTAAAATATACTGAAATACAAAACAGTTATTTTAAAATGTAATAATATTTCATAGTACTATTATGGTATTTTTGATCAAATAAAATTAGCCTTAGTAAGCAGAAAAAACTTATTTCGAAAACATAAAAAAAACTTTATTATTAACTTTTGACTGTCTCTCTCTGTGTGTGTGTGTGTGTATGTGTATATGTGTGTGACAAAGTGGTTTGTCACAAAGATTATTGTAAATTGAGCACTGTGATTTGCTGTAAGAATTGTCATATGAATGGCCTGTGATTGTGTGTGTGTGAATGTAAATGCCAGAGAGAGGCCATGTGTGCTCACAATAATTTCCCTCAGTTGAAAATGAATAGATCACTTTTGCAAATGAGATGCCTGAATGTGGGTGATATCCTGGGCCGGGAATCCCCTGCAATGCATGTGGCACATTTGGAAAGCGCTCCATATTATGCATTTATGAAAGAACAGCTAGACTGACAATTCATAATTCACTGGATTTGATGAGAGGAATTTGCATTTTGCCACCACTGAGGTGTTAGTGAGTTGAAAGTGCGTGCAGAGTTTCACAATAAAACATCATCATCCGAACATTGGTTTATGTAAGCTATTCAAAAATAACAGCAATCGCATAAGTGCATATTTTCATTAGGTATAAAGGCCTTGTTCCGCACAAATCTTATTCTACCCTTCTTTGTCAAAGTTGACGTTTCCCCCATTAGTTAAGTTAAATATATTGAAATGTTCTCTTCTGCCGAACGTGGTGCTAGTGTGTTTATCTGTGAATAAATACAGAGCTGGGGTTCTTCAGGCTGTGATTCAGTCTCTACATTTTATTTTGGATTAAGCAGAAGCATTTGCAGTCACTCATCAACATGAAGTGTGTGTGTGTTTGTATATATTTAAGGAATAAACCCTGTGTGGTATTACATGGTCTTCTGCCTTGGTGTGTGCAACAATGTTGTTGTGCCACAGTCTTTGTCTCATTGAGACTTTTGAAACATCAGCTGTTGCTATGATTTACTGTAATAATACAGAGGACTAAAAATAGTACAAGACAAAGGCTGTCACACAGTAAGCATGGAGTTATTTTAAGTACAGTCAGCAGTACAGTTTTTTTGTGAATTATTGAATTGTAAAAAAAAAAATGTTTTTCAGAATTTTTATTCTTTTTATTTCAATTTTGTTTCTCTTCAAATCTGAGTGCAATTTACAAATGATTTAATTTGCAATTATAATGAAGTCCCTTATTAATTAAAATGCATTTCCAGCCATATACACAGTTGTGTTTGTAGAAGTAATGCCTTTAAGCCACCCTTAAATATAAGGCAAAGGGAGTGTGTGTGTGTGAGAGAGAGAGAGCAAGAGAGAAAAGGTGCATGTGTGTGTGAGACGGTGGAACAGTGGAGTGGAGCTCCTCTCAGCTGTCACGTTCTCCTGCACTAATGCCATGTGGAATGATATAACATTGACGTCACTAAGTGGTGACGTATGAGAGTATGTCTACAGAAAAAAAGGCCAAGTTTTACTTATTGCCATGTACAATTTACTGACTGCCTCCTCAACGGCATGATCAGAGTAGAGAACACTCTGTCCATACTGAGAGCTCGGAGACATGATAAACCGGTCTCTGTGTGTGTGTTTTCTCGTAGAGGTGTGATAGTTTCAATATTAATATTTTTTTCTTTAGATGAAAATTACAGCTTGAAAAACAATAGCAGTACGTTTCAAAAATGTAGTTCATATTCATAAATGAAAAAGATGACATGTAACAGCATAGGGTGGGAATCTCTGAGAATGCCTTTTAAAACAAGTGAAAAGAAAATGGGGAGGCTTGGCCCTATTATGTGTGAGGTAAAGCGCTGTGATCTATTTCCATTATTGGAGTGCAAGTGAGTTTTTTGTCTCATTCTCTGTATGAGGTGGTATATGTGTGTGTGTGTGTGTGTGTGTGTGTGTTGGAAATAGGGGGAACATCTTGAAATGTGGACATTTAAAACTATTCACACATTTTGGGATTAAGTTATATATTTAGGCTGCTGTATAAATTGGTGGTTGTGTGTGTTGTATCCTTTAACACTGGTTAACAAATTCTGTCCCCAGCCCAAGTTGCAAATTTAAAATGAGGAGCAGGGGCTAGCCGACAGTGAGGAAAGATCTTTATACTGCACTCTTTACTGAATGTCACTCTTATTTTAATAATAAAAATCTAATTATTATTATTTTATAAAAATTGACAATAATTCGTTTTTTTAAAAAACATTTTTTATAAGGAACTCCCATGAGGTATATATATATTTTTTGTTATAATAATGATAAACTAATATTGTTAAACTATTACGAAAATTACAATTTGTCTCAGCTAGATTTACAGTGCATTCACGATGTAATCGTGTTTGATTTTCTAATAATGTGTTTGGCTGGTTTTAATGTGAAATGTGCTCTTTATTGAGGGGAGCAGTAGATAAATGTGTTCTGTTGTGCCAGGAACTGTGCCAAGCTGGAATATTTCAACGGTTGATGCTTTCAGTTGCATTCTTTGCATCTCTCTCAGTTCATAAGTTGTCAGTTGCATTTTAAGCTAGACAAAAAGAAGCGTAACATAAAACCAGCTGTTCCTCTGTGTTACTGCCTTTTATCCCCAAGATTTCCACCTCACAAGATCCTAACAGCACCTGTAGCTTGAGTAACCATTACTATAGCGTGCAGGAGTTCTCCAGGTTAAGGAGGAAGGGGTTAACAGAGATCAGCACCGTTTCTGTCTGCAGACTGAAACAGGATGCAGCGAGTGCATTGTCAGCCTGCTGGTGTGAGTGCAAACAGATGAGGAAATGCTGGAGCGGCTACTCCAAAACTCCGTTACCTTGGAAACCGTTTGCGTCATGATCGCCAGCAATTAGCTTGCAGCTCTTTAGTTTTTTATGCTGGCTGAGCCGAGCTGAGCAGCGGTTGCTTAAAGCACTGAAGTGCCGCTGTTACACTGTTACTTTTTAAAAATACATTATTTGTTACTACAATTTTTTTTTTCTCTTCTTACTGCCTTGTCCACATGTGTGAATCATTTTTTGATGTCTTGATGTCTCATTCAGCTTCAGTTGCTATATTTTCTCTCATAAGTAGAGCAGTGGTTCCTTTAATACATTACATGTGATCGACATGATTAGCATAGATAAATATTATTAATTTAGCACGGGAGAGATATTTGAGGGCAAGCTGTCCAAGCCAAACTCTTGTCAAATTGTACTCTGGCTGTTCCTCATTTCCCGAGCTTCTTATCTGGCCTCTCTCTCTCCACAACGGTGTGTGTGTGTGTGTGTCTTGCCATATCCATGCTGTGCTTTTTGTCTACATGTTTTGGGGACATTAATGGAAACAGTTGAGAGATAAGTGGCTTTTCCTGGATGTGTTGAAGTGACAGGTTCACACCTTCCCTTAGTGGATGGGGTTGAAAGTGGACTAGGAGACCCATGGGTCAAAACAGGGGACGTCTGGCACACCTCCCCTCTTTGTATTAGCCACACAATCGGCACATCTCATTGGTTTTAAGTAGGCCTAGGGATTTTCTGCATGGCTTATCGGTTTATTGCACCATAAGGTTCCCAGACACTCAAACATTTAAGGTGGCCTAGTAGCTCTTAAGTCCACAAGGAGGTTGTTGATCCTTGTATGTGTGTCCTGCATTTGAAAAAGCTGTTTGTTCATTTGGCCGGCTGCGGGGGTCGCACACATGGTCGGGTCTGACGGGGAGGAGGGAATTGTGGGTCGTATGTAGGGTTCATCATGGGTGAGTTACTAAGCTCGGGAAGCATGTGTCAAATTTACTGAAAGATCGTGATTGCTTTTGCTGTTTGATTTCCATGACACGAGAATGAAAGGCATGCTACATTTTTATTTATTATTAGAGTTGTTACACTTCACAATTAAAATTTCACATATTTATTTAATATTGTATTAAATAAATATTTATTTAGTACTGTAATGAATTCTGTGAAAATTTTAGCAAGATCAAAATGACCAGATTTTTTTTATTTTCCTTTTTCTTTTGGAAACACAAGTATTTCTTATTTACTTCTTATTTATTTATTTATTTTAAATATGTGTTTGTGGGAGGCATCATTTTATTTTAATTTCCCCAGTGTGTATATTATTCTGTATAGGCACAGAAAAAGTATTAGTTAAATCAAATCAAATTGGCCCGATTTGAGAGTTTATGGAAGATTTTATTATTAAAAGAAAAGTTCCATATATGTGTGTGTTCGGGGAAGCCTTAAATTACTGTGGTAATGCATTATGACATTGAAACAGAAGTATCTTAAAAGCGTTGCTGCTCTCCTTTTTCCTTCTTTTTTGTCTTTTTCTTTCTCTCTCTCTCTCTCTCTCTCTCTCTCTCTCTCTCTCTCTCTCTCTCTCTCTCTCTCTCTCTGTGTCTTATTTGAAAACAGTGTCAGCACTGCTGCTTTTACATCAAAAGACTGTTGCTAGGTGACTGCTGACGTCAGTGGTGGCTACAGAGGAAGGTCTGTGTGTTTAGCTGCTGAGAGCGAACCCCACTGAAAGAGGGCAAAACTATGAAACGCTGTTACTCACTACACTGCAGAAAGCTGAACTCCTGGAAGAACTGACCTAAATATTCCAAACATTTCCTTTTCTATTAAAAGTTTTCACAGTGAAAATGTAATGCTAATAAAATGTAACCCTACCAACGACCCCCCCTTCCCCCATCCCCTGTTTTGAGCTTTAGCTAGGATGACGTCAGTCGCATTTCACAGGAGGGGAAAAGTCAATCATTAGTGTCAAAAGAAAAGCCCTGAATTCAGCGGCGGCGTCTCACCCCCTCTCGCGTGAGCCTCGTCCTGAATTCTCTTGACTTTTTGTTTATGCTGGTCAGGAAGTCCTACTTTTAAACAGATGAAATGGTTAAAGGCAGATATTTACAAAGTTTTACCAGGTTTAAAAAAGACATTTTACTACCCTTTTTTATTATTATTTTAGCAGTTGTGCTTTGATCCTGTCAGATTTTTTTTGTCTTTGAGTATGGTTCAAATTTTTTTAGTAGTTTTTTTTTTTTTCTATTAAAAAAAATACATTTATGAAACTATAAAACTAGGACTGTTATATTTTTATTATTATTGTTATTATTATTAATAATTATTATTAAAAATATAATTGTAATGTCTCTTTGCTTAAAATAACTTTAACTATTTTAATAAGTTTCTTTCTGGTCTATCTACATAGTTACACATTCTGATTGGTACATGACAAAAATGTCCTCTAAATTATAGACCTGTAGAAAAACATCGCAAATGTAAGTAATGAGGCATAAAAGTACTGTCTGTTAAACCCTGAGGTGTGTGTGTCTCTTTTGGGCTTTGTGTACTTGCTCATGTGTGTGTTGTGAATGACGTGAGCTGTCATGAGAGATAAGAAGGCCACTCAAGCATGTGGCTTAATGAAGAATGTGATAGGCGTCTGTGGGAATCACGTGGCCATTAGCACAGAAGACTCGTTACTTTAGTGAGCTCTCGCGCAGACACACACTCCCGTGGTGGTGGTGGCACTGCGCTAGATTAAATCAGAATCGTGGCCCACCCAAACTGCCACGTATGACGCACACTCAGTTCCCCACCAGGTTAATGAATAGAGGCCTCTAAGAAACAGGCAAGTGAGCTTTAAATGTTGATTGTACTTTTTCCTCAAAAGACGTCAGAGAGAAATATAACAGTGTTCGAAGAGAGAGCAAAAAATGCATATTCAAATTGCATTCCAAAATATATTCCACATATTTACATTATTATAAATACACTACTGTTTGTTATAAAAGTTTGGGGTCAGTGAGATTTATTTTTAAAGATATTATATTCAGGAAGGATGCATTAAATTGACAAAAGTGACAGGAAAGACATTTATAACGTAACAGATTATTTATATTGCAAATAAATGCTGATAATAATAAGAAATGTTTCTTGAGCACCAAATCAGCATATTAGAATGATTTTTGGAAGATCACGTGACACTGAAGACTGGAGTAATGGCTTTTAAAATATATTGCTGTTTTTACTGTGTTTATGATCAGATAAATGCTGCCTTGTGAGCATAAGAGACTTGTATTATTATATTTAAAAAATACACACAGAAAAGAGTTGGAGTACATTCACTAGGATGATAACGTTTTTTGCAGGCTATATTCTTTTTAAACTTTTTATCCCATTCTTTGAAGTGCATTTAAAAGAGAATGGCCTCTTGGGAAATGGAGCGTGATGCTCATCTTCGCTCGTGCCCGGAGAATGACTGCAGCAGCTGCAGGGCTCCCAGAGTGCTGTGCCACAGGGATGATACAGGAGCACGGCAAAGCCTTTCTCAGCTGCACACCAACAGGTGCTCGCCTTATCGGCCACGGGGGCAGAGCTAAAGCTCCCTGGCACGGCCCGGTGCCTGACAGACAGATCTGATCCCCAACCCCTCAGAAACCTGATGACCGCATACACGGCCCAGTGTACACATAGGAAGGGATGTATGACCAGAAGCCCTATCACGATCCCTGTCGTGGCCTGTATCATGTTCGCTCTCGGCATCATGGCACGCAGGACAAAAGGAGCTCAGTGCTCTGATGGGCACCTGTATCCTCGATGACAGTCCGCTGAGGTAAAACCTGCTCAGGGGCGCCACAGATGCTAGCTTGACGTTACTCAGTTACACCCTCGCCGCACGTAGGCAGAGGAACCTTTATGAATCATTAAGACAGTGTAATTAAGACACTTTTATGTGATCATACGGCCGTTTCATATGATGTTTGTATTTCATAAAGGCATTTCAAGGGAATAAAAATACACAGTTGGTCTTAGAAGAAAATGTTCTACATAGAACCTGTCAGGGTCTGTCAGAACCTTTTAGGGGTTCCCCTCCTAGGATCATCTTATGGATTTAGTTTTAATGAATTCATTTTGTTTTAATGGATTTTTAATCTTATATTAAAAAAGTAAAATTTTATGAATTAAACAGCTAATAAAAAGTTTAGAATAAAAGTTTAAGTAATTTCTCCTTAAAATTGTGTCAAGAACCCAAATGTTCTATATTGAACCCCATTGATCTTTTCTTTTCGAAGAGTGTAGCAGAACAAGATCTCATATGTTTGTTTAAAGTGATGATTGTGATTAGATTAGACGCTAATCTGAGTAGGATAGAAGGATCAAAAGATCTTTCAGTGGTTGTTTCGAAACGTTAAAGGCCTGAATGTGGCAGAATTTCGAATTTTGATCGCTCTGACTTTAGGACGAAGACTGAGGAACATGATTTAGTCACTGCCACTTCAGTCCCATTTATTATTTTTGGGGATGATCTTGCTGCCTATAACTCATTAGTTGGCCATGCGTAGTTTTTCTTTTCCTAAAAAGTGATTGAAGTGGATGTTTCTTGATAAGATTGGGATCAAGTGGAAAATATTCTTTTTGGATTCCTCACATGCCTTGCTCTTTTCAAGATGCTGTTTGGTTAGTGCAAATTGACACCACATGTCGAAGTAGCTACACTGAGACATGATAATGGTTAATTTGTTTTTCCATGGGCAAATAAAAAAATTATTTACTGTCCTTTAATGAGATAGCATCATCAAATGTTTGCTTAGGGAAAACTCATGGTCTGGTCATGGTCATTCCTTTTGTTTTTTTGTACATAAAAACATTCCATGTTTTATGTGAGCAAAAATAGCCATTTGAAATATTTACAGTATAGCAATAATATATATATATCATGACAGATAAGTATATATATATTTTATATATATATCATGACAGATAAGTATATATATATTTTATATATATATCATGACAGATAAGTATATATATATTTTATATATATATATGTATGTATGTATGTATGTATGTATGTATGTATGTATGTATGTATGTATGTATGTATGTATGTATGTATGTATGTATGTATGTATGTATGTATGTATGTATATGCATGCATGCATACATACATACATACATACATACATACATACATACATACATATATATATATATATATATATATATATATATATATATATATATATATATATATATATATATATACATATATATATATACATATATAAATTTATAAATATTCTTTTAGTGAACTCACCTGAAATAAGTTTTCAGTACTCATAACTATTCGTTTAAAAATTTAAATGAATTGAGGCAATCAGTTTCCTCAATTGAAATGAGTTATCATACCTTGTTGGGTTTTACAGTAACAGTTCATAGTTTAAATGCATCAATTTTATCTTGATTTTCCTGAAGTAATCACTAATTACTTTAAATCAGAATCCATTTTTTTCTCTCTCTGTCAGTTATTTGCTTTTGATTAGATTCTGGAAACATTTAGAAGCTGGAACACTGCTAATCTTGCCTGGAGAGTAAACCTAGTCAATTAGTAATCGTAAAGAGATCTTTCCTAAGAAATGTCCTCTGGCAACCACATTCCAAAGATGTGACTTTGGCCAACCAAAGTATTTTTCACTTTATCAACTCATCCACCTTGTTTAACAGCCATTGGGAAACTAATGAAGATATCTGATGCATTTTTTTCCCCTCTATTTTTTTTCTTTTAAAACATATATCACATTTTGAAGGTTTTCCTCCTCTTGTTGTTCCTCCCTTTAATTGTTTTTTTTGTTTTTATTTTATAACTGAACCAAACTAGTGTCAGTCCTGTGGGCTTTGTGCTTTCTCTGAAGAGACAGTGTGTTCTACCGAGCTCTGATGATGGTGGTTTGTGCGTGAGAGCTTTCTCTGTTTGGGTTCATGGGGTTTATATCTGATATTTGAACACTGAGTCACCACAGTGACATAAAAAATAATGCTCACACTAAATAACATGAGAGACACACCTTTAGACCCTGGAGTGTTTCGGATTTAGTCTACTACTTTCTTAAAAATTTGGGATCTTTACGTTTACTTTGCTGTTTGGTAATCATAAGAAAAATATAATAGGCTTAAATTAAAAACTTGCATAAATAATACTGTATTGATATTTATATAATTTTGTGTTTTTTTTTTTTTTTCTATACATGTGCCAATCAAGATCCAGGAGGAACCTGGCAGTGCTTTATTTTGAAGTGAGTGTTAAGTTGGTTGAGGTTCTGAATCATTGAGGAGTGGGGGAGCAACCCAAGCTGAAGGCAGTAGAGCTGCACGATTAATCGGTAAAAGATTGCAATCTCGATTCAAACACCCACGTGATCTTATTCCTAAATGACAGCGATTCGGCATGTACATGTTTGACAAGTACACTCACAGCGACAAATCTGCATTGATGCTGCCGCTGACCCAGAGAGAGCAGTTGTCATGTATTGTAATGAAACAGCTTCACAAACAGTCTTTTCAACCTCAGCGTCACTATTTCTGTGTTACAATAATTCAAATGATCAGGATCATCAGTACTGGAATAAAAGTTTATAATTCCACTTCAAATAAAGATTGTATCAAAACATCGTTACACCAGTAGGTGGCAACAAATGAATGTTTAAAAATGTATTTGTCATTGAATCATTCATTCAAAAGAGTTTCATTTAGTAATGAAAATAGTCATTCACAATCATTCATTCAAATTAATTAAATATTTTTTAAATAGACAGAAATTAACATTTTGTCAGAACCTCTAGTAAATTACATGTTGTTTTGTTTAGTTGTCTGGTCAGAATCGTGGGAGAATTGTGATCTTTAAAAGGTCTAGAAGGCAGGGAATAACATCAGGTGTATTTGTAAAATTGTTTCTTGGTGACAACTGTGATTATTAAATAATATTTAGGTTATTATTTAGGTTATTTTTAGTGCTGGGCAATCAATTAATCGCAACCAAAATAAAAGTTTGTGTTTATATAATATATGTGTGTGTGTACTGTTTATAATTATTATGTATATATAAATTCACACACATGCATGTATATATTTAAGAAAAATGTTTTATTTATATATATATATATATAAAATATTTATATTTATATATAAGATAAATTATATTAAAAAATGTTTTTTTTAAAGTATCTTATGCTCACAAACGCAATGTTTATTTGATAAAAAAATACAGTAAAAGCTATCATATTGTGAAATATTACATAAATTGTTTTTTATTTTAATACATTTTAAAATGTAATTTATTCCTTTGCTGGCAAAGCTGAATTGTCAGCATCATTACTCCAGTTTTCAGTGTCACATGATCATTATGATATTCAGTGCTCAAGATACTTTTTTTTCTCTTATTGTCAGTCTTGAAAACAGTTGTGCTGCTTAATATTTTTTTATTTTCTTTGTAAACCATGACACTTTTTTCTGGATTCTTTGATGAATAGAAAGTTCAATAGGACAGTATTTATTTGATCTTTTGTAACATAAATGTATTTGCGGTCATTTTTGATAATTTAATACACCCTAGCTGACTAAAAGTATTAATTTCTTTTAAAAAAGTCTTACTGCCCCCTTACTGTGTACTTCTGTCATGATAACAAAAATGGCTTTCTGCATGTTGGTTACTCCATTCTGACTTACTGATTTACTTTTACTTTTTTTGTGACAAATAATACCATTATGAGAGAAATCTTTTGACATCTTTCAATAGGCTCTGTGTCTTTTGACCTTTGAGTAAAGCTGATCAACTGATGTTGGACATCAGAGGGTGGAAGAGGTCTTCTTTGGTTTGTGATTTCTCCAGGCCTTGTTTCTCACATACGCACAGACATACACAGTGTTCCTACACCATACGCACACTCTCCCTTTCACACTCTCCTGTCATGATTTGGGCTCTTGATCCAGAACAACACTCCTATCACCAAGGACCATTTTATGTTTCTCATAAAACAAATCATTACACTCACATTTGGCGAACAAGTAGGCATTTTTCAGGCATTTCGCAAAGCATGCCTTGAAAAAAAAAATCAGTGTCTGATATTTTATTATTATAAAGTGTTTTGGCCAGAATACTTTGGATTGTGTTGATTGACAGCAGACAGAGTACACAGCTTGTCAGGTGTGAGATCATGATAACACGGCTATGCCAGTGAGTTTGAGAAAAGGGTAGCGTGTTAGTTCGGCTTATAGTCTTATTTCGTTGTACTTTCTTGGTCAGGCTGTGTCAGGAAGTCCTGTTTGCACATGTGAGATCCCTCAGTGAAACAACGGCAGGCATCTTATACTACGGCTGCACACTAGATGGCTGACCTTTCCTGCCCTGATCCCCTCTCAACTTTCAGAGCTTTTCCTTGCTGCCCGCTGCGTTTAAATTTTTTTTTTTATAACAAGCCCCTGTGTGTTCAATGCTTAACACCACCTGTCTGCCTCGCTGCTGTGTGGCTTGCATTTGTAGCTCTGTATAGCTTTGTTTTGAATCTCTATTTACTATAATTTCTTTGTTGTTAATATTGCTAAATATAACTTAATCATCTCCATATATCTGATATTATTTAATATTGCCTATCACGTTAATCTGACATCGCTAGCTTTATCGCTGACATTATCTAATTAAAAATGCACTAATTTGCATGCATTTGCCGATCAGAAATCTGAACATTTGGATAAAGCTTGGTTCAAAATTCTTGTTTCATTTTGTCGACGTTTTTTCAGAGGGGATTTTGGATCTCTTTTTATCAATAAATCAGAAAATACTGTATAAAAAAAATGTTTAATATGTTTTTAGGAATAAAATGTTGTATAAAATGATACCAAACTGTAAAGTTTGGTTTATGTAAGTGCTACTGATTGTTTTCTGGCTCAAAGGGTTTGTTCACCCAAAAAATAAAATTTCTGTCATTAATTAATCACCCTCATGCCGTTCCAAAGCCGTAAGACCTTTGTTCATCTTCGGAACACAAATGACGATATTTTCCGAGAGCTTTCTGATCCCACATAGACTGCAACGCTATTACCACTTTCAAGGCCCAGAAAGGTAGTAAAGATATAGTTAAAGTAGTCCATGTGACTACAGTGGTTCAACCTTAATGTTATGAATACTTTTTGTGCACAAAAGAACGAAAGACTTACAGGTTTGGAATGGCATGAGGGTGAGTAATTAATGACAAAAATGTCATTCTTGGGTGAACTAACCCTTTAATCATTATTAAAAAGCCAAATAGTTCAAAATCTCAAAAAAAAAATTTCCCCCTGTAGTGTCTTACCTTCACGTACTTAGCTGTGTGTTTAATGGTGAACAGTGACTTGGGGTTAGTATCTTAAAGTAATGTTCATAGATGCTGTTGTTTTCTATAGAAAATAATTTCAGTTTAATATAAAAAACAAATATATTAATTCACATATGCAAGTCTAACACACACTTTCAAAGAATGCCTCAGTTCTCCTAAAGGTTAAACAGTAGCCTGAGCTACAGTAGGCTATATATTTTTCTACATGCCTTAAATACAAATATAAACTGTACCCTAGGACAACAAAAAAGTTTGGCGACGCCCGCCTGTCAACTAGATCTCTCCCAACATAATCAACAGTGCCGTCTACACTGGAAGGCCTGTTTCTATATTTGATATACTGCACAGCTAGTCCAACTACTTTATTTTGCTTCCCAAATGAAATATTAGTTGCATATATCATGTGTGTTAAATGATTGCCATGTGTTTTTATATTTCTTCTGACAGTAACATCAAAGTTACATTCTGATATCCTAATGGAACCGCTTCCGGTTTGATCTAGAAAGTAAGAATTGTAAAAAGTGGAGATTTATTTTTAAATGAATTTGTTTTATTATTTGCTAATTATTTATTTAATACCTAATATATTTATATACCTTATAATAATGCCTAATTTGGTGCCTCATGTAATATGTTTTATGTATTTATTTATAAAATATATTTATCATTTTTTTATTTCAATTATTACTATAATTATATATAATAGTTATAATTCATTATGTAATAAACATTCATTTATTTACTGGTTGGTTTGTTTGTATTTTCACATACAATATAAAAAAATAGGTTACACTTTATTTTAAGGTGTCATTGTTAGTGTAATTATATATTTAAGTACTGAGTAATATTAATTAACAACATGTACTATAGGGTTAGGGTAGGTTTAGGTTTAGTTGCATGTAATTATGCATCATTTACTTTTATTACTATGGTAAGTACATGTAACATATGTAACAAGGACACCGTAAAATAAAGTGTTGCCAAAAAATACATGGCTGTCATTTGTTAACACCAACTGGTTAGTGGTCCACCAGTTCATGAGTTTGAGACCCCTGATTTACAGTTTATTCGTTAGATATGATTGTGTATGAAATAGTTAAGCAGGAAGAAGTCATGGTTATACGATCGCTTCGATAAGCAGTTAAGAGGCCTGTGGGCCTGAGCGTCCACTTGTTTGTAAATGATTCACTTTTCAACAGGTGATTTCTCTGGGTTCTTTAATAGATGGCAGCTCAGCGCCGTTCACAGGCTTGTTAGTGACTAGAGATCTGTAGCGCTCCAGAGCGCCTGTGTTTATGTGAGAGGTCTGTCCGCACTGATTCCAAGATAAAGCCAGATGTTCCCTTACAAGGCCTCCAGCCCAGGCCTATCTGGCAGCCATGGCCATATCAGGTAGAGTCTTCCTGTTGTGCTCCGACTCTCTTTCCCCTCCACATGAGAGGACGCCTCTCTGCCAGCGTTGTTTGTGTGTTTGGCCTTACTTGACACAAATCAGTCTGGCATGAGCCGTGCTCAACGGAGCGAAGAATTCCAGGGCCTGACGTGTTGTATCCAGTATGTTGATGTTTTGGAGACGTTATGGGGTGTAATGTTAACACTGGAGTTCTGGAAAAAATCTGAGGGATCAATTTTGCGTGTGGCTGTTGTAGACACACCGTTGTGTTTGTGTGTGTGTGTGTGTCTTCTGTTCCATCAAGCTATAAGGAACAGTGGCCTGTGTTCGTTCAGCCGTCATTTACAAGGCAATTACTGCATAAACGTCTGTCTGTCAGGAAACATTATTTATTGCCCCCTCCTTTTAAAGTCACTTGCATAAAATATATGATTAGCTCTTCTTGGTGACAACAGGGAAGTCAAAGGCTACTTTAGAGTCAGTCTTAGATTATGCTTTGTAACATTTCTGAACACAGTTTTATTGTTCTCAGTATTGCACATTGGCTTCACATGAAAACTAGGTGACTTCAGCAGTAGTGCAGATTCACATCCAGACAACGTCAGACTAACACATTTTTGATACCATTTTTAATCCTTATTGTTGGGCCTATTATTATTATCATTATTATTCATTTATTTGTTTTTTATTTATTCATTTTGCCCTTTTATTTATTTATTTATTTATTTATTTATTTAATTTCATTTCATTTTGTCAATTTATTTATTTCAGCTTCACCTGAAAATTTGCTGAAAACTTTCATTTAACATCTAGGTGACATGACGTTTAAAAAAAAAAAACCTTAAATAAGGGTAACACTTTATTTTAAGGTTTCTTTGTTACATATGTTACAAGTACTTACCTTAGTAATAAAAGTACATTATGCATAATTACAACTAACCCTCACCAAAACCTATAGTAAGTACATGTTGTGAATTAATATTACTCAGTGCTTAAATATATATATAATTACACTCTAACAAAGACACCTTAAAAGAAAGTGCAACCAAATAAAGTTGCACAAAGTATTGAAATATTCTTTAAGTCCAAAATACAGAAATAATTCAGCAGTAGTGTTGATTAACATCCAGACTACTTCAAACTGCCAGAAATAATTTGTGAAAGAATATTTGGTTACACTTTTATTTTAAGGTGTCCTTTTTACAGTGTAATTATATATTTCAATACTGAGTAATATTAATTAACAACATATACTTTATAGGGTTAGGGTTAGTTGCATGTAAATTATTCATTATTTACTGTTATTACAATTGTAAGTACATGTAATGTGTAACAAGGACATTGAAAATTAATTTGTTACCGAATATTTCAAAACTTTGTGCATCATCACAACAGTTTGTTTTTTGATACCGTCTGCTAGAAGTAGATAAACCGTAAACTGGTGGACAGACAAATGAAGGCTGAGCTCAAGAGACTTATCATTTAGAGGGAGTGTTGAGGGTGTTCATGATGGTAGGGCACATAGCCAGTGTGTTCCACAGTCATTTAGACCTATTTGTGCTGGGTTGAACAGCTGGGCGCAGATGAAGCTGAACCCACATGAAATGCCACCTGCCTGAAACTATTAATGGGTGTGTGATTTATTGAGTGCTGTGCTTTAACTTTGGATCAAAATACCCTTGCAGAATCTAATCTCAGAAGTACGCTGATGGCTTGCATTAATGTTGCCATACGGACGCAATGTGCTAGCCCTAAGCTGCTAAATATATTGGGTACAATAAACTAAAAAAAAGAGATTTTATGATAAACCGAAAATGCTAATGTTTATTCATATGGCTTGGAAAAATTGTATACCTCTTGATCCTGGCAGCTTATATTTTAACCTCTGTTTTAAAAAGAAATAAATAGAAAGCCAGAGGAGGAGTCTGAATTGGTCGAATGAGGCTGCTTCACCTTTCATGCTCTCGAGTTTTCACACTGTCCTATCAGCTGGAGTTTGAGAGAGTCAGTCAATATGTCACATACTCCTGCTAGAACTCTATGTGCTCGCTCTGGTACAAGACTAGATTGGATAAGCTTTCAAAACTGACTTTAACAAACCCTGCTTCAACTTTTTGTGAAGGTTATTTGTTTATTCAGGGATCAATAAGAATGGCCTGATGGCCCGGGGCCAGTGACTTCAAGACCATTTGATGGAATTGGATTGTCATGTAGGCCTACATGTTCTTTTTTGCCTTGCAAACATTGTTGTGGTTTAATAGCATTTTGAATAAGGTTGTCAAATTCCGCTGATTTAAATATCACCAAGGTAATGTTATTACCTTGTGATTGTCTGAAAATAATAAACAAGTCTCTATATTTTTGTAGCCAATGTGTGATTTATATGAATTCTGAATGCATTTGTTTATTTTTTATTTATGTATCTTTCAATACATTTTTAGCAAAAACTCTTTTTTTATTATTTTTTTAAAGAAATTAATACTTCAGCAAGGATGCATTTATTTGATTAAAGTGACTGTAAAGATAAACTATTTATTTGAAATAAATGCTGTTATTTTGAACTTTCTCTTCATCAAATAATCCTGAAAAAATATATAGTTTCCACAAAAATATTAAGGAGTAGAAATGTTTCTTGAGCAACAAATAAGCTTATTAGAATGTTTTCCGAAGGATCAAGTGATGATGAAGACTGGAGTAATGAACAAATTGCTACTGGTTTTACTGTATTTTTGATCAAATACATGCAGCTTTTGTGAGCATAAGAGACTTTTTTCAAAAATCTTAAAAAGTATTACTGACCCCAAACTGGTTTGACCCCAAACCCATTTGAACTGAGCAGTGTATACATCATGGTAGTGATGACAAACATGCTGAGATAATTCTGCATTTGTGTCAGTTTCTTCAGATAATTGTGTATATATTTAGATCATAACCTGGCTGTGCGGTTTGTTTTGAGCCCATGTCCTCATGGGTGTTCTGGTTCATTCTAAACGCATTGATAGGTGGTTCTTTGTTTTTTTTTTTTTACTTGTATAAATAATATGGACTTCTTTTTTTGATGAGTATAAAGTTGAACAAAGCCAAATAGCATTGGGCCATTTAGTCCTAAAGCATACTATTGTGGGAAAAAGTTCATCATTGACGTAATATTGTTGACCTTCCTCAGCTTGTGGCATTTTTGTTGTTCCTGCAAAAACGTGTTTGTTATTATGCAAGCTCCTCTCGGTCTGGCATGCAGCCAAGAGCCAAAACCTGAAGAATGAGTGAAGAGACAGACACTTTAACAGAGATTAGTCTCGCTTATGTTCGTAGCTTTTCAGCTCTTAAGATTTTAGCTGCCATGTTTTACTTTTTTCTTTGCTTTTAGTCTTCATGGTGCAATCTTATGGTAAAACCAAAGTTCTGACAGTCTTTCAAAAAGGATTTATGTTTTGGTTGGTGTAAACTATATTTCACAATGCACTTGTTGCTAATTATTTTATACATTTAGTCAGTTTTATTTGCTATAACATGTCTAATTAGAATCACCGGTCAAGTTTAAAACAAGAAGTCCCTGTACTGGCGACATCTACCGCTCCTCTGTGTGCTGGACTTTAGAAGAGCTCTGAAAAATCCAATCCAGGAGCCAGATTTGATGGAGGGAGTGTGACTTGAGAGAGAGGAAACTGCAAGATCACACCGTCAGCAGGTTCAGAGCCTGGTCTTCCAAATGACACGCAACTTTCGGCACAGATTTACTGTCCAACCAGCTCGGGTTTCATTCTCCTGGTGCCACACTTACATGAGCTTGCTTACACGAGTCAAGGCCAACCTTTGGGAAACACTTGTTCCATCCTCCAGGGTTTAGCCCTGGAGTCTCCCTTTGTTTCATGGTAGTGTTCTTGGGATGGAGGAGATGTTGTGACACAGAGGAACACGGTGAACCTAACCGGCTGAGGCTCAGCAGACTTGCGTCAACGGCATCTGTTTGTGTTGGAGGCAGGTGACCCCAGAGAAGTGAGCTGTAAATCAGAGAAGCACAGCAGCCAGGACGGTCTGTTTGCATGGCCCTGCATGCTCATATGTACTTTATTTATTTGAATATTTGATCACATTGACGCATGCAAACAGTCATGAACTATTGCTTTCTTTCCCTCGTGTGCTTTCACTTGTGTGCCTGAGATCCTTCGCACACTCCGATACATATTCCCTGCTCTTCGAGTCAAGCATATTTTCATTTCAGCCCTGACAAAAAGAGCAGTCACTCTGGAGCTCTTTGCTCTTAGCTGTGCCAAGACAGCAGAGGGGCAACATAGTGCAGTGCAGTCAGCCAGCTGTGTGCAGAGGCAGGGCGAAAGAGAGGGCAGCCAAGCCCTAGGGCTGCCCTGATGACCCCGCAAAGCATCCCCACCTGTTCACAGCATCCACTCTGGTGTGACTGGAATCTGGTTGGTTGGCGAGGGGGGAACGACTGCAACTTCTGTGGCTGCTGGCCTGCGATTAGCATTTGGCTGTTATGTTGCTTTTTCCATTTTGCTTTTCAGGAGCTCTGTTTGTATGATCTCGCCCCAGCACTGCTGATATCATCCGGAAATGTGCATGCGTGTATGTAATACATTTACTCAGCAAGGATACATTAAATTGATCAAAAGTGACAGTAAAGACTTTTACGTTGTTACAACCTATTTATATTTCAAATAAATGCTGTTATTTTAAACTTTTTTATTAATCAAAGAATCCTGAAAAAATATCACATTTTCCACAAAATATTAAGCAGCAAAACTGTTTCCAACATTAAGAATAATAAGAAATGTTTCTTGAGCACCAAATCCGCATTTCAGAATGATTTCTGAAGGATCACGTGACACTGAAGACTGGATTGATGGCTGCTGAAAATTCAGCTTTGTCAACACAGGAATAAATGACATTTTAAAATATATTAAAAACAGACATTTTAAACGACAGTTTTGTGTTTCTTGCCTTTTTAGTATTGTTTTTTAATATGCTATGTCAAAAGGTAAGATATTCCTTTAAAAAAAAACCTTTCTACAGTAACTTAAAGGTTTTACTGATTTTGAAAATATATAGTTGTGCACATCCCTAGACAGGACAGGATTCCCTTCCTCCTAGTCTAGCGCATCAGATACCCTGGCTGACCACCGAATAACCCCACCTCCACAGCCCCCCGCCCCCCCACGGAAATTTCAAAACAAATGGCGATGGCTAAACCAGATGCTAGCGAGCTTAGACTGAGACTAAGACAACACACACAATGATCTGGAACTTGTCTTAGAGCTTAACTGCGTTCCAGACTTTAATCAAATGAGTTCTTGTGAGGTTTAGATTTTTGCAAAACATGACAATGAACCATTTTGAAGACCATTGTCTTTTCTGTGGAGAGAAAAACCAACCAAATTATCATCCCATGACGACATTGTGGGGAAATGCTTTCAAACCCTCCCTTTGGAACGTCTCTCCATTATCACACCATAACCACTTTTAATAATTTATAAAACTGCAACTGATGCATCAACCCATTTACAGCGTCTTTGTTTTAGAGCGTCTTATAATGACTTGCATCATTTCCTGGAAGACTGTAATCAAGCAATCACCATCATATCTTTTTGGCCAAGTGGAACGTTGGAAGCTTGTAAACTGGTTTGGTCCTGTATCTGTAACCGCTCTCTGTAGTTTAGAGAGAAGTGATGCTCCTATGTGAAAAGCACAGGACGGCGCGGTATCTCCTCATTCCCCTCCGCAAAGGGAATGTTCCACAGGCCTGCCAGCTCCTCCTGACAACATAACCCTCTTCCCCAGTCTCTCTCCTGTCCGTCAGAGTCCTGACACCAGCGACTGAGAGCCAGACATAATCACTGCTCAGCATGTAGTCACTGACTGCTTTCCAGAAGACGGCATAACTCTGTAATGACCAGGACTGTGAGCCATTAAGGATGAGTTGTGCCCAAGTTCAAGGACCAAAGCATTGATATAGGAGATACTGGGATAAATGTCTTTCAAATTAAAATGTTTGGCACAAAAAATGTTTCAGGTTGCTATATAAATGGATTCATTGATTAACATGGTTTGCCATGCTTTTTCACTTCTACATTTTTATTTTTATGTAGAAGTGCTCTTGCTTTTGTGGCGTTTCCTAATTTAAAAAATGATTAAAATCGATTCTGTAATACGTGATTTCATGCAGAAACATTGCACAGTTTTCCCAGAGAACATGAATGTGCAATTCAGATCAATGCAGCCGAAAAGTCATAATGTTCAGTGTGAAATGTGATCGTCTCTAGGGGTCATATGAGACTTGAGAAAGGGCCATTGACCTTGTCTATGTGAGACTGGCTGGAGTTGACTGCAGAGTAGCCAAGACTTTCCCACACTCACAGCTGCTGCAGACGAGCTGAGCCGTGAGGGGCGTTAGCCTGCACTGACGTCAGCTCCCTGACACCCACAGGACACATTCATCTCTGCTACACACACACTCTTGCTACCATCCATGATTGGGCTATCCTAAATCTAAAAACCATTTCCCTCATCATTGTACACATAAGGATCTCATCATTTTGTACATGGTGTTCTTGGTGGCCTAAGTTTTAAATATTAGTCCTGGTATTTTTATTGCTCCTTTTATTTTATTGCTTTGAAGCTTTAATTTACATACCAATGTGGGGCTTTCCATGTTCTTTTTTTTGTGAACCATTATAGCCTGAATTATTTACTCAGTGCCCCCTGGGATTTTAAGAATTTTTAACAAAAAAGTATTATTTTTGTTGTATTTTGATAGGCTGTATTCATTTAATCGAAAATACAGTAAAAACAGTAATATTGTGAAATATTATTACAATTTAAAATAACTAATTTCTATTTGAATATATTTCTAAATGTAATTTATTCCTTTGATGGCAAAACTGAATGTTCTGCATCATTATTCCAGTCTTCAGTGTCACATGATCCTGCAGAAATCATTCTAATATGATGATTTGGTACTCAGGAAACATTTCTTATTATTATCAAAGTTGTGAACAGTTTTGCTGCTTAATATTTTTGTGGAAACAATGCTATTTTTAGAATTCTTTGATAAATAGAATGTTCAAAAGAACAACTTTTTTTTTTTTGTAGAAGTCTTTACTATCACTTTTGATCAATTTAATGTATCCTTGCTAAATAAAAGTATTAACATTTATGTTCATGTAAATATATAAATATACTATTGTTTGTTGTTAATTCATGTTTGGTCACAATACATCAACTAATACACTTTGATACAACTTAAAATATATTTGTGTGTAAACATTACCATTTAAGATGAATAAATACTGTAGAAATATAGTTCATCGTTAGATCATGTTGCACTATTGCATTACCTAATATTAACATATAGAAGCTTATTGTAATGTGTTACGGGATAAAGCTTTCAAAACCAGCCAAACATGATATCAATAACTTACAGTAATTACATGCTTGTCATTTCATGTGCTGTACCAGGCCGTAGCTTCATTGTTCTTGATCTCGGGTCATACAGTATTTGCTTATTACAAACTTCATCAGACCGTTTGCTGTATTTTAATCAATTAATACAGGTTTCTCTTTTTCATAAAATCATGACGTACAGACTGGTGTTTTCCCACTCTGTCTCTGTCTTACTCCTTTTCTCTGCATGTAAGATGATACATGTTCATCAGTGGTTGGTTTGTTGTTCTGGTTCACTGGCTGGTTTGTTGTGTGTTGATGAAGCTCTTGACTGGCTCTGTGGCTTTTATGATGCTGTTTTTGTTTGGCCAGCCCTGGTTGGCCTCTTGCTTTCGGATGGTGTGCTGTTATTTAGCCACTCAACTGAGATTCTCTCAAACACAAACACACAATGCTCTTATACTCTCTCTCACACTTCATCACGTTGATGCTCTCATAATGACAATGTAGTAGTTTTTCAGTCTTGTTGACGGCTCATTTTAGTCTCATTGTCAGCACAGATCCCACACCATTTGTTAGCTTTGGGTTTACGTAAAAATTATGATCACTTTGACCTTATGTAGGCGAATGTCTGCAGACTAGAGTCTACTTTGAGTGAACTATTTCAGTCTGTTGTAATGCAAATACTATATGACACATATTTCCCACAATGCATCTGTCCTGAAAATAAAAGAAAACAATAAAACAAAAACAGTACTCTCTTTTTGACTGTGGATCTGATTAAGTGAGTGTATTTGTACACATGTACATGTATGGTTGTTTGGCCTGCGGTCAGTGATGTGATGATGATTTTTTTTGTCTAAATCAGTTCATTCATAAATGTGTTAAATGCAATTCATGCTGTCAGTGACTTAAATAGACTTCCTATATGATAGACACGTTTTTTTAGCTTCTGAATTAAAAAATGTTTAATTGTTAAAGTATTTTTTTCTTGAAGCCATTTTAAATACCTTAAAAAAGATTACACTGCCTTTTAAAAGTTTGGGGTCAGTAATAAAAAAAAAACATTTTTTTTAAATGAAATTAATTGGTTTTATTCTGCAAGGCTGCATTCAATTAATCAAACATGACAGCAAAAACGTTTTACATTTTGTTACAAAACAATTCTACTTTAAATATGCTGTTTGAACTTTCTATTCTTCAAAGAATCCTGAAAAAAAATGTATCACGGGTTCTACAAAAAGACGTTTTTTTTTTTTTTGTTGTTTATTTCTGAAGGATCATGTGACACTGAAGACTGGAGTAATGGCTGAAAAGCTTTGCCATCACAAGAACGAGTTACATTTTAAAATAAATTTAAATAGAAAACTGTTATTATATAAAATAACACAGATTCCAAAAAAATAATAAACAGCACAACTGTTTTTAACATTGATAAGTACCAAATCAGCATATTAGAATGATTTCTGAAGGATCATGTGACTGAAGACTGGATTGATAATGCTGATTATCATAATGCTAATTAGCTTTGTCATCACAGGAATAGATTTCATTTTAAAATATTTAAAAATAATTTATATTGTAATAATTTTTCACAAAATTACTAAATTACTAGTTACTATTTATTACTGTTATACTATTATTTATAGTATTTTACCTAATAAGTGCAAACTTCTTTGAAACCTCTTTGAAAAACATTTAATATAATTTGAATTGAGGTTAGGTCAAGTTGTCAAATGGTGTAACCCTAACCCTAAGACTCAACAATATTCATGTGATTCATAAATTGTGTTTGTAAAAGAAAAAAATGATTGTACCTTTCAAAATATTTTGGAAAACTTAAAAAAAAAAAATAGTGGTTGAGATTGTACACTCTCATGTAGTCAAGGTAAGACAATATTCTTTTACTTTTTACAGGCATTTACACCTGGTAGTTACATGCATTTCAAGTGTGTCTCCTGTGACCGCTAGTGATCAGATTTCAAGGGGATTTCATGACTACATACATCACTGACTACGTCAGAGTGTAGAAGGAAAATTTGCATGGTGTTCCTCTCAAATGTACATGCATTTTAATCTAAAAACGAATTGTCTGTTTTTAGAGGAGTATCTGTATTAAGTGAACCTTAGCTGTGCTTCACATCAACATCTGTCTTTAGTGAAGTGTGTGTATGCAACTTTCAAACTTTTCTTTTCTTTTAAAGTTGCATGCATCTGGTAGAAAAAAAAAATGTTTTTGCCGTCTTGATTGACAGGTGTGTAGGCAGTCTTTCCTTGCTGTCTGGGACAACTATTCAAAGGTTTGGAATGTTTTTGAAGAAGTCTCTTATATGTTCACCACGGCATTATTATTATAAACATTATTATTATTATTTATTATGACGGTTGAAAACAGTTATGCTGCTTAATATTTTGTGGAAACCATAATACTGATGTCTTTTGAATAGAAAAAATAGGTTAAAAAAGCATTGATTTGAAATAGGTTTTCTTTTTGTAAATGTGAACAATGTAAAAAAGTCTGTCACTTTTAATCAATTTAATGCATCCTTGCTGAATAAAAGCATTAATTTCTTTTTCAAAACATCTTAATGACCTCAAACTTTTGAACAGAAATATATCAGGATGCATGCATTTGTAGTGTAATCACTGTGTACGAATGTGCCTTGAGTTTTGGACCCCATTTACGTCTGCGTTTAGTGCTGTTCATGTCACCCAAGCAGATCTTAATACCAGCTGACTGGGATCCAAATTTTGTAACAAATTCAAGGAAACAGGTTTTATGAAACCAACCCCACCTTTATTGTTCTGGTAATCTCTGTTCCGTCTGTGAAGTTTACTAGCTCAACAGACCGTAAAGAACAAAAGTAGAGAGATCGGATGTAAGTGACTCTGTGACATTGTGGGGCGTTCAGAGGGTTTGAGCCTATGTTTGTAGCTCTATGCCACAAGCTTGATTTAATGGAAACGTATCTAACTAGTCTGATGTTAAGTGGTCATTTTTGACCCACAAAACTCTGTGAGAGTGTCAGACACCTTGGCTCTTTCTGACACATCTCTCCTCCATCTATCTCCCGCCATCCTGGTTACCATGACGTTTGTGCTATTGTTTGCTGGCCTCTGTCAGGTTGCCATGGCAGTGCTTATTTGCCATACTAAATGTCTGATGGTGTTAAGTAGATGCTGACAGCTAACAGTGATCATCTCTGTCTGATCAGTGAAACATCTGAGCAAGAGGCCATTGACATCATAAGCAAATCCCAATCCAGGAATGGAGTCATTTAAACTCAAATGAGTCTTCATCTGCCTCTTGATGTGGATTCATTTGTTTAATTAATTTATTTATTTAAATGTATTGACCAAAGCTTTGCAGTCTCACAGGTGAGTGTTCCTATCAATTCCATCTGTTGCTCTCTGAGCCTCTTGTGTGTCAGACGAGTAAAAGTCTGCGGTCATGTCTTTTAGACAGCTTTGAGTGTATAAGACCAGTGCTGGTTTTAAAGATCAGAGCTGCTGGAAGTGGCACATGACACGGCCAGCGCAGGTGCAAGGGACTTCTGCTTTGTCTGCCGCTTTAGAGAGACCAGGCTCTTCTCTCACATGACACCAGTACTCCCCCATGTGGTCAAACGCTGCCCTGCTATTCAGTTACAGTGACTTTCTGAGTTTAACATGGCGACCGCTCACAGATACGAGCCGTTGTTGGCCGAGAACTCTCTCGAACTCTGCTTGACTGATTGTTTTAAGACTGTGAGACATGCCACTGTTTGATAACTGGCTGAACTCTTGTTCATTTGTGCTTGCTTGGTTGTTAAAATTTACATTTTTGCCTATGTACCCTGAAAAGTTTTCCATATTGCCTAAATTTTCTCTCTTTATTGTTGTAAACGGAAGTACAACAGACTCCTTGGTGCAGAAAATGTAAAAATAAATGGATTATAAAACCCTTAATCTAAACAACATTTTTATAATTCTTTTAAAAGTATTATACTCAATTAATGAGGACATAAAACTGCATGGAATATGCCCTTTTAAAAATGTATTTGTCATAGGTCTATAGAATTGAACTGCAAAAATAAGGTGATTCTTAAAAAGTGGCCAAAAATGTATTTAAAACGTGTTAGTAGTAACTAAAATATATACATTATCTTATACATTCATATTAATTTAACCAAAAATGTTGTTTTTGAAAAATAAGTTAATCCTTTATTATTTGTCACCTAGCCTTGATAAATGTAAGTTATATTTAGCTGAATGCATAATGAAATCACATTTTATCAAATATCTATTTAATATATGAAATGTGTGTTTTGTTTGGTTTTCCTTTGTATTGTTGCCTCTGAAAATGATTGTGATTTAAGTTTGCTTTGAAGTTCGGGCCTTTTAATTTGGTATGTAATGGATTAGTAAAATTTTCATAGAATGAGTTTTAGTCTACAGATTATTCAAGCATATTTTTTTATGACATTTAGACAACTGTAACTGTAAAAGTTGCTTTGCTACTTCATGATAGCAGAAAACAGACAGAGTCTGTGACCTATCTCGGTGATAGTGTTGTGGGACTTGGCTTCTGTTGGGTGACTTTCCTCTGAGCCTGTGAGACAGATAACGTGGAAATGCAGTCAAATGACGTAGTTTGGCTAGATAAGATCTGTGAGCGCTATTGTTGACGTCTCATTGTGGTTAGAGTGGTTTTCTTTTTCTTTTTTTTTTGCAAGCGTTTAGCAGCGTTCAGCTCACAAAAAAACTTTGCTCAGGTGTTGACAGTTTTCACTCCCACATCAAACGGTTGTACAAACCAATACTTAGAAAAGTGTTTATTTTTAAATGCTTATAGGCACTTCAGCAATGTAAAAATAACTCATTTAGCTGCGTCTTTGTCTTAACTTTCCATAGGTTTTGTGCAGGGTGGCAGTCGTGAATGAAGTGTACTTTTAAAGAGCCTTTGTTTTTTGTCCTTTTAGATGATCCTTTGGGACTGGGACCTGAAACAATGGTACAAGCCGCAATATCAGGTCAGTACAGCTCATGTTTAGTTTTTAACTAATTTTGTGTTTCTCAGCCCGCACACACAAACTTGGCATATGTGGTTTACATGGACTCTTCATAACCATAATGGTTATACTATACGAACTGTATCTTCTATCCCCCTACACCTACCCTACCCCTCACACAAAACCTTCTGCTTTTTTGAATTAAAAAACAAACAAACCAAAAAACAGTGGGTGTTTAAGCCATTTGGTTTGTTCTCATAGACCACCTTTATGTTGTAATAACTATGTCATTATACACATCATCTCATTTGTTAACATTAGTTAATGTATTAGCTAACATGAACTAACAATGAGCAATACATTTGTTAGTATTTATTAATCTTCATCAATGTTAGTTAATAAAAATCAAGCTGTTCATTGTTTGTTCATGTTAGTTCACAGTACATTAATGTTAACAAATACAACAGTTGATTTGAATAATGTATTAGTAAATGTTGAAACTTACATTAACTAAGATTGACAAGTGCTGTAGATGAGCAGTTCATTATTAGTTCATGTTAACTAAAGTAGCTAATCATGTTAACTAATGAAACCTATTGTAAATTATATTGTAAAGTGTTACCATATATTGTATTAGATTTTATTTGTGTACACGTTTTATTTTTTAATGCTTTATGTACAGCAGGGTAATTATTATAATGAATTATAATTAAGAAACTAAAACCATAAAAAAATCCTTTTTTATAAAAAGAATTTGACATGTTTTTTATTCAGATCAACTTAAAAAAAAATTAAACTAAAATAAAAACTAAAAAAACTAAAACTTCTAAAATTGACAAAAATGCACAGCAAAATTACTAAAACGTTAATTGAAATTACAATGAAAACTGAAAATATAATCATAAAATTCAAAATATGAATTAAAACTAAAATAGTATCTCATCAATGATACTTCAATAAGACTGATGTAAAGTCAGGAATAAGAGTATAATCTGTGTAGTCAGTCACATACAGACCAGCATCTCCTATCACTCTCTTTTTGTCTGAAAGACCCTTATATCGTCCATCTGAGGACAGCTTGTTAGCATGCTGAGGCCTATAGCCCCTCCATCTGCCCGCCGCTCATTACTGCGGCTGACCTGCGAGTGGATAACCCTCATCCTGGCTCACATAAAGCTTGCCAAATGACGTCAAAGCCTGGAGGAAGTGCTCGCTGTGCACTTTTACCACATACGTGTGAGCACGCACACACACGCAGGTCGCAGCAGTGCTGCCACTCTACTTTATTACTTTCATCAGAACCACCCCTTCAAAAAAATTATGTAGGTCTGAATTAAATACAATCAATAAAATGAGCTCAGCATGTGCGCACAAGGCTGAAGATGGATTAAAACTAGCTGAGTTTATAGATACACCCAGAGTTCTTCCTGTAATATCATTATGAAGGAATCATTACGGTTCCTTTTTTCCACTGAGTGGATATCATCAAAAACTGTCTCTGCTACTTGGCTAGATTTATCAAATGGATGGCTCCGGGAATGAGTCATATTTTGCTACAGTTACTACTGGCGCAAGTCTGGAGCAGTGGGATGGCGTTCCTGTTGTTTAAACAGTAAAGCATGGTGCTGCTAGCAATGACAGTGTCATGGGTTTGATTCCAAGGGACTGCATAAATTGATCAAATGTGCAGCCTGAATGCAGTGTAAGGTGCTTTATGGAAAAAACATTGCCAAATACAAATGTCAATGTTTAAAATCCCGCTGTACCTATAAATGACCACAAGGAGGCAGTATAAGTCCCATAAACAGATAAGTGTGAGGTAAATTGCTGCTTCATTTTGCATTCTATGGATGTTGTAATATGTGTTCTGTGTGTGCTTAGGGTGCAGTTAGTGGGAATGGCGTGGATCTATCTGTGATAAACGAGGCCAGGAACCTGGTCTCAGACCTACTGATGGACCATTCTCTCTCACCCCACGTCCTCTCCTCACTGCGCAGCATCAGCAGCCTCATGGGAGCTTTCTCTGGGTCCTGCCGGCCACGGGTCAACCCTTTCACACCCTTCCCCGGCTTTTACCCCTGTGCTGAGATAGAAGACCCCTCAGAGAGAGGAGAGAGAAAGCCACTGAAGGTAGGTGAGCAGCAGTGTTGGGGAAGAGACTTTGAAACTCTTTCTTGCCAAGTTACAAGTTACTCATAATTTGAAGTAGTTCAGGTCAAGCTACACTTTTGGAAAAGTAGACAGTAACAGAATTTAGCTACTATATTGAAGCTACTCAAGGGCCAGTTGTTATATATTTAGATATAAACATGCAATGATTATAATTAATAAATAAGAACACTAACAATAGGTTCCTGTGCACCTTTGGTGCTTGGCCCCTAATTATAATGATTTTATAATTGAATGCATTTTTCTATGCACTGAAATTATGGCCAATATTGGTAAGCTGATAATTATATACATGTTATGGCCGATAACTGACAAGTCTATACCAGTATTAAAATTCTGTACTGTTTTGTCAAAATAAATTACAGTTTAAATACTAAAAAGTAAAATCAGTTGTTTTATATGCTTTTAGGCATAACAACATTGTTGATAAATGGTATGATATGATAAATGGATGTTCATTATGAGATTTGCACCTAATAGTGTTGTTACAGTGTTAATGCATTTAAAATAGTCCTTTTAGTCTAAGTAAAATAATCTAAAAATATGGGTAATTAGTATGCAGCCATTATATATCTAGTATAGACTGATGCCATTAAATTGAAAAATCTCTAATATCAGCTGAAAACCGATATGGATCAGATATACTGTACATTACCGTTATTATTATTATTTTTTTTAAAGGAAGGTCAACGAAAATTGATCAAAAGTCACATATTTACTAAATGATTTCTATTTCAAATAAATGCTGTTCTTTTGAACTTTCTATTCTTCAAAGAATCCTGAAAAAAAAAATTATCACGGGTTCTACAAAAAGAAGACATTTTTTATTTTAATTTTTTTATTTTTGTTGTTTATTTCTGAAGGATCATGTGACACTGAAGACTGGAGTAATGGCTGAAAAGCTTTGCCATCACAAGAACGAGTTAAATTTTAAAATAAATTAAAATAGAAAACTGTTATTTTTATATATTTTTTATATTATATTGTTAAAATTGTAGTAATATTTCACCGTAATAATTTAGAAGAGTGTTTTGAAATATCACCTCAACTTGGGCTAAGTGCGCAATACCATGTGACATTAGGATAGTTGCTGGTTCAATCCCTGCAAGTAGTAATCCATGAGCCATTACCGTTGTGCTCTTGAGCACAGTTGTGCCCTAGGTAGATCCAAAGGGATTTTCTCTGTAACGGGTATACTGTAAGTCATGTCTGCTTACTGAGTACTTACTAAACAACTGTGTACTTTTCAGGGTCTGAGCAGCAGGAACAGTCTCCCTACCCCTCAGCTGAGGCGCAGTTCAGCCTCTTCTTCTCTGCCCCCACTGGAGTCTGCCTCCTCACGCTGGGAACGCACCAATGGAAAGAGATCTCACTCTGAGCTCAGCAGGTCAGGCCTCATGACTACACTCTTAGTGCACTCTCTGTACTCCTCTAGGGTGGATGAGGACAGGAACACAATTACATTTGTGTCTGTGGATTGGTAGTCGTCACCAAATGTGATATAATATCATGAAATGTTTTTATAAGGGCACATTTTTTTTTATTTTATTAGGACAATGTGCTTTCTGTAATTTTACTGCTTGTCCTCAAGGTGGCAGTGTTAAAAAGAAATTTGCCAGCAGCTGGTTTGAGAATCCCCAAAAGAAACTTCATCTAAAGTAAATTGACATCAGTTGTCCCTTGCATAGCCTTTTTATTAAATATTTTGGTTAAATCAATTAATTGTGCTTTCAGCTCTTCATGAAAGTGTAGTAATCTCAGCTTTGTTTTTAACACATTTTGCAAAGTTAAGATTAATTGCACAGATTTTCTCCCAAAATTAGCACTGGGCCTAAATATAGGTGACTTTTCTTCTTTTTTTTTCTTCTTTTTTTAACCTTACAGCCCGAGTTATGTTTCTAATGGGCCCAACAGCAACTTGCTGACTATTCCTAAACAGAGATCGTCCTCCGTCACCCTCTCCTACGGCCACACTGTACCCAGACGACCAGGTCAGCACCAATCAAGAGTGAAATAACCTTCCCTTCATATAATATTTTGTGAAATTTTTTAAAAGAGATTAGTCAGGCTGATTGAAATGGCTTTACTGCAACAGCTATCTCCTTATTTTGGCAAATGACAAAACAAGGATGTCCTAGTAGATGTTAAAAAGAAATCTAGTATACAACACTTGAGCCAAGTTCTTAGAAATCTAATCTTTTTATTCATGTTTTATTAAAAAAAATTTAGTTTATATTATAATGTATAGTGTGCATTTATGTATTCTACAGATAACTTGATCTAAAGACTTTTAATAATATGTGGTGTAACCCTTAAGAGTTAAGGGCTCATATAGGTTTATATATGTATAATGACCTATGTGCATAATGACATATGTGAGGGCCTAAAGGGGTCCTTTCTACTTGTTTTCTTATTGCAGGACAACAAAATGGCTACATGTACAGTATGTTGATTACACCGCACTTATTTAATTGGACAGACAAGCAATAATAATAGATTATTGCCAACATTTCTTTTTCAAGAATTTCAGTATGTTAATGAGACCTTTACAGACCTTTAGCAGTCTCTGTACAATTACACCACCTTGACTAGTTTTGAGTTCACCCAAAAAAGACAACACTGTCATCATTTACTCACCCTTATGTTGTTCCACTAAAAAGAAGATATTTTGAAGATTGTTGGTAATCAGACAGTTGATGGTAGCCATTGACTTCCATAGTAGGAAAAATATATATATATAAAGGAGATTAACGGCTACCGTCAACTGTCCAATTTTAGTGCAACAAAAGAAATAAACTCGTACAGGTTTGGAACAACATAAGGGTGAAGAAATCATGACAGAATTTTCATCTTTGGGTGAACTATCCCTATAAAGCCCACAAAAATATTAAATGATTTTAACTCTGAAATAGAAAATATGTTCTTAATAGCAGGAGTGTATCTGTTTCTTTTTGCATGAATTACATTTTTGTCTTTTTAATAGATTTTGATTTTTTTATATATATATATATATATATATATATATATATATATATATATATAGGTGCTTCTCCCAGCCTGAGTCCTGTCAGTTCCCCGAGTCACAGTTCCCCTGCTGCTCCTGGCTCGTCTCTGGTCACACGCTCTCCGGTGGAGTTCCCAGACACTGCTGATTTCCTCACCAAGCCCAGCGTCAACCTGCACAAACCACTGGGCTACACACTGAGCTCACCTGATTTCCAGCAACAGTATCGAGGTCCTGTCTCAGCCCCCTTGTGCACTAGGTACTTTAACTTCTAGAACCCTTTTCCTCTTCTCTCAGAGGAGTAGACCAATTAAGCTGTACCTTATAAGTGAAATAATTAATTTTATTTATTTTTTTTAGTTGTGGCCGACAGATGTTGAAAAGTGTGGCCACTGTGGAGGTGGGTGAGGGTCATCACCCAGCAGTCAATGAGATGCAAAGAACACGTTCAGGTAAAGTTATTAAGCTACATAACAAACATCATTTCTCACAACAGAATCATTACTGAGTCCATCCTCAAAATTATGCTTTTGCTTGCTTTCTTAGCTGAAGGAGTAGATTATGGTGGGGAAAATCTGATCCGAGAGGAGAGCATGGAGGCTGAGTCTCAGGAGGAAAAGAGTCCAGACACAGCGGGGGAAAAGCTAAATAGCCAGCCCGAGGAAGGGGAACAGACCTCCAGTACAGAGCAGTACTCATTGGACCCTGAGGTATAGCGCACACACGCTGAACTATACTTTATCCCCACATGGTTTAATTATATTAATGTCTAAAACATTGCCTCAGGAACTGAAATCAATATCCAGTATTGCTTGTGGACAAGTAATTTTAATTTATGAAGTGCTGTTTTGCCTCAGAAAGCCCCGCAAGAGAAGAGCTTTTCTTTCACGTAACCTGAAATGCCCTCATCTCGACTCTACCGCTCTCCCACTCCTTTTATTGGCCAATCTGGCAGTTGTTAAAGTGGCCAGCTGTTGAACAAGCCTAGTGGAGTTTAGAAGCAGAGTGCTTATTTGCATTCCCATGCTTTTGCATTGTTATGTGGTTGCTGGATTTATGGCTGTGGCTCTTGAGTGGATCTTCTGCCCAAAGGGGTCTACAGTAAGAGCGTGCAAGTACAACATCAATTTAGCTGACTTAGTAAAATATTTTCGTTGTTATCTCTGGAAAAGTGGCCAGGCATGACTTTTTCTAAGCTGAGATTACTACAAAACCTTTTACCTTCTGTCTGCTGACTGTGATTGATCTCTAGCAGGGAGACGAGGAGTTCAGGTTGGACTCTATGCTGGTGGAGCATGAAGCACTCATGGAAAAGATCAACACCTGGAACTTCCAGATCTTTGAGCTGATGGATATTACGGGAGGGAAGACTGGCAGGATTCTCAGCTATGTTAGTGCTTTGTAACTCCAAGTATTAAGTCCAGAATTTAAAGATCCTATTGACATGATGAAGCTAATGAAATTCCTGATTACTGGAAATCAACATTAGTGAAATTTGTGAAATTAGTGAGTTTTTTTCATTACTTTGGTGGAAAACATGGTTCTCTTTTAGCTAATTAAAACCATTCCCGTTTAGTTAAATACACTTTTATTGTCTGATCTGGTGTGAATGGCATTTCATAGATTTAGCTAAATGTAATGCTAGAGGTCTCACTCAGTACTCCGTGCCAATAAACATGAATCTGCAGGGACGCGATGGCTCACTGCTTGTCTTGTCTTAATGAAGTTCTGTTTGTTACATTCTCTCAGGTGGCGTACACTTTGTTCCAGGACATGGGTCTGTTCGAAATCTTCAAAATCCCTGTGCGGGAATTCATGACGTACTTTTGCGCTCTGGAGAACGGCTATCGTGATATCCCCTGTGAGAATAAAAAATATATATTGTTAAAGTTAAACTTGAAAACTGGTTTGAATTGTTCCAGTATTTCTCAAATTGGACCACAGTGCAGATTTGTGTCATGTGAGACTGAGAATGGCCGGAAATGATTACAACGAAGCGTTAATGTGTTATTTTATCTGTTCTCCACTCAGATCACAACCGTGTCCATGCCACAGACGTCCTTCATGCAGTGTGGTATCTTACCACCCGGCCAATCCCAGGCTTTCAGCAGATCCATAATGAGCATGTCACAGGAAGTGATACAGGTACATCTGTGCTCTCATACTCTATTATAGTTTTGCTATCAAGAAACTTTGAGGTATGTGGGCGTTACTGAAGCGGGGTGGTATAGTGGACTGGTATCTGAACGGTTGTAGATTCAAATCCCACAATGGCCGATTCATGGTCTACCATCATTTGTGCCCTTGGATAAAACTTTAATATAGAGTACATGATGGACAGATTCAGGTTAGAGCATCTGTATCCTTTAATTATATTTAGCATAGCTCCTGATCCATCGAAAATAAATTAGAGGCCGTCACCGCTGCTCGGTCTTCGTTATTCCAGCCAGCGGCGCAAATGCTGTCCGATAAGAGATTGTCTGTTGCGATTGAGATCTGAGGTGGCTGCTGGCTCAGCATGTCCGAGGCTTATTTTAAGTCTGCTGATGGCCCTTGTAATTTCTCAAATGGAGTCACTCTGACTCACTCTGCTGCTGTTACAGCAGCCATCTCTGGCAGGCAGAGGTGTTGAATCACACTGAGACCAGTGACTTCACTGGCTGGCTCAAGTACAGACTTACAAAATATTCCAAAATCTTTAAGAAAGAGATGGAGGATTATGATTTGGTTTGCTGTAAAAACAGTCAGCTTTATTGCAGCCTCTTGGCAGTGTTTGATTCTCTTATTTTGTTATTTAAGGCGTATGCACCCCAAGTTTGTATTAGAAGTGCATGAATAAAAAAAATAAAAAAAATAAACATCTCTAAACTGACCTGTTTCTTTTTTGGCAAGTTTTTTTTATTTTCCATTTGCTGAACATATTTCATATAGTTTATATACACTCACCTAAAGGATTATTAGGAACACCATACTAATACTGTGTTTGACCCCCTTTCGCCTTCAGAACTGCCTTAATTCTACGTGGCATTGATTCAACAAGGTGCTGAAAGCATTCTTTAGAAATGTTGGCCCATATTGATAGGATAGCATCTTGCAGTTGATGGAGATTTGTGGGATGCACATCCAGGGCACGAAGCTCCCGTTCCACCACATCCCAAAGATGCTCTATTGGGTTGAGATCTGGTGACTGTGGGGGCCATTTTAGTACAGTGAACTCATTGTCATGTTCAAGAAACCAATTTGAAATGATTCGAGCTTTGTGACATGGTGCATTATCCTGCTAGAAGTAGCCATCAGAGGATGGGTACATGGTGGTCATAAAGGGATGGACATGGTCAGAAACAATGCTCAGGTAGGCCGTGGCATTTAAACGATGCCCAATTGGCACTAAGGGGCCTAAAGTGTGCCAAGAAAACATCCCCCACACCATTTCACCACCACCAGCCTGCACAGTGGTAACAAGGCATGATGGATCCATGTTCTCATTCTGTTTACGCCAAATTCTGACTCTACCATCTGAATGTCTCAACAGAAATCGAGACTCATCAGACCAGGCAACATTTTTTATTTGTAGTGGAGATGAGTGGTACCCGGTGGGGTCTTCTGCTGTTGTAGCCCATCCGCCTCAAGGTTGTGCGTGTTGTGGCTTCACAAATGCTTTGCCGCATACCTCGGTTGTAACGAGTGGTTATTTCAGTCAAAGTTGCTCTTCTATCAGCTTGAATCAGTCGGCCCATTCTCTTTTGACCTCTAGCATCAACAAGGCATTTTCGCCCACAGGACTGCCCCATACTGGATGTTTTTCCCTTTTCACACCATTCTTTGTAAACTCTAGAAATGGTTGTGCGTGAAAATCCCAGTAACTGAGCAGATTGTGAAATACTCAGACCGGCCCGTCTGGCACCAACAACCATGCCACACTCAAAATTGCTTAAATCACCTTTCTTTCCCATTCTGACATTCAGTTTGGAGTTCAGGAGATTGTCTTGACCAGGACCACACCCCTAAATGCATTGAAGCAACTGCCATGTGATTGGTTGATTAGATAATTGCATTAATGAGAAATTGAACAGGTGTTCCTAATAATCCTTTAGGTGAGTGTATATAGTGTTATATTCATATAGTCATATAGTTTTCCATTGCTGTATATTATAATGTTGTGATTGTTTAAATTCACTTACAGCATTAAAGAAATTGATTTTAGTTTTAATTATTATTATTGCCTAATCACATGATAATTTTTCATCATTCAAAATGTGTATTATCGGTTAATTCACATTTTTAAAACAAAGCAAGCTGCGTGTGTCAACTAGGTGGTTATGTAGGATACTGTATTGATTTTGGAATGGATTGTCACCTGGAATGGATGTATAATCGTGTTTCATCACTGGTTTTATATGGTCACTCTTTGTTTTTATTAGATTCGGACAGTGGAATTTCCCCAGGTAGGGTGGCATATGCCACGTCCAAAAGCTCCTCGTTTTCGGATGACAGTTATGGCTGTTTGGCCTGGAATGTCCCTGCGCTGGAACTCATGGCACTATATGTAGCAGCTGCTATGCATGACTATGATCACCCTGGTCGCACAAATGCCTTTCTCGTAGCCACTAATGCTCCTCAGGTTAGTAAAGAACAATGCCCAAAAATTTAAGGTTTAATTTAGTTCTGAATAGCTCATGAACACAGTTTTGGCTATCAATCTAGTTTTCACACTGTTGTGTCAAGAAGTGAAGCCAGCCCATCTTTTATCAGAAGCCTATGATTTTGTAATCAGAGCATGGAACTTCTTGACTCATGCACACTGTTTCTCTCTTCTTCTCTCTTTCTTTCCCTGTTTCCATTTCTCTCCACACACACTCTTACACAGGCGGTGTTGTATAATGACCGTTCAGTTTTGGAGAACCACCATGCAGCCTCTGCCTGGAGCCTGTTTCTTTCCCGGCCTGAGTTCAACTTCCTGTGCAGCTTGGACCACGTTGAGTTTAAGCGCTTTCGGTTCCTAGTGATCGAGGCCATCCTTGCTACAGACCTGAAGAAGCACTTTGACTTCCTAGCAGAGTTTAATTCCAAGGTCAGTAGTAGGGGTGTGCTGATATGGTCACTGATTGCACTGATTTATTGTACAATTTATGTTTTGTATTTTAACCCGTTTAACTGTAGCAGCTAACTAATTAACTCACTTGACAAAATATGTGTGGTTTAAAAATTTATATATATAGGTGATCAGACCAACTCTTAATCATAATGGTAAAATCATCATACAGATCAGATAGCCATATGTCATTTGAAAGGCCTAAACTAGTAGAATGAAACGAGCATACTTGCTTCACTTGCAAACTATGGTAATATTTTTATGTAAAACTGCACATATAAGAACAGGACACAGAGCAACAGAATAAAACAAATCCTGTTATTCCACTTTTGGTATTCATGATAATTTTATTTATGGGAATAATGCTTTGGCTGCCATACTGTACATCATGCACCCTCTAGTCAGTAGTGTAAAACTATGGTCATTAACCGTCAAAAACAGGAAAAATCAACATGAACCAACAACTATTATGGGAGCTCAATTAATAGCATAATAATTTTTATTATTATCAGTGTTGAAAACTTAAACTTGTGGACTCCATGATGCATTTTTTTCTGTATACTTTGATAAATAGAAAGTTCAAAAGAACAGCATTTTTTTAAACAGAAATATTTTGTGACAGTTTAAATGTCTTTACTGTCACTTTTGATCAATTTAATGCATCCTTGCTGAATACAGTATTCATTTCTTTTTCTTTTTTTTAAATCCAAGATTTTGAATGGTAGTGTAACATGGTTTACACAAAAATATTAAGCAAAAACTTTTGAATATTGTTTATAATAAGACATTTTTCTTATCAAAAACTAAATTAGCATAAAATAAATATATGAAAAAGCATTTAAATTAATTTTTAAATATATTCAAATTGAAAACAATTATTTTAAATGGTAGTAGTTTTTCACAATATTACCTTTTTACTATATTTTTGATTAAATAAATGCAGCCTTGGTGAGCTTAAGAGACAAGAAAAAAAAACACATGAAAAATCTTAATTACCTGCCTACTGCAGAAAATAGTGCTTTCTTGTGGTTAATCCTCTGATTGATATTTTTCTTTTTTCAGGTTAATGATGTGAATAGTCCAGGCATCGACTGGACTAATGAAAATGACAGGTTATTAGTGTGCCAAGTGTGCATTAAGCTGGCAGATATCAATGGGCCAGCCAAAGACCGCAGCCTTCACCTCAAATGGACAGAGGGTATCGTCAATGAGTTTTATGAGCAGGTATGTCCTATTCACTTTAGATAATGTTCACAACTTCAACTGCGGCAACATGAGTTTAACATTTATGCATTTTTGCATTTCTGCCTTTATAGGGTGATGAGGAAGCCAATCTAGGATTACCCATCAGTCCTTTCATGGACCGCTCGGCACCACAGTTAGCAAAGCTGCAGGAGTCTTTTATCACACACATCGTTGGGCCTCTTTGTAACTCCTATGATGCTGCAGGCCTGCTGCCGGGATACTGGATTGACGAGGAAGGCTCTGATGATGAAGAGGAGACAGAAGACATTGAAACAGAAGATGAAGAGCTGGATGAGGATCTTGAACCAAGTATGGCTATACACTTGTGCTCATAAGCAGTATTAGGGGTAATGCATTACAAGGAATTACAGGAATTATGAAATATAAATTACAGGGATACAAAAATAAGGTGGCAGGGTATTTTTAAGGTCTCTTTCCCATGTACGGTAATATGCCTAAGCACTTTGCTGTAGCCTCTTAAGGCCTTCTCGTACATCCATGAGATCAAGTGTCTTGAAGGGGACATGTAAAACAAAGCAATAATCAAATATGTGGTGAGCAGTTCCCCCAAAGGCACCCCATAGGCCTTTACAGTCGACCTGAGGTGCAGATCCAAAAGAGGGAAGAGGGTTCTGTTCCATACCGCTCACATAGTTCTTGAAAGGTTAAAATGCACTTAGGACCAAAATTGTCTTTCAGCATATAATTGCCTCTCTGCGTCCATTCTCTAGAGAAAAATGGTGCACTTCTTGAATGAATAATATTATTATACCAGATAGGTGTATGGGTGTTCCAAATATGAAAGTGATGAATGCATTTTTCCATCAGTTTAAAGTTAACTATTGTGTTGGCAATGATTGGACCAAATGCTTTTATACATTGTTTGCTGTTCAACCCAGAGAACAGAATGTCTTGTAACCTGTATTTGCCTGCTAAGCTCTCCTCTATCTCTCTCCAAGGACCCCTGGAAAGTGGGTTGAGCCAAACCTTAATGAATTTTAATTGAAAGGCCCTATGGTACAATTCAAAATTCAGGAGCGCTAAACCCCCATTATGTTTTGCATGCTACAGCGTTTCAAATTTAAGTCTGGGTTGTTTACCGTGCCAGATGAATTTACAGAGCGTAGAATCAAGTTGCCAAAAAGTTACTTTTTCATATAAGTAATGCAAGTTACTTTGTTTTCCCATTTGTTGACTGACAGCTTTTCTGTCCCCATGTTGAGAGAAATCAGGAGTAAGTGCAGAGGCGCTGTGTAAACATGACGGTTATTGTAGTTTTAGACTAAATGTGAGCAGGCATTTACTCATCTCACTTGGACAAAAACAGATTCAGTATTCCTTAAAATGAATACAAACAGTAAAATACAAACTCAGAATATCATGCAAACCTGCAGTAATTAAATATTTTAAATAATACAAAATACTTAACATATTTAATATCAATTTATTAGTCTTTGCTGCTGACATTCAATGATCCAATTCAACCATACCAATAAGCAAAAATGACTTTAGTTAAACATCACATTTGCATTTAATTAAAAAAAAAAAAAGTTATTTCTTAAGTAAGAGTGATGAACTTTCTTCTGCGTCCTATTGTTTTGCAATCCAGAATGGCAGCACAGCTGAAACGTTTGTTTGTTTGTTTGTTTGTTTGAGCTGCGTCCTCTTCTGTACAGGAGAGAACATGCATTTGCTTCAGCTTGAGGCTTATTTATTTCACTTTTGGTGTGAAAGGGCCTTTTTGCCAAAAATAGAACTTTTTGTTACTTTTTATTTATTTTCCATAAAAAGTAACTAAGTAAAGCTATTGGTTACTTTTTAGCAAGTTACACAATATTGTAACGCATTACTTTTAAAAGTAGCTTTTTCACCAACACTGCTCATAAGTTTACATAGCCCTTGTAGAATCTATAATAATGAGAGGCCTTTTTTAGATGTCGCACACACTAATTGTGTGTTTTCCTTACAGAGAGGAGGAAGGGTCAACGTCGGTTGTTCTGCAACATCATGCAGCACTTAACAGAGAACCACAAGGTATGGAAGAAGACCATCGAAGAAGAGGAGAAGGCCAAAGAGCTGGAGACTCAGCAGCAGCAACAGCAGCAGCAGCAATCCGAGAGCCCCAGCCTTCCATCCACCTCTTCCTCCGATGACATTCAGGTCATTCAAGAGGAGGCAGAGGAGGAGGAAAGGCAGTAGCAAGAGGAGAAGGTCAAGAAATGAAGCTCATTGTGGGGCTTAAGCGGAGGTGAACGACCCCTCCCTCTCTTTCACCTACACAAACACACACATTGACACCCAGAGGAAGACCCTAGCGGATCTCCCCAGGCTGAAATTCGTCACTGTGCCGACACTCTGAAGCTAATGCAGTTCACATTGTGTTAAAAAAAGGCCTTACTACTGTGAGAGGACCCTTTGGTGGGAACCCCACTCCTATGCACTTTCACCCCATGGAGAATCAGCGGAGAACGAACAGAGCTTTGAAGACGCAGAATGGTGTTATGAGATTAAAACCAGACAGAGAAGAAAACAGGCAGGGGAGAATCGTGCCATCCATGGTTACCTGGCTGTATTGCTGCCTTCAACGTAGAGCTCTTATCTCTCCCATAGGTACTTAAGTGAAATAGGACACGAAAAGGACTCTGGAAAAAAAGAGACAATGACATAATTGACACCCGTTACCAAAGCGAACAGTTCAAAAACATAAAAAGACTACAACTGATGCCTTTTCAGGCTCGGTGTCAGGAAGCATAACTCAAAATGTGCCTGTCTGAATATATATATATATATATATATATATATATGTATATATATATATGTGTATATATATACATATATATATATATATATATATATATATATATATTTATATATATATATATATATACACATATATATCTATATATATATATATATATATATATATATATATATATATATATATATATATATATATATATATATATATATATATATATATATATATATATATATATATATATATATATATATAGTTTGTTTTTATTTTTGTTGTGGTCCAGAAAATGGGCTATGTACGCTGCACTGTATGTGCAGTCCCCAATTCATGCTGGCAACATAAAACACTGTATTACTGAACAGAGTCACTAGGACAAGTGGAAATGCTGACATTTTTGACTGAAAAATGACCTGACTTCTGCATCGTTTTGGATGCTTTTTATTCATGTTGATCACTTTCCTGCATTTTTTTTGGTTTGCCTTTGTTGTTTGTAAGGTAGTTTTCATTCTTTCATTTCATTTGTTGTGTTTTTTTCCCCCTCCCTTTCCTCTTCAGGAACGCTGAGTTGCCAATCGTTGAATCTTCTCTGTAAAGTCCGTCTGTGTTTAAAAGCATAGCAAATGGGACAGGAATGCTGTTCAGATGAAGGGACGTTTCTCCTTTTTTACGTTTGAATAGATATATTTTTTCACGGTTACTCAGGATTCATGTGAAGTACTGATCCTTGTTTTTTGCAAAAATTTAATTCTGATATTTCAACTTGCACGTCGAGCATTCTTTTCAGAGGCGGGATAGAAAAAAAATATATTTTTTGTATGAATAACTTGAAAGTCGTTAACAAAAGAGATGTTCCCTCAAAGTGCAGTGTCCTTCATATTAACCCCTGTGCTTATCAGCTGCTCCAGACCAATTTATCCATGTTTATTATTTCCAAAGACCCCCTGATAAGAATTGGGACCCAGGAATGTTTGACTTTGCATGCAAGTCGTAGACTAAACATTGCTTTGGGGTTACTTCACGTTTGGCATTATTTGAACATACGGACACATGCTTGTACTTACTCTAAATATTGCCAAACGCATAATCTGGCCAGTTTGTCCATTTTCAAGTAATCCAGGTTTTCACCTTGAAAGCTGTACTTTTTTTTTTCTTTCGTATTTTCTTATTCTTCACCATGAGGCAAGTTTAATACTAATAGTTCTATATTTTTTTGTCTGAAGCAAGAACTCTAGGCATTCCACTAGAATAATGAGGGGAGGACGGGGAGGTGGAGACTAACCGGCTCCGGGTCTCTTTCTTTCTCGGTCTGCCTCACCTCGACAAAACTCATTTTGTCTCTGTAGAGGAAAGTTCTCAAGTAGGCAGTGTAAATCAAGCTAGTATATTTAAGAGTCAAAAAAGATATAAATGTGCACATTTTACTACCAAACAAGTGTTTAACCTCTGCACAGAAAGAATACTTGCATATATAAATATATATATTATATTATATATTTTTTAATTAATCAACAATGCGTCTGTTTTCTACATACAGCTGACATATATTGTACATTGAGACCATGTAATTATCATCTTGTTTCAGGAGTTTTTAAAAAATCTAATGCTATTTACAGATGTGGATGTGTTTGGGTGTTGTGTTTTTCAGTTTGTTAGTTTATTTTGGGTGCACTGTCTTTTGTTCCTGCCCATAACCACTCTTTGCCGAACATCCCTTATTTCCAAAGCTCGCTGAGCTTGTATCGGCAATGGCTAAATGTCTCTGTCTCCATTTGTGGGTTTGTTCATTAGTCACTTTTTTGGCCTGTGCTCAGGGTGTGTTCTGTGCTGGGGATTTGTGTGCACCCAAAGCAGCTTGTGGTGCTTCTCTCTCTCTCTCTCTCTCTCTCTCTCTCTCTCTCTCTGTCTGTCTCTGTCTCTGTCTCTGTCTCTGTCTCTGTCTGTCTCTCTCTCTCTCTCTCTCTCTCTCTCTCTCTCTGTCTCTGTCTCTGTCTCTCTCTCTCTCTCTCTCTTTCTCTCTCTCTCTCTCTCTCTCTCTCTCTCTCTCTCTCTCTCTCTCTCTCTCTCTCTCTCTCTCTCTCTCTCTCTCTCTCTCTCTCTCTCTCTGTCCAGACTGTGTGTTCATAATTTCTTAGATCTGGGACTCCAGAGTGGCTCAGTTTGTACCACCCAACACCCCCCTCCCCCCTCGACAGATCACCATCCCCTCGTGTTGACCACTTGCTCGACCGTCAGAGCGGACTGTGGTATCTCACTGTGGGGCATTCGCAACATGGTAACCTCCGACGTTCCTGTCATCAGTACCTTTATGATGGCATTTACTTTTTTATGTAGCATTTAGATAGCAATGTCCGATGTAAGCATTCAGCCTTTTCAGGGTTGTGGGGGAGAATTGACTTTTTTGTTATTATTTATAGTTGTCATAAAAGCACCATCCCTGAACAATAGTTCTACTCTCAATTGATTTCTGTCTGTGTCATTTTTTTTTGTTCTGTGTTATGCATGGGAGTGGATGTATAGTTGATTGTTTTATGTCAGGGGTTTTTAAACGGTGGTCCATGAGAGGGGGATTGCTAAGGGCCCTGCGAAAACAAGAAAAATTATTCACAAAATGTATTTCAGGGCTGTCAAATTAATGTGTGCACTTAAGATATTAATTAAATGTATTGACAGCACTAGTTTTTAAACCAGAAGTAATTTTTAAGACTTTATGCTAACCAAGGCTGCATTAATTTGATCAAAAATACAGTAAAAAAAGTAATATTGTAAAACATTATTACACTATAAAATGTTTTTTATGTTATATGCTGACTGATTGCTCATGAAACATTTCTTAACATTATATCTTTTTTTCAGGATTATTTGATAAATAGACTGTTAAAAAGAATAGCATTTATTTGAAATAGAAATCTTTTGTGGCATTATAAATGTCTTTACTGTCACTATTGGTCGATTTAATGCATCCTTGCTGAATAAGAATTCATTTCTTTCACACACAAAAAACTTTTGAACGTTATATGCATCTCTGTAAACTAAACAAAAAAGTTGTTAAAAAAAATATCTGGAAAATATTTACTTTTTAAGTTGACAGTTTATCGAAGACATTTGCAATTATCTTACATACTGTCAATCTATCAGGAAAGCATCAACATAAAAATGTTTATCTCTATCTTGTCAGAAATTATCTGGAAAAAATTTACTTTTTATTTTAACAACTGTTTTTTGTACATTTAATTTTGAAAACGTGTTTATCATGTGATATTTTTCTCAGACAGGGTTTTTCTTTTTTGTATACTTAAAAAATATAAAACCTTAATATTTCAGGAAGGGGGTTCCAAGAGGATCAAAATTTTGGGGGCCCTTGTCATCAAAAAGTTTGAAAACCCTTGGTCTCATTAATAGTAAAATCATAAAACTTGTGAAAATCACATTATCCAGGTACATATAGCGTTTTAATCACACCACCGCAGTGAATGAACAAGCATTGAACATGACCTTTCACCTTTTAAGAGAAGTCCAGACACAAGCAAAATGTCTTCGGCCTTCACTATTATCTCCATGGCGCAACATGTTTTGACATTATCTGTGTCTGCTATTGAGCATCATCTAGCTGCAGGTTGCTGCTTATTTCTTTCGTGCTCAGATGAAAGCCCAAGTGTTCTCATGGGAGGAACTGCCTGTAAGATGACAGTCAGCAGATGATGAGTCCCCAAGTGTAGGTCGTATGAAAGGCCAGCCTTATCTCTTCAGATGACAGAATCACTGTGACAGCTTACCCAAAGCAGCAATGCCCCAACCCGTCACTCTCAGATTTTAATTGAGTTTCCGGTCTTGTGCAGTTTGTGTAAATTGTGCCTAAATAACAGACTGGAAAGATTATTTGGCATGTAAATGTTTTTACTGCCACAAAATGGGGATTCTAAAGGCACCGCAGAAGGAAAATATATATATATATACTAAAAAAAAAAGTATGTATTACATATACTGTAGGTTCACAATTAACAAACGCTTGTAAAAGTAAAGAATTGCCATTGAAAACCATTCTTGTTTGAAGTGTGCTAGAATTACAAATTCACAAAGCTACACAAGTCAGTCAGTCTCAGGAAATCTTTAAGTTTCTCTCTATACTTCCCTTCAAGCTTGGTTTATATGGTGTGCAACTTGGCTTTGGAAAATTCCAGCACAGTTGAAAGAGAGGTTGCAGACAGAAAAAAAGCTTAGGATCACCATTAAAACAACTTGCATAACAAAGGTTCATTTTGTGTTTATTTGTACAAGTTTGTTAGGTTTTATTTCATTTCATCATAAGCACAAAAACTGTTTCAAATATGAAGTAAAAGCAATGATATTGTACTATAAAATGCATATTGGAGTCAGCTTTTCATGATAGCACCATTTTTTCCTCAGAAATATTGCAGCTCAAGTTTCTTAATAATCTCTTTCCACTGAGATAAAAGGCCGCTGTTATTGCAGAACTGATATATGGCATTAAACCAACGGCAATGGGAGTCATGAAGCATTTTCAAAACTTTCTGGGAAAGGCAGCTGTTCTCTTCTCACTTGCCCTACTCCAGAAATGGCGGAATACAAGGAATGCTGAAAGAGACAGACCTCCAAACCATTATAGAGGTAAACCCTGTCAATCATTGACACAATAGCTCTTCTCATATTGACAAGCACAATGTTCGGTTGGTTACACAGTACACTTCTTCGATTCAAGTAATCAAAGATACATGCTACACTATATCTTGATACCCTCATGTACGTTCCTGTTTGGTAACACACATGTGCTCATTCTTTGCTCTGTACGCCATGTGTTCTGTAACAGTACTCTTATCACTCTCATGCTGGGTTCTGTGAAACTTTGGAGGACACGTTCAGAGAATTTAACAAGTCAATATCAGAGGTCAATATTCCCCGTTGAAAACCTGATGGAATTTAAGATGGGGAACCACCCTGCCATTTGTGTTTCTTGGTAGGATCCCCTGAGGTGAGGTGCATGTGTTCCAGAGCTCACTGGGGAAGTTTTACTGCTATCTCCTGATGGCACGTATGGCGTATGGCCGAGGTTGAAGGGTCATGCCCAGTTTCGGAGAGAGACTTGGAATAAAGCCTTCAGGGAACTGAAGGTGGAACCTCTGGAGCAATGTGGTGAAGAATAAGAACATCTCCAGCCTAGCCAACTGCTCTCCCAGACAGTGCCGCTTACCTAAAGACCATCAAAATGCAGGGAGATCGGATACGTTAGAATGAAGAATAACATGACAAGCTTTTAGATTGACTGACTGATTTCCTAAATATTCGCAGTTTACCTATTGAGAAGGGGAGAAATGCTTCACGCCGGACAAATTTGCCATTACAGTCAAGGAACCGCTCTGGGCAAAAGATGGATGGGTTGCTCCAGTACTTCTCATCAAAGTGCACCGAGTACAAGTTAGTGATGACCATGGTGCCCTTGGGGATAGTGTAACCACGCACCACCGCATCTTGAGACGTTGCGCGGAAGATGCCTAGTGGGACGACGTTGCAAAGGCGCAGGACTTCATGCAGCACTGCGTCCACATATGGCATCCTCTGCTTGTCTTCAAGAGCAGGTGGTCTGCCATTCAGGATGCAATCGATCTCCATTTGGACCTTTTCTGCACAGAAAAAAAACAACGTCATTAGTGCAATGACATTAAAATGTTGTAAACGAGAAAAAATAACCACTGCTTCGTGGGCACCAACCTTGTATGCTGGGATATAGAGCCATGTAGAGCATAGCCCAGCGCAGGCAATTTGTGGTGGTCTCTGTGCCCGCAATGATGAGTTCTCCAACAGAGAAAATGAGATTATCTTGTGAAAAAGATGTAGCTTTATCGGCGGCGCTCTGCTCCATTTCGTCCAAGTAGGCATCAATGTAATGTTGCGGTGACTGTGGAATCCTGTCCTGTGAGAAGCGCTTGATGATTTGCAGAAGGAATTCATACACCTTGTTGGCGTTCCGGAACAGCTTTTGATGCTTCCCAAATGGCAGGTACTCCATCAAGGGGAAAGCGTTGTACAAGAAAGCCCAGCCACTGGCTGCCAGCTCCACATTCTCACTGAAGATCTCAATCATGTGCTGAAAATCACCATCGTCGTAGGGGAAACGCTGCCCGAAGATAATGAGGTTGGTGATGTTGGAGACGGCATTGGTAACGAGATGCTTAGGGTTAAAGGGTTTCCCCTGGTGCTGGTCAATGGCATCCAGAAAAAACAGACATTCCTCAGAAATCCTCTCAAACATTCGCTGACCACTGCCAAAGTAGCGGAAGCAGTTCACAGCTACTTTGTGGTGTTCAATCCAGCCTCGACCATATTTGCAGTTCAGAAGTCCTAGACAGAGAATAAACAATGCTGAGAGAGGTTGCTTTAAAAATGGAAACAAAGAAAGTTTATCTGGTAAACATTCTGAATGTTTAACTAGAGATTATTAGTCAAACAGTAATAGTATCATGGGTTAAACACAGTTTACAAGAGTTGCGATACTGATTATGTGATAACCTCATGTGTGACTGTCCGTTCTTCTCTAGTTATTGCCCCAACTCTGACATACATTACTTTTCTCTGAATCGCCCAAATGTTCAAAAATGACAAATCATTTCATTCACTTCCCTCATGTTGTTATAAACCTGTATGCTGTTATATTTTCTGCATAAAAAACAAATGGAGATTTTTGTGCTCTTTCCCAGACATTTCATAGTGATCATGACTGTAATGAACAAAGAAAAACTCACCATAAAACTAGTCCATATGCTTTATTCTGAAATCCCATGACAGCTGTATGTTGCACAGATCAAAATGAATGCTATTTACTGCTAATCTTGAATTATACTGCAGCCTGTTATCATTATCTGTGATTAATGACTTATTTCAGTGTGTTTCTCACACAAAGCTATCCTGTGGCTTCAGAAGACTTGGAATACAGTGCATTACTATACTGTAAAAAAGGTTATGGTTTTATGGTGTGTTTTTTTTATTTTTTTTATCTCCATTTGTTTGTTCCATGGGAAAAAAATGACTGCACAAGTTTAGAAGGATGTAAGGGGGAACACTACATAAGTGTCAGAATTTTTACTTTAAAATTTTTTATTACCCTTTAACTATGTAGATTTTTCGGCAGTGATCTGTTCTAGGAAATAGGACATTCTAAAATAAATTATTCTATAAGAAACCACTTACCTCCCATTTTTGTCATCTTTTGAAATAAGGGGAGGGATGGACGGTCTGCAAAAACCTCACTTTGGTGATACAGGCACTCTTTAATGGCATCATAACCATTTAGAATAACAGTCGAGATTCCTCCCAGGTCTAGACTGAAAATCTGGATAATAAAAGGGCAATATTCATTAATCCACTTCTATGCCAAACATATTTCTACTAATGAACGGAGTATAATTAGAGGACTACATTCACCCTCATGGATACGGTGAGTGAATAAGGCATGCTGACTCAGCATGTCTCAGCCACTCTGCAAAACTGAGTGGTGCAGTGCTCTGCCAAAAATGCAACGCTAAATGCAATAATCTTTTGTTCCTTTCAAACACCCCCGGGTACACTTGTCAAGACGAACGCTCCAATTCACTAACACGGAACGATCAGCTGTGACTGTGAGCTCAACGAGGGACAGCAACAGTAAAATGAGTGTATAACTATTGAACTTTAGTTTTATATTAATAACAATAAAAAAATGCCTGCATGTAACTGTATTTGTAATTAATCTCTGCAATTACAGAAAAAGTATTTTGCAACATGGACACAACGTGTGTGTGTGTGTGTGTGTATGTGTCTATATATTATTATACATTATATATATTAGTGCTGTCAAATCGATTAATCACATCTAAAATAAAAGTTTGTGCTTACATAATATATGTGTGTGAGTGTACTGTGTATAATTATGTATATATAAAATATAAATACAACCTAATTCATGTATATATTTAAGAAATATTTGCATGTACATACTGTGTGTATATATATATATATATATATATATATATATATATATATATATATATATATATATATATATATATATATAAATAAATCATATAATTTATTATATAAATATTTCATATATAAATATTTTTTTTTAATTCTTAAATATATACATGCATGTGTGTGTATTTATATATACATAATAATTATACACAGTACACACACATATATTATGTAAACACAAACTTTTATTTTGGATGTGATTAATCGATTTGACAGCACTAATGTATATATATAGATACCGGTCAAAAGTTTGGAAACATTACTATTTTCAATGTTTTTGAAAGAAGACTCTTCTGCTCTGCATTTTTTTGATCCAAAATACAGTAAAAACAGTATTATTGTGAAATATTTTTACAATTTAAAATAACTTTTTTATATTTGAATATATTTTAAAATGCAATTTATTTATTTGATTCAATGCTGAATTTTGAGCATCACTACTCCAGTCTTTAGAGTCACATGATCCTTCAGAAATCATTCTAATATGGCGATTTGCTGCTCAAGAAACATTTATTATTATTATCAATGTTGAAAACAGGATTTTTCAGGATTATTTAATGAATAAAAAGTTCAAAAGAACAGCATTTATCTGAAATATAAAGTTTTTGCAACATTAAAAATGTCTATACTGTCACTTGATCAATAAAATGCATCCTTGCTGAATAAATGTATTAATTTCTTTAAGTTCTTTCCCAAATTTTTTTTTTTTATTAAATGTACCGACCCAAAACTTTTGAACGGTAGTACAATGTTACAAAAGCTTTCTATTTCAGAGAAATACTGTTCTTTTGAACTTTCTATTCATCAAAGAATCCTAAAAAAATGTTTTACACAACTGTTTTCAACATTGATAATAATCATAAATGTTTCTTGAGCAGCAAATCATCATATTAGAATGATTTCTGAAGGATCATGTGACTCTGAAGACTGGAGTAGTGATGCTTAAAATTCAGCTTTGCATCACAGGAATAAATGACATTTTAAAATATATTCAAATAGAAAACAGTTATTTTACATTTTAATAATATTTCACAATATATTACATTACAATATATATATATATATATATATATATATTTTAATTTTAATAACATAAATGCAGCCTTGGTGAGCAGAAGAGACTTCTTTAAATCATTTACTGTTACTCAAACTTTTGACTGGTAGTATATATATATATATATATATATATATATATATATATATGTGTGTGTGTGTGTGTGTGTGTGTGTGTGTGTGTATGGCTGGAGCAGCTCTGCAGCAAAACTCAAGCGCAAGGGACGCTTCCATAGGAAGACAGTAAGATGCATTACAATATTATGCATAATTATTATTATTTGATGGCTTAAAATAACTTTTTAAAAGAGAATCCATACAAGTGACAACTAAAATATTAACAAAAACGTTTAAAGTTTAAAGCAGAAAACTTGACAAGTCGACTGTATAATGTAGCCTACGTTATTATGTGCAAGTAAATAAGAGAAATTGAGGACTGATGATCGAGAGTGAAGTGTCGTCCGTACCTGTCCGTGGATATCACTCTGCCTCTTCATGTAGACGTGAGGCTCGGTGGCCAGGGACAGAATATTCCCTATCATGGGTAAAGGTGTCGGTCCAGGGGGAAACCCTCGGGGTCTCCGCTGCTTTAAGAGCTGGCGAATCACCAGCAAAATGAAGAGTGTAATGAACAAACTGCCAAAACATATGAGCGTTTGCTCCCAAGACACAGAGAACAGCGATGTCAAACGTTGAATCGATACCATTTTAGATACAAACACTTTTGGATAATCTGTGCTTTCTGAAAAGTTTCTAGAGCTCCGTTCTCTGTCAGACAGTGTATTAGGAGATCATCTTGCACATGTTGCTCTATATCCCCCGCCTCTTAAAGGCTAAGATTGGCTGGCGGAAAGAGCGCTTTGGATTAACTTGCATTGTGTTTTATTAAACGGTAGTCAGAAATATTGATCGCGAGAATTTAGACCGACTTCTTTTCATTAGGGCAGACGTTCACAGGTAGCCTACGTTTCCAAACGGGGTTTTCTTTGTAACTTGCAACATAGGCTATATGTGGCTACGCCCACCCATACAAACCAAAATAGGATTTTACAGCGGAAACTTCTGCTCTTCTCTGAACTAGTGACTGATTCATTGAATCTTTTCATTAAAAAAGACTCGTTCATTGATTCATTCAGTGCCCCTCTCTTTGCGGTAACGTAGCGCCAGTAGGTTGTGACAAGCGAGTTTTTTTGTAGGGTGCATTCAGGTTAATTAGGACACTTTTTCCAAGTCATCTGGCAAAAAGTAATAAGTGAATCATTTCCTAAAATCGAGTCATTATTCAGCAGTCGACGAAAACTTAGAAAGTCTTATCCTGTATTAAGTTTTGCGTGCCTACACGTCTACTTAAAATCAAGAAAAATGTTTAGCATCATGTCCCCAGACAAATTAGGCTACAAAATATATTTTTCTTTACATTCTACAAAAACTACCAGCGGCAACAAACTGCTCGAAAGATGACTCGTTCAATAGAGGGGGCGTGTCCGTGGCCGCGGGCTGTTTTTCATTTCCGTGGGTTGAAGCGACCCCAATTGTGTGATATTTAGCCCAGGAAATGCGAATTTTAGCAGGGAACCCTGCCAAAAAAAGCACATATTTGAGTAACTCCTGCAGAGACCTAAGGCAACAGCTTGTTCGACTTCATGCAGCAATGCGCAGACCGATCGGCGGCTGACTTGAAGCAGTGCATGCCGGTTAGAAATTTTGTCCGACTTGAGGCAGCGCCGACGCCACGTGACAGTGACGAGAGCGGTTGGAGAGCAGCCGTCTGGTGCATTCTGCACAGTTTCTCCAGAGCGACTGCACGAGCTCTGATGACGACACAGCTGTTCCACTATTGGCCGGATTCACCGCATGACAGCAATCACGTGTTTCGTGTTTATTCTAAAACCATTCAGTTCCATTAATGCTCACAAATATTTTTTTTTTAACGGTAAAAGCTCTTTTCATGTAGTTGCTATGTTATATTGTCATGTTTATCAAAATAAAACTCATAAAAAACGTAGACCCCAGTTCATTGAGTGTAGGCTTGTACAAACAGACGCTGTATTAAGCAGTAACCTACATAAAGTACCGTTTGCAGCTCCTTCCCGCCTGCACACGGCTACTCTCGTCGATCAGTTACATCCAGCCGCAGTCGATATCGAACACACCTTTTGACGTCAACGGTTGTTTCTCGGAACCGGCACATTAAACTATAATTGACAAACCTTTAAGACAGAAAATTAGTTAAACGTGCTTCATAGGGCAGAGTCAGAGATTTGAAGTGATATAAATGTGAAGAATGGAAGAGAACGTGAGTTAGGTCTATTTAATCAAAAACACTGATTCGATCACTACTGTGAATTGAAAGAGTCACTTACCATATATTATGTGAGTTTGGCTAAAGTTCCGAAATTTTTAAGTTTTAAAATTAGCTAAATAAAATGAAAAAGGTCTGCCTGGCCCAGAATATTTCTTCCTTTTTTTCATGACAAGTGAACAATCAAGTAGAACTAGTTCCCTTTTAGTCAGTACACCACGAGTTACGTCAGTTACTGACGGAATGGGGGTTTCGCTTAGAAGCCAATCGCCTTTGAGATCTACAAAATGAGCCAATGGCATGAAAATGCCATGGGTCTGCGGAATTTGCATTGACGCAACCCCACCCCACTGCGTGGGTATAAAGGGCGTTGCGTGGAAATCTCGCATTATGTTTCTGCTTCAGAGCCGAGTGTTACTTGCCTGAGCTTCTCTCTTCAAGACGAGTGTTGGTGTTACGGCGCTTTCCGCATTCCTGTCTGATCTGTGCAGTGATCTAGCACAGCGTGCGTGTTCTCCCTGGGCGCTTCAGCATTTCTGCAGAGCAAACTCCTTTCTAAAAGAGATGCACGCGGCACGTCTTTTTCAAGATGTCTCGCCCGTGCTCTGTTTCTGGGTGCGGTCAGCTGGTTGCTCCGTTTGATGGGCATGAACGCTGTTTGGCGTGCTTGGGCCTCGTGCACGCTGAGCGCGCGTTCATGGATGAGTCATGTTCCCACTGCGGGAACATGGCCATCGCAGTGTTGCGATCAAGGCTCCATGATCTCCGTACTGGAGGGAGAGTCCCCTCTACCACACCCCAATCTATTTCCTCCACGAGATCCCCCGCACACCGGCAGAGGATACCATGTCAATCGCCGCATCACAAGGTGGGCTGGATTCCTCTGGAAATGATGATTCGGCTGTGTTGCCTCCCTCAGGAGTCCCAGCATTGCCCGAGTCAGATCCGGAGCTCACAGCCATGCTTTCCCGGGCAGCTGAGAGCCTTGGGCTTGAGTGGAACATAAGTGGAAGCCATGTCCCGAGCATTTGAGGCTGGACGCTTTCTTCCCGGAAGTGCATGAAGTCGTGGAAGTCTCCCTTGACTTTTCGCGATCGTTCGGCATCCACTTCTGTCTTCACTGCCCTCGATGGCAGCACGGTGAAAGGGTACACTGGGGTTCCCCCTGTTGAGTGTCCACAGAGCGCTTCGACATGGCGTGGTGGAGGGCCAGGGGAGAATCTTTGGTTTTCCCCTTCCACCGCTGGCCTCACGGTCGGCGGCACCCTGTTCATGGTTAAAGAAAGAACTGACAGTTTCACCTCCGAGCCCCAAGAGGGCGCAGCTGGCAGTGTGCGACGCACAGCCTCGCCACTTTTCTACGGTTTGCCTTCGAGGGGCAGGCATATCAGTACACGGTTCTCCCATTCGGGTTAGCCGAAAGTCGTTGAGGCAGCCCTTGTGCCACTCAGGCAACACGGGGTTCGCATCCTGAACTATTTTGACCACTTGATGATTCTGAGTCACTCTCAAGATCAGGTTTGCGAACACAGGGACCTGGTGCTTCAGTACCTTGCCCGCCTGGGCCTTCGGGTCAACTGGAAAAAGAGCAAACTCTCCCCAGTGCAGAGGATCTCTTTTCTCGGTATGAAAATCGACTCTGTCGCCATGTACGAGCAGCTTACGAGCGAGCGTGCGCAGTCACTGCTGACTTGTCTTCGCCAGTTCGAGGGCAAGAGTGCGGTTCCACTGAAGTTTTTTCAGAGGCTCCTGGGGCATATGGCATCCGCAGCCGCAGTGACGCCGCTCGGATTGCTTCATATGAGACCGTTTCAGCACAGGCTTCGCGATCGAGTCGCAAGTATGCGTTTCCCCCAGGGTTCTCAGAACTCGTACTCCTTGCGACAGCCCCTCCCTGGTCAATCCCTCTGAGGAAGGACCTCCTTACTCAGAGACGGGGCACCCTATGGCACCCACGTCCCGATCTATAGAACCTACACGTGTGGGCCCTGGACAGGACACGGCAGGTTTGAGTACCCTGCCACCTCAGCTAACATCACTTCCACTAGGGCCTTGTCCACAAGACAGGCCTACGCGTTGAAGTGGAACCTCTTCGTCACCTGGTGCTTTTCTCGCCGAGAAGACCCCAAGAAATGCCCGATCGGGTCTGTGCTCTCCTTCCTCCAAGAAGGGTTGGAGCAAAGGCTGTCTCCCTCCACCCTGAAGGTTTATGTGGCCGCAATATCGGCTCACACGACCTGGTGGACTCAAAAACGGTAGGACAGCACAACCTGGTCAGCAGGTTCCTTAGAGGAGCGAAGAGATTAAATCCACCTCGCCCTCTTCAGATGCCCTCTTGGGATCTTGCAGTGGTTCTATCTGCCCTGCAGAAAGCTCCCTTTGAGCCCCTGCAATCCGTAGAGTTGAAGTTCCTTTCAATGAAAGTGGCGCTCTTGATTGCCCTGGCTTCCATTAAGGGGACCTGCAGGCATTTTCGTGCCTGGAATTCGGGCCGGCTAATTCTCACGTGATCTTGAGACCCCGGCCTGGATATGTGCCCAAGGTTCCCACCACTCCTTTCAGAGATCAGGTGGTGAACCTGCAAGCGCTGCCTGTGGAGGAGGCAGACCCAGCCTTGGCACTGCTCTGTCCAGTACGCGCCCTTCGCGCTTACGTAGACCGGACGCAGTGTTTCAGGACCTCAGACCAGCCCTTTTGTCTGTTACGGAGGACAGCAGAAAGGGAAGGCTCTCTCCAAGCAGAGGTTGTCTCACTGGATAGTGGACGCCATTTTCCTGGCATATCAGGTTCAGGGCATGCCATGCCCCCTTGGGGTAAGAGCACACTCCACCCGGAGCATTGCTTCCTCTTGGGCTCTAGTGCATGGCGCCTCGCTGACAGACATTTGTAGAGCTGCAGGCTGGGTGACACCCAAGATTTTATAATCTCTGAGTGGAGCCTGTGTTCTCTCATGTACTCATCCCAAGTGGCCAGTAACTGGACAGGCTCAGGTGTCATCGCTTGCTGCGCCATTCCACTCCACTGACTGGATGCGTGCGCATTTCTCTCAGGTGAGCTTCTCAGTAAGCCCTGAGCTCCTCCAGCACTGTTGATGTCGTGCATGCCCAGTTGGTCAGCCCTCGTGTTCGGCTAGGTGCCTCTGTGTGCATGGTTCCCCCGTTGGTTAACCCCCACATGTGTATTTCCACAGTAAGTCTCTCTGAGCATGTGTCTTCCCTTGGCAAGACACCTTGCCACTCCTGGGGTTGAAATATTCCACCTGCGGCTGGATACCCCAGAGTGCTGTCCCTATGGGGGGTCATATGTGTATTCTTAAGTCCTCCCTTCGGGCAGGCATTGTGTTGCATTTCTCCACATGGGATATGCTTCCCAGTGTACCTTGGTATTGGCGTTGAGCCTAGCCCCTTGTTCGTGCTAAAACTCACGGCAGGGAGCTCTGGTCAGCGCAGGATGCTGGAAGACAGCCGTCGTGGCGAGATTGAATTGGGACCCCCATTCTGTCAGTAACTGACGTAACTCGTAGTGCACTGACTGAAAGGGAAGGGTTACGTCCCCCTGCCACTACCGTTGTACCTCTGGAACGGCCGGGCGCTCAGCCTAGGCTCTTCAGCAGGTAACATAATGCGAGATTGCCACGCAACGACCTTTATACCCACGCGGTTGGGCGGGGTTGCGTCATGCAAATTCCGCAGACCCATGGCATTTTCATGCCATTGGCTCGTTTTGTAGATCTCTTAAGGCGATTGGCTTCTAAGCGAAACCCCCATTCCGTCAGTAACTGATGTAACGTCTCCGTTCCCTTCCTTCAGGGAACGAGGGTTACATACGTAACCGAGACGTTTTCAGGTCAGACACGTTTACACTGTAGGATTTGTGTTACAAACTTTGACCGTTTGAAACTCCCCTCCACTCGTGTCAGTATTTTTGTTCAGGCTATTTTAAGACCTGCAAGTTTGCAGCACATTTATCAAGTCACCATAGCACCCACAACAGCACCCAGTTTAATTAATCAGCACATATTATATGAATTGTGATCATTTTTATTATCCGTGAGTAATGGAGATGTGGGTGTATTATTTAGGCAAAAGCATTATGCTTCTGCACCACTGCACACATTCAAAAGAAAAAGTAAAGGGTTAAATAATATTATAAGGGGCTATGCACTGCAGAATCGTTCATATTTAAAACTAAATTTGTCATAACTATTGTGATGTATTACTCATATTTACATTTATGCATTTGGCAGACGCTTTTATCCAAAGCGACTTACAGTGCAATTATTACAGGGACAATCCCCCTGGAGCAACATGGAGTAAAGTGATTGATAGATTGAACCAACAACCTTCTGCATATTAGTTCAGTGGTTTAACCCACTAGACCACCATCTTCATTATTTAATTAGGAATTTAATTAGGAAATTGCTTTTATATTAATTGAAGAAGAAAAAACGATTCAGAACCAACATTAGAATTCAAGACAAAAAACATTTACATTTGGTGATTGCACAACATGCAATCACCAAATAAATTAACAAAAAAATAATATTAACAAATATATAGTCATGTTATCAATAAACAGTGCCACAGGGAAAAAAAGCTAATATGCCTGCAGAATGGCATAACCCTTTTATCTTAATTGCAGCCTATAAAAATTGCATGAGCTTGTATTTATAAACTGTGTATAGTGGGAAATGCTGTCTTGGGAAAATAATTTTGAAAAGAAAACAAAGCATATTTCTTTCCATAACTCAGGAATACCAACCTCTGCAAGTTATTATACTTTTAAAGGAAGTGTGAATTAAGTATCAGAGTGTTAACTATATGAATTACAAAGGCTGTTTATTTGATCATAAATCATTCTGCTGTTTTCTCAGTAGAAAAGTGATTTTCCACATTGATGATGCTCCATTACATGGTGTCTTTGGGCCTTATTATCTATGAGGTTTTCTACTGAGCCCTTTCATCGGTATTGATAGATAAATCCAGCAGGTCTCAGAGGATTCTGTTCAAAGACTGCAATGTTTGTAATGTATAATGAGGACATCTAGACATTCAATATATCCTTCCATAAGAAACACTTCTTATTATGGTTTTGGTATAGCAGAGGGAAAAGTCAGTCAACATAAATTAATCAATAAAGGAATTTGAGGCCTTAAAGGAGCAACGGCATATTATGAAAATAAATCCTTTGCTGTGATTTTAGCAAAAGACGAGGCCAAATTTTTTTATTAGTAATAAAAAGTTAGAAATTAGTTTCAGAAATACCATTTTCCTGCATGTTGCATTTTTGAATGGGCCCAGCTAATACCCATCAGAGGTGTCTCAGTCATTCATTTAGTTAGTCCTTGCTGACTTGGTAGTGTGCCAATCCCAGTCAAATGATGCCACTGGTTGTTAATGTAGTCTAAATAAAAGGATGGTGTGTGATCAGTAAAGCACACAGACGAGATTATGATGAACTCTAACTCGCTAAGGAGGGTTGATTGATGAGCAACAGTCAGTGATTAAATCTCATTTCCTTAATGTCTAAGGATGAACTGTGCTGGCTCCTCGCTGACCATTTAGTGCTACTCATTGTCTCAGAGAGGGTTATGGATTGTGTTTAGTTTTCCTCTCAGAGTCATTACAAATCACACTTAATCCCTGCTCTGTTCCGTCTGCAGGTGTTTAAACAGTCATGCTGACCAAAAAAGCTGTGTTCAATATCTTCTGCACCATGATAACAGCTACCGTATGTAACAGAAGCCGTTCCTCAAATGAACTCATGAAGTATGTCTCACATAGATGCATAGGCGGATGCAGCCCATGAGCAAACGTAATCCAAAAGGACATTGTCTGCTTTGAAACCAAATGATTATCTGTCTTCTGAAATAACTTACAGAAGGCCAGCTGGAGTGAGTGATGAAAGCATGACCAAATTTGAAAGGTTACAGTATTGACTTCAAAGTTTCATGCAGTAAAGGAAAAATCTTGACTTTGTTTGCTTACTCCCTGAACTATGGTGGTAAGTCTCAGCAAAGTGTTCCTCTAGCGGAAATTACCCTTCATTAGGCAGGAGGAGTTCATCACGCGTTCAAGTGTAGTTTGCGTCCATAGCGGGGGTCCCTGGTCCTGTCACGTTGCCCAGATTTACTGATTCCGTCATTGGCGCGGCTTTGGGTTCGATAGCACTAAAAGGCTCATCCAGACTAATGAGGTTCCTATGTGACGCAAACACTGTCTCTTAGGGGAAATGGTTTATTAGGCCTTAACCAATAAAGAAGAGGAGTCAGATGATGCCTCAAGACAAAGACTTCTGTAATTGGACTTGTTATGGACGTAACCTCTTTGATTCTGACAAAGGGTCACATCATCACGGAAACCCAAATAAGGACAAGAGCAATGTTGCAACTGATCACACACATTATTACAGGATACACAGTGAAAGGGTATTTGAGTTTGTTTGCAGCTATCAACATTTGTCTTGCACGTAATTTGAAATGGATTTACGAAAATGTCACACATAATTTGTTTTTTCTTCCCGCTCTCTTATAGCAGTTTTGTGTATGTGCTTTACCCAAGGTTTTCTGAACAATTATCAAAAGTATAATTTTAGAAAATTATAACTGAAGAATTAAGCAGAAATAGAAGTATCATACAAACTCTATATGTGTAATAGAGCCATATCACATGTGCACAAAATGGTAAAAAGACAGACAGACATGGAGATTTGTGGGATGCACATCCAGGGCACGAAGCTCCCGTTCCACCACATCCCAAAGATGCTCTATTGGGTTGAGATCTGGTGACTGTGGGGGCCATTTTAGTACAGTGAACTCATTGTCATGTTCAAGAAACCAATTTGAAATGATTCGAGCTTTGTGACATGGTGCATTATCCTGCTGGAAGTAGCCATCAGAGGATGGGTACATGGTGGTCATAAAGGGATGGACATGGTCAGAAACAATGCTCAGGTAGGCCGTGGCATTTAAACAATGCCCAATTGGCACTAAGGGGCCTAAAGTGTGCCAAGAAAACATCCCCCACACCATTACACCACCACCACCAGCCTGCACAGTGGTAACAAGGCATGATGGATCCATGTTCTCATTCTGTTTACGCCAAATTCTGACTCTACCATCTGAATGTCTCAACAGAAATCGAGACTCATCAGACCAGTCTTCAACTGTCCAATTTTGGTGAGCTCGTGCAAATTGTAGCCTCTTTTTCCTATTTGTAGTGGAGATGAGTGGTACCCGGTGGGGTCTTCTGCTGTTGTAGCCCATCCGCCTCAAGGTTGTGCGTGTTGTGGCTTCACAAATGCTTTGCTGCATACCTCGGTTGTAACGAGTGGTTATTTCAGTCAAAGTTGCTCTTCTATCAGCTTGAATCAGTCGGCCCATTCTCCTCTGACCTCTAGCATCAACAAGGCATTTTCGCCCACAGGACTGCCGCATACTGGATGTTTTTCCCTTTTCACACCATTCTTTGTAAACTCTAGAAATGGTTGTGCGTGAAAATCCCAGTAACTGAGCAGATTGTGAAATACTCAGACCGGCCCGTCTGGAACCAACAACCATGCCACGCTCAAAATTGCTCAAATCACCTTTCTTTCCCATTCTGACATTCAGTTTGGAGTTCAGGAGATTGTCTTGACCAGGACCACACCCCTAAATGCATTGAAGCAACTGTATATATATATATACACTCACCTAAAGGATTATTAGGAACACCTGTTCAATTTCTCATTAATGCAATTATCTAATCAACCAATCACATGGCAGTTGCTTCAATGCAGTAGAATTAAGGCAGTTCTGAAGGCGAAAGGGGGTCAAACACAGTATTAGTATGGTGTTCCTAATAATCCTTTAGGTGAGTGTATATATATATATATATATATATATATATATATACACTCACCTAAAGGATTATTAGGAACACCATACTAATACTGTGTTTGACCCCCTTTCGCCTTCAGAACTGCCTTAATTCTACGTGGCATTGATTCAACAAGGTGCTAAAAGCATTCTTTAGAAATGTTGGCCCATATTGATAGGATAGCATCTTGCAGTTGATGGAGATTTGTGGGATGCACATCCAGGGCACGAAGCTCCCGTTCCACCACATCCCAAAGATGCTCTATTGGGTTGAGATCTGGTGACTGTGGGGGCCATTTTAGTACAGTGAACTCATTGTCATGTTCAAGAAACCAATTTGAAATGATTCGAGCTTTGTGACATGGTGCATTATCCTGCTGGAAGTAGCCATCAGAGGATGGGTACATGGTGGTCATAAAGGGATGGACATGGTCAGAAACAATGCTCAGGTAGGCCGTGGCATTTAAACGATGCCCAATTGGCACTAAGGGGCCTAAAGTGTGCCAAGAAATATCCCCCACACCATTACACCACCACCACCAGCCTGCACAGTGGTAACAAGGCATGATGGATCCATGTTCTCATTCTGTTTACGCCAAATTCTGACTCTACCATCTGAATGTCTCAACAGAAATCGAGACTCATCAGACCAGGCAACATTTTTCCAGTCTTCAACTGTCCAATTTTGGTGAGCTCGTGCAAATTGTAGCCTCTTTTTCCTATTTGTAGTGGAGATGAGTGGTACCCGGTGGGGTCTTCTGCTGTTGTAGCCAATCCGCCTCAAGGTTGTGCGTGTTGTGGCTTCACAAATGCTTTGCTGCATACCTCGGTTGTAACGAGTGGTTATTTCAGTCAAAGTTGCTCTTCTATCAGCTTGAATCAGTCGGCCCATTCTCCTCTGACCTCTAGCATCAACAAGGCATTTTCGCCCACAGGACTGCCGCATACTGGATGTTTTTCCCTTTTCACACCATTCTTTATAAACTCTAGAAATGGTTGTGCGTGAAAATCCCAGTAACTGAGCAGATTGTGAAATACTCAGACCGGCCCGTCTGGCACCAACAACCATGCCACGCTCAAAATTGCTTAAATCACCTTTCTTTCCCATTCTGACATTCAGTTTGGAGTTCAGGAGATTGTCTTGACCAGGACCACACCCCTAAATGCATTGAAGCAACTGCCATGTGATTGGTTGATTAGATAATTGCATTAATGAGAAATTGAACAGGTGTTCCTAATAATCCTTTAGGTGAGTGTATATATAGATAGATAGATAGATAGATAGATAGATAGATAGATAGATAGATAGACAGACAAACAGACAGACAGACAGACAGATAGATAGATAGATAGATAGATAGATAGATAGATAGATAGATAGATAGATAGATAGATAGACATACATAGGGATTGATAGACAGACCGACAGACAGACAGACAGACAGACAGACAGATAGATAGATAGATAGATAGATAGATAGATAGATAGATAGATAGATAGATAGATAGATAGATAGATAGATAGATAGATAGATAGATAGACAGACATTGAGATTGATAGATAGACAGGCAGACTGACAGACAGATAGATGATAGATATATAGATAGACAGACAGACATAAAGACTGATAGATAGATAGATAGATAGATAGATAGATAGATAGATAGATAGATAGACAGACAGACAGACAGACAGACAGACAGACTGATAGATAGACAGACAGACAGACAGACAGACAGACAGACAGATAGATAGATAGATAGATAGATAGATAGATAGATAGATAGATAGATAGATAGATAGATAGATAGACATACATAGAGATTGATAGACAGACCGACAGACAGACAGACAGACAGACATTGAGACTGATAGATAGACAGGCAGACTGACAGACAGATAGATGATAGATATATAGATAGACAGACAGACATAAAGACTGATAGATAGACAGACAGACAGACAGACAGACAGACAGACAGACAGACAGATAGATAGATAGATAGATAGATAGATATACAGACAGACATAGAGATTGATAGATAGACAGACAGACAGACAGACAGACAGACAGACAGACAGACAGATAGATAGATAGATAGATAGATAGACAGACAGAGATTGATAGATAGACAGACAGACAGATAGATAGATAGATAGATAGATAGATAGATAGATAGATAGATAGATAGATAGATAGACAGACAGACAGACCGACAGACAGATAGATGATATATATATATATATCATCTATAGATCATCTATAGATCATCTCTCTCTCTATATATATATATATATATATATATATATATACAGATAGATAGATAGATAGATAGATAGACAAACAGACAGGCATAAAGATTGATAGATAGATAGATAGACAGACAGACAGACCGACAGACAGACAGATAGATAGATAGATAGATAGATAGATAGATAGATTTAGGTTGGCACTAAGAACTATCACAACGGAAAAACGGATCATAGACTTTCTTTAAATAGTTCCCTTACATTTTTTTTCAAACGATATTGAATTTTGCTGATCACTGGTGAATTTTTGTGAATGGAGCAGTTTGTGATTGAAGAATGACGTCATTAGTGTGACACACTCTTTATAATTTTCCAGAAGCCCGAGAACAATCTGATTGGTTGGATGAGGGAGCAGTGAGCTCTGGTTGGCTGTCGGAGAATCATTAAACACCCACACTGTCAATAGTGAGACCCACATGGTGGGTATATAGGCAGGTGTATTGTAGCTTAATGCAACAGACTCAAAATTTCATCAAGTTGAAATATCCCCTCTATTTTGGGACGACTCTTTTCTATACTCTATTGCACGAAGCTGAACATCTCAAGGTAAGTAACAACTATTTATGGCTTGACACATAATAGACGTGCCATGCTTTTTATAAATCTATACTGTATACTGTACCATAGATGTGTGTAAATAATCAAATTAATCAAATGTTTGGGAGAGCTTAATGGTATATACATTACTCTTTGGCTCTGTAGTTGCACAGAGAGGGATGCTCGATGGATTTTTTTTTTTTCAAGGAGAATTGGACGGCTCCTTAGACCTGGCTGTGGCTGCAGAGACAGCAGTTCATTACACTAATGCACAGGGTCCCGCTGGAAGGGAAATCACGAGACTAATATCTTTAATGCTGCAGTTAAAGCATAGTGCCTGACAGTAGAAGACGTCTGCACCAGCTCTGATTCTTCTGCAGCAAACAGGAGAACGAGAATGTGTGGAGAACTTTACACATAACATTCTTTTAGTTTTTAGGCTCGGTCAAATGTGCCAATGCTATTGAAAAGAGAACTTTAAGGGTGGGAAAGTTTTGGCAATTTTCTGCTAAAAATGCTGAAAATCTATTTTCAACTTTTTCACCAGTGATGGCTTGACCATGATGTTTTTTTCCCAATCATTTTTGGTCTGTTCTTAAATGATCTAATGATGAAATGTTTCACTGCAGGGGAGCATGGTTATGTTGAAGATCTCCGCTTTCCTTGTTGCCTACGCTCTGATTATTTGCCAGATGTACAGCTCTAATGCAGCTCCTGCCAGGTAAGGTTTTATAAGTAACATATTGTCATGTTGATAAATGCTTAAAGGGCAGTGTTTTTCCTTTGATAATTCCTCAAATTGGCTAAATATATTTGTAAGTGAAATTGGTGCTTTGGTAAAGTCATCCGGACGAAGGCAAGAGAGCATATGTTTTCATTAGAGGTTGCGGCATCATGGACTATCAGTCTTCTGATTACATCAGATGAATCCCAGCCAAACCCACTCTGCTTACGACAGTATTGATCGGGCGATAAATCTTAACTTGGCAACTGGACAGCTTTTAAGTGGCATACTCTTAGCAGATTGTTTTTGATTATGTTTAGGATTTGATGTAGCAAGCAAAAAGTGCTTTTATCATACAAAAAAAGAAGACCTCACACAAACCATTTGTATAGTCCTGTAAGACATGATAATCATGAAGACATTGCATTGTAGGCCTGCTCTGGAATCATCGCCAGATCGAACTACGCTTACCGACTACGAAGCGAGAAGATTGCTTCACGCAATTGTCAAAGAATTCATGCAGATGACCGCAGAGGACATGGAACAACAAGCTACTGAGGAAGACAGGTACAAATCCCATTGTGTCCATTTTTCAAATGGAATAATTGTTGAATAATTTAGAGAGTGTGCACTGATTTGTTTCTCTCATATTCAAGAAAGTAAGCCCGAAATGCCTCCAACATGAGAGCAATACCTCCTTAATGTCAAGTGTACTTGTACTTGTTGTAAATGACAGGTATGTGATGAATTTCTGTACAGAAATGGGGAATTCTTTTTCTATTAAGGCTATAGAGTTCTCTGCCAGTTTATTCTCTGCATGACACTTTATGTACCTGTCAGATTTATGAGAGATTGACCATTTGTAAATGCCTGTTTGCTCTTAATGCATGAAAACGAGTATATCAAACGGCATGGGTGGAAGCATGATCTGAAAACATGTGAGGAAATGCCTGCATGATATGCTCAAGTAAAGACAGAAATGAATTATTGAAGCATGATTTGTTTTACGAGACCATAATGACAGCCGTGCGAGGAAGCATGTCAACATGCATCCGGTCATCATGTCTATCCTGTATGTGAACAGAACGAATGCCTTTGCATGTCTACGTGTCTATGAGCTTCTCTGCATGTGGTCTGTTTCCTCACAGCCTGGATAGAGCCGTGTCCAAGCGCTGCTCCAGCCTCAGCACTTGCGTGCTGGGGAAACTGTCCCAGGAGCTGCACAAACTGCAGACGTATCCACGCACCAATGTAGGAGCTGGTACACCGGGCAAGAAGCGCAGCCTGGAAGAGAGTGATGTGTTGGCTGGATATGGAGAGGCGCTCAATCGTGTCTAATCGGCAGCGGCTGTAAACCCGTGCTTGGCCCTGATATGCGAGTGCATGTGGAAGCTTGCTTGCCTGATTGACTTGAAAGAACATTTTTTTCTACTTTCTTTGGCAGAGTAGCAAATCTCAGACAGACTCTGTTCTACTAATTTCATATAGTCACTGGATCTATTTGGGTTATATAACTGATTCATAAAATCGGGGAGCTCTCATTGGTAGACAGGGCGTAACGACAAGCTTTTTTTAAACCACAACAAAATTCCTGTCTTGTGTGATTTGACTTTGTTGTTGATCTAATAAAGGTATTTTTAGAAGGAGATATTTTTTGCCTGTTATTTGTTTAAAGTTCAGAAACGAACAAGCATTTTGATTTGATAAATTGCATAAAATCAGGGTACCCATTTTAGGTAAGACATATTACTGCTGAAATTTTTCTTTTTTTCATTGAATACACTACCAGTCTAAAGTTTGGACACACTTTCCAAACCCATCATTCTCTTTGATGGGAAAGTGTGTCCAAACTTTTGACTGGTAGTGTATATTTAATACATATATTATGTTAATTTCTAATACATTTTTAAAGTCTTTTTTAATATGTTTATTTATTTCTTCTAAATAAATATTTCAATTCACACTCTTTCTTTTACCCCTCCAGTGTTACGACACAGAAGAGAGCCTGTAACACGGCTACATGTGTGACCCATCGTCTGGCAGATTTCCTGAGCCGCTCGGGGGGAATCGGAAGCAGCAAATTTGTCCCCACTAATGTGGGCTCCCAGGCGTTCGGCAGACGAAGGAGGCTCAGTCAGGAGTAGTCAACCTCTTCGTGAAATGGTACGTGAATAGTGTTCTGAAGCCTCTCATGTCTTCAGTGTCAGAGTCATCTCATTCATTTTATGTGAACCGCAATCAAGATAATTCCGTCATGACATTATAGGCATGCCGTGTTTTATGTTAGAATGATGTAGATGTCACAGATATGATTATGATATTTTATGATTATACTGAAGAATCACTTCCAATAACAGATACAGTCCATCTAGAAAATCTGGGATTCAAAATCATTTAAACCCATAAATAAACAAAAGGTTGTAGATGTTTGAAAAGTTTAAAACAAACAAACTTTATGATAAATGAATATTTAATTGTAAAATAGCTCAAATAAAATAATTCCTTTTTCAGAAGTGGACTCCTCTTTATATGTCTAATCAATATGAAATATTTATATTTTTGCACCTTATTCTAATTAAAATAGCTAAAAAACAATTTCCTAATTTTTCATATTATTATGCTGATAGTAATTTATGTTGCTGGTGTCATATACAATGATGATAACATCCTTAACAAATCTTTCGACAGGTCACCAATCTACACGTCCACAGTTCTTCTTTGATCGCTGTCAATAAAAGAGAAACCATCATGTCCTCATTATGAACCCTGGGAATGGAAACTCCTCACTTTCATCTGAATGGACTCCAGTTGATAGCACTGATTGTTTCCATCCAGCCAGACATTATAACTGCTTATTTATTGTTTTTGGCTCTTCAACGAAGCAACATAAGTTTAAAAAAAAGAAAAAGAAACGAGAAAGCGGTGATGATCAGTAACCATCATTTTTCTACTCATTTGGATCAGAGGAAGAGCATTGCTTCATTCTTTCCTCTCAGCAGAGAGCACATTCAGTATGTACAGTCTGGTTTGGCCCATGTTCCTTTAATGTGTCTCAGCACATTACGGTATTTTGGGGATCATATTAAAGCAGTGCCTCATAAAAAGGCTTCTCTGAATATGGATGTGTCTTGTGCCTTGATGTAACACACTTTACATGCCGCTGTTGTACAGTATGTTTGAATTAAAGGAGGAAGGTACTACCACTGAATTACAAATTGTAACAATTGTGAATTTGAGCAAGATTAAAATGTATTTTAGATACATAAGGTTTGGGGTACTTGATTTATTGACTGACTGGTTGTTTTAATAATTGGTCTGCATAGACAGACACATGCCCCCTCATGTCATGCTCAATTCTGCATTTCTGATACAATAATCAGAATTAAATGATGACCACAAGGTTACGCATTGATTGTCCAGTTGTTCTGAATGCCAGTTTAAAAGGTCATAAACCACTGAAAGCACTGAAAAGGGTCTAACTGAAAGTGTCTATTTAAGAAATCCAGTTTGTAAACCAACGTTAATCTAGCAAAATCAACTCATTTTAAATATATGAAAACCTAATATCTAACAGAAAACCAAAATATAAATCCTACTTTTATCTTTTTCAATGATATAGTACTACTTGTTCGAGTAAAAACAAAGACTTCGCATCATTGCATTCTGTTTTGTAGCCCCAGAGACATGCTTTATTTGTTCTTATTGGGTCCTCTGTGCATATTACAGTGACAGCAGCCATTCTGTATAAACCCTTCTGGGAACTGTTCGTCATGATTCAGTTTTTTAGTGGCTAATTGTCATGCTGGTCTCCCAACAGTAACCACCCATTGGAACTTGTTTACAGTTAAATCAGTTTCCTAAAATAGAAGTAAAATGGCCTTTTTTTGGAGGGAGCGCAGAGAGCTGTTATGCCTTCTTAGAATGAATTGATATTCTTTAAATTTACTGATGCCATTGAGGACTTATGAAACACGTCTCTCCGAACTTGTAAGAAGGAGTGACATTTAAACAATGCATCTTACGCACAACATACAGCATCTTTTCCTGCATCTGTTTGAGCGAATGAAACCTTTAATATATTTCATAATGTAAGCAATAACATTTTATGTGCATCTAAATGAGAATAAAAGAGCACAATGTGAATGATTCATTTTTATTCATATAATCTCATAAATTGGGCTCATTCTAATCACCAAAACCACTCATCCAAGTTTCCCATCACAGCCTTCTCAACAATCGTGACGGCAAGTGCTTTCTTGTGTCCTCACACAGTTCAAATGGATCCCATCCAGTTAGATGCTTTGTTAATTAACCTCTATGCCCTCATAGTAGTAGTGAGTCATTTCATATTGCAGTGCCTCTGCTGCCCGGCCCATTCCTCTCTGCTAATAAGGAGAGACTGTAAGTTCTCGTGCCTCTGAGAGGCAGGGTCTCTTTGAGAGCCAGCCAGTCAATTAATCTTTATCTGCAAACTTTTACATTACATTACTCCTATCACCGTACAAATTTCATTGTAATTACATCTGACATATTTCACAATGCAAACAGAAGAGAAAATGCAACAATTCAATTAAATGCATTATTTTATATTGCTTTAAGTAATGCTTTTTTATTTTTGTTTATCAGCAATAAAAACAGATGGATAGTTATTTTTGGTACGTTTAAGTAAACAATAAAAAAAAATAAAAAAGCTCTGCAGTTATTTGCTAATTGAGCTGCATAATTGAGTATGGAAGTGCGATGATTTTGCCACAGTAAGACGTCATTAAGTAAATGGATTACAAGTCTCCGGCGCCATACATCCAACTTAAAAGAAATGGACTGATCTAAATGAAATACATCAACACATGGAGCTAAATAAAGCAGCCAGTGCTTTAGTGTCTGTATGGCAGTCAGCCAGTCACTTCACCTATGACAAATACTGCTTAAACATGCTGGCTAAAATGCTAAGCAGTCTAAAATTGAAGGATTACATTTCTGGAATGAAGCAGAAAAGAATCCTACACCATCAACTGGCCATGCAGTTAATTACCATTTAATAGTATCTGTCAAAACAATTCGACATGTATCATGTGACCTCCTCAAATAACAGGATAAATATCAATGATAGCATGAAGTTTCTATCTTTTCATTATAATTAATGGGGATATTTTAATTAGGTTTGACATTCATTGATTTATTTTTCTGTATATGTGATCTCAATTAAATATTTTTCATTAGGGAGAGCTGTGTGGGGCGGTTCTGTTTGTTGTCACTACTGGATGCGCTTTACTGTAAAAAGCAATTGCTTTGATTGAAGGCAAAGTGACGCACATCCGCTAATGAGATCAATGGCAGAATATAGAAAACATGATATTTACCAAGCCTCTCACCCTGAGTGAAATAAGAAAAGCCCAAAGGAAAAAAAAATCAATTCTTTCCACATCACTCTCTTGTGGACTCTGTTTATGGAAGATGAAATGGGCATTTTGGCCCCAAACCAGGTAAAACATTGCTGTCTGCATTCTCATAGGAGATGCTATACCTTTATCGAACAATAGAAATTAATAGCCTGCTTCAAAATTAATCATCTGTTTCTGTGTCGACTATGCTGACCTGACATTTTTACATCTGTGCTGTGCTGTGCTTGTTGCATGAACACAAAACACAACTGTTTACTTCACACAAATTCGTTTTTTCATTAATTACTTGATTTTTTTATTTTTATTTATGATGATGAGTTGGACCAGATGGTAAATGCTTTTATTTGTTGCTCTTTACTAATTTTAATAAGTTTACTATGTGGGAAATAGAAATAAGAACAAGTAGGTTTTACACAGATCCTGACCACAAACTGAAGGCAGCTGAGTTTATTAATAAGACATAAAATACTCTGTTACATGAGCCAGTCTGCACATTGTTTCTGGTTTCATTGCTTTCCCTTTGGTAAAGTTACGCCTGGTTGAAACTGTAATGAAATCGGTGAACTGACACCCACTTTCCTCCTCTTCGAAAACCGTTTGCATTCAATTATCAATAATCCGTGAAATTGAGGTTACATGGAGATGAATGAGCAAAGTGTAGACCATGATCATAATTTGCTTGTGAAGGAGGGAAGCGCCTAATCAAAATCTGAATTTCTTATCAAAATTCCAATATTAATGATCTGTCATTGCTGTAAAACTACTCAGGCCAGAGTGATAATTCCTCACAAAAACTGTGATAATTTTCAAAGACATCAGCTGGAATTGAGAAAATGCTCAGGGGAATTAGTCATTGTTTAACCTGTCTGTGTGTGTGTGTGTGTGTGTAGCCATTTCTAAATCAGCACTGAGCATGTTTAGGATGATGGACACTTAAATGGATAGTTCACCCAAAAATGGAAAGATAAATCACTCATGATTTACTCACCCTCAAGTCATGTGTATATGACATTCTTCTTTCAGATGAATACAATCTGAGTTATATATAAAAATGTCCTGGCTCTTCCAAGCTTTATAATGGCAGTGAATGGCTGTTTAAAAGTGCATCTATCCATCATAAAATTAATCCACACGGCTCCGGGGGGTTGATAAAGCTTCTGAAGCGAAGCAATGCGTGATTTATGCATATTCTTCATATAACTTCACAAACTGTAATCTCTAACTTCTGCTAACTGTCGTACGTGCATTCAGGAGAGACAGGAGTTCCAGTGTATGACGTAGGATGCTCCGTTGAAAATATGCTAGTTCTTGCGAGAACAAAGTTGTTTTGCTTTATCCTCTGTGCTTCCGCGTTCGTCACCAGAACATACACTACGCCTGCGTCCTGCATCATCCGCTGGAACGCCAGTCTCCCGTGAATGTGCGTACGACAGTTAGCGGAAGTTAGAGATTACAGTTTGTAAAGTGTTAAATATGGATATTTTTCTTGCACAAACGCATTGCTTCGCTTCAGAAGGCCTTTATTAACCCCCCGGAGCCGTGCAGAGCACTTTTATGATGGATAGATGCACTTTTATGGACTTCAAAACAGAAACAGCCATTCACTACCATTATAAAGCTTGGAAGAGCCTGGTCATTGTTTAATATAAGTCCGATTGTATTTGTCTGAAAGAAGAATGTCATATACATAGGATGAGCAAATCATGGGCTAATTTTCACTTTTGGGTGAACTATTGGGATTTTATTTATTCAAAATATGGAAAAAGCCATTGGATTTTAATAAATGGAAGGCCCTCATTTGGCAGCAGTTTCTACCAAAGATATTTTGTAATTTCTTGTAAGCTGAATTCAAACAGCCAGGAGGAATTTTGTACAATTCTTTAAACACTTTTTTTTTAAATTCCAGCAGTTTTTTTCAGTGTCTTCTGTGAATCTGTCTCTTGAGGTCATGATAAAGCAACTCAATAGGTTTGGACTCAAGGTGTGTTTTCATCTGTTGATTCTGCTGTTGAACTTCTGTTGAGTTTTAATGTGTTCAAATTTGATTTAATCTGTCCACAGAACATTTGCCAGTTGTTTTGTGGAACATTCAAGTGTTGAGAAATGTTTGAGAATTTTAAATGTGCAGAAATGGGTTTTTATGCAAGTTAACAAGGTGTTCTGAAATTTATTGGGTGCTTCTCAATACTCAAATTGATGCTTCCTCGTTTCCCCGCTCTTATGTCCTCAAGCCTGTGACCCGGAAACCTATCAAACTCAGCCATCTTGAATCTCAATTTTCTAATTGCACCGTGAGTGTTTACATGGTGTGTCCAATAAAGACATGAAAACAAATCATTGATTAACATTAATTGTTATATATGCATCATTTAAGCTTGTTAACTTGTTTGGAGACCAGATCAAATGTTATGACAGAGTTTTGCAGAACCCCCATTTTTACCCCCACCCAGGTAAATTCAATGGGTTCACATACGTTTTCCAACAAATAATACTAATCCATAGCTTTCTTGCACTTACGTATAGAAACTGCAGTCACTCATCATTTATCTGATATGAGCCTGAAGACTCACAAGCCATTAGCTCAACAGTGTTTCCACTATATATTTGATAAGCGTCTTCCTGGGTCGCCATTTATGCCATACATCCATCCCAAGATCAATAGTGTGCACTCGCATTAGAGACACATGTACGACCAAGTGGACTGACCATATGGAAACAGGCACAAAGTGCAGCCTGCATTGTCTGATCAATAATGAATAACTTTTAAAGCATTATGCTTCTCTAAGCATGATTCACACTACATTTAAGAGGAGAGCAAATGTCAATGACTTTCAAAAGTTTCACAAAAAAATGGCAAGATGGTTTTGTACGTATTTCTTCCTGAACTTTTCTTCCTGTTGTCATTTTACAATGCAACCTAAACAACTGTTAGATTGGCAATGGAGGAAAATGTACAATACCTGTAGTGTAATAAATTGATTGGAGGGAATGTAAACGTAGTAAAGTATGCATAAAGTGTGGGCCCACACCGACTGCTCCAATTACAATGTAGATTCAGTTGTGATTGTGCCTGTAGTGACATTGTAGCTCAAATATGTACACTGTTATGAACTAGCTAAATGGGAAATAACACAGGAGTCCCAATAAAATAGGGCTACTTGAGATGTTACGAAATGCTCAGTGCTATTAAATAAACAGAATATTACACCATTTAGTAAAATTAAGTAACTTTACTGTTACCTTAAAATATTTATATGCCAAAAGTTTGCATATGGTGATTCTATTTCACATCACAACTGCAATATATCTATAGAGCCCGAAAATGCACACTTCTCAAAGAAAATCAAAAAACAAATGACATTTTTTTCCGTTCTTTGACCTGCCATGCAGGCCTACTGCAGTCGGATGCAACACAATTAACTAAATGTTTTGTACGATGTAATGAGTAGGCTACTGGTATGTTTTATGTCAACGACATTTCTGTTTTGTTTGGCATTTTTCTTGAAAAAGTAGAGAGATCAAAGTTAAGCCATTCTGCAGATGATTTAATGTCACTCATTTTTCATGACATTTTATTGTACAAGTTTTGCGAAACATCGCCACCGTGCGGTTAAATCAGGATATACCATTTATTGACACCAACATACTGCAAACTAGCATCGCCGCAAAAGTAGCCTACTGGAACAGAAGTTTACAGAAGCAGTTGGTTTCTACTCTAAACATATCTAGGCCTATTCATATTCGAAACTTTGTGAACAATAAACCACACACATTTAGACAAGATTTAACTGTAGCCTATAGAGATTTTAATCGAAGGGATTTTCATGTTACAGAACATTATCGGTTGTTCCAGGTGTTTCATTATGGAGGCATTTTGTTTGTCTTTTCTTAATTTAGCAGACTGTGTGATTTAAGGTCCCGGGTCCGTGTGTCCTTCGGATACTTTGTTTTCTCTTTTGGGTCTTCAAAAGGAAAAAAACTAAGAAACTTTTCATTTATCACATGGACATAATGAACATTTATGAAGAACATAAATAAACTAATCTCATGTCGTTTTCTTCATATTTTTTTTTAATTTAATTACACTTTGTTCTAATTCGCCAAATGGAAACTCAAATGGATAAACAGCTTGAATATTCGATCTATACACACCATGTCATCAGTTGTTTCTCAGTTCCACACAACAGAATATTTTTTTTCAGGGGTATTTTTTTTCTTCTAACCAATATGTAGCCTATGTCATCTTTAATGTTACATTCTTAAATGTAGTCAATTAAATTAGAATTATATGACTATAGACCAGTGGTGTTCAGTCCTGCTCCTGCAAAGTTTAGCTCCAATTCCCTTGTCAAACTGAAATCCCAATAGGATTTTTTGACAAGGGAATCAAGGTCTTATTAAGCATACTAGAAACTTCCAGGCAGGTGTGTTGAATCTAAACTCTGCAGGACAGTGGCCCTTCAGGACCGAGTTTGGACACTCAGGGGTGCCAACTCTCACGCATTTGGCAGGCTCTGTCTCACGGTCTCACTAAATCTCACGCCAAATTGCCAAACCTGCTTTTGATATGAAACAAAGTCTAAGCTTTTACCATTTTTAAAGTTTTAATACGAAATTCAAACAATAAATACCGTTTTGGCGCACTTAATGTGGCAACAGTAAAAGCCAGAGCCGTTGAAAAACAGTTGCGACATGCTTTCATCTCCCGGCGGCGCGCGCGGTCACGTGGTTCATGGAGCTCTCAATAGTTCTAAACAAATACATTGTCAATAAATGGACAACAGCTTCACTATACAGGTATTTGCAGCAAGTTTTGGTAAACAGCACAGCACAGTGTGCATTGATTATTACGCCACATTTAAAGTAGGCCTATAATTTTATTATGAGAGGGATGGAAATGCAACATTGTTAACATTAATGTTAATGTTTTTCTTGTATTTAGCCCTCAGGTATTGCTTACTAATTGGTCACACTCATACGCATTGGTGGTCAAATGTGACCATACACCTTAACTATTTTTCAATTAAATAAATGTTCTATATTTTAGTTAAATAATATTTATTAAATATTTTGAGGAGATATTTTGGTAGGCTACTAAATACTATTTAGGCAATAAATATGGTCCATTAATGACCACTTAAAATATTTTTCTTCTAATATTTGTATTATTTTTATTACAATTAGTGTAGTAATTTAAAGGGTTAAAATAGAGAATTCCAATGCAAAGAGGAAAATTAGAGTCATTTTGTGGCTGGAAAAATAATAATTTTCATTTGTAATGCTATTACCCACTAGGTGCCTGTATGGCTCTTTAATAAATATACATAAATATCTAGTCTAGTTGCTCAAAAAAGTATTGCAGATCATAACTGCTTACTTATTTTTAGGTTTTGCATTTGAATAAATATTTAGACATGATAAAACACTAGATTTCTTTAAATGTGAAATTTTAAAACGTTAATAACTTACATCCTAATATCTTTAATGATACTTAGGCCTATATAAGCACACACAAGTGAATATTAATAAATGCGAGCAAATATAATTTAACGTTTAAAATAGCCTAGTGCTAAAAAGGCAAACTTATTTATCCTTATATGTTCAGTAGGCTATATACATATGAATTGATACTGAATCAAGATCGAAATCGATATTTGCGCCAATCAATGGTCGCCTGTCAATTATGTCATATCCGCGCTATCCTTGATTTTCGTAAAAACCATGGTAAAACCAAAGAGCTTTAATTGAGTATGCATTTTATTAGACAGGTAAGCAACTGTTTGGATATACATTTATCAACAGAAAATGAATCATTGGTATACAGCGCAACACGGTTAGTTTGAATCTCTTGTTTTCTTGATTCACAGCGAGTAACGTTTTTACTAGCTATACCTGTCACAGAGACGAACTCCGTGATTCCCTCCTCTGGCCATCAGAGGGCTCCCTCACCCGAATATTGACTTTTCACTCACACACTACATTTCCCATCAGCCCCGTATCTGGCACTGATTACGTTGCTCAGCTGTAGCTCATTCTTGGGCCTACATAAACTGTCTCTCCACTACTCTTCCTTGCGAAGTCGGGTATTACTACGGTTTGCCTTTCTGAGCGTTTACGTCTGTATTGCCTACCTGTTGTGACCCAATTTGTTCCCTGTTTATGATTCTCTGCTACCTGCCTACCTTACTGATCTGTGATTGTTCTCTACCTGCCCTGGTCTACTGCCTGCTTATCGACCACGACTGTGTCTGTCCCACGTTGCTGTGTTTGCTGGTATCTGACCATTGCCTGTTTGACCACGATTTTAATAAAAGCTTGCTTATGGATCCCACTTCGAGTGATCCTCGTTACAATGCCACAGAGACAACACTATTTTGTCAAGTGGTTAACTTATAGCATAACCAGAGAGAGCTTTCTCCATTATACAATATATTTAAGTTAATTGCATGTCATTTAATCATCCTGTTTTTATTAATATTATTCTAATCCTGTCTGAAGACAAAATAGGGTTCACAAACTGTCTAAATATGTTCACCATGGTCCATTTTTAAAGAGTATAAACTATATGAAATGGGTGAAATGCTATTTCATACATACTGAGTTTTTTACACTGTTAAAGACTTGGATATCCATGCTAAACATGGACAAAGTTTCATAAATTAAGTTGGATGTTTGATGGAGTATTTCTGTGCCAAAAATACTACTCCGTGTTTCTCAAGTTTTGGAATGTTTTTTTCCGAGTATGGGTATGCGTGACGTCAACAAGAGCGGAATTCCCATATACGGGTGGTACAGCCACTTCTCCCGGAAGGGCGCACGCGCACCTGTCGACCAGAGCGAAAGAGTGAAAGCAGCACGCCCATCAAAGCGCTTTGCTCGGCTTTAGGGAAGTCGTCGGCGGCGCTGTGCTGCACAGGTCACAGAACTTCAAGAAATAAACAATGTCACCAAAGAAGTGTGTTTTTGGTTGCCAGGGCAAGACAACCCTGTACAGCTTCCCAAAGAACCTAGCGGGAGTTTGTTTTTCCGGAGCTGCAACAGAGTTGCACAAGTGTTTTTGTTTGTTCCCTGCATTTTGGTGATGATTGTTTTATAAACAAGGCCCAGTTCGACGCCGGATTTGCAGATCGTCTAATGCTTAAGGATGGAGCGGTCCCAGCGATAAAGGTTCACGGTCGTGCGTTGGAACCGCAGGCGGTGAGTAACTGCTTCAAATGTCTTTGTGTTGTTGGCTATCAGTGCACATCAAGTAAACAACATGATCACATATAGTTAATTTATCAATGGAGCATGTGATGTATGGTGTGTGTGTTTAAATACATTTGTTTAGCTGGCCATGTGTCTGTATGTTTATTGTAAAACCACTCCAAACAATACACACAGAGTGGGAAAATATGTTGAACTAAATGAATTATCTGATTGTTAGACATGCATTTTGGACAACGTTTTTTCCCCCACCTTTAAGGATGTCACAGCTTTCAGACGCTCTCAACGCAATAGCTGCGCGCGCTCGTCATTCTTTAGCTCCGCCCACACGAACCGCCTCCATTCGCTCGGTTTTATTAGGAAAGACTCGGTACAGCGTATCTTTCTTTTATAAATATAATAAAACTAAAGACTTTTCGGAGATATGAAGGATGCAATACTACTCTATAGGTACTCAAGATTGACAGAAACTGAGTGTTTAACCCCCCTTTTAATAAGACAAGAACTGCGTTAAAATAAAAAAAAATTTTACATTTGTGTTATCAGATATTTGAGTAATATACTTACGTTTAAAGGCGTAATTCTGCAATTTCTCTCTCAAAAAAATCCTGTCACTAGCGCCCAATGAATTCACGGGAAACGAAGGCCGCATTTGGAGGCTGCATTTGAAGGAGCCTTCAAATTGGAACAGCCTTTGTCATGCTGCTTTGACGCAATCAGCCTTCGAAGGATGTAGCCTCTGAATTGGGACCATAGACTGTAAAAAAAATATGTCAGTGTCGTCACCCGTAGGTTTCTGAAGAACGTTTCTGAAGCCTAAAGTTGCCATCTTGGCAGCGGGTCACTCCCGGATAACTAAAAATGGGCAAAGAGGAGCTAACAGGTGGAGTAGGTGGCGCTAACAGACAGCAGACAAATGGCTAGTAGTGACAGTAGCGGCAATCCACCTGTCACTCAAGTGACCACGCCCTTAATTATGCAGAACTTTAATATAATTTAAACGAATGAGTTATAAACAAAATTAACCCCCTCATAGTTTAGTATAGACTGTATAAACCAAAACCATTTGTACCAGGCTGTAAACATGTTTTTTTTCTGCTGTAAAGTTGGGCATTTTAACATGGGGCTCAATGAGATTCTGCCCCCTTCTGGAGCCTGTCTCTAGCGGCCAGTCGATGAATTGCAGTTTAAGTCACTTCCGTGTTGGCTTCAGAGAAACTGGGGGAGGTTGGCACTTGATTGGGATAGACTTGGTCGGCATTACTGGGAACGCCCACAAAAACTTCATATCCGTTTATGCCGTGGGGGAAAACAACCCATTCGAATGAACGCGCGTAGACCTTAGATGCTTTATCTTTACTTTTTGTAATGATTACGATTTATTTTTGCTTGGTGCAATGCTGAAAAGTTGCTGTGTGGTGTTCTGCACCTCTAGTAAGTAAAAAAAAAAAACCTGATCTAAAGTTTTATACTGCCGAATAACAGACGGAGCCATTCGTCAATACCGAAAGCCTGTGTAATACGTCCATTACAATTAAACATTTGCACTACATGATGCTGGTATTATTGTAAAGATGAAAAAATAAGAGATTTTAGTTTGATTAACAAAAACACCAATATAGTCATAAGTTGTCACGGGATTCGAACTACTTCAAAAAGCAGTCAGCTTATCATTAAAGCAGTTTTCACGCAAGCTATCACATAGTGCGTGAGGTTATTAATGTAAAAAAACAGCTGCATGCAATACAACAGAAAACTGACAGATGTCTAAACTTTATCTAAACCTGTGTCACTGATGCCAAACAGCTCATCATATCACTGGATTTTAAGCTTTTGACAAATATTTGTTAAACGTGGCACTGCGGTAAATTAACGATTGACATCAGACTCTGCGCTTTTTATGTCTATATTCTAGCCCAAACAAATACATGAACAAATGCCCTTTGCATTACACACGGCATATTCAGAAAAATATTTAATAGCACAAGACAAAATCATCATTTTAAAACATTAAATGTATGTAATGCATAGCCCTACAATAAATCCATTAAATTCAGGAACACTGAATAAACGTTTTAATTGAAAGACTGGGTGATTTATGAATAGGCAAGTAATATTTGTGGGAGCAGGACGCATTTTGACGAGAAAATGACACCTCTGGCTATTGCATTGGGTCGTTTTTCCAGTCACAGATACTGTACAGCAATCCGACCCAATATGGCTCAGTTTTTCTGTATATCTTGCTCTGTCAAGCGGCAGAAGTGATTATATGTAGGCTAGACTGGGTTAACACCATGCATTTCCATTGTGGGGGAATGGACTGTTTTCCCCCACGCAGACTCCGCCCCCACACCACGAGTCATTGAATCACCAACCGATTCATTCAATGACTCGGATTCATTCAGGAATGAAACACCATTCTCCTGCACCTCACTCCAAGTGTGCAGTACTACAAACCATGCCCCTACTAAAGCAATAAGCAATATAAGATAGTCGTACAAACATTTCATACGTAAAACAAAATAATTTACTTCAAAAGGGTTAGTCAATGACAGCCACGTGGGAGGTGTAACTTCTTATATAAGGTGTAATTTGTCCTGGCATGGTTTTCGGGACGCAGGCAGACCCTTCTCGAAAAAATTGCATTGTTTTGAGTGACAAGTTAATACTCAATATTAATGAAAGAAACTCAGCATATTGCCTAAGACAAAAATTATGACTGTTGCATTGACACTTAAAAAGATACTAGTCTGCACTTCACTACAATGTAAATGCAATAAGTGTGACTGTGGCTTAATTTTGCCTAAAGAATACCATTTTCCTCTTAATGAAAAAAAGAACCATACCAGTAGTTGCTCATCCTATCGGTGATGCAAAATATTTCCTCTAGATGGCAGTGAAGATCCATTTTAATGCTAGAAAATAGTCTTTTGGTAATACTATATTTGTTCTCCACTCTGCTAGAAGCGTTTCCTTGAGCATTTGTGCTCTCAAATAAAGATATATAGTTCACATTACACTTACTGAATATAGGATATATAATATGCAAAATTCCTTACAATCAATATATATAACAAAGTGTGTTGTTAATAAACTACACTGTGGCATCTCAAGTCTAATAATTTTAAATATATGTTGGATATAATTATGGACGGGGAGAAAGGATTAAGGTTTTTACAGATTAATTTAAAAGTCCTTAACTATATAACTTGCATTAGAAAAATAATTTAATAATGGTATTTCTACATATATCCACTGTTCATTTATTAGTTGATTTAGCAGTTTTTCCTTCAAGAGTTCACTTCTTTAATTAAAAAAAAAAAAACTAATTCTGTAAATTTTGTGAATAGTTTTTTTCCCCCATATATTTTATGGTGATAATTTCTTCATGCAGGAAGAAAATAATCATATAAACATTGTCTGTATTAACACAGTAAATGTTCCTTATTACATAATAAAAGTGCTACATACTCAGAAGAATATCATGGCTTATTTATGCACATGTTCAATATGTTTCCATCACTCTGTGACTGAAGTAATAGCAGTAAACAGTGAGGACCTGCAGCACCACAGGTCTAAAGAAAATCTTCTTAAGTTCCTAGAGAGGCAAGTTTCTAATAATCCTGTTTCTCTGTCATTAGATCCAGGCATCACTTATGTCTGCGTTGATAATGAGTTGATTGTGCTACTTTGACCAGTGGCCTGTGAGAGAGATACACTCACCTAAAGGATTATTAGGAACACCTGTTCAATTTCTCATTAATGCAATTATCTAATCAACCAATCACATGGCAGTTGCTTCAATGCATTTAGGGGTGTGTTCCTGGTCAAGACAATCTCCTGAACTCCAAATTGAATGTCAGAATGGGAAAGAAAGGTGATTTAAGCTATTTTGAGAGTGGCATGGTTGTTGGTGCCAGACGGGCCGGTCTGAGTATTTCACAATCTGCTCAGTTACTGGGATTTTCACGCACAACCATTTCTAGAGTTTACAAAGAATGGTGTAAAAAGGGAAAAACATCCAGTATGCGGCAGTCCTGTGGGCGAAAATGCCTTGTTGATGCTAGAGGTCAGAGGAGAATGGGCCAACTGATTCAAGCTGATAGAAGAGCAACTTTGACTGAAATAACCACTCGTTACAACCGAGGTATGCAGCAAAGCATTTGTGAAGCCACAACATGCACAACCTTGAGGCGGATGGGCTACAACAGCAGAAGACCCCACCGGGTACCACTCATCTCCACTACAAATAGGAAAAAGAGGCTACAATTTGCACGAGCTCACCAAAATTGGACAGTTGAAGACTGGAAAAATGTTGCCTGGTCTGATGAGTCTCGATTTCTGTTGAGACATTCAGATGGTAGAGACAGAATTTGGCGTAAACAGAATGAGAACATGGATCCATCATGCCTTGTTACCACTGTGCAGGCTGGTGGTGGTGGTGTAATGGTGTGGGGGATGTTTTCTTGGCACACTTTAGGCCCCTTAGTGGCTTAGACAAATATTTATAACCAGATGGAGTAAGAAGGTTCAGGTGAAAGTCATTTGGTGACTGCCAGGTTTCTGTGAGAAGCAACATGTCCAGTTTAGTATCAGTGATTATATCATTGAGTAGGGAAGCTTTTTCAGTCAGTGAACGGCAATTTAGTAGTGAAACGTTCTGTGATAAGTACACACCAGATTTAACCTCATAGTGGTGACAATTCTCCCTGGCCAGGGACCTTAATGAAGCAGTATCTCTTAAACGACACAAAGACGAAGTCCTGTGAACGACCGATCTAATGGTCCAGATCGACGGAATGCAATGCGCGGTAGTGCGATGTTCATTGCGTAAATGCCTGGTAGAGCGATGGACTTAGCGTGGTCGGCGAAGAATCCCCAGCGAGCGACAAAGTTCATAAATCCCAGAGTCAAGATGCGGATGGCAGTTTATGGTCCGCAAAACAGATGAAGAGTATGTTAATGCCATGCTGTAGATGCCACTAACGACGAGGAAAAGAAAAACAAACTTTTTGTCCAGCATTATCCGACGCATTGTGCAGCGAACACACACCCAACAACTTCGGCCGGGGGAGCAACGACGCCGTCCGCAAACAGCAACACCGCCAGCAGAGAGGGTGGAGACCGACTCAGCCAGAGGTGTCGAATGATCAGAGGGTCAGCAGGAAAGGCCGTGCAATTAACGAGACAGTCAGAGAGAGAGTGGAGACTCACTCACCAACTGTGACGAGGCGGCCAACGGGAAGACCATAATCCAGCAGACACAGCGAGGGCTTGCAACAGGTGAGATGGAGAGTGACAAAAGTTGCCGGGTAATCCCGATGGTAGGAAAACCAGATAAATCACAGCCGGGCAAAAGTAATCCAACAGGCGGGAAGACTCAAACAGACGAACACGGGCAAAAAAAAAAAAAAAAAAACAGACGGGCAAAACAACAGTTGGCGTTCACAGCGTGAAGCGGCAGCCAGATGTGCACAGCGTTCTCACACCGGAACCGGAAGTGGTACTAGTGCTTACGATTTGACATCATGGACAAATGTGTCCATACATTAAGCCTTGATATTAAGGCTGAGTTGAGATTTCAAGGCACAAAGGCTAATGTTGACACAGCTCACTAATCATACAAGTGGACAAGCTCTCAAAGATCAGGCTGAAATTGACTATGAAATAAATACGTATTTGATCAGAGAAAATCATGCTGCTTGCGCTCAAGGAAAAGTTTCAGTAGCCTACCAAAATTTTACAGTATTTTTGTGGAAGATCATTAGTGCCGAGGCGTGTCTGACTCACCTTCCCTCAGCCTACGATAGACCAAAGAGCTGAAAAGATCACATGCACTCAGTATTGTCTTCCAGCCACACTTTTAACATCAAACCCCCACTGTCTCTGGAGAGACAGGGGCAGCATTGCATGAATAGCACTGAGACTAGCTGCTCTCCTCTGACAAGGCTAACTATCACCAGGGGCTACAGTCCAGAGCCACCTCAACCTGCTACAGCAGGAATTTTAACTCCTCTCACACTGTCACTAAAGACACAGGTACGTTTGTATACCCTCTCACAAAGCTTTACTTGTTCTAAGAACTGTAGCTCCAATCAACGCTATAGGATATGTTTAAGGAAAAGGTGGCCGTGGGCACCAGTTTGAACAATATTGGCCTATGTGATCAGCAGGCGTGGAGTTTAAACAGACTGTTTTTTTCCAGGACACCTGTGTGTGAATACAAACAACAGAGAACTTTCATAAGGACACAATGATCAACTATTACTTGGTTTTACATATCATTTTAATTTCATACTTTTAGTACATTAAGTTTAAGTTTATATAAACTTTAGTTTTTACATTTTGATATTTTATAAACATTTTAGCAATTTTCTCATTTTTGATGATCACCTATTGCATGTGTATTTATAATTTTAACTAGATACATTTATTCCTTTACATTTACATTTACATTTACATTTAATCATTTAGCAGACACTTTTACCCAAAGCGACTTACAAATGAAAAGAGAAATAGAAGCAATCAAACCAACAATAGGGCAAAAATATGCAAGTGCTGAGCCTAGTCCTAGTTACTACACATAGCTAGTTTTTTTAAATTTATTATAGATATATAGAATAGTAAATGTCAGTATTAATGGGTCAAAAGATGCATCTTCAGCCATTTCTTGAAAGGGTTGAGTTAGGCAGGTCATTCCACCAGCTGGGAACAGTCGAGGTAAAGTGATTTTGTGCCTCTTTGGGATGGCACCACAAGTCGCCGTTCACTTGCAGACCGCAAGCTTCTGGAGGGCACATAGGTCTGGTATAGGGGTGCAGAGCCAGTGGTTGTTCTGTAGGCAAACATCAGTGCCTTGAATTTGATGCAAGCGGCAATTGGCAACCAGAGCAAGTTTATGTAACGTGCTCTCTTCAGCTTAAAGACCACTTTTGCTGCAGCATTCTGGATCAGTTGCAGATGTTTGACGGTGCATGCCAAGAGAGCATTACAATAGTCCAGTCTGGATAGAACAAGAGCTTGGACAATGAGTTGTAGCATGCTTTGATAGGAAGGGGCTGATCTTCATAATGTTGTATAAGGCAAATCTGCAGGACAGTGGTGATTTAAGCAATTTTGAGCGTGGCATGGTTGTTGGTGCCAGACGGGCCGGTCTGAGTATTTCACAATCTGCTCAGTTACTGGGATTTTCACGCACAACCATTTCTAGAGTTTACAAAGAATGGTGTGAAAAGGGAAAAACATCCAGTATGCGGCAGTCCTGTGGGCGAAAATGCCTTGTTGATGCTAGAGGTCAGAGGAGAATGGGCTGACTGATTCAAGCTGATAGAAGAGCAACTTTGACTGAAATAACCACTCGTTACAACCGAGGTATGCAGCAAAGCATTTGTGAAGCCACAACACGCACAACCTTGAGGCGGATGGGCTACAACAGCAGAAGACCCCACCGGGTACCACTCATCTCCACTACAAATAGGAAAAAGAGGCTACAATTTGCACAAGCTCACCAAAATTGGACAGTTGAAGACTGGAAAAATGTTGCCTGGTCTGATGAGTCTCGATTTCTGTTGAGACATTCAGATATCAGACATTCAGGTAGAGTCAGAATTTGGCGTAAACAGAATGAGAACATGGATCCATCATGCCTTGTTACCACTGCGCAGGCTGGTGGTGGTGGTGTAATGGTGTGTGGGATGTTTTCTTGGCACACTTTAGGCCCCTTAGTGCCAATTGGGCATCGTTTAAATGCCACAGCCTACCTAAGCATTGTTTCTGACCATGTCCATCCCTTTATGACCACCATGTACCCATCCTCTGATGGCTACTTCCAGCAGGATAATGCACCATGTCACAAACCTCGAATCATTTCAAATTGGTTTCTTGAACATGACAATGGGTTCACTGTACTAAAATGGCCCCCACAGTCACCAGATCTCAACCCAATAGAGCATCTTTGGGATGTGGTGGAACGGGAGCTTCGTGCCCTGGATGTGCATCCCACAAATCTCCATCAACTGCAAGATGCTATCCTATCAATATGGGCCAACATTTCTAAAGAATGCTTTCAGCACCTTGTTGAATCAATGCCACGTAGAATTAAGGCAGTTCTGAAGGCGAAAGGGGGTCAAACACAGTATTAGTATGGTGTTCCTAATAATCCTTTAGGTGAGTGTACATACACACAAACAACAGAAAACTTTCCTTAGGATCAACTATTACTGGATTACACTATAACAGCAGCATCAGTTAAACAATAGGAAAAATACCTAAATATCAATACTGATGAGGAATTCTGGAAAAACAGTCTGCAGAAATATTTTTTTATTTTAAGTACAAACACATATTAAATTAGTTCAGTATAAAATCATATAGAACACATCATATAGCGCAAGATGTTTAAAATGGGACCTGTTTAAAAAAGGTACCTAATAAAGTGGCCGATGAATATGAAATTATATATATTAATTCATATTCACCGGCCACTTTATTAGGTACCTGTTCAATATATTATTTCTATATTCAAATATATATATTTTTTAATAATTTTATTTTTTATAATTAGGTTTGAGTTATTAATTTAATAATTGTATATTTTTTGATGATCAGCTATGGGTTAAATATGACTAATTTAATAGTTTTAATTTTAACATGATATAAATTGTGAATGAATAGGAACGAGAACATTCCTTAGGACTTGATGATCTCCTATTAATGGGTTTTATTCTGACATGAATTTTGATGAATTCACATTCCTTTGACGGATCCCAGAATTAATGTCCAACACCATAGATGTCAAACTGACTAACTTTTCTGTGAACAAATATCTTGATTTTCAAGATAATTTATGTTTTTATGTTTTCTAATCTCATGCCGTCAAACTAACCCTCAAGGGAATATATTATCCTGAATGTATATGAAGAGCAGAGAGAGACTGCAGAAAATGCATCTCATCATTTACAAAAACAACACATCACTCACTCTTTGAGAGCAACAACCGCTCAACCGCTGGGCTTTCTCAGAGCCATTTACAGAAAAGAAGAAAATATGCATCTGTCAGGAAGCTCTGAAATGTAATTTCACATCCCACCAGATGAAATGCCGCTTTGTGCTCCTGTTCTACTTGCTGTCAGCATGGTTTCTCCACTTTCTACAGGTGCTGCTTGGCTCAAAGAGAACAATGCCGGTGTTTTGCTTTAGTATGAACAAAGCCTTTGTCTGGGGCTCTCAGAGGGAGGTCCAAAGGTCCATTGCGGGCTTTGAACTTTCAGGTCAAAGACTTCACAGAACTGCGGGGCCAGTATTGCTCCCGTTCCACAGCCAGTCACATTTGTCCTTTTGATTGTCATCTGTGTCTTTAAAGGCCCTGCAACTATAGGTCATTTGGGGTCTTTTATGTGGAGATACCAGATCTGACTCCACTCTTTCGTCTTTTGCCCTTCAGGCTGGCTAGAGATGTCCACTTGTTAGTACAGTTCCTCATCACTGCATAAACAATTGTGATGTTCAAAACAAAAAAATACCTTTATTTCAGCTGTACAGAGGCTGGTGCTCATACATTAGCAGAGAAAACAGCAGGCCTGTAAAGCCTTTGTTCATAAAATATGGAAAGGCACCACAGAATAGGAGAAAAAAAAAACCACCGGTTTCTTTTGATGTGAGCTCCTTTAGTGCATGTCTTCATTGGAGTAGCCTGTGGATGTTTTAACCTTCTGTAAAACTCACCCCAGTGCCACTTTCTTTCTCTCTTTCTGTCTTCTCTGTACTTCAGCGCCATGCTACGGTGAGATTGAGAAAATGATCATTATTTCATGAGGCCCTTTTCTCTCATCTGTTTGACACTCTCTGGTCCAGGGCAGATTTCTCTGTCCTGCAGCGTAGAGGGAGTCTCTGTTCTTCTGTTCCTCTGCAGCTCTTTGTACCAGGCCGGCCACTGAGACTTGCACTCTAAATACTGTTAAAAAACATGGAAAACTCAGTAGGCCTAATGTTTTTTTTCTCTTCAGTAATGACCTTTTTTTTTCTTCTTATGAAACACAAAGGGAGACAACATTTCCATGCAATTTTTTTTATAAAATTACAAGAAAAGTGGGCTGAAGCTTTGAGGTAAAAGTGATAAATAAAGTATTTTAATACAATAGCTTTGTGTGAGCCATTCACAAAAGATCTCAATATCTAACCTAGCTTTTCTTTGTAAGATCATGAGGCAATTCACAATATCTGATTGGTGGACAAATCAAGTTTCAGTGAATTAGTTAATCTGTTTCTCAAGTTCAGTGATTGTGACTCGTCTCATTCTTTATGGAAATGGTTTCTGTTAAGAGTAAAACCAACAAACATGGTCACATTAGTGCAGTAAAATCAAATGCCAATCATGAGAACTTAATACTAATGCTGCACATTACTAGTTAAACATCACAGCAAAATATGAACAGGCAGAAAGCGGTGCTGATGGCTGTGTGGAGTCTGAGTATAGCCCAAACCTTTATTAGTATTCATGTAACAGAGCCTTTGATGTAACCAGTGTTCTCTTCAGCCACAAGCTGCATCTACATTTAATGAGACCTGATATCCACCTTTTTTAAAGGCTGTGAATATTCCAGACAAGCGTAAATTGCATTTGTTTGTCTGGCTGGACAGAATCGTTCCACCGTGCTGAGTGATACTTGACTAATGTGTTGTTTATATATGCCAGCCCAGTGTACATAAAGGTGGTAGTTCATTATACAAGCCCTTCTTAATCCCACTTAATCAAATAGCTGTATGTCGTGAGGAATACTGCCTGGAGCTAAACACACTTGCATAATTTATCACTCCAGGTTGGTCCTTGCAACTAGCATCTATTATCTCAAAAAATATACACAACTCCCCCATTCACCCTGAATTTGTCTGACATCTCTATCGTTTGTTACCTGCCTAGTTTATGTGCAAAGAAAATGCATCTACGTTCACCTTATTCACCTGTTCGCTTCTCTATCCTACAGTACGGCAGTGTTCATTTGACATTCCTCTGGATCCGGCGGTCGACATGGACACGGCGCAGGTGTTTAGGGCTGTGATGATGTAATTGGCCACAAGGGGGGAAAGACAAGAGCTCAGCAGCCACTGATCTGATCCCCTGGTTATTGATTTCTCAGTCTAGCTCTAAAGAAAATAATTGCCACATGTAATGTATTATTCAATTACAAGACAGAGCTCTCAAGTTCAGGGGTTTGATGGTCCTTCTAGAATCACAGAGGCCCCATAGATAATTCAACACCAGACCCCATTAAGAAGCGCTGATATTAAATGCCCTGTGTTAAAGCGCAGATTTATTAGAATCGTCCTCAGCTCAAACTTTCCAATACGTGGGCCTTTGTATAATTGAGCGGAGTGGAATTAACTATGATAGAACTTTGTGCCATCTTTTATTTATTCAGCATAAGAATCTGTTTCTGATTGAGTGAGCTAGATAGCTACTGCAGGATTTTTGTATTAAAGAGCATGGAGTAAAAGAAAGGATTTTTTTCATTTATATGGCATTCAGAGGAAAATAACATGTTCATATTATAATTCTGTTTTGATAAAACAGCAACATCTGGTGCATAAGAGCATCAATGAACATCTCAACATGATCTAGTTATTTTTAAAAGTTTTAAAACTTAACATAACGGTGACCGGACAAGGAGTGCAGGAGAAGGAACAACTTAAATGGCGAACACAAACGAGATGATTAAACAGACACAGCTGAACTAAATGAACTCATAATGACGGTAACCAAGGAGACATATGTGTGGCGGGAAACTGAACAAAGAAACATGCGACAAACATACTGAAAGTCCATGAACAAAACTAAACAGAATGGTGACACTTACTGTATATGCATAACTATTACTTGAATAAAATTATACTTAATTTACATAAACTGTACTGTATATGAGAACTGTTTTGCCCATCTTATTGGAATTAAGACCATTCAAAACCCCTAAAAATGTATGCATTTATTTCTTGTTTTTTTGTCATTCTGACTTGTGGCATGAATTCTGATTTTCCATGCGCACACTATTTCTTCCACTATACTAAAATTATAGTATAGTCTACATGGAGGTCTCCATGCTCTTTACCATATATGGACTTTCATGTAATCTATTAAGAAATAAATAAATAATGAATGAATTGTTTAGTATTATTTAATTATATGAATTTTATGATGGTATCTGATCATGTGTAGAAAATGATAAATAAAATACCATGGTAACAACCAAAATGCATTATTGTTACTATAATAAAACTGTTACTTGCCATTAGTCACATCTTACAGTATAAAATCAAACAAAGAATTTTTCAGTCTTTCATTCTGCAGGTTACATGATTAATGCCAATAGGGGGGCAGAAATTGGCATCAATTCAATCGTTTTGTGAAAAAACACTGAGGCTGCATCCAAAATAACATACCCTCTTGAGTAGCTACTTATTTTGAACAAGTACTTACGTAAAGTAGGTTCTTTATAGTGTGAATGTGTGTATTATGAATGTAATCTGGTTGTCATTATTATTATCATGTGACCTCCCAGCACCAGTTGCGTTGCTTGACTTCCATTCACAAATCCTCCCCTGTGGCCTCATGGGATAGTAAAGTGTCCATCGTATGCACACTTCAGAATCTCGCCGGTAGTAGTAGTTCACCTGGGTACTGTGAATTTGGACAAACTTTTTTTGTCACATACTGTTTTTCATCTACTATATAGTAGGGAAATACACTTTGATCACAGCACCTGTTAGTGGGTGGGATATATTAGGCAGCAAGTGAACATTTTGTTCTCAACGTTGATGTGTTAGAAGCAGGAAAAATTGGCAAGCGTGAGGCGAGTTTGACAAGGGCCAAATTGTGATGGCTAGACGACTGGGTCAGAGCATCTCCAAAACTGCAGCTCTTGTGGGGTGTTCCCAGACTGCAGTGGTCAGTATCTGTCAAAAGTGGTCCAAGGAAGGAACAGTGATGAACCGGGGACAGGGTTATGGGTTGCCTACAGATGCAGTGATGAAGAGATAATCAGTGTTATTCACTTCACCTTTCATAATGTTATGCCTGATCAGTGTATATGTTTTCAGATGCAGCCTGATTCATCCAGGAACGAAACAACATTACTGTGTCTCCACATTGAAGCCAATTCGGGTTGATTCTGATTTGAATTCATTTTCATTGGCAGAACAATATTGCTCAATATGAACTTCTTATTTAACTGCTGTATAAAATTACACTTAGTCGTTGCACTTGACGTCACACTGTTTTGCTCATGTGAAATTGCTTATTTGTGGTGAGTAAAAATAACTATAATGAAATTTTGACAGAGCAGGATATTCTCTATAGCAAATGTAAGCAATTTCATAGCTGATGAGACAGCTATATGGTTATATGTTTTTTTCTTTTTCAGCTGTCAGATCCTTGCTGCAATCGATCATCCTCGGTGGATCATTAAGTCCTTATAGACAGAATCATCTTCTCTGCAGAACGATGCTTTAAACAAAAATTCTGAAAAAACCTTTGGGGCCTAGTGGACCTTTTTATCTGAGTGATGTGCAGATGAATATTAGTTGTGTCTGTGGCGCTCCCTTGCTGAAAGATCTGACTTTACCCCTAGCCTGGGACAGTGGACTCACCATGCACATCTGACTGATCATGAAACAGTTTGAGGAGTTTTCTGGCAGCTGTAAAAGACTACAGCGCTATTCAGCTCAAACTGTCTCAGGACCAGTGTTTTGTAGACAGCTGAAATGGTTTCCTCTGGGAACAGTTGATTTGTTCATGCTCTGGATCTTCTGAGTCTTCTGTTTCTTCATCAAACGCAGCTCCATGTTCAAGGATGTTCTTAAAACACTTAGAGGACTCCCATGGGTGGGCTTACCCTGCATTTACACACAGAGACAGAGCTTTAAATGGCTGCCTCTAAAACATTTCCCTTGTTTTTAGATCCAAACCAAAAGCACAAAAGCTGACAAGGTCCAAAAGTGTGGGACTGTTGTGTTGTGCTAAAAAATAAGACATTGCAGCAAGATCAATAAAACAAGCACTATCGTGTTGCGTTTCGACATGAATTCTGCCAAACGTTGAAGTGCAAACGAAATATCGTGAAGTCGTGAAAACTTCACATCCATCAAGTGCACACAAAATGTTAATTCTGCCATTCTGATCTCAAAAGAGCAAACGTGTTTCTCTAATCATTCCAATCCTCAAGTGCGAACATGCATTTAGTGTATTAATACAACATTAATTAAAACAAGAAGAGCTTGACGGGGGGAAAAAAAAACCTCAAAACAGACACCCACCGTCATCACTCTGCTCAGCGTTCAGACGGCGCTAATGACAATCTCCTGCAAAACAGTTGTTTACAGCCTCGTTGGGGTCGTGTGTTTGCCGAACACCCACAATTGTTAATTTTTATCATCATACTTAATTGGAACGATGTAGCTACACGGGTTCAGACAGCCAGCATGGAAAGGCTGGTGTTGTTTCAAAGTCTTTATCATTATGACATGGCAGTCATGTTCATTAAAGTTTCACATTCCATTTTCATTAGGATGAATCTCATTCTGCAAATGAATGGTTGCTGCAGAAGAATCAAACCCCTGCGAGCGATCACAAGGGAGCCCCAAAGTCTGTATTAATTTTCAGGAATGCAGTCTCGATCGAAGATGTTAATTGCACTGATGGTCGGCTATGTAGGGAATTGCCCCTGCATTTCATGCAGGGATAATAAAAATGAATTTTTAAACAAAGGGATCTTAAAATAATATCTAATCTACAGAGAATACCCCACTTCAAAGGCAGAGCCTGATGCTTTGAAATTTAGCTTTGTGGTCCGAAATGTTAAAGAGAAGCCTTGTTAATCTTTCAGTCGGTTCAACTTTGTCGATGGGTGTGTGAGAAAGAAAACAAGAGTTAATTAACAGTTATTACAGCTCCTTTCAACTTTAATTTGACTTTCAAATATTAGCATTTATATATTAACTATGCTCTTGGCATCTTCAAATGAGCTCTCACATATTGCAACTCATTTAATTGGGCTCCATTGTGTATTTGTGTCACTGCTGAAAAATAACTATTTGCAAACTATTGGGCGAAACCACGCCTCAAGGATCCTGTAATGGTTATAAAATGTCAAACTTTTGTTGTGTTTTAAATCAGGACAACATATAGATCAAATGCAAATGTAAACAGCGCAGGGGTAATGGCCATCACAATTAAAGAAAACATTTTAATTACTTTCACAGGGACTTGCCTCATACAGTATTCTGAGTATAACAAAAATCACTTTACAATGTTTATATGAGAAAATTTTCAAAATAAGATTAACTTTTTTAGGTAAACCTAAAACTTTAATATTTTTCCGAAACTGTACTGTACTTTTACTGTAGTCATGTCACGCCATTTATATGCACTTCCATTCAAAATGTTGGGGTCAGTGTATTTTTAAGAAATTAATCAGCAAGGATGCATAAAAATGGATCAAAAGTGACAGTAAAGACATTTATAAGCAACTGTTTTCAACATTGATAATAATAATAAATGTTTCTTGAGTGCCAATGATTTCTGAAGGATCATTTGACATTGACTGGAGTAATGGCTGCTGAAAATTTGTAAAAAAATAAATTTAAAAAAATTACAAAAATAAGATATTTTACAATATTACTGTATTTTTTACCATATTTGCTGTTCAAATAAATGCAGCGTTGGTAAACATATGAGACTTTCAAAACATGAAAAAATCTTATCGACACTTTTGAATAGTAATGCATGTATATAAATGACAAGATTTTTATTTATCAAAACTTTTATACACAAACACAGAAACAACATGACAAGGATGCCACAAGTTATACACACAAAGACAGAAAACAGTCATGTCATTTAATCCAAACATTGTCAAAAGCTCATTTCAAAAAGTCATTTTTATTTCTGGTGTTAAATGAAAAGTGTACCCCCCCCCCCTCTTCCTGTAACCTCTCCATCCCCTCCCCCATCACCCCATCCCTGTCAGCACTCATTTCGCCTGATGGAACTGATCAAACGCACCTGCCAAGCATCGCCGACATTCCAGCGCATTTGCTAATTATCTTCAAAGGCTCACAGGCTTTGCTCCTAATAGAGAAGTTTAGATTTTACCTAAAAGAAGGGGCTGGAATGCTTGAACATTACAATGCAATTTATTTACTAAATCGCGGGAGGGCGGACCCCAACAGGAAGAGCATATCATCATTTATCAAGGGCAAACTGAATACTTCCCAAATGACTCCCATGTTATTTCAGTCTCTAGTGTCTCCATACATTGCCACAGATTACAAAGCTCACATTCATAAGAGTAAGTTATGCAGAGAACAAAACATTGAATTGTGGGTGGTGTTATACTAATGTAGCAGCTTTTGAGTTTAAAGCTCATTTATATTCCAGTAAATGTGCTTTTTTTGTCTTGGGATTTTAGTAATAGTAGCATAGAACAAAGCACAAACAACAAAGGAGACGGGGGTTTGCAGTTAGATAATTAGAGAAAAGATCATTATTGTGTGCTTATGGGAACAGTCCGATAAAAAAAAAACATTTACAAATGGCAGATACAATTTTTTTTTTTGATTTCAGACTTTAATAACTATGAGGGGAATATTGTATGAAACGTGTTGAGAGAAATAATAGTTCATAATAATAATAATTGGTAACACTTTAGTTTAGGGTCCAATTCTCTCACTATTAATTAGTTGCTGTTTATTACTTATAAAGCACATATTAATAGCTTATTCTGCATGACCAAATTCTCCATAACTTAATCCTACCCAAATACCAAAACTTAAATACCTTACTAACTATTAATAAGCAGTAATTAGGAGTTTATTGAGGCAAAAGTTGTAGTTAATAGTGAGAATTGGACCATAATCTAAAGTGTGACCTAATAATTTTATATATATATATATAGAGAGAGAGAGAGAGAGCGAGAGCGAGATTAAAAGTAAAGAATCATGCTACCGTTCAATTCCAGATATTTATAGGCTATATCATTTTTAAATATTTATATAAATCCGTTTCTTTTCTAAAGAAGTAATGCTCTTTCTCTGCTGCACTGCTGTGGTTCTATCTCTTCCCACCTAAAGGGAGGATGTGACGGGTGGGGTTGTGTGAATATTAAAGGCCTAGCAGCAGGAGGTGAAAGGCTCTTTCCTCCCACTTCACACTCACAGTGTCGTACGGCTATGATTATTTCATCTGACTGTCTCCGCAGCCTCAGATACGCTTGTTTTTTTTCTCACTCTCACTCTAAACATCCACACGGAAGCGTTACGAGACATGATGCTGACCGATCTGAGATTCTCATTATGACTGTCACTATACTTTTCTAGTTGTGACAGTGCGCTAGTGAATAGTCAACTTTAATTGTTTTAAATTAAAAAAAAGACAAATTGCTGCTGTAAACAATGCATGTATTAAAATACACCCGTCTGGCAATATGTCTTCAGGGAAAAAACAAATCTTTGCTGTAGAATTCATGCATGTGCTACCAAATAGTGGTAGGTCTAAGGTCAGGTCAAGTGTTTTAAAAATGCAAGGGTTTATTCATAAAGACTAACAGACCTGTTCTTTGAACTCAATTTGGAAGAGAATATCATGTAAATGGTGCTCATTGATAAATAAATATGCAACACTTGCAACATTCTCACTTTAAACAAGGTTATTCAAACAATCGAACAATACGTTTTCAATGTTCTTACACGCTAAAAAATGCTGGGATGTTTCAACCCATGTTTGAGTCAAATATGGACAAACCCAACCACTGGTTTAAATGAACCTATAGGTTTAAACTGTTTAATTTAATCCAACAATTGGGTTGGTCCACATTTGACCCAAACATGAGTTGAAACAACCAAGCAGTATGCTTCAACAGTCAGGTCAAATAATCTGAGACCACCACTAAAAATGTTTGTTGCTAATTTCATTTAAAATTAGTTCCTTATAAACTACATAAACAGCATAACAATTTGAATAAAAAACTAACGCATTTGGTTTTTCTGCTTTTTGACAGCAGCATAAGCTGCATGAGCTCCACAAGTTTGTATGAATCCTAATGGTCATGATTTGAGAATGCCAAAAGCCGAAGAGAAATGTCACAAATTTGCTGAAATACAGACTGCAGTATCTGTTCTGTTTATTTTAGTTCCTGTAATGCCTGCATTAGTTCTTGTTAGTGTCCACGGTTAAGATGTTCCTGTTTAGTTCAACTGTGTATATATACTTCCTGTTTTGTTTGCTCATTGTGTCGTCAGTATTTGATGGTTATATTATCTGTTTCCCTGAGTTTTCCTTTGGGTTAAAATACTATTTGTATCTATGCTCCTGCGTCGCGTCCTTGCTACAGTCTAAGGCTGGCCATACACCTGAAGATTTTAAGACTGATTTTGGGCCTGATTTGCAACCCCCAATGATCTGGTGGGTTTAGCCCGATTCAAGGCTTCTTGCAACCAACTTTTTGTCCAATAAATCCTCAATTGTGTGGTGTCATTACGATTATTTTACTGCTCCCAAGTTCATAAAACTATGAGCGTTAGGGGTTACTGCACAATCCCAAATTGTAAATATCAAACTTGTTTGATTCTTGATCGGGCGGCCTCTGATGTGATACCCACGATAGCCAATGAGAGCGAGCAAGCTTCAAAAACCGGATGTTACGTGATTCTATACACTGTAACCCCTAACACTCAAATAATTAATTGGTTTGAGTAGAGCCAACTCAAATTAAACAAATTAGTTAACTTTTATGAGTATTTAGAACTTTAGAACTTGTTTCTTTTAATTTAGACAAACTTAAATCTGAAACTGGGCTGGGATTTCTATTTCCCAGCATGCTTTGCCATTACACACAAAAGGGAGAGTAAATGCTAAAATTAGGTGTTATATAATGTTTTTGGTGCAAGATTAATGTTGAGTGGGAGATTTAGTAGTGTTTAGAATCCATCCTGCTTGAAAGAGCTCGAGCATTTAAAGTGGCAGATGACAAAAATCAGTGCATGCTTATAATAAATAGAACAATTTCATATAAATGTATACATCTATAAAAGATCAGAAGAATGACATTCACACACAACACTAGATTTTTTGATTAACATAAATAAATCTGTATTTTCTTTGTGAGAAAATTTGTTTCCCATTTCTAACCAGTAACATTAAACTAACTGGCTATCTGTTTTCCTCAGAGTAACAGTTTTTGTTGTTGCTGTGAATGAAGACAGAATTAGGTTACGGTTAGTTTCAAATATCCCTACAAATATGCACTTTATTTATTTGCATCATGCTATAACTGTAGGTGTGACAGATTTATTGCTGTTGTTGTTAGAACAGTTGATGCGCTTGACTAAAGTTACTGTAGAAAGAAAAGAAAAAAATAGCACAACATAGTTCACTAAGTTAGTTTGAACTGTCTAACAGTCTTATATGTGATATCCATCTGCTGGTTTAACCATGTTGCTTCTTTTTGCTGAAAACCATTTGTTTTTCCAGGGAACAGACATTGGCCAATTCTGCACCTTGCTTTGCAACAAAGTTAGGATTCAGAAGCATGCTGTGAACTCTAACTCAATGGAACAATATACACACTGTTGCTGGAGACATCATAACAGCTTGTGTAAATAATTCACACATAATTTAAAATGGGCAAATCAAACAGAATACTACACATCAAAGGCCGCTTCCTAGAAGGAAAATTTTCATTTTTGTGGACTGGGAGGAGAAAATGAGTGTCAAGACCATTTTTTGAGTGGGAAAATTGGAGCACATATATTTATCATTACAGAAGGATCCAATCCTCAAGGTAACCGAGGTCCAGTTGCGGTTGGGTTTACAGAAGCATCTATATGTGTTTCACTCAAATCAAAGCAAACACATTTAAGAAGAGGGAGGGTTTGCGACCCATTCCATTATGTAAAAGAAGAGCAGGCTTTATTTGAGACCACTGTCCTGAATGAGTGCTGGAGGAGAGAAGGGGGCACTCTGAAGCACAAACATGTGGTCGAGGAAGCGCCCAGAGCTCTTCAAACTAAAGATGACTAACACTCAGCTGAGAAAACACAAGCAGGACGGCTGCCACTGACGATGACAGAGAAACTCTCAGCTCTCACTTTTAAGTACACTTCCAATTTTATGCTTAGCAGGATGAATGTACAAACCACCATGAGTCTGTCTAGATTTTATTTCTGTAAGCTGAACAGATCTAGGATTTCTCAGTATCTTTCTTGCTTTCTCTTGCACAGTAAAAAGCATGTTTTAATCTCAAATTTAATGCTGAATTTTAATAAAATAATCCTGAAAAACAACATCAAAGCACACATATATACAGTGGTGGCCAAAAATATTAGAACACCTGACAGATCTGAGAATATTGACCTTTTTTTGCCTCCAAAACATGATAACATTTCATAATGTTCATGAAACATGCAGATGGTTGCTCTGACCGTCAAATATCAGATAAAGTGAGTTGTACTGTTTTTATCCACTTTTAACTTTAATATTTGGTATGTCCACCTTTTGCAGCAATTAAAGCAGCACATCTCTCTGGCATAGTCAATATATTTCCTCTGAGAACTTCAACACTAATGTTATCCCATGCCTTCTGCAACTAAAGCCAAAGGCTTTCCTTTAAATGTACAATAGATCTGTCCAGTTTATTTTCCAACTCGCCCCAAATGTGCTCGATGGGTTTGAGGTCTGGACTTTGAGGGGGCTAGTCCATCATTTTCAATGTTCCAGCAGATTCCTTTCATCAAAGGTAGTTCCGGCAATAGTTAGAAGAATGTTTCGGTCCTCTTGGAAAATAAATACAGGCCCAATAAGATGACTGCCAGATGCCAAGTGTTCTAATAATTTTGGCCACCACTGTATCACCGATCAGGCATAAAATTATGACTGATCGGTGAAGAGAATAACACCGATTATCTCTTCATTACGGTACCGGTTAGTGGGTGGGATATATTAGGCAGCAAGTGAACATTTTGTCCTCAAAGTTGATGAGTTAGAAGCAGGAAAAATGGGCAAGCGTAAGGATTTGAGCGAGTTTGACAAGGGCCAAATTGTGATGGCTAGACCACTGGGTCAGAGCATCTCCAAAACTGCAGCTCTTGTGGGGTGTTCCCGGTCTGCAGTGGTCAGTATCTGTCAAAAGTGGTCCAAGGAAGGAACAGTGATGCACGTGGGGAGTGAAGGCTGGCCCATGTAGTCCATGCCGTAATGGGTCAGGGCTGTTTTGGCAGCAAAAGGGGTACCAACACAACATTAGGATATGGTCATAATGTTATGCCTGGTCGGTGTGTATATATACACTAAACAAAATTATAAATGCAAAACTTTCGTTTTTGCCCCCACTTTTCATGAGCTGTACTCTAAGATCTAAGACCTTTTTTATGTACAAAAACATTTTACAAATCTGTCTAAATCTGTATTAGTGAGCACTTTTCCGTTGCTGAGATAATCCAAGATGCTGATTAGACAGCATGATTATTGCACAGGTGTGCCTTAGGCTGGCCACAATAAAAGGCCACTCTAAAATGTTTTATCACACTGCACAATGCCACAGATGTTGCAAGTTTTGAGGGAGCGTGCAATTGGCATGCTGACTGCAGGAATGTCCATCAGAGCTGTTGCCAGAGCTGATGGATTATCTCGGCAAAGGAGAAGTGCTCACTAACACAGATTTAGACAGATTTGTGAACAATATTTGAGAGAAATAGGCCTTTTGTGTACATAGAAAAAGTCTTAGATCTTTGAGTTCAGCTCATGAAAAATGGGGGCAAAAACAAAAGTGTTGCATTTATAATTCTGTTCAGTGTATAAACAGTCAAACCAAAATTTATTCAGACAACTTCAACATTTTCTCACATTATCACAGTTTATTTTGAGAGAGAGAACCTATCCGGTTTAAAAATACAGATTTTTTCATATTCTTTGTGAATATCTGGATTCATACATATTCATACCTTTTTGTTAAAAACACTGTACATTTTCACTGTAATTAAGATTCAAAACAACATTCAGCATGTAAAGGAGAGGCTCAGGTTAAGCATTCTACCAATAATATCCAAAAAGTTTTAATTTGAAATTTGTACCTTGGCTGTGTTTAATTTGAAATTTGTTTAATTATTAACTGTATATGAAATGTATGTTTATCTACAATGAGGCAACCATTCCTTAAGCTTCAAAGTTTGTTTTTCTGGGAACATGATAAAGAAAACGTAACCATGGAACTTGAGTATCACAAAAGGCCTTTGGACAGAAATAAAATCAATCTATTTCTCTCACTTTTTTCATTCCCCTTTTTCTCTGCTAACCTTGAACCTTCCGTGTGTACTCTGAGAAGCTGTAGAGAAAGAGAGAGTGAGAGAAAAGACATGAGAGAGACTATGTCCCTCTAGCAGTGAGAGAAAGTCATTGAGAGACTGGAGACCTTAATACACGTCGAAACCAGTTTCTGTTGCCTATTATGTGATGCAAGCTCTGATATCTTTAAACATGGCTGCTGTCCCTTCAGAATTACACTCGCTGATGAGCAAACACCTCCATTCACTGACCTCATTTCATGCAGTCAATACATCAGACCAACCTGAGCTCTCCTTCCACACAGCATCATGTTTATTTATGCTCACCTTCATTAAGAGCTGCTTTTATTTACTCAACAATGCAGCCGTGGCAGAGCAGAGAAACAAGAACTCCTTCCAATGATTCCAAGACTTCACGGTTTAATCAATAAACTTAACAACTGACATTTTGATGGCATTTTCATACACATCTGATCAATATGTGTATTGAGCCAATTACTCCCAGGCTAGCAGATGCATGTAAGCGTGCAGTCCACAGCTTTACGCTGTCTCCGAGAGGGGGAATTAAGAAATAGTCCTTGAGCATCCCTCAGTCATGGGTGAAATGAGGGCGAGAAAGGCAGTAGTCGGAATTGAGACAAAATAAGAATGATTTTTCCATGATAATTTTTCTCTTGCCTTCAGTAACATCACACATGAGAATCTCTGATTGCAGATAAGGATTTTCATATTTAACAAAAGATGTTTGTCAACTACCTCTTTTAATGACAGTTATAATTTTACACATGCAAATTGGTTAGTGCTGCAATGAAGAGAAATTGTTGAAATTTTCAACCTGATCTCACGGGAAAACATAACTATGTTACGAGATGGTGATTTTGTATGAAAAGGTACAAAAAGGTACAATTATTAGAAAAAAAAATTAAGCATGAAGGGCCACCCCTAACCCTAAACATACCATCATTGGAGTGTAAGCAGATACCACAAAAACGTATGAATGAGAATGTATGAATTAGCCACCAATTCACCAAAAAGTAAAAGAGTTACGAATTGCCATGAGCTTGTGTTGGAAGTTTTTTAATGTGTTGATGCCAGTTGAATTAGTTGAATAATTTTTCATAAATGGAACAATATTGCATTGCTATTTTTATACACAAATATGACTTTGACTAATTAAATTATCCTTAATATATAGAGACAAACACAATGCTCACAGATTAACACTTTTCTGTTTCCTTTTTGGTACAAAATATGTTGTCTTTTAACACTGTGTAATGGCTAAGTAAAATTATATTTATCTATGTCTTCACTTACACACACACACACACACACACACACACACGCAATACACCATACAACTTTCTTGAGTAAAATAGTAATAGTGTTTATTTTTTTTAAAGGTGCAAAAAGCCAAGTTTCTGTCATTTTTTTTAAACATTGGATTCTGCTGTTTGTTTGTTTTAAAGATGTTTAATTCCATTTTTTTTCACCTGACCCCCTGATGACCAGATGGTGGCGCCATAAAATCACAAGAGAGCCCTTTTTGAGAATCCTAGTTCTCAAATACTTTGAAGGGGAGCATTCAGGCTCTCAGTACAATGTATGTGTGTGTGTGCGTTCATACTCCGAGCTGCAAAACTACTGACTAGAGAAGCAGAAGACAGCACTCATTTTCAATTTCCACCATCAGGCTCAGGAGGTGAGGATGAATAATGGCAGAATTCATCTGTTCAAAGGCAAAATCGCACCGCTTACACCCAGGCTGAGAAAATCAACAACTTCTCTACATATGTAACTAGAGAGAGAGCTGGCAACCAGTACATCCCAACACTGACTATCTGAATCCCTAAATCCAGATGAGAGTATAACAATATGCATTTTATACAATAAGAATGACCTGATGATCTGGCGTCAGTTGGAAAGAGATTTGGGTCAGTTGATGTAACCATCACTGTCTATATCAGACCAATGCTGAATTAAGACTATATATAAATATATGAATTCCACTAATTTAAATAAGCCAAGGTTACATTATCAGGCTGGCTATTAATACAGATGAGGAAACTGCAAGAAAGGCTTTGATGCAATTAGATGCTTACAATTCTAATTTGAATAAAAATTATCAAAAATCTGTCTGATTAAAGTTATAAACAAACTCAATCTGGGCGACGTAAATTAAGTTTTTTCTCCACGGTCTATACAAGAACAAGATGAATGTGTCAAATCATGTGCAAATATCCCAAGCATTTCCTGAATTCACAACATACAAATAGTTTCTCACCTAACCTAAATATTTGGCAATGCAACAAACACTTTTATTCAAGAGCTGGATGCAGTAAACTGATCACAGCTCACTGAGAACATGTCTGCTTCATTTATATTTATGATCCTATTTTTCGCATAACACATTTTTAATTCTTTGACGCTGCAAATTCAATCATGTACATAAAGTCATTACATGTCTGCATGGTTGTTTTTGCCTCATTCAGGAGGGAATACTTATACATGTATACATAAACGCAGACATACACGCTATAACTCACTGGTGATAACTTTTCCACCCACCACAGACATCATTCCCTGTGCCCTGATCCCCAAAAGCTCAGGTAAACAGATCAAGCGACGATGTACTACATGTTAAAATTCACACCACAGAGAGGCCCATCCGAGGAGGAAATTACAAACAATCCACTAACGTCTATGAAGAGCACAGCTGCTGAATAACTCGCCCCCAAAACACTTGACATTGGTATAGCTATGACTATCAGCAGTGCTAATGGGTTTACCTGATGGCGCCTCGTTCGCGTAACCGACGTTTCATAGAGTCGGCTTTGGCAGCCGCTCGCTCTGGGCAGCACCGGTAGCTGACTTCTCTATTTTATCAGCCCCCTGCTATAGAGAAGGCCAGCAAATTCATCCTGCAGCAATTACCATATGTTGTGATTGTGGTTTTGGAACAACACCATGACATCTGTGTTATATTGGTATCTAGGGCACACTGAAGGAACTTCCACCACCTGCATTCCATATCTACATCTAGTAAGCAGGTGCTTGCAGGACCGGCTGCTGCGCCTGTGTGTGTGTGTGTGTGTGTGTGCGAGCATGAGAATAGAGCGTTTTGGTTCTCCTTGAGCTCTGTAGATGGGCCAACATTTTGTTTGTAACTTTAAATGTACTGTTCCGTTTCTTCAGCTATTCATTAAGTTGAAATAAAGTTTTCCATGCAGTAGTACACCACTAAAATCTTGATAGGTGCAGAAACCTGTGCAACAGCGAAGATCCCTTTTTCAAACTATGGACAAAAAGCAGAGCAAAAGTAGTGTGAACACAATTAAATGTTGTGTCAGGTCCCTGACCTGCCTCTCTTCAGACATCCGAACAGAATGAGATGCTCACCGCTCCAACACATGAGGGGGCTTTTAAAAGCAATCATAAAAGGAACATCACTTCACTAATTTATTACGGCTGTCGCAATTAATGAATTAATCTGCTGCATTCATAAAGCATTCGATTACATAAAGCAGTCAAGCGACTGAATAAATTCAGTCATTTAGAAGTACGTGGGCAATGAAATAGGGAGTAATAAATATGTATTTATTGCCTGTAGCGCTGAATTGAGGTGGAGGTGAGCCAGCCTGTTAGACACAATCAAACAATCAACCCTAACAAGACAGCCAGGGAGGGCAAAATACACATTAAATATGCCTTCCTAAGAGAGCGGAATATTACAGGCACAGCAAAGCAAATTACGCTCTATTAACCTAATATGGAGAAATTGTACATTTGAAATACAGGCATGGCGTGCTATGTTGTTTGATAAGTCAGAGAGAGAGAGAGAGAGGGAGAAAGAATCCGGAAGATTTCTGTCACTGATCCAAACTGACAATCTGTTTTAAAGAAATGTGTAATTAGGAAACCGACACGTTTGGTGAAACACTGCTGGAGCTTTAAAAAGGAAGAGACAGGCATTAAACACGCCGACCACAACATAATGTTTTAATAAATGGGAAGAATAAGTCAATTAAAAAGGAGCTATTTAGGTCTGAAAGGAGGAGACAAGCACGGCAATATGCAGAAATATAATCAAAATCACATTTTACATGCTCATAAATTTCAACGTGAACACAAGGGGGAAAGACAGAGGGCTTGGGAATCTCTATAGTGACAGGATGAATAAAACATTCATGGTCAGGAAAATAAATGAATTATATTCTAAATTACAGCTTTCCTTACAGTACAGTTTTACCGCCATGTAACATTAAAAACATGTGTGCTCTCTTTTAAAAATAAAGCAGGAAAGACTCTATCTCCCTCTATCTCTATTGTAACAAATATTCTATTCATTCCTCAGAGTGTCAGTCATGGGCTGAGCCAGATGTATTTGGCAGAAACATTTCTGCCATCAAACTGTATATGGGTGTTTCTTGAACTATGGGCCCTTTGGTGACTTTTACAAAATAAACTTAAAAACTCACTTTTGCACTCTCCCTTCAATTTGCCCACTAAGAATAGTCATTTTCACCACATCTCAAATTATGTATTGTGTTTAATAACATTCTGTTATGGGAATGATGGAAGTAGAAATGACACTTTTTGCATGATTTGCAAAACTACAGCTTGATTGGAAATGACCCTCAGAAAAAATATTCTACTGACAAGTGATATTAAAGTGTGTTGTTTTAAACACATATTCCATTTCAAGCTCTTCACTGGCACTGTAATCTTCTTGGTAAACAAGTACACTAAGAAACCCTAAAAAAGTCTATTAGGGGCATAATTGTTCTTTTCCACACACTTTTTGTTTACATTATCATTGTTTTAAATATAATAACTCATATTTGTATTATGGAGTTTAAATTTGAAGGTCTGGGACAAGCATAAAACAAAATCTATACTAAATTCTATACTAAATCTCAATTCTCAAACAAACAAGCAAAAAAGGCTGTGCAGTCAAATTAAGCACTGTTCGCTGTGAGAAGTGTCAGAATGGTTGTCCTATGAAAAGGCTAAAACTAATGAACCATAAAAAGGTCTGAGACAAATGTACAAAAATACAAAAATAACTTAAAAATGCTTATTTCATCTTTTAGAGCGAAAAAGTGCTTGCTTTCTTGAAGTGGATTGCTCGCTTTGACATTTCCCTATTGTGCGCAGTAGTGCAGTGGGCAATAATTAAATATCAGGTGCATAAGCTGGTCTTTAATTTGACATGTGTGCTTCAGGCAATAAACACACGTGGAGCGACAGGGAAAGCATAATTGCAGGGGAATAAAATATCATATCTGGAGTGAGGAAGAGGATCATTGTATCAGGTACCCGGTGACAGCTCGTTTGATCATTACGCTGAGCTGAAGAGGTTGGCTAATTAGTTGCCATTAAAGCTCACCCCCTAATCAGGGGTCGCTCTAGCATAAAGAATGTCACTCGCTGCAGATGAATGAACAATGCTGTTAACCCTTTCCTGGCCTTCTCTCAGCTTCCTGCAGCTGGCTGGAAGGTATCACAAATTCCGAGGTTACAGCTGTCAGATACGATAATTAATTCTTTATCTAATAAGCTGACACGGTAGCAGAAAGATGACACCTAGGGCTGCAGAGAGAAGGGTTAAAAACTACATTGCCCCGAACAGACTTCCTGTAGACACAGAGTAGTGCAGTGCCGAATATTTACAGAGTTGTGCGGGATGGGATTTGTTCTCTCATATTGAGCACTTCAAAAAAAAAAAGAGGAAGAAAAAGACGGGATGACATTCTTGCACTCCCAAGAATTGGAACTGCTGTTTAAATGTACTGTTAAAAAATTCAACGCAGGGCTGGAAGCGCTAGGCCATAATAACATGTGGAGTGAAGGGGCTGAACAGGGGAGATGAAAAAGAATGCTTATCAGACAGCAGCACAGATGCATTATGTCAATAGTGCAGAGCTATGAATTCTTCAGAAAGCAGAAAGTCCCCGGTGAGCACAGAGCCCCTGTCGGTGCAACTTTGGGTGCCTCACACTGTGACTTTTAAGGATGGCAGAGAGTGCTCTGCGGAGACACACATGCAATATTAGCTGACAGCCCTGTATAAATAATAAGGCACATAATGCCGCATGTGAGTGCCGGCGAGCACCACAAGGGCTTTCAACAGGTGCGATGTTCGTCTGTGCATTTCCATTTTGTTCGACAAAGAGAGAGTCTTTACCACTGACTTGCGTCTGAAAGCCTCGTATGATCATTCTTTTATGGGCCCTCTTACCCAGAATGCACTATATTCACAGGAGCTCATGATAATAGGGCAGTCGTGGATAAGGTGGATGGGGGTTGATGGGGTATTTGGGGTGGGGGGAGCAGATGTCCAAGTCAATATATTCAGAGGGGACGCCCAGGGGACGCAGAGGTCTGCGGAACACACTCCAGTGGCCGGATGAGATTGTGATATGCACGTCTATGTGTATGTGTGGGTTTGTTCGTGAAGTGGCCGTGACCCCAATTCCCCTCGGTCGCTACCACCAACAGAAACAGAATGTGGTGTGATTACGAAAGTTGAAACACACTTCCCTTATCTTTTCATCTTCTGTCTGGTCTCTTTGTTGACTACAGACCAGATTTTGTAAAAAAAAAAAAAAAAAAGGAACACTGCAATTATTCTACATATTCTACTTAGATTAAAAGTATCTAAATACTGCCGTTTAATTTTTTAATATTTATATAAAATGGGGACTTATACTGTACTATCTGTGTCTTCTATCACCCTAAACTTTCAGCAGAAAAACTCTATCACAGAAAACTTTCAGCATTTTTACATTTTCAAAAAACATCACTTAGTATGATTTATAAGCTGTTTTTCTCAAAACTTCCCCATTAGGACAAAGATTCTGGATATTGCCATTTGGGGACATTTTGTCCTCATAACGTACAGAGGATTTATATAAATATTTATATATTTATTATATAAATGCAATTAAAAACCTTACTTTTTTAGAAAAACCCATATCAGCTGATGTCTAATTGTAATTAGCAATTTAAGCAAATTAGGTACTAATTTGATGCTGTAGATTTATACCTCAATAGCTTACAAAAGATCCTAACAAAAAGGTCTCTTCCACACAGCTAAAAGGTACAGCCAATCAAGCCATCTGGATAACAGAAAATGTTGCAGGTCTCAATCAAATGCCAACATTTAGTCAGCTCTAGCATCAAAGCTAGAAAGGATGTTGGTACTCTGAGATTCTCACTCATATGAGACTCATTTTGTTTTTTTTATTGTGCTTGCTTTTCTCGCATTGTGTGTGGATCTGCAAGTTTCCATCTTTCTGACAAATCTAGTAATGCAAAACGCAAAGCAAAGCAAAGCAAACACTTCCCTCTCATTCTCTGCATAACTAAAGAAGTAAAAAAAAAGGACTGTATAAATTAAGACTGCCTGAAAAATGTCATAAATAATATAATGTGTGCACTATTTTCCCACTCCTGTTTTTTGCTTATAAATAAATTATAATTTGTTTCTCGGCATCGTCACACAAAGGCCTCAGACTCCTTTTGCACATTTTAATTATTCTGAAAAGAAAATACAACATGAATGGATGGGGTCTGTCTTCTTGCTTTTGCACTTATTGAGTGAAGCAAAAGAATACGTTGAAAGGGATATAAGGAGTACTGTAAAGTAGAAGGACAGTTAGAAACTGTGCTCGATGCTCATTCACGAATCATTAAGGATCATTAAGGTTGAGAATAACCTGCAACCTGATATTGGATTGGTTGACAGTACTTGCTGTAGATGCTGTTTAGGAATGGAGTTACTTCTTGTTAAAGTCTCCCTCCGTAGTAGCAGGAGCAGAAATGGAAATGAAGGGAGGGAGAGAGAGAGAGAGAGAGAGAGAGAGGAACATCACTTTCTCATGTGTAAACAGCACTATCCCAGGACACATCTGTCACGGCCCTAATTAGAATCTGCCTTTGGCTTTTGGATGAAATGGAGGAATGGAGAGGGAGGTTTATTTTCTAGGCCCAATAACATCTGCAGTACAAACACTCCACCTATCTAACCACAGTGCTGTCAGAGGCTCACAGACTGAGAGATGGCACACACACACACACACACACACACACAGCCGTGTGACATATAAGGGCAGAAGAACAGCTATTAAAGACCTTTTCTGTAAATGCAGCCAGAAGGTCTTGTATGTCAGAGCAATGTAGATATAACATTTTTCTGACAGGCAGTAAAGTAGCAAAGACATCTTCTGCAAGTCTGGCTCAGGGGTGCTGACAGCGGGACAAGCAGGAATGTTGTCCAGGCCTTGTAACTGAGGGAGGCCCCAAAGAGACAGATTAACTACATAAGAGGTCAAAACATGAAGGTTTGTTCTGGACATACAATTGCCAGCTCTGAAATCAATACATCAACATCTCTTAAAAATAAAGTCTGATACCAAAAGAAAACTATAGCTTTCTCACAGAACTTCTCGTTCTCTTGTTTTAAAAGGGGTCCTATTATGCTTTTTCACTTTTTCAACTTTAGCTAGTGTGTAATATTGCTGTTTGAGCATAAAAAAGATCTGCAAGGTTACAAAGCTCAAAGTCCACTCCAAAGGGAAATATTTTATTATTTTAAGAACTACAGCGAACGACTCATTTGGACTACAATGCTTTTTTTCCCGGCCTTTGTGAAGTCATAATGTTACTTATTTAAATAATCCCCGCCCACGGAATATGTGAAAAAAGGTTGACAAGGCCTGGTTGAGCTGCATTAGAGAAGACAGTGTTGTCGCTATGTCAGAGACGCTGTTTTGTCCAACCTGTTTCCAAAACTCATTTGTTTGACTTTCCTAAGGCTGTTGAACTTAGAGTGGTTTAAATTTATTTTAAACAATGTTCCTGAAAATTATTACCCCAACGTTTATCTGTGTGCAGCACATTTTACGAAGAACAGCATACTGAATCCAGAAACTAAAAGAGTACCATGCAGGCTTCGCACAAAAGCTTCTCCTGAAATGGAGCAGTTCCCACTTTGTCAGGACAATCTGTTGTTTGGACCACAACTTATAAGTATGTCTTATTATTTCTAGTTGCGTTTTCTATTAACAGTTCCAATTATACGTTTTATGTTGTTGCTACGATATAAACAAAGGGCAAAGCTGTTTGTCTCAGCTCACATTATCTCTGTTATCTAACATTAGTGTTGATATAGTGTTTACTGTAGCTTTTGTAAGCTCTCACTTTTGTTCACCGCCCCTTAGGAAAATAAACCATAATAAACAGAGCAATTCCAATAGGGTCCTCACACCATCGGTGCTCGGGCCCTAATTAACCATGGTTCCGACAAATATCATGATTAAATGGTGTATAACATCGTATCTAAAATGTATAAGAAAATTACAACAAAATTACAAAAATATACCATTCTGAAACGTCCTGTGAAATCCGTGCTTGCAATGTCTGTGCATGAAATCCATTCTGGACGATCCTCTTGTTTATTAACATTCTGAATCAGGCTTAAATTGGTTTGGTCCTTAATATTTACATCTGAGCAGAGCTTGTGGTTATGGTAAGGGGTGTGACATTTCCTGAACATGCGCTATGAGGTGCCAACACAACACACTGGGCCAGCAGACCTATCACAGCACACTCCGTATTTTGGAAGAAGGGGCTTCATTCAGCTTCGGAAATAAATGGTGCGTTTGGGCCAGACTGGGGAGAGAGGTATGAATAAGCATGAATGCATATTCTAGTGCATTCCAAATCAAAATCAAGACTTCGTAAAAGGGCATAATAGGACCCCTTTAAGAAAACCATCAGCTAAGAATCTATAAATTGATATGTTGATTAGAAGAATGCAACACTATGAACTTGTGCAGTCTTCAAAGACTTTTATATTTATTCCTATAGTTCCCTGTAAATCTTTCCAATATAAACATATTATCATTTAAATCTAAAAAGAGCCTAACTGACCTTGTAACTAATTTATAGTAACATGTTTCATATAGATAAGATTGTCAGCTGTCACCTGTTCATGCTCAAGAGCGGAGGATAATCCTGTTACAGTTCATCAAAATACTTTACTTACTAATGTATTCAATCAATGAGTGTTACGCATATTCCTCAAGACATTTATTTAACAGACTGAGCTACTGCTAATAGAAAGCACAGTGGGTGGAGTCAATCTAAGATGAAATGAGGAAACGTCTTGTTCACAGTCAACATTTGCATCCTCATTAAATGATGTGACGTCATGCATATGCAGAACATTGCCTTACTAATTAGAAAAGAAAAATGTTTAATATTAATGTTTTAACACTGTGAATATTTGATGAATCACAAGATAATGTAAACGCATATATTTTCCATATGGCAAGATTTTACCCACAATTCATTAAATAATTGTTTTATATTATTTAAAGGGAGATAACTTTCTTTGATCCTCTAATTTGCTCCTTTGGCAATGGCATAAAATTGGTAACAACATTTACATTTATTAGGTCAAATAACAGCAAATTATATTAAATTCAGCCGTCTAAATTAAAATATCCTCTATTAATGAATGAATACAGATTCACAGTATAAAGTATGATTTATGTCTTAACTAATGCTGTTTGCATTGTTAAATACCAAATGACTAAACACAACAAGATGCCATCTATACAGTAATGGTCTCTGAACATGTATAACAAATTTTTCAGTACTATGCATCTTCTATACCCCTTGTCATTTGCACTGTGCTGGCCTCTATTTTCTATTTTATAGAGACATACTAGTAGTAGTAGTAGTAGTAATAATAATAATAATAATAATAATATAGCCATTTGCATTTCCAACCAGGGGTCCATTCTTCGTACCTCGCTTAAAAATTCTGAGATGATTTTATAGTATTTGTACACATTTACATTTTTATTTCAATGTTGTAATTAGCAATTTACTTAATTTTTAATTAAATTTGAAGCAGATTTGTTACGTGACAGCATTAATTAACGTTTCTTAAGGGTTAAGATCCAGTTATCTGCTTCTCCTGTGCCACATCAAGCCATCCCATAATATCCATCATCACTCAAATTAATGCACGGCTCAGAGTAACGTTACAGCATGTGTGTAAGACTCCAATAAAATTATAACGTAATTATTCTATCAGAAATAAATCTCTCAATCAAGTGGCTGTGTCTATAGTATTATACACAACATTATAATATTATTTTCAAATACATTTTTATATTATTATTATTATTATTTTAAATTATTATTGCCCCTGATTCAGTAAGGAACTCTTGTAATGAAGTAGCAGTGGTTGGGACAAATTTTAAGTATCAACGCTGCTTAAAAAGATGCAATCTAATCCTGTTTACATGAAATAAGCCTGCTCCCAAGCAGGTTTAAGCTTCCGGACCTGTTGCTATGACAGCAAGTCCAGGATGAGCGTCGAAGAACCAAACAATCCAAGATCATGCCAAATCGTCAACAATCAAATCGAGCTAACTGAGTTAGCCACGTACGAAGAATGGACCCCAGTTCTCACTCCCAAGGCGTCAAAATCTGAAGCATGGTTAAAGAGGCATCATTATATCGACGCGCAGTCATTTCAGTTGTTTGGCCAATGCATCAGATCAAGACGCATTTAATACTTTGCATTTGTAAAAGCAGACATGATTTTATGAATATTTATAGGCTACTTTTATATTTTGGAGCAACTAACCCAACTCCTACCCTAAAGGCTGATTTATACTTCTGCGTCGGACCTGCGCTGTAGCCTCTACATGGGCTACACGTCGATTTTCATTTATACTTCTGCGTCCTTGTCTACGGCGACGCACAGTTACACATGCAGAGGGAGCATGTGTACCCCTAAAGGGGGGGGTTCTGGCAGACCAATCACAGCGCTTGCGGTCCACGTAGAATTGACGCGTTGTTACATTTTTGGAGAGGTGCACGCCAGGGTACGTCGTAGGCTACGCGTGCAACACACAGCCTACGTCGTAGCTACAGGGTACAGTCGACGCAGAAGTATAAATTGGGCTTAAACCTACCCACTTCTAAACAACATAAAACACGTAACAGGTAAATAAAAGTACAGTCACAGGTATTTATTGCACAAACTGACCAAAAACTGTATAAATGCAATATGTTGCATTCCAAGTCTTCTGAAGTCATACGATATCTTCATGTAAAGAACAGAGTTGATCTTAATGTTTTAATCCGCTCCGTGAATGGAACATTCATATCTCATTCAAATGATACACACAACTCTTTAGCATGACGCAATCGGTCATAAGACACACCAGAGCCAATGACATTTTACAAACAAAGCTGACGTAATGATGCAACTGGTCAGAGACATACGAGAGCCAATGCAATTTCACTATGAAATCTGACGTTATGGGCGGCAATTTTTGAAATTTGAATGTGTGCATGATCTTCGGCGGATGGAGACGCTGATCACTTTTGGGGATTTCCTTCACACAAATCAATCGTTTGGCTTCGGAACACTTGGAATATTTGTACTTTTTGAATAAATTGCGCATGCAGGCGTATCTGCCTGTAATATCCTGCATTTTATATCATAAAATACACAAATGGGTAGGTTTAGGGATGGGATGGGGTTGGGTTACATGTTAAAACATGTATAAAATACATGTTAAAATAAAATTACATGTTAAAATAAAATTATGCTGGCTGATTAAATTTAGAATCACACTCCAACATGTCATAATGGCAAAATCATAACCCAATATAATTTCATCATGACGATAACGTTCCCAAGCACAATGCGTCTGTGTATGATGTCAAAGGTTTCTCATTTAAATAAATGGAGCACCCTGCGTGTAGAAAAATTACGACTAGGGGTACCACGTCTTCATTGTGATGTGGAAGGCACTTGACCATGCTTTAGATTTTGACTCCTTGGGAGTGAGAACGGGTTGGCATTTTTGGGCTCTGTAGTCTGTATAATGGCAATAAAGTCCAGTCTAATTTAATATGTACACAGTCTCTGTATCTTTGGCTAAGTTAACTTATTTCAACTGCAGAGGTATAGCTGTTCAGGTAGGGCTGTTTATGTGTGTGTGTGTGTGTGTGTGTGTGGTGTATTGTCTACAGCACGGGTGCGCTCATGGGGCTCTTTGAAGGGCTGAGGCAGAGCTGCCTGTGATAATTAGGGTGCAATGACCTTCTCATTAGAGCCAGGAGTCCTGATGATTATTTCTCCCCTTTTCTCTTAACGTGGACCAGCCACAGAGACAATTTTGGAATATCAAAGCAATTCTCTAAGATATTTATTAGAGTCCAAATGACAAAAACACATAGCAAAAACCTTTGAATTACCAGCCCGCTAATGTATGCAGGGCCAAATGAATGGCTCGACTTTCTTTTTTTTTCGCCCCCTCTCTCTTGTAGCTTAAATTTTTCATTACAAATTTCCGGAGCTTCAAAGTAGCATCTCACAGTGGGCCCCCTTTCTTCTCTCCGACATGACAAAGAACTGTCAAAAACTGTCCCTGTGTTTGTTACTGTCTCCCCCTCTCTCTTTATTCCCCCTTGCATCTAAATGTCAAATAACCACGCTTAAATACAGCACAGCATCCCCTCATCTGGAGAGGCTTAGAGAGACGGAGAAAGAGAGAGAGAGTGGGTGAAAAGAGGAAAAAAAACACAGCAGAAGGCATCTAAAAGGGTCTTAATTAATCTTGTGCATTGATTTTGTTTTAGTGTGATGTATTCAATGAAAAAAAGATGACGCTACAAGGAGCTCTCATTAAAATCATTAGCAGCTTGATGTTAGCTGAAAACATCTCACTCTTGCACTTAAAAGCACATTTGCAGGTCTGTCTTTAATGTTGTGGAGATTGGTCTTCTCTAAAGAGCAACAAACAGGGCCCACTGGACCTCTTCAGCTGGAGCGTAAAATGAGCGGGACAATGCATCCCTGTTCTAGCCAAGCTGGACTGTGCCCAAGCTGTCCAGTGCAGGACACAGTGGCTGTACCTGAGTATAGGCAAACAGGAGGTTTTGACACTTTCCGTCCAATTATGGGGTGTCCTGAATGAGGCCCAGGCCGAAATGCTGACTGTGGGGTTTGAATAGGGGTGATTAAAGACACTAGGCTTAAATACAGGATGTGCCAGAAACAGCATGGGGAAGAGGAGTGACACACGATGCCGCACTAAAACCATGCTGGAGGAGAGGGCTATTCAATCAAATATTCATTATTGTTTAATTAGTGGGAATTCAATCAAATATTAATTATCGTTTGGGTGCAACACTTCCGTTTCTTTAGCAATATTGAACTGATCACTGGCAAATCAAATGGAAATCAAACCGAAATAAAATTCCATACATGACTATGCATTGGAGACACACTGCAAAGAAAATGCAGAAAATAATTTATGAGTATCTACATACATACATATCTATTGCATAATACTGTTCTGGAGTCAAGGTAATTTGTCATCTAATTCATTTAAATAATTATGGAAGGCATAATATACAGTAAATATAGTGATATCTAAGCTCCCAGCGATTTAGGCTGAAATAAATAAATAAACAATTAAATAAAATATATAAAATAATATATAATATACACTATATTGCCAAAAGTTTTGGGACGTCTGCCTTTACATGCACATGAACTTTAATGACATACCATTCTTAATCTGTAGGGTTTAATATGGAGTTGGCCCACCCTTTGCAGCTATAACAGCTTCAACTCTTCTGGGAAGGCTTTCCACAAGGTTTAGAAGTGTGTTTATGGGAATTTTTGACCATTCTTCTAGAAGCGTATTTGTGAGGTCAGAGACTGATGTTGGACGAGAAGGCCTGGCTCACAGTCTCCGCTCTAATTCATCCCAAAGGTGTTCTAACGGGTTGAGGTCAGGACTCTGTGCAAGCCAATTCAAGTTTCTCCACACCAAACTCGTTTATCCATGTCTTTATGGACCTTGCTTTGTGCACTGGTGCGCAGTCATGTTGGAACATGAAGGGGCCATCCCCAAACTGTTCCCACAAAGTTGAGAGCATGAAATTGTCCAAAATGTCTTGGTATGGTGAAGCATTAAGATATCCTTTCACTGGAACTAAGGGGCCAAGCCCAACCCCTGAAAAACAACCCCACACCTTAATCCCCCCTTCACCAAACTTTACACTTGGCACAATGCAGTCAGGCAAGTACCGTTCTCCTGGCAACCGCCGAACCCAGACTCGTCCATCGGATTGCCAGACAGAGAAGGCGTCTCCACTGCTCTACAGTCCAGTGGCGGCGTGCTTTACACCACTGCATCCAATGCTTTGCATTGCACTTGGTGATGTAGGCTTGGATGCAGCTACTCGGCCATGGAAACCCATTCCATGAAGCTCTCTATGCACTGTTCTTGAGCTAATCTGAAGGCCACACAAAGTTTGGAGGTCTGTAGCTATTGACTCTGCAGAAAGACTTTTATGCACTGTGCGCCTCACTGTGGTATGTGTGTGCTCTCTCTGAGAAAATATTTTAATCTAAAAAGTTATTACACCAAGAGTTATTTTGTAAAACGTCAAAATTGTTACTACGATATCAAAAGGAAAACAGAATTTATCACTGATCACACAGTGGGTTGTTTAAAAGTCTTTTAATCATGATTTCATTAGTGCCATGTGCTCTTAGCATTTATGCTAGCAAGTGGAGTTTTTGGCTAAAAAGTTTGAAATTGTAAATTCTGTTACCGTCAAACTCTGTTACCAAGGTAGAGTAACAATGCTGACAGTATGTAACAGAATTGACAGTAACATAGTTGACAAACATTACTTTGAAGAAATGTTTTTTTTTGTTGTTGTTAAAAGTAAAAAAAAGTAACTTGTGTTTGGCAAGCAATGAATTAGTAAAATTGAATATATTTTCAATAAGATATTGGAGAGAATTTCTGTTAGTGAAATTTTTTTTCTCCTTAATTTTTTTAAATGCAAAATGCATCTCCAATTATAGAATCAATCATATATAGAAAATATATAGAAAAAATAAAAGCATACATACATACTGTAAAGTAAATTTAAGAGTGTTCAAAAAATGATGCTAGTTAGACAGACAGACAGAGAAAAAGAAAGACAAGCAGACAGGCAGACAGACAGGCTTGTGTTTTAGTATAAGCAGCCTCACGCACACTGAAACACGTCTTGTGTACTCCTTCGGGGCTCTTATATCACCTGCTCATATAATACCAAAAAATGTTATGTTGCACAGCGGCTAGAATAATGGAATGATGCGCATCATAAAACTGTCGCACAGTATTCACATCACAGTATTCCTAAAATGAGGGTACATGTCAAAATGATGATGTACAAACATTCTAAAATTAGTAAAATTCTAATGACATCTGTAATTGCATCAGCATGCTCAACTGAATGAGCAATCTCAGTTACCTGCTGTAACAAGCAAATTGCTGATCAGACTCATCAAACTCTTCCAGTGGAAGTTACTTGAGGTCTAATTTGAGGCAAAATAAAGTTGATCTGAGTTCTTACAAACTGCCCATAAAAAAAAAAAAAACATCAACACATAGTTCGACTGACATCAACATGATCGGCACGCAGCATCATAAAACAAAAAGCCCACACTATAAAGAAATTATCCACAACCTTATAAAACCACAAAAAGATCAGATGCAAACTTTATAAAGACACTCAGCAGAAAAACCCGACTTGAATTATCCAGTGGTAAAGTGTCATATGGTTCAAATGCACTTGGAGAACGTGAAGATTAAAATGCTTGAGTGACGTGCGTTGACAGACATCTCCCTCACATATGATCCCTCACTCATCAAGAACAAACAAAGCCACAGCCTCCAAAATAATTACATCATTAAAACTGTGCTGGACCAATTAAAGCCCGGCTCCTCTTACCTGCTTTCACAGCTAATTAAAAAATTAACCCTCTATTTAGGCTTTGGCACTCCGCTGTCAATGCTAATAGATGAGGGACTAAAAAAATGGGCCATCCCTGTAAACATATAGCACCAAATATCCATGACATAGGCTTTGATTATCTCTGTTTAAGATGCTGATTGGTGTTGACATGAGGTTAAAATGGAGGGAATTGTTGATTTGGTTTAATCATGATATGATTGCAAGGAAATTAAACATTTGGGGTTTGAAACATCCATGGGACAATCGGCGTGTAAGCGAAACCGACTCGTTTTGAGTTTCCTATTTAGGTCAGCTTACTCAAAGGTGTGGAACGGACAGGCTGATGCTTGAAATGACACCGAATGAGTGATGCACTCCAAAAAAGGAATGCACTTGAGTGTGATCCATTAACTTGGCCTTTTTTGCAGCCTTAAGCCTGATGCACCTGCAAAGCTTCCCCTTATACCAAGTGCTGTATAAATTAATCACATGCAGCCTCATGCACTTTGATGCATTTCCTAATGCACATTAATGAATGGTGACAGCTGTCACCAGAAGGCAGAATAAAACAGTTACAATTTAGGTAAAATCACAGTGTATCTGGAAGACATTTGTACTCATGTATTCTGTCTCCTATTCCTCCTTTTTAATGAATTATTTTTTAACTCAAAGTTAAAAATTCAGAGGCATCACAACCGACTCCATCACTGAACCTCAAACAATTTTTCGCAATTGTCTTATTCACTAGACTTGTTATTGTGATGTATATTGTAGATTTGTGAAAAAAAAAGGCTACTTACTGGCTGTTTTATATGAAAATGTTTAATTAAAGATGCATACTCACAGCAAACTTTTGTTGTAATAAAACTTTCAAAAAAAAAAAAAAAGTAACACTTTATTTCGATAGTCCAATTTAGACATTCTATTAACTAGAAGTAACTTTAGAACTACATGTCAACTTATTCTACTAACCTTAAACCTATCCTAACAGTTAGTTGACTTGTAGTTGCAAAGTTACTTAAAGTTAGTAGAACATCTAAAGTGGACTATGAAAAAGTGTAACCAAATTAAAATGTAAATAAATAAATAAATACAGTACTGTGCAAAAGTCTTAGGCATGATAGTTTTTTTCACCAAATGGTTTTAAGCCAGTAATTTATTTCTTTTGCTTTCAGTAGGAAATATCAGTTAACATTTCCAAACAATCATTTTGCCATTAATTGCAATAATCCAGTGAGATTTGTGTATGCACAAGGAGTCTGACAATAGCTGGTATGCTTCACACAGATATCTGATCTCACCATCACCTGAAGAGACAGCTAAATCACGAAGTTCCAGAAGAACTGTGGCAATGTCTCTAAGACACTTGAAGAAACCTACCTGCAAAGCTACAGTACTGTGAAAAGTTTTAGGCACTTTTGTAAAAATGCTGTAAAGTGTAGATGCTTTAAAAAAAATGTCATAAAAAGATTTTATTTATCAATTAACTTCTATTAACTACATCAAATCAATATATGGTGTGACCCACCCCGTGTCCTAGGTACACTTGCATATAGTTTCAGGTAGATTTGCAGGTAGGTCAAGCGCTATGGAGACAGTTCTTCTCTCAGTTTTTTCTGTTTCTTCATGTAATCCCAGATGGACTCGATGATGGTGAGAGTAGATCATACCGGCTACTGTCAGACTTCCTGTGCATACAAAAATCTCACTGGATTATTACAATTGATGGCAAAAGGAATGTTTGGAAAAAATATATATTTCCTACTGACACACTACAGCAAAATATGTAAATAACTGGCTTAAAACCATTTTTTTTGGTGAAAATACTAACGTGCCTAAGACTTTTGCACAGTACTGTATATACTAAAAATACTATTGGTCATGGTTTAGAATAATAGGTCTAATTGTATGATTCAATCAACTGTAAGGAAAACTTACAGGGTGGGTGATGTTTAACCTTAAATCAACACCACAGAGTCACACTGTTATGGTAGAAATACAATTAGCATCACTAGAGTGACAGCATCAAATTGGAACTAATTTATACTAAATACAACTAGAAAAACTCCAGAGTTTATATAACCTAAATCGCTGTGGTCTTTACTAAAATCTGCACACAAGCACATTGTTCATAGGCAGCATTTCACACAGCCGTTGTACCCAGAATCCCACCATAAACAGAGCTCTGTGAAAAGTATAAATACACTGCAAAATATCTCATTAAGCTCATTAAATGACCTTCAATGGTTAATTAGATATAAAGCTCAGAATATGGTGGCAGTGTGGCCGATTCTATTATTCATCTTTGGCCTGTAATGACATTTCTCAGCTGTCAGAAGCGTTGCGGGGGGTTGCCTGTGAGGATCGGGGTGAATTGAACCCCTAAGGGGTACACGAGACGTTTTTAGTGTGTGATGCTTACTAAATACTAAAAACACACATAACACAAACCAGTAAATATGGTTACAATATACTGAGCGTCAGCCCTGCTAAGGGAATGCTTGTGACCTTCCTGATTCCAGAGCAAGTCCATATTTCTCCCTCCCAATAAAAGGCTTTAAAGGGATCCTAAAGATTTAATTAAGATGTCAGCTGGCGTGGGTCACTCCTAGTGCAGTATCACAGGCTGGAAGATATACTGTACCACTACAAAGGGCCAGGCTGAAGCTAAGTGGCCTGGCAGAGCTGTGCTGGAATGCAGAATTCTTGATTTACAAAGGGAGCCTCACTGTAAAACATTAGTAGTTTAAACACATTTGCAAAACTCTGAGCAGACGGTGCTCACTGCTCTGTCCGGCCAAAAAGGGGCTCAGGACAGTTGTTATTATTCGGATTAAGGAACGTCAATCTGAAAAATAGATAAAAATGGTCACTTCTAAACATGTTCATACAGTACAACAGTTAAATCTGATTAGTCGAGTAGTGTTCCAAGAGAACCAATATACAATCCAACAGCACTTGTAATTCTTAGAGGCCTTTCGCACAGAATGTGTTTTTGCATTCCACTGTTCTCTATGCTAGACAGACCTATTTGACTGTTACGATCACGTCTCGTGCATGATACAGTGTTCTAAACTTCACCTTTTAATAAGCACACCAGGCTTCTAGACCTATCTTTTTTTTTATTCCACTGCCCTGCGTCACACATTTGTAAATGCAAAAGCACATTCTGTGTAAATTCTGTGTCTGTGCCCTTACTATTAAAATTGCTCTACTTTTTTGTTTGCATGTTCCAGATATACTGTTAAGGCCCCACTATACTCACAGCAAAGTTCTTTTTTGTTCTTCATTCAGGGGTAAAAAGAAGATCGAAATACGCGAGCAGTGGTATACTGTTATCAAACATCCAACACCGCCCACACTGCTGTGAGCAACGGTTAGATGAATACGTTGCATGCTTTCCTCTCTCAATAACAAAAACACACAACAAAAATGAGAAAACAGTGTCTGTGTCTCGCTTCATCAGAAGTACAACTTCATTTTCTACTATAAAGCGACTCTCCAGTGTGTTCTTGTTTTTAGCCGCCTGACCTCGACAGACTTAAAGGGGTCAAGAACTGACTTTTTAATTTTTTTATACTGTTGTCTGAGGTCAACTTATGACGTTTGCATCATAATGTGTGTGCCACACTGAAGACTTGGAAGTAAATGCCCACTGCTATGATTGGATAAGCTTTGCATATTACAATGAGCTTCAGCTCCCCCGTGAGTACACATGAGGAATTGTTTTTAAAGCGTGTGGGAAAACGGCAACCGGAATGATTCGCTCACAGGGCTCGCAAAATGTCTTTATCAAACAAACACAATGGAATGTTATTTTTTATTACTTGGCCCACCTGATCGGGGGATATAACCGCGAACCATGCATCACTAACACATACGCACGCACACACACACACACACACACACACACACACACACACACACACACACACACACACACACACACACACACACACACACACGCACACACGCACAAGCCTCACTGCAGAGTCAGACAAATCAGCATGATCAAAACTTCCGCGATTGTATTTTTCCTTTAAATATCAAGTCAAGAGTGTGAACAATGCACATCAAGAAAAGAATGTTATTTCACTATTTAAGATAGCCCGTCGGCAGGCCGGTGATACGTTTTGGTAGCCCGTCTGGAAAACACATAGCCCCGGGATGTTGGGCTTTGCGAGCCCTGGCCCATACATGTCCGAGTCTGATCACGAATCGCAGCACAATGAACCAACAACACCTCAAATAAAGGATTCTCCAGCCTGTGACAGCGTGCTTAGTTATGTTCAGTTAGACACGCACACAATCAATAGATATCAAACGATCTGTAACAATTCAATACTATCACATATAAAAAAACATTTTTACTCACATAAGTGTGTTGCTTCATTCATTCATGTAATCTCATCCCATCTGCAAATCCAGTCTCGTTTACAAACGAATCCGTGGTGAAATGAAGGAACAAACATGCAATGTCTTCCCCACGTGAGCTGGATATTCATTAAAAATAAAGTTCATCCATGCATTCATAATATTGGAATCCGAATGAAGCTTATGCAGCATGTTTATTGCTTGGAAGTTCGATCCGGTTTAGCTCCACATAGGTCTATGTTATTTATCTATAACATGTCATGCACAAACTGGTGGGCTACAGAATGGGCTACAGAATCAGGCGTTCTTCTTCTTCGGTTAAAGCGGTGTTTTACCACACTCTGACGTCACAGGGAGGCACATTCCCAGATCAAGTGTTTGCTGAGCCAGCTGTCAATAAAAGCTTTTGTTTGACTAACAAGGAAGTTCCCTTTCAGTCGGTCACGTTCGACGTACGTCGGACGTCACCGACGAATTGGGATCACTTCAGGGAGCCCCTATCAGCTTCGAGATATAGAGAACCGGCCAATGACTATTGGCGTGCGAGATTTGCATCTCGTGCTCCGCCCCGCAGCGCGGGTATAAAGCGGAAGCGAATGCAGCGCACTGTTGTCATTCACTTCGGAGCCGAACGGCGTTGATGAAGCACAGACTGCCTGTATTCAGCAAGAGAGAGAGAGAGAGAGAGAGAGAGAGAGAGAATCGGCTGAGGATCGTTCTTGTGCTGGTCAGACGGCACAAAACAGCGCGACCGCGGGCTCACCGCTGCTGGAAGCAGAAACCAACTGCTGTTTTCACAGCAACAGTTTAAAACTGCTGGTTCGTGAAGCGTTTCACTTGAGAGCAGATACAGGCTGCACTATCTCCTGTATTCTGCCGCGGTCTTCCCTGGGTGCTTCAGCACTAAAAGAGCGTTTCCTCACAAAAAGAGCAACACGGGTGTGACACGGCGTCTTTTTCAAGATGTCATTCCACCCGTGCGTTTCTGGATGCGGTCGTTCCCTGTCGCCCGCTGACGGTCACAATCGCTGTATCACGTGCCTGGGCATTCAGCACGCTGAGGCAGCTTTTGTGGATAGTTCATGTTCCCACTGCGGGAACATGACTATCACGGCGCTTAGGTCGAGACTCGCCTACCTTCGGGAAGGTGGAGTCCCCCTACCCATACCTCGATCTAGTGCTATTCCTGCCCAGCAGAATAGACCTACTTCGACGGATGGCCGGGGTGACCTGAGGATTACGTTCAGGGCAAACCCGCCGAGCCAGCCTCCGCAGGCCCCTGATCCCTCACAAGCGCCGCAGCCGGTAGGGCTTCCGGAGGAAATCGCTGGCCCCTCCCATGGGCGTCCAGTGGTGACCTTCGGGGCTCCAGTAGACGAACAGATGTCGATCGCTGCATCGGAGGGGGAGTTCCGGTCCTCGGAGGATGAAGATTCGGCTGTACTGCCTCCCTCTGGGAGAGTGGCAACGGCCGAGTCGGACCCCGAGTTGACGGCTATGCTTTGGATGATTGGTTTCTCGGGGCGGGTCGCGCTGGTTCTCAGCGTCCCGCCCTGGTGCCTTTCTTCCCGGAGGTGCATGAGGAGCTCACCAGGTCGTGGACGACACCATTTAGTGCCAGAAACAGACCTGGTGGCTCCTCCCTCCTCACTACCCTTGACGGCGGGCAAGCCAGGGGGTACGTGGGAATCCCGCCAGTGGAGCGGGCCGTCGCGATGCAACTGTGTCCGGCTACCGCCTCCAACTGGCGCGGTGACCCGCGGCTCCCGTCCAAGGCCTGTAAGTTCTCTTCCAGTCTGACTGCGAAGGCTTACAGGTCTTGTGGCCAGGCTGCGTCCGCCTTGCATGCCATGGCGTTGCTCCAGGTGCATCAGGCCCAGGCACTCATGGACATGCACGAGGATAGGCCTGACCCAGAGCTCCTCCGGGAGCTCCGGACGGCGACGGACCTCGCCCTCCGGGCGACGAAAGTCACCGCCCGTTCTATCGGTCAGGCGATGTCCACCTTAGTGGTCCAGGAACAGCATCTCTGGCTCAACCTGGCCGACATGAGGGAGACCGACAAGTATCGGTTCCTGGACTCCCCCGTTTCTTCGGTCGGGTTGTTCGGCGACGCGGTCGAGAGCTTTGCCCAGCAGTTCTCGGCCGCCCAAAAGCAGACGGAGGCGATCAAACACATCCTGCCCCGGCGGCCAGCTGCTGCCTCCACCCTGCCGCCGGTCGCAGCGCCTCCGCCTGCCCGTCGCCGAGGACGTCCGCCCGCCGCCGCCCCCGCTCCCGCCCCAGCCCAGCAGCAGCCTCCACCCGGGCGTAGGCGTGGAGCCGGCCGTGGGAAGGACGTCCAGCCCGCTCAGGCCGCTGCCAAGCCAGGTGGCAAGCGCCGTCGTAAGAGACCCTGAGACGGGCCACCCAGAGATGGAGGAGACTGCTCTTCAGGAGATGGTTGCAGCACCACTCCTTCCCCCGGAGGAGGGCCGGGGGAGAATCTTTTGTTTGACTTCTGTTCCGCCAAATTTTCAAAGAAAGAGCAGTTTCCAAAATCTCTGGGTGCCAAGAGAGCGGTGTTGGCGGTGTTCGACGCTCCCATGCCTTGTCACCCTCAGGCGCCTCTCCAATCGCCAGCAGGGGGTGCCGGCTGTGGGGACGCACACAAGCGGCCTTCTCACACTCGCACACCCCCTCAGCGGCAGCAGGTAAGTGTTACGCAGTTCACTCAGACCCCACTTCGGGCCGCTCTCATGCTGTCCGAGTCGGGTCCCTGCATGCCGCCTCGCTGCGGGTACGTCTGTGGTGCCGATGGTCCCGCTTGTACGGTCGCTGGGAGCCTGGCTAGCGCTCCCCAGCCCGTCTCGCTGGCTCATCCGTACCATCAGACTCGGCTATGCGATTCAGTTCGCCCGGCGTCCCCCCAAGTTCAGGGGCGTTCACTTCACCTCTGTGTCGAAGGAGAATGCCCCTGTGCTTCAGGCGGAGATCGCAGTCCTACTGGCGAAGGACGCGATAGAGCCGGTCCCTCCAGCCGATATGAAGACCGGCTTCTACAGCCCGTACTTCATTGTACCCAAGAAAGGCGGCGGGTTACGGCCGATCTTGGATCTGCGATTCCTGAACCGGTCCCTTCACAGGCTACTGTTCAGAATGCTAACGCAGAAACGCATCTTCAGGTGCATCCGTCCCCAAGATTGGTTTGCAGCGATCGTCCTGAAGGACGCGTACTTTCATGTCTCGATTCTCCCTCGACACAGACCGTTTCTACGCTTTGCGTTCGACGGACGAGCATATCAGTACAAAGTCCTACCCTTCGGGCTAGCCCTGTCGCCCCGTGTCTTCACAAAAGTCGCGGAGGTGGCCATTGCTCCCATGAGAGAGCGTGGAGTTCGCATCCTCAACTATCTCGACGACTGGCTGATCCTTGCCCAGTCGCGAGAACAGTTGTGCGAACACAGGGACATGGTGCTCAGTCACCTCAGCCGGTTGGGTCTTCGGGTCAACTGGGAAAAGAGCAAACTCTGCCCCACGCAGAGGATCTCTTTTCTCGGTATGGAGCTGGATTCGGTCGGCCTGACAGCGCTCCTCACCGAGGAGCGGGTCCAGTCGGTGTTGAACTGCTTGAATTCGTTCAAATGCAGGACAGCGGTACCACTGAAACATTTTCAGAGGCTCCTGGGGCATATGGCATCCGCAGCCGACCGAGTCCCGCCCCAGCCCAGCAGCAGCCTCCACCCGGGCGTAGGCGTGGAGCCGGCCGTGGGCTACACGACCGAGTCCCGAGATGGGCGTGGCACAGCGGATCCCTCCGTGTCCCTGTGACTCAGAGGTGCCGCCAAACCTTCAGCCCGTGGTCGGACCCTTCATTTCTACGGGCAGGAGTTCCCCTAGAACAAGTGTCCAGGCATGCTGTTGTCTCCACGGATGCCTCATCCACCGGCTGGGGTGCCACGTACAACGGGCTTGCAGTTTCGGGTCTGTGGACGGGGCCTCAACTGCAATGGCATATCAATTGCCTCGAGTTGTTAGCAGTTCGTCTTGCGCTGGGCCGCTTCAAAACGCCGCTACTAGGCAAGCACGTTCTGGTCCGTACGGACAACACTGCGGCCGTTGCGTACATCAACAAACAGGGTGGTCTACGCTCCCGTCGCATGTCACAACTCGCCCGCCATCTCCTCCTATGGAGTCAGAAGCATCTGAGGTCGCTTCGTGCCATTCACATTCCGGGCCTGCTCAATCGTGCGGCCGACGAGCTCTCACGACAGCCAGTGCTCCCCGGAGAGTGGAGACTCCATCCCCAGGTGGTCCAGCTGATCTGGAGTCACTTCGGGACCGCACAGGTAGACCTGTTTGCCGCCCCGGACACGACCCACTGCCAGTTGTTTTATTCCCTGACCGAGGGGACCCTCGGCTCAGATGCGCTGGCACACAGCTGGCCCCGGGGCCTACGCAAGTATGCGTTTCCCCCAGTGAGCCTTCTTGCACAGACTCTGTGCAAGGTCAGGGAGGACGAGGAGCAAGTCCTGTTGGTCGCTCCGTATTGGCCCAACCGGACTTGGTTCCCGGAACTAGTACTTCTCGCGACAGCACCTCCCTAGAGGGTAGGGGACCTGCAGGCATTTTCGGTCGACGAATCGTGCCTGGAATTCGGGCCCGGTAACTCTCATGTAATCCTGAGACCCCGGCCCGGATATGTGCCCAAGGTTCCCACCACTCCCTTCCGGGACCAGGTGGTGAGCCTGCAAGCGCTGCCTTCGGAGGAGGCAGACCCAGCCCTAGCTTTTCTCTGTCCAGCCCGCGCTCTGCGGACTTACGTGGACAGAACGCAAAGCTTCAGGACCTCAGAGCAGCTCTTCGTCTGTTATGGAGGCCAGCAGAAGGGAAAGGCTGTCTCCAAGCAGAGGATGGCCCACTGGATAGTGGATGCCATCGTCTTGGCGTATCTAACCCAAGACGTGCCCTGCCCGCTCGGGTTAAGAGCCCACTCCACTAGGGGTGTAGCTTCTTCCTGGGCGTTGGCTCGTGGCGCCTCGCTGACAGATATTTGTAGAGCTGCGGGCTGGGCGACACCTAACACGTTCGCTAGATTTTATAGCCTCCGTGTAGAGCCGGTATCTTCCTGTGTGCTCGCTTCCCATAGTCAGTAACACCGAAGTGCCCGTTCTAAGTGTCGGCTTGCTGCGCCACTCCCTTCCCTGTGGAACGGATACGTGCGCTTATATGCTCCAGTCGAGTTCCCCAGAACGGCGAACCCTGTTGAGTCCTCCGCAACCCGCGGCAGTCGGATGTGGCGGAGCGTCCGACGCCAGGTCTAACACTCGTATGCATTGGTGGAACTTGTGTTAGGCTGGGTTCCATATGTTGTGACCCCCACGGCGGTCCCATATGTGTATTCTTCCACGGTACGGCTCCCTACGGCGAGCCCGTGTCTTTCCCTCGGCAGAGCTCTCTGCCGTCTCAGTTAGGTGTTGTTCCCCCACCTGTTTGGCCGGGGCCACCCCTGGGACTTCCGTATGTTGCACTGCCCACGGCCAGTCCATACGTGTATTTTCCACATGGTAACTCCCTTCGGGCATGATGTGGCTTCCGCAGCGTCCCTCTGGGCACGCTTTCCCAGCGTTATCCAATAGTCTACTGAAGTGGGTCTTGCGGAACAGCAGTGTGACTTCCCTGCGTGAATTCCCCGCCCGGAACAGACGGGGTCTGAGGGGCTCTCGCTGGGCGCTGGAAGTGGTAGTAACTGTGGCGTTTTCCAAAGGGATCCCAATTCGTCGGTGACGTCCGACGTACGTCGAACGTGACCGACTGAAAGGGAACGTCTCGGTTACGTATGGTAACCCTTGTTCCCTGAAGGAGGGAACGGAGACGTACGTCCCGTCGCCACAGTTGCTGTACCATCACTGCATATCTCGACGACTGGCTGATCCTTGCCCAGTCGCGAGAACAGTTGTGCGAACACAGGGACATGGTGCTCAGTCAACTCAGCCGGTTGGGTCTTCGGGTCAACTGGGAAAAGAGCAAACTCTGCCCCACGCAGAGGATCTCTTTTCTCGGTATGGAGCTGGATTCGGTCGGCCTGACAGCGCTCCTCACCGAGGAGCGCGTCCAGTCGGTGTTGAACTGCTTGAATTCTTTCAAATGCAGGACAGCGGTACCACTGAAACATTTTCAGAGGCTCCTGGGGCATATGGCATCCGCAGCCGACCGAGTCCCGCCCCAGCCCAGCAGCAGCCTCCACCCGGGTGTAGGCGTGGAGCCGGCGTGGAGCCATTTTCAGAAGGAGGGAACGGAGACGTACGTCCCGTCGCCACAGTTGCTGTACCATCACTGCATGGCCGAGTCACTAGTTCGGCTCCTCAGTGAAAAACAACAGTGCGCTGCATTCGCTTCCGCTTTATACCCGCGCTGCGCTGCGGGGCGGAGCGCGAGATGCAAATCTCGCACGCCAATAGTCATTGGCCGGTTCTCTATATCTCGAAGCTGATAGGGGCTCCCTGAAGTGATCCCAATTCGTCGGTGACGTCCGACGTACGTCTCCGTTCCCTCCTTCAGGGAACGAGGGTTACCATACGTAACCGAGACGTTTTCAGCTCTGAAACTTACAGGATATTCTTATATTACCATGAACTTTTATATATCAAAAGCTCAAAGGAAAGTTGATTTCTCAATTCATGACCCCTTTAACAGAAGAAATGAACCAGAGAGAGGAGTTTCACATGATATATGAAAGCGGAGCCTCAGCACACACCTACCTATTACGTAATTGACACGAAGAACATGTTAGAAGCTGTTTACCAGTTGGAGCGAATGTTTCCGGAAAGTTTGCTTTGGCAAGCTGTTTCGAACTCCTGAAATGAACACAAAACAAATTTAATTTTGGCCTGATTTTGTTCAAAATGCCATCATATCAGCTCGTTCTTTGATTTCTCTTAAAGTATATCAGGTCTGTTAGTGGTGGGTTTGACTTTTTCTGCAAGGTGCATTTATACTCCAGTAGGTGGCAGCAAGTGACTGACATATCATGAGTGGGTCAACGATTTATTCAATTGATTAGTTCAAAAATGTAGATTTATTCAAGAATGAAACACGTGACTGCCTTTATGAGCGTGTCATTGAAACGTTTACCCAACTGATTCATTCAAATGCAACTGATTCATTCAGGAAACTACTATGGCTGCATCCGAAAGCTTAGGCAGCTGACTTGTTAAATGATTTACAAAAAAAAAGAGCGGGCTTTGGCAATAACTAAGCAAATATTTAATTACTACAATAGTACTTCTTGCTAGAAATGACATCAAAAGTAGAAAGCATTCGTCAAAAACGTACATTTACACAGAAACGGACCACCAACTGATGTCAGATGCCAACTTAATTTTTTTAGCTTAACTGTCACAGAATGGAACACACATTTTTAAAGCTTTCTTGTTGTTCAGAAACATGCAACAGTTCTGTGGTGGCTTCATTTGTAACTATTGATGCTGCGCAAATCAGACAAAGTAAATTGTAATACTCTGCCTAAATTTTAAGTTGCTCAAAACCTGCATTATTGCCTGCATTACTATACTCCACTTTCAAAATATCAGACAAAAAGTCCTCATCCAAAATGTTTATAATGTAAAGCAAAATACCAACAGGCCACAAAAGGGTAAAGAAATGCTTTTCTCACTGTCTGTCATCCTGTTATTTCAAAAGCCTTTTTGCATCTCACAACAGATGAGATTTTGAAGGGCACTTAAGGGGCTTCTTTGGGGGCTCAGAAAGAGGAGGGTGGGCATACCGAGTGACAGTGGGCCAACAGTAAGAGTCTCTATAAGGCTCTGGAACAAACTGGCCTTCATGTGCAGCAAAAGAGCCCTGTCACAACTCTCAAGCCTACAGCAGTTCCAAAGTTCATGGGACAAATATTAAAAAAAGCCTCCACAGGGCCTGACAAGAACTTGTTTTAGTTGATCAGGTAAGACAGCACTGTGTGAGCATCTCTGCCACTCCACAAGGGCTAGAACATCTAAGATCTGTCTCTCATGCTACTGCAAATCACATCCAATTATTTAAAACTACATGTGGCATTATTTTATCCATTCACATGAGAAATTATAAATGATAAATTAAAAGTTTTGAGTGCATCCAGTTGGGGGGCTCTGTGCATTTTTAAACCCCCCAAAAAGACATTTTGGGAACTCTTATATATATATAAAAAAAAGGGCCTTTTGAAAAGACCCTATAAAGAAGACCTGGTGAGATTCACCTTTTTTCTCACATGCAGCAATGAATTAGGAAGATTTGCTCTGAAAAGGAAGAGCTATTCTGGGTCGTGGGCCAGGCACGTCTCCCTTAATCCTCCTCCACATGCGTCCAACCAAGTGAAGACCAATGCCTTTGTTAAATATTCATCAATGGCTGTCAATAATTAACTGCTCATTATATGAACTCAACGAGGATTCTCATTCCAAAATTAATGTGCTGCTAATGCACAGGGTGAAACCACGCTCTTAAGAGCCAGAAACCTACCATGAAAGCATGATCCTCGCTATTCTTCCTCAGTTGTAGAGAACAGAGAGCTTTGTCTTCAATCAAAAATTTAAAGCGCTTGTCCCTGCTCGTCAGATTTCGATCTGTTGGTTTTGTATTCTTTAACTGAACAAGACGTTTCAATTACGGCAATAGAAAATGGAGCTTGTTTTTTCTGCTTTTTTAATAGAGTAACTTTAAAAGAACAACTTTCCAAACACGTATCCTTTTGAGAGCAGAGCATAATGACATGAGAAAGAAATTTGTTCGGATTTGTCATAGAAATGTATTGTAAGATCAGTGCTGAGTTTTCGCAGGCGTGAGGATGCGGTCCTGGGGCGAAGGCAATGCAAAAGCAACTGTAATCAACTACTTCAAAGAGAAAAGTCACTGTTTCTGCTTTGAGAAACTTTGAGGCGTGTGTTAATAACCATGCGTGGAGAATTTTCTTTTCTTTATTGTTGTTGTTTGTTGTTCTGATTTACAGCAGGAAATCCCTCACTGAGCCATCAGAGAGTTGTGCTGTTCACTATGTGTGTGTGTGTGTGTGTGTGTATGAGAGAGAAAGAGTGTGTGTTGCTTTAGGCCATGACCATGCAAGTAAACAGAAGAGGGCTGTACACACTCGCAAACACACACACATATGGTTCGTACTGCACACAGCTTTGTTATTTCCATTGTTATTACCCCATTTGTATAATTAGGCAACTAAATTACTCACATCAAAGATGCCCGCCCCTAATAGACACCCGTATCTGAGGATCATGGAAAGCTGCCTTGCTCCTCTCCTACTAAAAGATGCTAGCCTTGATTAGCATGCTATTATGAGTGCTTAGAGCAAAGCAGGCTGAACACACACACACACACACACACACACATTCTCTCTGGCACTTCTGCCTAGAATAACATTATTCTCCCTGCCTGTCAACAAGCTTCCTGTCTTCCTTGTGGGCGACGGCTCATTTTAACAGTTAGATTATAAACACACAGAAGTCAATATGTGCTAGAGTGTGTGCAGCATTGTTCTTTCCCCACGAGGTTTCAGGAGCAGAACACTGTTAAATTAAGCATACGTCGGCATTGAGTAAGTCTCACAATCAGACTCCTGACACTAATCAATACAGGCTTTCCAACAGTAAACATTCTGTCTCCCTTTCTCACTGTGTCTCAGATGCGAATTCAAATGTCACTGTAAAAATAATATAATTCTGCAAAAAAAAGATTAATGTAGTTTCTGGCTTACTTACAACTTTCAGGAACTTAAGTCATGCATCTCAATGAAGCTTTTTGGTTATGTACAAAAGAAGCATAGAAGGTGAGTTGGATTAATGCATTTTTTTTAGCTCCAATAGTCATACACACAAAATTGTCTTTCCAGCATGCACTAGGGCATGAATAATTAATATGGTTGCATTGTTTAACTGTTTGCTGATTCTATTTACACGGTTGGTGAATTTGTTTTCATGTTTAATAACTGATTGCCTTCTTATGTCAGGATGCATTTATTCTTCTACTTCAGAATGATCAGTTATTTTATTGTTACCCTTGTCATCTTTCATCTTTCAAGTGTTTAGTCTCATGAATGTTTATATGATGAATATTTATGTGATGTTGTCAGTAGTTCACGACAACAAGCACATGATACAGTTTGTGCTTGATATGTAAATTTAGCACAGGGAATATGCCATAATATTAAGCAAATGAAATCAATGTAACAATGTAAATAAAGGCAAAACTGTGCAAAGAACTCTTTTTGAGTGCATACAACTTGAGAGAATTACTCAACTTGACAGTTTAGCCGAAGTTCAGTCAAGAGATTTGTGTAAAATAAATACTTTGAGGTGAATGAAACTGAATTAATAAGCCATGCAAACCGAACTGTTTTTACGGTGTACAGATTTAATGTCACCAAGGAAGCAAATTATTTATAGCTGCTGTACTAGCTCTCTGAATGTTCTCTGCTGAATCTCTGCTTTTTCCCTGTCCTGACTACAGCCACTCTTCCTACTGTAAAAGTGCTGAATTTGCAAGTCTTCTGACATTGGGTGAACAAAGATGGCTGTGCAGTACTAGGTAATGGGAGAAAGACTTGTCAAAGACAGTTTGCAGCAACTTGAGTGACAAAACCAACGCTGCCCCCGCCATCAATTTAATGGCAATTACTATTTAATGTATTTTACTTAAGAGCATATGCAAAATTAAGAGAAAGTCACAAAAAACACATTTTATGTGGTATTTAAAGAATAATATGCATAATATATTGGGCTGTTAATATTGATGAACAGGAACCTTAAGTATTGCTTGTTTTAGCCTACACTTTCACTGAAAGCTTTGGTCTCAATTAATAAAAAAGTTTTTTTTAAAAAGTGAGGTGAAAGCTTCTCCAATCTTTTCCCTTAAATCTCTCAAGTTTCTGTTAGACCTACATTTTAGAATAAAACATTTTAGCGCATCACTTGAAATTAATATTGCCCTTGTGGGCAGTGCTCTGACATACTGTATGGCACAGTAGCGATCCCAGTTTGAGTCCTGACTCCAGGTCCTTTTCTTATCCTGCTCCCCTCTCTCTTCCATTGGTTCTTATCGGTCAAAAAGGCCCAAAAAATATAACTGAATGAATAAGCATGTAATGAAATTTAATATAATTTTGCCAACACCATAATGCTGAACAAAATGTAAATCTAACAACTAAAGGATATGTAATGACCATTTACATTTTTGACCATGTTTTTATTTATAGGACTTTGAGTCTTATAAATAAGTTAAGACTACAATGTCATAGTAATTGCAAAAATGTTTGCAATATTTGGCCTTTGGGCCAGTCATTTCAACAATTGAATTGGTTCATATATAAATATTTAGAAAATGAATAGGCAAAAAAATGACACTTAGATTAAACTTGAACATAAGAAACAATATAGAACACATTTCTTCCAAAAATAAACACAGAATAAAGTATATTCATCGTGATTCTCAGAAAGATCAAATCTATGTATGAGAGAGGGGCAAGGACTAAGGTTAAGAGATAAAGAAAATCTGCTTATTTTATTAGCCTGGATCCCCCAAGGGACCTGGAGAGTCCATGGACTGTCAGGACCTATTAAACATGTAATTCTTGATGGAGGAAAACTTTGTACATAGATAGCCCGAGCAACGTGTTAAAAATATGAGCATGGTCGTGGAAAAAAATAAAATAAATAAGAAATACTGATTAAATTTTAAGCAGCCGACGGGCCGATATTTTGCCTGAGGCATATTTGTCAGTTTCAAAGGGTGTTTTTATTAATTTTGTATTTTGCATTTTGTTAGTGGAAAGCCTGCTCCACTGGGAGCGCCACAAGCTATAGACAGCAGAGCCTATAGGAGAGAGAGAGCAGAGAGACGCAGAGAATGTCAAACAGCAGAACACAAGCTCACAGAGTCAAATCAAACCTGGGTCCTGAGCTAAGACCCCCACAAGACACACACACACACACATACATACACACCCAAGATGGTCAATTTTAGCTTATTACACAAGCACATAGATTCATGATGATGTTTAATTGTAACAAATGTTTTTACACTATGCTTACCCCTTTTATTTATCATAGCAGTAATCAAAGCATTATTTAATGTGTGCATAGAAACTAAATATTTATACTTTGGATATACACTGTATACATAGTACATACATAAATTACATACAAAATTACTTTTGCAAAGTAAATGGAATCACTATAAAAGAGAAAAGAAGAATGGCTAAAAAAACCCTCCCTCACAGTTGTAAAGATACTGACAAACACACTACTTAAGTGCATCCACCAATCATCAATTGTCAAGGGCTTGGGAAAAAAATCTAGGCCAAATACATGAATTATAAATCTTATTTTGTATAAAGAAAATACGGAAAAAAATTACAAAAAACAAATACCAGCTTGAAGTGCTCAAAAACTATGAACAACCAAAAATATAAACATGACAAAATAATTTAGCACTGACACATAGACAAATAAATCTTTTGCCAGCACTGTGCAGTCACTGGTTAATACAAAAACAGCTTATGAATTTCATAAGAGAAAGATTTCACAGTAACACTTTTAATGACTTTCATGAATAAGTCATTCATAAAACACTGAATAATGCCAGATCAGTAACTTATGTATATGAAAATATATTTCTAACTAAATTAACTGTGCTACGCTTTATATAAAGTAAAATGTTACTGTTATTCTTAATGAAATGTATTAAGTGTTGTCAAATGTACTGTATAGCCATGTATATCAGATTTAAAAAAACAAACAAAAAAAAAAACATTAAATATATATGCATAATAATATATTTGTGCAATCAGAGTTTGTGCAATAAAATACTAGGGCTGTCAAAATTAATTGATGTTATTGGTGTAATTATTTTTTTCAGTAAAACAATTAGTTTTTATGTTGTTTGTACATTATTTGGAGATTCAATGTGAAATTATTATAATATAAAAATATTATATTAATATGCAATTAATTAGACTGAGAGCACTATTAAAAACATTTATGTAAATTAAAACAATTAATTAAAAAATTAAAAGCCTCTCATAAGAAAATAAAGTATCTGGTAAAAGTTCAAGCTTACACAGGGTGTCATATGTAATCAATGTTTCATGCAAATTGCATTGGGAAAAGGGGGCATCAATGGGTTAATGGTGAAAACAAACCCAATTTTCAATATATTGAGGGCTCATGCATTCAGAAAGCTTCAAACAGCACTGAGCACTGAGTAAAGAAGACCTGCCCTTGGGCTACAATTTACAGAAAGCTTTACCTGCTGCTGGCTCAGCCTGGATTGGAGCCTGAAGACAAAGCAAAACGATTCCCACCAGTGCGTGAGCAAGTGTGGGTGTGTGTGTCTGGAGTGTTTCTGCATGCGTGTTCTTATTAACTGCAGTACCCTCTTGTGATGCAGAGGTGACTTATTACCCAGAGTCAGCGAGTGGTCATGGGAGTGAACGGATACATGCACACCTTAGACGTCTGTATAGAAGAGAGGCTAAAGTCAAATCAAACCAAGGGCCTTCCGTATGAGTCCTCGGAAAACATCTTAGATCTGTATAAGTACTGCAAGTTTCTCCAGTTGTTCTGTTTGGTTACCACTGAACCGCTCACATTATCAACCTCATGCTACCACACACCATATGTAAATAATGACATGCTAATATGCCACCTTCACAAAAGCCCTCACTATTACCTCTATTTCTGTATTAAAAGGTAAAATACCCTGGCAAGCTCTCTCTAAATGGGTCCTATTAACAAAATGCATCACACCTTCAGATTCAATTACATTATAAATGCTCATAGCACATTTGTGCTAGCATGTCAGAATGGCTTAGTGAGGAGACGCCACTTTGTTGTGCAGTAGAGAAGGAGTTAATTAGCCAGTCGGATGCAACGTGTAAAAAAAGATAAACCAAGTACTTGGATAATCATGCTTTCCTCTTATTTATTTCATTATTTGTTGACAACGTTGAGCTTTTGAAGTCAGGGCTGTCAAAGAAGCATTCTGACACATGCTTGGCTTATAGGAATGCATAGGGAGAGCGAGCTTTGTTCATTATGCTTAATTCTGAATAAATCTCATAGAAACCACCAAATTACATTTAAGTGATGTGTTCAAAGCGGTTCAGTTAAAAGCACTTTGAGTGCAGGCATCGCTTCTCGCTTTCTCTTCTCTTTTCTACCCCGCTTTCAAGCAGGCACGTTCCTTCGATCGCATTGCTAACGGGGCAGGCTAACTGTGCAGATTAATTTAGACTGGTATAAGGGATGATTTGTACGGACAGGATTGAGCAACGCTTATTAAACATGGGAGAAATTAAAGAAGCCATCTGAAAGACTGCCTGTTTTATGCCAACACACTAATCAGTAATTAGTGCAGTATGCGTCCTAATACACGGCCCTCCGCGGCACTGAATTCCTGCATTTTGTGAAAGAGAGGATGGAAGGATCCTGAGTTTGGCAGGTCTTTCATCATTACCAATATTTGTGTCTCAACCTCTGAGTCTGATTTGTGGTTATTTAATGATTGTGATGGCATCAGTGCATGTGTTACTCTGCCATGATTGCCTGGAGAGAGAGAGAGAGAGAGAGAGAGAGAGAGAGAGAGAGAGAGAGAGAGAGAGAGAGAGCAATAAGAAGCAACAATCAAAACGGCATTCTGAATATGCAATAAATGAAAGGAGTGCAAATTTGTATAAGTGTAGGACTTATTTAAGAGGTTATAACATTTATATCAGATATCCGTAAACGCAGAATTGAACCCTATTCGGACTAGTTTTCTAGGGGGACGTTAGAGAAATACGTGTTTCACAGACATACTTTGAGATTTTAATCCCGTCCGAATCTGCCATGTCTCTGTTTTTCTCACACAACCTCAGTAAAAATTCCAGGGCAAATTCTAATCCCGCCCGACTCTGAATATGAATGTCTGTGATTGCAGATATTGTAATATACTAACGCTTCTCCTTTTTTTACCTACCTGAGCTACCATTTGCGCATCAATCTTCCGCATGCTTTCACTTTAACATGGATGGTATCAGACGGAAAAATAAAATGATAAAATTAATAAATAGAGCCAAATCGTGGAAACTGTGAAGACTGTCCATTTTAATATCAGTGTCAATTAAGGCCTACTTGTCTAGATGTCTCTACTCACTTATGTGGGTTTATTATAAACAGCCACTTCTATAAACTCATATGAAGTTTATTTAAATAGGGTTTTAATAATGAATAAAAGTTAATTACCAATAAGTAATTAATTTAAAAAACATATGCTTCATATGTGATGCACACATGCACAGCAGATGACCTTCTGTAACGCCCAAATCTAGAAAACACACACTCCCACCTCTGTGTTAGGCCTGTCCGAATCGGTATATGAAATCAAATCACAGACACCAGGTGAACTGTGTCCCATCTAAATAGGGCTATAGGCTACTTAGAAAACAGAAATAGTGTATTTACCTTCTGGTAAGTTATTGAGACAAAAAGGTTGATAAACACTGCACTGACCTGCTGAAAAATCCAGCATTGCTGGTCACCAGCATAAGGTATGTTTTGCATGCTGGGACTAGCATGGGATGCTAGTTTCTGGTTTGCTGGTTCCCAGCAAGACCAGCACTAGCAGCTCTAAATTTTTCAGCAGGGTAAAGCCGGGTACACACTGTGCGATTTTGGCCACGATTTGGCCGCCTGAGACAAATTTTGCAAATCCTAAAAGATTCCTCTGATCCTAGGCTAAAATCTTAAGTCTTTGATCGTTAGTTTGACATGTTCACCGGCAGCCGATTAATGACCACTGCGATCAAATTTTACCTCAGACGAAATTCAGTGTCAGAAGATTTGGTGCACAGTCCTGCAGTGTGACTTCTCCTACGACGACCGTCAAATTATCTTCGTTTTTCAAGACAAACCATGATCAAAATGAGCGCTAGAGAGTTCTTTGTAGCCATCATTTAAATCCCGCGTGTAATGCAGCTCACCGTCACCGAACGCATCATTCATTGATGATATAAAACTACGGACGAGTTTTCTTGCGTGCGTCCGTTTTAGCGCGCCTCAACTATCGTACAGTCTGACATTAATGACAACTTAGATCTTACAGTGTGACGTGGCTTACAGAGGGGATCATGCTCATACAGTCTGACAAGAAACAATCTTAAAGGACTATTATAAATCGCACAGTGTGTACCCGGCTTAAGAAAGCACTGTTTTTTACACTTAGTTCATGTGGTATTTCAGCGACATTAATTAACATTCTGCAATCTATTGTAACTAGGTGCTAAAATCACTAGTGTTGCACTTCGTTTAAATGAACTCAATATCATTCTTTTCAGTGCAAATATGCCTCCTTTCTATGTGCATTAGAGACTCATTACAGACTGCATTTATTCACAAAACCGCCCATGGAAAGCAGGCGGTACATGGAACTTCATTTAATTCCATATTTGATATACCTGTACACATTTTCCATTGCTAATGGCAGAAGTTAATTATGAGTATTATTATCCTATACGTGTTGATTCATGTGTCTGGATCATCTTCCACAATCTAGCTCTCTTGCATTTGCTTTGAATTGCATTTAGCCCTGATTTTGTTGGTACATTTGTGCCTTTATCTGATTTGCATAAATCCTTTGCATGAATTGGCTACTAAAACAACACAGAAAACATGTGAAATATACTGTGCTATCAGCAGGTGCAATTCATTCTTAGTGAATTCCCCCCAAAGTGTTTTTTTAATGACTAGAAAATCACACCGATAAAGAGAGTCAAACAGATTTGCTATCTGCGTTTTACTTGCTAACAGCATTGGTTTAGATAACGTCAAGATAACTGAGACAAGATGTTGTAGTGTAGCTGGCTTGCACAGGATATGAAAAGTGAAAAGATAGATTTTATCAGTGCAGTCATGCTTAGCATCTCAGCTTAATGCATTCTGCTGCAAAACACAGTTCTTCAGTATGATTAATTCAGGAGGATCTTAACAATAACATGAGACAATGCTGTGGGTAAAGGAGAGATGAATAAACCATGTGAATGTCTCTTAAACATTGATAACACTCTAACGCCCAGTTCAATTGCTAAGATTTCAAGGAGCACATGTCCCAGAGCAATAGAGAGAACTGTGAAGCCCAACAGGTATACAAAGAAGAGGATGTATTTGGGGTGGTGATTTGATACTCATTATATTTAATCCTGAAGAGAAAGCCATTCAAACACAGCCCAATAAATGAAACCAATCATCTTGTAATCACTGTTGACTTTGCTTACATGATGTAATATCATACATCTCAAGTTATTTTGGCAAAAAAGCCTAAATAATTGGGTTATTTTGGCAAAAATTAACCAAATTCAAGGTTATTTTGGCTATAAGTGGGTTACTCAGACTATATCGGGTCTATAGTATATATTATATATACACCAATCAGGAATAACATTATGCACCCGGCCATCCACGTGATGTAAAAGAAAATGTGATTCATCAGACCAGGCCACCTTCTTCCATTGCTCCGTGGTCCAGTTCTGATGCTCAATTGCCCACTGTTGGCACTTTCAGCGGTGGACATGGGTCAGCATGGGCACCCTGACTGGTCTGCAGCTATGCAGCCCCATACGCAACAAACTGCGATGCACTGGGTATTCTGACACCTTTCTATCAGAACTAGCATTAACTTCTTGAGCAATTTGAGCTACAGTAGCTCGTCTGTTTGATCAGACCACACAGGCCAGCCTACGCTCCCCACATGCATTAATGAGCCTTGGCCACCCATGACCCTGTCCCCGGTTCATCACTGTTCCTTCCTTGGACCACTTTTGACAGATACTGACCACTGCAGACCAGGAACACCCCACAAGAGCTGCAGTTTTAGAGATGCTCTGACCCAGTGGTCTAGCCATCACAATTTGGCCCTTGTCAAACTCGCTGAAATCCTTACGCTTGCCCATTTTTCCTGCTTCTAACACATCAACTTTAAGGACAAAATGTTCACTTGCTACCTAATATATCCTACCCACTAACAGGTGTCGTGATGAAGAGATAACCAGTGTTATTCACTTCACCTCTCATTGGTCATAATGTTATGCCTGATCGATACTGTGTACTGTGTTTGACCCCCTTTCGCCTTCAGAACTGCCTTAATTCTACGTGGCTATGATTCAACAAGGTGCTGAAAGCATTTTTTAGAAATGTTGGCCCATATTGATAGGATAGCATCTTGCAGTTGATGGAGATTTGTGGGATGCACATCCAGGGCACGAAGCTCCCGTTCCACCACATCCCAAAGATGCTCCTGTTCAATTTCTCATTAATGCAATTATCTAATCAACCAATCATATGGCAGTTGCTTCAATGCATTTAGGGGTGTGGTCCTGGTCAAGACAATCTCCTGAACTCCAAACTGAATGTCAGAATGGGAAAGAAAGGTGATTTAAGCAAATTTGAGCGTGGCATGGTTGTTGGTGCCAGACGGGCCGGTCTGAGTATTTAACAATCTGCTCAGTTACTGGGATTTTCACGCACAACCATTTCTAGAGTTTACAAAGAATGGTGTGAAAAGGGAAAAACATCCAGTATGCGGCAGTCCTGTGGGCAAAAATGCCTTGTTGATGCTAGAGGTCAGAGGAGAATGGGCCGACTGATTCAAGCTGATAGAAGAGCAACTTTGACTGAAATAACCACTCGTTACAACCGAGGTTGGCAGCAAAGCATTTGTGAAGCCACAACACGCACAACCTTGAGGCGGATGGGCTACAACAGCAGAAGACCCAACCAGGTACCACTCATCTCCACTACAAATAGGAAAAAGAGGCTACAATTCTCACGAGCTCACCAAAATTGGACAGTTGAAGACTGGAAAAATGTTGCCTGGTCTGATGAGTCTCGATTTTGGCGTAAACAGAATGAGAAAATGGATCCATCATGCCTTGTTACCACTGTGCAGGCTGGTGGTGGTGGTGTAATGGTGTGGGGGATGTTTTCTTGGCACACTTTAGGCCCCTTAGTGACAATTGGGCATCGTTTAAATGCCACGGCCTACTTGAGCATTGTTTCTGACCATGTCCATCCCTTTATGACCACCATGTACCCATCCTCTGATGGCTACTTCCAGCAGGATAATGCACCATGTCACAAAGCTCGAATCATTTCAAATTGGTTTCTTGAACATGACAATGAGTTCACTGTACTAAAATGGCCCCCACAGTCACCAGATCTCAACCCAATAGAGCATCTTTGGGATGTGGTGGAACGGGAGCTTCGTGCCCTGGATGTGCATCCCACAAATCTCCATCAACTGCAAGATGCTATCCTATCAATATGGGCCAACATTTCTAAAGAATGCTTTCAGCACCTTGTTGAATCAATGCCACGTAGAATTAAGGCAGTTCTGAAGGCGAAAGGGGGTCAAACACAGTATTAGTATGGTGTTCCTAATAATCCTTTAGGTGAGTGTATATGTCCTTTTATGAAACTTCCCCAAGGAGAGAAAAATACATAAGGAAAGCATGGTTTGTTAAGGTTTTGCGATTACTTTGGGGACATTTTCCAAATTATTAGAAAAACTCACTCACTCAAACTGCTCACACACAAACACATTGTTTGATTCGCACATGAAAAACACTTGCATGAAATTCTGTTCAATGTCGAAACAGCATGTCTCCCCACCTGCCCACAAAGAGGTTCCCTAAATGCAAAAAACAACAAACGCACACACACACACACAAAACAGAGTCTGCTCTCTATCTCCCTCATAAGCACAAACATATAGTTGCAAGAACTTCACACGGACACACGCATGCCGTTTTCAGAGTTAACTGCATGTTCCTTGTGTTGTCATACTGATGGATGGTGACTATCAGCTCTGTTTGAGACTGGTGGACTTCATTATGAACCAGAAACTTCTCCTGTCAAAAAGAGGCAGATGAATATGTGTGTGAGAAAGAGAGAAAGATAACATTCTCTATCGAATGGAGAAAGACAACAACCAGCTTTCAAGCTGCTAAACAGGATGCTTAATAAATAGATCTAAACAATCCATTATTCACTCATTCTTTGTTCAGTGCTAACTGTTTACACAGTGTCATATTACAATAGCTCTTGTTGACTGACATAAAAAAGATTAATTGATGCCTGGCAGCAATGCAAATCAAAACCATAGCGAGCAATTAAGATCAGGCTGCGCAAATGATTATGAATTAATGAAGAGGGGGCATTATTATAAGATTAATAGTTGAAATGAGTTGCGGTTGTGGCTTCACCGTATTTATGGTTGATAGAAAGCATACGTACAAGGCGAGTTCAAGCATGACCAAGTGATTTCCCTCACATTATCAGCCATATATCAGTGAGCCTGAGGAGGACGACAAGGAGGGAAACAAAGAACAGACAGATGAAGGTGAAGACCTCAGAAGCTAATGAGCACAACACTTTGAATCATGTAAACAAGCAACACAAAGTTGTCAAGACTCCAGCCACACTAGAATCTGCATCTACCCATGTGCATTGCTTTGTTGCTATCTAGAATCACTGGAAAAAGTGGTATACTCTGCTGTATGATTCTGCAGAATATTAAATAAGTTACTACAGTTTCAGGGTAAAATGACTAGCAGTACTATAAGACCTGTGACATACTCTAATTTTCTAAGATTTTCAGGTTATTATGACTACAATTTCAGTCTGTTGCTTACTCAGAGCTACATATGGCTTCAGAAAGTGCAGCCTGATGGTGAGTAGGTGCTGACAGGTTTTTAATTTTTCATATACTGTAATATTTGATGCACATACTGATTTTGCATATACCAACTATATAAATAGAAATATTTTGTTGTAGATCTGTATTAAGTTGCTAGCAGTAAAGGTGCTAGGCAGACTTCCAGGAAACAAATAAACTGGCAGAATTTACCCTAACTGCACTGAAAATCTTAAATGAATCAGAAAATGCAGTGACCTGTTGAAAGGTTGAATTTTGGATCCATGTAGGGGTAGATTTAGGGTTAGGAAACACAAAAAATCTGATGGCTGTTTTGACTTATTTATGATGTTGAAGTTGTGAATCTCTAATCAAAGTTTTAATAAGAATCAACTTTTGAAACATTTTGAAGCCTCATCTGTGTAGCAGAAAAACCCTCACCTTTAGTGCTTCTTGGTGGACATTTTACCTGGAAAATGCCGTGGTTTTGAACTTAGACAACATATTATTTCAGCCTTTTTTTCATTGGATTTCAGAGGACAGTTTTCTGACATTACCTAGGCCAGAACCAACCTGTGTCTCCCATGCCTCAGCTCAACCTGCAAGGTCAAAGCTTCGACTATGCATGCATTTCTTCATATACAATTTTGCAAATTTTCTTGTGTTTGTGGTGTATATACATACTCTGACCTAAATTCACTCAGTTTTGTGGCGGGGTGGACATAATGACACACATCAGCACTTATCCTTCTAGCCACATGAATAAAGATCTACATGGCAGGCCATTATTAAATCAAAATGTGGAAAGCGTCCAAAGTGTATACTGAGAGAGCAGAGATGCCATCTTCAATAGCTGCGCTCCTTTCTTCTCCATCTCTCTCTCTCTCTTTCCCCTGGTAGCGAGGCAGACACATTCATATGAGGAGTGCCGCCGTTCTTCCTAAAAGGCATTAATGTGGAGGCAACCAGTGTCCCTCTGTCATTTGAGTTAATCACCATGAAAAAGACCACCCCACAGCAGGCCTTCCATTTACCCCAGCTCCTGTTTTCTGCCATGTCCCTGCTGAAAACAAGGAGCACTTTCAGCGTTTAATGTGAGGATACAAGGCCTGCCGTTCCCTGCTCGATTCTCTTGACAGAGAAATAGTTTCCGCAGACACACACAGACCATGTCAGCTCAAATGCACACAAAGAAACACAATACCCCTCTGCCTTTTGGATGGAATGGAACGTCTCTGACAGTGAGATGGGCCCTGCTTTCTGAAAGCCCAGCCAATCACCAGGGAAAAGGAGCTGTGTAGTGTGGTTCTGGTGAAGGAGTACACAATATTACAATTATTATTCTCCCAGGATTTGGAGCAAGATTATTTAGTTCAAAGGGGTTGAACTGTGTTTTTCACTAATGCAAAAAAAAAGTTAAAGATGGATCCCAACAAATAAACAACAAAAATAATAAAACTACAATAAAAAACTGTAAATGCTGCAAATGAATGTAGGTATCACAACATAGTGTACAGTAAGAACATTTGATATTAATTTTAAGAGTGTTGTTTATTAGTGTTTTTTTAAAAGACACGAAAATAAATAAATAATATATAAAACTGTAATAATTCACTCACCCAAATGTCATTCCAAACTTGTGTGACTGTGTATTTTGCGTAACAAAAAAGAAGATACTGAGAAATATCTCACTGTTTTCTTTTTTGTCCATGCAATGGAAGTCAATGGTAACCAAAACTGTTTGGTTGCCAACATTCTTCAGAATATCTTCTTTTGTGGTCCACAGAAACAGGGTAAGTCACAGAGGGTTGAAATGACATGAGCATGAGTAAATGATGAGAGAATTTACTATCCCTTTAACTTTAAGTGAGCATTAGATAGCGACAACGGTAATCTAAATGCAAACATAGGGTAAAGAGCATGTTAAATATCCAATATTGGTCAAATTTAATCAACATAAACTTAATCTTTGTATTTGATTTCAGACAAATACAGTGTACCTGTATATTACAAAAATTGTTTGGATGGTATAATTTGATTTCACAGAATCAAAAAAAAAAAAAAAAAAATCACAAGATACTATTATAGAGAGATGCTAAAGTTATATTATTTTTTATCACAAATGCTGAAGGTAAATAGAGAGTAAATGACAAGCAGGCACTACTGACACACCACAGTGCAAGATAAAGTGCAAACATATCTACAGAACAGCAATAAAAAGGATGAGTAAACCAACTACAAAGCATTCAAATAGAGGGTGAAACAGTCAGCCAATAGGGTACTGCTTTCTCAGTGCAGGTCTGGGGTCAGTGAAAACAAGGATCCAGACTAAAGACCTATTCATCTATTCTGTGTTTTAGCTCCTCCACAGCAACACACCATTTATTAAATATAATAATAAAAAATACATTTAAAATGTTAACATTATAAGAGTGACCCACAAATGCAATATACAATTTCAACACAAAATAAGAGTTGTTGATGGGTCTCAGTTCTATATAATTTTGTATTGGCCTCTCATTTATAGACCATATGGGGAGAGAGAGAGAGAGAGAAAATAGTGCAATAAAAGCATGCATTGACCAGTTAATATCACTCTCGTGGCCTGCATGCTCTTGAGCATCTCAGATGTGTAGTGCTGATGCTGCAAGCAGCATGCGTGTCTAACACAAATATTTCATTATCAATTCATATCTCCAACTGATCTCTCTCTCTCTCCAAATCACCACCAGATATAAATGACTTCCTCAAATGTTTTCCTCCATGTGTTATTTTGCCATTTATTTCCACTTCAGCGCTTATTTAAATGTTCGCCCCTCTCTCTTTCTCTCACTTATCTGCCATAGTGGTAAATAGGAGAATTCTTTACTTAATTCCATTAAGTTTGTGCCGCCGCTCCATCTCTCTGCGCTATGAGCATCAGTATTGCAGCTCGGCCTGTCTCTTAGCAGTTCTGCATGGCTGCTCTGGGATAGAACATGACAGTTACATTAATGTCTCTATGTAAATTGCCCCCTGCACATGGACCAGCAGGCACAAAAAAAAGACGAAGAAGAAAAACGCAGAGGGGCATCCATTGCCCCCGTGACAGCAGAAATTACAACAACATTCATTGTGTGTCGGCCCAGAACGCCCGAGTCTATTATGGAATACAGCAATTTCACTGAGTCTCCATCCAGGCAGATGGACAGGCAGGGCCAGCACAGTGGCTAAAAAGCAATGACAGCCAGCGATTCTCCCCCCTGCGGGTGCTCTCTCTTTAACAAAGCAATGAAAAATAGAGAAGATGGGGGAGGTTAGGCAACCTGGGCGCATCAATAGACAGTTTGTGACATGTTTCAGTCAAAATGACACCTTATAGAGTGTAAAAACTGATGTTTCCCGAGTTATCAACATGCTTCTATAAACCATGACATGTACCCATGTACATGACAAAACATGTCAAAAATACATTTTATATCCTTTTTATGAATCAAACATTTTTAGACAATACAAGATGCCAGTGTTTTCATACATTTGAGTGTGTCTAAATGCCTCAAAGAAAGAAGTAGGGAATCAACGGGTGCTTTTCACTATTCCCATAGCAGAAAAATATATATATGTTTGTATTGAACATTTATGAAGCAACAGATTTTGTGTGACAATAAATAATAAAAGTGGTTTATTATCTTTTAAAATGTATGGGGTGGGGAGGGGGGCCTTTTATCCCACACGCAGGGTAAAAGGCTCACCAGCATGGGACAAGGCACACAGTATTGATACAAAAACTTTAGCTAAAATAATATGTTTTTAATAATGTGTAAGTTAATAATAGTTCAAAACAATCACTTTAGCAAAATTTTAACTATTTTCTGTTTATTTTGATAAATAAAAGAATACATTTTTGTTCAATAAATATGCTGTCATTAAAATATGTTAATATAGAAATATATTTTAAAAATATAGAAACAAAGTAAAGATTTAAAAAAAAAAAGTAAAGATTCTGAAAGCACTGAAGGAGAGCCCATAATAATTTGATATAGATTTACAGTAGTAACAACATATTATATTTTATTGTATAATATGATTAATATTATATTTGTTAAATATGGTGGTTTCATTATAAATATGGTGATAATCTCTAAGGTGGACACCCAACTTAATATATGATATTTGCAATCTGAATCTAACCATGTCATGTCAACAAATGGAAAACTATTTAAACTATTTATTATCATGTTAAATATGGTGCCTTTCGCACCAACAGCAGGGGCGCCTTTTACGCCAAATACCATACTTTTATTCTTCCGTTATTGAAAAACAGTTGCTTTAATAAGCTTGAACAAAACTCATGAAAATCATTAAGAAGACCTTTGTCTCAAAATATTTTCAATAATTTTAGCGATTCTTACTTAAATCTACAACACTTTTAAAAACATCAAATGTTAGATCAAATTAGTGCAGAAGACTGGAGTAATGATGCTGAAAATTCAGCTTTTCCATCACTTTTTTTAATAGTAAAATATAGTAAAAATCTAGTAAAAAAATATAGTAATATAGCAAAATAGAAAACAGTTATTTTAAATTGTAATAATATTTCACAATATTACTGTTTTTACTGATCAAATAAATGCAGCCTTGGTGAGCTTAAGAGACTTCTTCAAAAACATAAAAAATGTAAGAAGGCTAAGTATGATTGAGAAACAGAGTTACATTGTCAATGAATGGCCATAGAGCACTGCAGGTGATACGCATATGCATGTGTGCACAGTCACGCAGACACAGCAACAGACATTAGAAAAGGCTCAGTGACAAGCACGGCCCAGGAGAACATACCCTTTAATCTAGCCTAGGTCAGTTTAGTTTCCAATAGAGATCTCCATGAGACATTCTCTTACGTGCTGACATGTCGCTTTTAGTTGTCTATTTCAGGTCTTTTCCAAGGCCTTTTTGAACACCAAGCTGCAAGCCAAGTCTAAATTACACACAAGAAAAAGCCAAGGAAGGAAAAGCAATCACCACAGCTGGTCACCCCAAATTGTACAGAAAGCAAAGAAAAAACAAAGACAACAGAAACATGCTGGTTGAAATACTGACACCAGCTGTGCAATCTCAGAATAGAAACATAGAAACACACATACACACAAATTCAGCATGGCAGTAAATCATTGTTGAAGATGTGTACAAGTGGAAAAGAATTACAGAATAAAGGACATCATATCTCTTTGAAGTCATCTTCAATTCTAGTCCTGCTGATTAAGAGGGGCATAAAGCAACTGTTCCTGTCGGTGTAGTTTAGGTTTCGAGGTGTGAGCGGATGGATTCCTGCTTGTGCAGTCAGAGGTACAGCTGCCGCTGAGACACACAATTCACTCACGCTATAGTCTGCATCTGCAGAAGCAAAAGCAGTGTCACGGTGCAGAAAATGAAAGAGCAATATTAATTGATAAACTATTCTTTATAATGCTAACTAAAAATTAATACCAGCCTGAAATGAGCCATAAGGCTAATACTCACACAACTTTTTTGTTTAACCCTCTGATGCAGAGATTCCGAACAATTTTTTTTTGTCAGTCAAAAATATTTTCTTTGAAGTACTACCTTTAAAATAAAAAAGTACATTTTTTCCAAGACACTGAAAACACCAGATCATGAGCTGCTTACATCTAAATGAGCACAGCACATCACACTAATCGCAAAAAGCTGCGATCAATAACCGATTTTTATATAATAACAAAAGCCATATAGCAATTTAAAATGTATTTTGATTAAAAGTGCAACCCTTTTAATTCGATGAATTTGAAACCCCCGTTTGGGAACACTGCGCAAATAAAAGTAATTTTTAATAAAAGTAAAAGTAATTTTTAACCATGCAGGTTTTTAAATGAATTACTTTGTCATTGTTTTTGTTTTTTTAATTTATGATGAACTAAATTTAATATGCCTGACAAAGGGGTGATGCATCAAATACCCCAGAAATATTTAGGGCCCGAGCAGCGATGGTGTGAGGACCCTATTGGAATTGCTCAGCCTATTATTATTCTACTCCCAAATGAATCGCATTTTTGAGGGCCTAAACATGCTCGAAAACTCACGAAACTTTGCACATGCGTCAGAAGTGGTGAAAATTTACGTCTGATATGGGTTTCAGAATTAGGCGTGGCAAAGTGACTCGATAGCGCCACCTACAACATTTCATTAAAAAAAGTGCCCCTCCCGCTACGTTTCACATACAGGTATGAAATTTGGTAGACACATGTAACAGCCCAATACCTACAAAAAAGTTTCATGGTGTGAAATCTGATAACCAACAGGAAGTGAGATATTTTGAATTTTCTTTGCAAAATTGTTGCAAATTTTGCCATTTCCAGACATTGTATTTTAACAAACTCCTTTTAGAGATTTAATAAGATCATCATCATATTTGCACAGTCTAATCTAAAGGCCTTTGTGACGTTAAATTGCGAAGAGCTTGAGTTTTCCCTGGAGGGCGTGTCCGTGGCGGCCTCACAAAGTTCGATGTTTCGCCATAAAACAGAAAGTTGTTGTAACTCGGGCATACAATGTCCGATCTGCCCCAAACTTCACATGTATTATTAGAGTCCTGGCCTGAAGACATCTACACGCCAATATTCAGTGACAGTCATAGCGCCACCTGCAGGCAACAGGAAATGCCGTGTTTTACACTGTGATGAGTATCCTCATTGAGATTTAACCAGAACAACATCATGTTTGGTCAGTCTAATCTTAAGGCCTTTGTGATGTTAAATTGTGAAGATCTTGAGTTTTCGCTGAAGGGCGTGTCCGTGGCGGCCTGTCAAAGTCTGATGTTTCGCCATGACACAGGAAGCTGTTGCAAGTCAGGCATACAATGTCCAATCTGCCCCAAACTTCACATGTTTGATAAGAGTCCTGTCCTGTCCTACACGCCAATATTCAGTTACAGTCATAGCGCCACCTACTGGCAACAGGAAATGGCATGCTTTACACTGTAATTTCCTCCCAGAAATACATTTAAATATGCCGTCAAGTCCCAAACATACTAGAAACACATTAAATTAAGCAAAACATGGCTAAGTGCTAATGTATGCGTTTTACGCCACAAAACAGGAAGTTGTTTTAACTCAGGTATACAATGTCCGATCTGCACCAAACTTAACATGTTTGATAATAGTCCTGGCCTGAAGACATCTACATGCCAATATTCAGTTATAGTCAAGGCGCCACCTGCTGGCAGCAGGAAATGTGGCACATTGAAGTGACTTTGCCATATTTCTCCTATATTTACCCACTTAAATGCATGTCGCCCACTCTTCGCTGTTTTCCTGAGACCACTGGGGGGCGGTGCTCCCGTGTGCGAGGGCCCTTTTATCGCTGCTTGCAGCTTTAATTAGTTTTATATTCTTCTGCAGTGGACAAATGTGAAATTAAAAAATAAAGATAATAATAATAATAATGTATTGTTATTGCTATTATATAATTAGGGATTATTGTAATCTTATATATCTTTTTAGAGTAAAAATTTAAAAAGTAAATTTATGATTTAAAGACTCCCTGTGGTGAAAATCAAGTTTTTAAAGGGAGAGTTCACCCAAAAATGAAAATGTTGTTCTAATTTACTCACCCTCATGTTGTTCCAAACCTTTATAAGTTTCTTTCTTCTGATGAACACAAAGGAAGATATTTTAAAGAATGTTGGTAAACAAACAGTTGACAGTAGCCATTGACTTCCATAGTAGGAAAAAAAATACTATGGAAGTCATCAGCTGTCTTATTCTTTAAAATATCTTCTTTTGTGTTCAACAGACAGAAGAAACTCATACAGGTTTGGAACAACATGAGGGTGAGTAAATGATGACAGAATTTAAATTTATGGGTGAACTATCCCTTTATTGTTGGCTATGTTTTTAATATGCTTTAAGACAAACCATGTGCAAATTCATCAGTCAACATTGTTGCTGAGTATTTTCTCAATTGCAAACAGGAACATGATTTGTGTAACATAAGCAACACATTATTAGCTTACGTAGTTAAGCCAGAGGTTGTAGAGAGTGATACACAAAAAGCATTACAATTCTGACATTGTGATGTAGACAACCCTGTATAATTCACTCATCCTCTTCTTCTTCTGAACCACTTTCTGGTTCAAACTGGAATTAAAAAAATATTTCCTTTTGCCGTTGTGTAGCGTTTACTACAGTAAAGATGACCGAGTGGATCAGATAATCTGTGCTGGTGTAAGTGGAGGCAGGGACTCATTTACATATTCATGTATCCGCATATACTAAATGAAGCCAGTGTGTAGAGTTCAAGCTACATTCAAGCTATTTTAAGGCATAAAGAAAGAATTTTTTAAGAAATTAGTTTTAAGAGATAAAATTATTGACTGTAGGGGGACTTTAATAATTCATGCATCGAAGGTTTATACAGGTATTTTACATTCAAATAAAATGATCCAAAGACAAATTCAGAATGAGTTCCAGACCTCTAGTAAACAGTCAGACGGTGTCTATCACTGGAAATAAATGGAGCAGGACCCAAGGTGGAATCCCACAACTGTAAACTTCAAAGCGTGTATCTACAGACAGAAAGGATCTGAATGCTTTGTGGTGAGAGATAAAGCAGAGACAACATACAGCATTCAGAGTGAGGTGGAGGTCTCACAGAAGGGGATTTCTGCAGAGGGGAGCGTTCAGGTTTTGAAGTTTGGGAGCATTCCCAGCATGAAAGCACAGTTAACTTGAAGAACAAGAAAGAATCACATTAGGCTATGTCCTGAAGCCATGTGACCAGCATGTGACTACCCCCAGCACTGTGGGCAGTTACCCTCACAATTGCTATGAGACCGCAGACATACAGTATCAGACAGAACAAGTGGATACCTGGAGGCCAATGACATGTCGGCAACGTGTGTATTTGTTTGTATGTTGCTGCTACAGTAGTGACACTCATCAGAGAGATGTGTTCTAAAGAAGCAGTGTGCATTTCACTCAGGGCAGACAGAATTATAGTGCAGCTCTGTGCGAGGAAGAAGAGACAGGGCTTTTCTTCCATATTATGACTTTTACATCTGAGTGCAACAGATTATCCCAAAAAAAGAAAGAAAAAAAAGTTCTATCCGGTGTGAGCTGGCAGTTGATTGTAAGAAAGGGGCAGGGTTTAATGACTAAATGATTGAAGAAATCCAGCATATATCACCAGAGAGAAATTTCAATGGAAGATCAAGTTAAAATAAAAAAAGAAGAAAAAAAGAGTTTACAATAAGATCAATAAAATACATTTAGAAATCACATAGGGTGAATATCCATTTCCTGCCAACTTAAAAATGTAATTAAAATTAAACACCATTGCATGGGATACTCAACTCACAACTTGGTTAGCATGTTGCTAAGCAATTGGGGTTTAATTTGTGCTTGTTTATTTATTTAATAATTAGTAGATTAGTTTTTATTATAAATCACACCTTTTTAAGTGAATGATTTTAAGTGCTCTACTGTGACTACTACTGTGACTCTACTACTAGAGCAGGGGTCACCAACCTTTTTGAAACTGAGGGCTACTTCTTGGGTACCGATTAATGCTAAGGGCTACCAGTTTGATACACACTTCTGAAATAACAAATTTGCTCAATTTACCTTTAATTATATGTCATTATTAATAATTAATGATATTCATCTATGTGAAGACACTGATCATGTTAATGATTTCTCACAATAATTATCAACAATGAATTAACAAGGTAGGAAACAGATAAATATCAATATGCAACACTTTATTTCTATAAATCTCTGCAAGTATTTACATTTACACAAATGATCACTTCTACAACAATTTCACTAGCCACTAACAATTTTTAACAAATCATGCACTACGTTGCACCATTTTGTTTGTACAGATTATCAATTATGTAACATACAAGAATCAACTTTCATATTTTACTACACGCATCACCAAATCTACAGCATTTTTAACAAAATTATCATATCTTACATTTAACAAACACATTTGTCACAATTTTTGAATAACTGAATTTTGGGAGTTTTTCACCGGTCTTGTGAAAAAAGACTGCTGTTTGCACAAACCTGTCTTTAACTCGTGGGCTTTTTCCGCACGTAGTGCGCTGCCCAGCGGGTAGTTAGCATGGTAGCTTGCGTGACACGTTCGAGAAATGTCTCTCCACATTGTGCCGCTTTGCAGTCCAGCTAGCTCTAATCTAATATGAAACATTTTTAAACGTTTTTTTTTTTATATTGTCATTTTCAAATTCACACCAATGCAAGTGTGATTTAAAAAAGAAGCTCACTAGGTTTTGGAACAGAGCCACTATTCAATAGAAACAAAATCCAAAAACAATCTCAAGTCTATGTGCTATATTCAAGTAAAAAAAAAAAAGAGAAAAGAAAACTGTTCAGAACATAAATAAACAAACAAACAAAAAACACAGTGCCGGGTTCATAAAGGAGCCAGTTTGATTTGTCGCATTAACAGCACTTGCAAAAACAAAAAGGGGTGGTGACTGAGGGGCCCTATTAGCCTGCCCTTTTATTAAAAAAATAAAAAAAGAGAGAGAGAGAGAGAGAGACATACAACAACGGAAACAATCCAAGACCATATTCCTGTAGGCCTCAGCCATCAGTCAAAATGATGAATGTGAGTAACTAAACTGTGGACATAGATCTGCCAGGTCTCGCATGGTCCCACTGACATCACATTTAATTATAACGCATGTCTAATTGAAACCCCCCTGGAAAAAGGCGGGATATTGTGGTCTCTCTCACTCTCTCTACGCCCATGGCAGGCCACGGAAAGTTAATTAATTAGGAGGCACCTCCTCCCTCCTTTATCTTGAGTTACTATCAGCCCTGCCTCACTGAGCTGATGAGATTTTCAGCCAGCTTTTCATCTCGTGGAAGAAAAAAAACAGAATGGTGTGAGGAGAGTGTTATCAAATGAGCTGTTGAAGCAGCCAGTGAATATGTCATTGACTGTGACTGCTCCCGGAGTGAATGGTGATTTATCCACATGACTCCCGTCATGCTAACTGTGTGTGTGTGTGTGTGTGTGTGCGCGTCAAGTCTGGTGGACCCCTTTCCCCCTCATTCAATGCACCGACATCAGTATTAATACAATTCTGCTCTCAAATTGGCCCTCAGCAACCCAGCCAGCAACCCTGAACTTGAACTAGCATCTTCTAGATAAAAGTGGATCAATACTTTACAGTCCTGAAGAAGACTGTCATATGTTGAGCATGATTTTGGAAGCGAGATGCCCTCCTTTATAAATTCAGATAGCACAATAACTTGAAAAGAAAAGGGAAGACTCCACAAACTATGATTTTAAGCTTGTATGTGTTGAAAGCCAAGTAAACAGGATTTGTGAAACACTGACAGGCGTCCACTGATCCCTTCAGTACTGACTGCAGATGAGACACTTTAAAGATGTTTATATTTATCCATCTTCTGTACGTCTGTGTGTGTCTGTGTGAATTAATAATGTGAGTATCAGGTCACCAAAGAGTTTCTGTCTTTTCATGATGGGGTGTCTGACAACAAGGCAAAGTACTTCCTCCACTACCAATGATGTGCTTGTTGGTAGAACTGGAACCAGAGCAGGTGGCTAGAATGGACCAGGGTGTGTTTTTAAGTGTGTGAGTGTCTCTTACTCTGCCACAGAGGTAATTAGTGAAGCCCTGAACCTGTGGAATTCTGTTGAAAGGCTGCCAGCAGTTAGTCAGCGGTAAATCAAGAACCTCAATGCCATATCAAAAGAAATCAGTTGATCTCTGCATAAACATGAGATCGGAGACACGCCAGGCGGCGTCTGCCTGCTCTGACACCCCCGTCCCATCAAATCACCTGCTTCAACACCCCCCACCCGCCCCAGACACACACACAGACACAGACCATCCTTTTTTATACTGAGCCGAAGTCATCTCAATGCTCATCTCACCTATAGACTTGCGTTGGCTGCTTTGACCTGACTCATGCGGGAGAAAGAATTCATTTAAAAAATACTGGGATTTAAAATAAAAAGATGTCCTAAATAAACATAATGTGGACCACTACACAATTACTATAGCTAAACTGAACACCTTCAGGGGTGGAGCTGGGACAACACTTTTTTGTTTTTCCCATTTATTTAGAAAAACATCTAGTCTAAACCTCAAACATCTTAGTAGTTATATTAGTGTCAACTATATTTATAACTATTAAACAATTAAAGTAAAAGTATACAAAGGCCATGCTAGGGGCATCAGATTATATGTAAACAACACCAATCAAGACAATCGTTACAAGTGTTTAAAAAATACAGTAGTTTAAAATCTCCCACTCCCATTTTGATATGTTTTGATATGAATATTTGCTACATGTACATGCCCTCTGCATTAATTCACTGGACCTTCATTTCCACTGTCTGGTTTAGAGACATTCATACAAACAGGAATAATGCAGAATACTTTTTATTATTGCTACCAAACAGATCTAAACAGTCTCAAAACTTATTGGTAACACTTTAGAATACTGTCTGTCGTTAATGAATAACTACACAGAAACAAATGAGTAACGCAATATTAACACTCTAGTAAGTACTATTAACTAACAAGAAACTGTGATTAACAAATTAGTAAGTAATAGCGCTCGGTTGAATGTGGTAGTTCACTATTAGCTAACTACTATTTTTCATACCAGAGGACTACCAAGAACTACTATATACAGGTTCATAATTAACATGAATAAAGCATAATGTATAATTATTTCTAAAGTGATTTTTTGGATCAGTATTCTAAAGTGAAAAGTCTTTTGGATAGTTTTTTTCCCCCGATGGATTTAGAAACACTTGAGTCATTATGGGTTACCATGATCTTCACTTACTGATCCAAATAATTAATACCTTTAGAAGGATGTAGTAGACCATTACTATCCAAAACCTCACAAAAAAGTTTACATTGACTTCAGTCAAAATTAATTAGTCATCATGCTTTTCACTTTAGAATAATGATCCAAATAATTAGTAATTACTTCTGACAGATTTGTTAATACTTGAGTCATTACTAGTGGGTTACCATAATCTCCACTTTAGAATTATGCATTAGTCACATTAATTATGAACCTGTATATAGTAGTTCTTAGTAGTTCTCCGGGAGGTATGAAAAATAGTAGTTATTGATGAGCTAATAGTTAACTATAACACATTCAACTGAGCGCTATATTTTACTAATTTGTTAGAGTTTCTTGTTAGTTAATAGTAGTTAATAGTGTGTTACTCATTTGTTCATGTGTAGTTATGTGTTGAACAGTATTCTAAACTTTTACCAACTTATTTAAAGGGATAGTTCACTCAAACATGGAAATTTGCTGTTAATTTACTCACTCTCAGGCCATCCAAGATGTAGGTGTGTTTTTTTCTTCAGTACAACAGTAAAGACAATTTTTAGCTGAAACCGTGGTCCTTGGTGATTCATATAATGCAAGTCACCGGCTACCGTCACTTTGAGAATCAAAAAACAAAAGCAAAACAAAATTAATACCCGTGGCTCCTGATAAGTCATTGAGGTCTTATGAAGTGAAACGATCGGTCTGAAACTGAACATTATTTACAACATTATTACCTGTAATCCACAGCTTCAGCAAACACTCCTGAGTATGTTCATGGCAGTCTAAAGCGCAAGCTTCCTGTCGCATAATGACGTATGCTGGGGAGCTCAAACGCTGGGAATCTGTGAAGAGTCAATCATCCTGATTGATGAACTTTGATGAACAGTACAACACACACGTCTTCCCTCTCTGTTGTAAACAAACACAGCGTCAGCTCACGTGTCAGTTTGCTCACGCTTCAGATTGCCATGAACATGCTCAGGACATTTTGCCAAAGCTGTGGATTACAGATAATAATGTCGTAAATAATGTTCAGTTTCTTGCACAGAACGATCATTTTGCTTCATAAGACCTCAATGAATCGTCGGTAGCCACAGTTATTCATTTTGTTTTGCCTGTATCTGTTTTGACTCTCAAAGTGACGGTACCCATTGACTAGCATTACATGAATCACCAAGGACTACGGTTTCAGCTAAAAACTTCTTTACTTTTCTTTAACTGAAGAAAATAAAAAGACATCTTGGATGGCCTGAGGTTAAGCAAATTAACAGCAAATTTTCATTTTTGGGAGAACTATCCCTAATGTATGATGGAGAGATCACATTTAAAATGTATTTTTTTTTTATTACAAAATGATGACTGTAAAACCAAATGTAAGAGGGGAAAAAAATATTCACATTGATGGTTACTAAAACTGTGCGTTATTTTGGGAGTAAGGAGAGGATTGAATTTGCACTTATTGAGTGTTATGCTCACTCTTAAATTGTATTAATGTAATTCTTGAAATGAATCTGAAACATTTTACATTTTAAACTACCACACTTGCTTAAGAACGCAACTCGGATACACCTTTAGCCACTAGCACATCAGCGTTTGCAATTGCTAAGTAATTAACATGTTGAGAAATCACTGTTGTCTTATTTAAACATTCCCCCTATGACTAAAGCGAACAGGTATGCATCATTATCACCTCTATTCTAAATTCTAAAGATGCTCACTCATTTAAACATGGCGACAACGGCACTGGGCAATTCATGACATATCAGGTGCAAGGAAAACATTTTATCATAATTAGATGCTAATTAGCAAGATAAAAAACAGTACAGGGATCTCGGTTGAAGTCCTGATAATGAAAATCATCAGAAAGTAATGTCATACTACAGTGTGTCCTATAAAATCCTTAAGGATCCAGCTGATTTTAATAAACACAAAGCAGCCAGACTGTATTGTATGACGGTTTGAGTTAGTGAACCGGCATGCCTCAATTCTTTTCTCCCCGAGCCCTAATTGGCCCAGTCAACAGCAGCCTGGCCACATCAGCATTATATACTCAGACACATCCATTTGTTTAACAACCTTGAGCGTTTGAAGAAGACAGATGAAAGGGGAGTCTTGGACAACTGCATTAGAGCCTCCCGACCACAAAAGAAATACCCTGCTTCATTAAAATGATAATACGGCAAAAAGACCCCAGCCCACGTGCGTACTCTCTGAAGTACACAAAGCCTTGTATTAGCCTGCACAGCTAAAGTATATTCCCTCTCTTCCCAATCAAATCGAACTGTCATCTGAGGAGACAGGTCATTTACATTCATGATAAAATGATCTTGCATTTTTTATTTGTCTTGGAAATTAAAGGCTTACTTAATCATTGTGGATGGAAGTGGGGGCCCGGGCGATGTAGTCATGTGTTTCTGATTGCATTAGGACTGATGTGGCGTGGCGTGATGGATATTTAATAGTTAAGCTGTCCCTCTGTATCATGTCACAGGCCCCTGATGCACCCGATGCTCCGCAGTATGGCAGCGGTTGCAGGGTGGCTTTAATTATTAGGCCGATCATGGGAGTAGGTCTGGAAGAGACGGAAAAGAGAGAGCCCATCATGGAGAGCATCTCCAAGGTGAACCGCACTTGTGACTTAACACTTGATATTGGTGTGAATTGTTTAATCCTTTTGTATTTTAATTTAATAATTGAACAAAACTTCAATCAATTAAAATACGTAAGGATTATTCAATTAAATTAGATGGAATTTTACTATTAATTAAATTGCGTAAATCTTAAAAAATGCGTTGTTGTTTTGGACCTGCAGAAAAAATAAATGCTGTACATTTCATTTTTGAGAATTGTATATATACACATATACACAAACTATTGTTCAAAAGTTTAGTAGTTAGTAACATTTTATTTTTGAAAGAAAGGCTTTTATTCAGCAAGGATGCATTAAATTGATCAAAAGTGACAGGGAATGCATTTGTTACAAAATGCTGTTCTTTTGAACTTTTTATTCATCAAAAAACCTTGAAAACAGTATCAGTTTCCTCCAAAAAAAAAAAAAACCCAGCACAAATGTTTTTACAATGATAATTTCTTGAGCACCAAATCAACATTTAGAATGACTTCTGAAGGGTGACAGAGAGAGAGAGAGAGAGAGAGAGAGAGAGAGAGATTATAGGGCCCCAAGCCCCAGTGAATGTATCCATTGCATAGGAAGTGGCACTACTGGTGTGGCTTTGGGAAGCCACAAATCAAGTCTAAAAGTGTAAAATATTAATTTGTACTTGCGGGAACTACACAAATCATTAGGTATTACACACAGTACTGTGAATCAAATAATATTTAAAAAGTTTGTTTAATATATATTTGTAGACCACCACATTCTGCACAAATGTGGTGAAACACAATGGCCGCTTTATGAGTTAATAGTAAGAATAAAGGGCTGCTCTCACAGTGGCGTTTTTTTCCTCTGCCGCCTGAAACAGATGATGGGCCATCTGCTAGAGGACAATGCTAATCACAGGGCGGCGTGCAACGCTGGTGTGGATGAATGGCCAGGCTGGGCTCTCACATGTCGAGTGGCTCGTCCCACAATGCCGAGCGCCGGTCTGCCAAGTCCAGTCCTCTGCTCTGGCCCTGCCTCTTTCCTGTACCCACGCTCCCGCCAGACAGCCACCACACACATGCTGTTTCCTGTCAATTCAGGAAGTTTTTGGTTGTGGTCCCACTGATCCCACTGACACAAATGGGTAACAACATGGATGTTTAGTCATTTCCTACTTCCTCGTAGAAGTTACGGGTCAATGACTATTCTCTAAATTATCACTGATGGGTTACATCTGCATACTTTGAGAGGTTTTGTTTTCTTTGGATTTTATGCAATTTTTTTCCCCCATATGTCATCTGGTATTGAAGAATTGACTAGTTGATGTGTCAATTGAACTCAATTATCACAGTTATTATCTTAGAGAAGCCACTCTCACAGTTTTAGAAGAGAGCAGTATTTCACACCACGCTAAGCGGATACAGAAGCCAGACATCCCAAACACAGGCAGTTAACATTAAATGGAGTATTACATTCTTCATCCGTCGATTTTTCATGGGTGGGCCCCTTCAAAACCAACACGATCACCCCTCCAACCACCTCAACTACAAATATAGCCTGCAAAAATCAAACAGCCATCCTCTTTCTCAGCATTAACATTTACAACACCAGGAAATTGGTCCTTAATTCCTTTATCCTCTGAAAATGTGGGAAGCTAATCAGGCCTTACACATTTTTATGAGCGAATAAAAGTCAGTGCCAGGTTGGAGTACTGCGTTGTGTTGGGTGCAGAATGCTGGTCCTGTCCTCATGTTCACGATGCTTTCCAGCTGTGGCACGACTGAAGAAACAACATGAATTAGGCTTATACCCAAGGCTGTTGCTTCCAGTTATGCTTGTGTTGCTATTGTAGTGTGCGTTAAAGCAGATGTGATTCCGTAACTGGTGTCCCCGTTCCTGTCTGATTAGGTGTGTCCTCTTAAAATGCCACAGCTGTGGCATTTTGAGTGTATTTACAATTATGGATATACAATGCCACAAGCAGAAATGATAGGGAATGCTGGTGATAAACTGAAAAAGGTCTAGCAATTTACAGCTTGTTAAATGAATCTGGAGTGTTTGTGGAGGAAGCCAGATTGTAATGGCCCTCTGTCTCCATTTTGAGCCTGAGGCTTTGTCTTAAACTGTCGACTATTGTGAACTCTGTATGGAAAACCATGCAGATGTCAAATACATTAGTGTGTAACAGGCTTACAGGCATTTCTAATTGAAATGTACACTATGTATCTTTGGATTAATAAACAAAACTGCATTTGTCTTGCAGAAGAACATTGTTGTACTTCTCTGTTTATGTATATGACGAGTCACACAGGTACTGAGATACTGCGCAGTGGTTATCGCCCCACTTGGTCTAAAATAGTCAGAATGTAAACACTTATTATAGGCGTACCGTAGTAATTCAGGATAAGACAAAAACACGGTTTGGTAGATGGATTAATTCATATTTTGAACAAAAAGAAGTTACATAACGTACCTTTAACATCATCACAAATCAATAAACTAGAACAATTTCATGCATTACACTTTTTCAAATGAATTCACTCCTAGCTAACTGTTGTAAGCCTTATGCCTTATACGTTCAGAAAAATTATGATTAATATATTAATTTTTCTTTTAGCATGGTTTTAGCTATTTAAAACTTTGATGCAGGGAGTATCGCTTTCTTTTCCTTCCCGCCATGGCACTTCATTCTGATGTACCATGTGGGGCTTAGCAAAGCGGATTCCATGTAGAAAATAAAAGCCCGGACAACTGCATTACTGTCCGACCTGTCAGGTTCTTTAAATATATGCTCAATCCTCGCTGCCAAGCCCTTAAAAGCAGTGCTGGCAGAGAAAGCGAACTGGGAGTGACAAAAGCACGTCGTTTGGGGGACTGTGATTTTAGTTGAGGAGAATGGACTTTTAAATGTATTTTTATACATTCACAAGGAGTTCATTCTGTTCCCCATGAATCAATAATAAGCAGTGTGCCACAGACCCAGGATACAATTATCCACCCCTAAGAAGCTCACCTGTCACAATGATGTCTGAGGAACTGAATACGCTGTCAGGTGTAATGCCGTTTATTTTGCTGTTCCCACAGAACCGGGGCCTGTAGCAGCTCTAACATGGCAGCTTCTTAGGATTCATGCTCAGGCCTAAGAGAACATGACTCTATATACACTCACCTAAAGGATTATTAGGAACACCTGTTCAATTTCTCATTAATGCAATTATCTAATCAACCAATCACATGGCAGTTGCTTCAATGCATTTAGGGGTGTGGTCCTGGTCAAGACAATCTCCTGAACTCCAAACTGAATGTCAGAATGGGAAAGAAAGGTGATTTAAGCAATTTTGAGCATGGCATGGTTGTTGGTGCCAGACGGGCCGGTCTGAGTATTTTAAAATCTGCTCAGTTACTGGGGTTTTCACGCACAACCATTTCTAGAGTTTACAAAGAATGGTGTGAAAAGGGAAAAACATCCAGTATGTGGCAGTCCTGTGGGCGAAAATGCCTTGTTGATGCTAGAGGTCAGAGGAGAATGGGCCGACTGATTCAAGCTGATAGAAGAGCAACTTTGACTGAAATAACCACTCGTTACAACCGAGGTATGCAGCAAAGCATTTGTGAAGCCACAACACGCACAACCTTGAGTCGGATGGGCTACAACAGCAGAAGACCCCACCGGGTACCACTCATCTCCACTACAAATAGGAAAAAGAGGCTACAATTTGCACGAGCTCACCAAAATTGGACAGTTGAAGACTGGAAAAATGTTGCCTGGTCTGATGAGTCTCGATTTCTGTTGAGACATTCAGATGGTAGAGTCAGAATTTGGCGTAAACAGAATGAGAACATGGATCCATCATGCCTTGTTACCACTGTGCAGGCTGGTGGTGGTGGTGTAATGGTGTGGGGGATGTTTTCTTGGCACACTTTAGGCCCCTTAGTGCCAATTGGGCATCGTTTAAATGCCACGGCCTACCTGAGCATTGTTTCTGACCATGTCCATCCCTTTATGACCACCATGTACCCATCCTCTGATGGCTACTTCCAGCAGGATAATGCACCATGTCACAAAGCTCGAATCATTTCAAATTGGTTTCTTGAACATGACAATGAGTTCACTGTACTAAAATGGCCCCCACAGTCACCAGATCTCAACCCAATAGAGCATCTTTGGGATGTTGTGGAACGGGAGCTTCGTGCCCTGGATGTGCATCCCACAAATCTCCATCAACTGCAAGATGCTATCCTATCAATATGGGCCAACATTTCTAAAGAATGCTTTCAGCACCTTGTTGAATCAATGCCACGTAGAATTAAGGCAGTTCTGAAGGCGAAAGGGGGTCAAACACAGTATTAGTATGGTGTTCCTAATAATCCTTTAGATGAGTGTACATTACAATGCAGAATCCATTACCACAGCAGTTTTCAGTTCAGTTAAAGGTTCTTTTATTTTTTAAGGAATAAAAAAAAAAGAAATGCTAAAACTATTAAAATATTTATGTTAATTGAAATATAGCTTTAAAAATAAAAAAATAATATCCTACTTAAAAAAATGCCTTGACAATAAACTGAAATCAGTTTAAGCTGAAGCACTACAATTATTAAACATAAATAAATAAAAACAAAAACTATTTTTATTTCAGTTTTACTTTTAAATTAAACATAAATAGTAGTTTTAAAAAATATGACAAAACCACATTACTAAATTACAAAAAATTAAAGTAAAATTAACATGAAAACTTAATATAAAAATGTGTTTTTTAAAAACTAATTCAAAATAATAAACCTTTTTTTTTTTTTTTAATGGAACTCTTCCCTAGACACAATGTTTCTTTTTACTAAAAAGGTGACTTTTGAAATCACGCGCACACACACACACACACACACACACACACACACACACACACACACACACACACACACACACACGTTGGGTTTTCATGTTTTATGGGGACTTTCCATAGACGTAATGGTTTTTATACTGTACAAACTGTACATTTTATCCCCCTACACTACCCCTACCCCTAAACCTACCCATCACAGGAAACATTATGGATTTTTACTTTTTCAGAAAACATCACTTAGTATGATTTATAAGCTGTTTTCCTCATGGGGACCAAAAAATGTCCCTACAAGGACAAGGATTTCGGATATTGCCATCTTTGTGGGGACATTTTGTGTACCAGGCCACACACACACACACACAAACACACACACAAAAAAACTCATGTCAGCCACTTGAAGTTCACAAATAATTATTTGAGAACAAAACCAATGTTGGTGTTCACTTGGTGGGCGCAGTTCCCTAACAGCTACATAAACATTTGTATGCAAACAGCTGTCATGTTATAATCTGCTGTTGTTGTTGTTTTGTTTTTTTAATGCAAGCCATCTGTTTATGAAACAAACTTCAATACATTCAAAACTGAACATGTTATGCACTAAAAGGCACTCCATCCATTGACTCCATCCATTTGGCCCATGATGAGTAGCCCTTTAGTGGGCAGCTCTGTTATGATGGGTACTGGGAAAGATCCTAATAGAGCAGTAAATATTTGGTGGAAGGCAATGGAAGTGGATCCAACCGAATCTCAGACTAGTTCACAGCAGATGTTTGCATGTTGTGCCTTCTGGAACAGACGCGCTCTCTCTCTTTATTTCACTACCCTATGGTAACCTGACTACCTGCCATCACTAACTAGAAAAATTCAAGAGAGGGTGCTACTCAGAGAAACTATATGACACGAAAACTTTTAGCATAGTGGATCTCTTCATTTACAACATGCAGCCTGTGAGAACCCATCTCACTTTGGACACCTGACAGAGAACGAAACTAAACAGCATTAATGAAGATGTTAGCACTATATTCACACAGTATTAGTTTTACAGCTTGAGTGCCTGAAAATAAATTCTCACAATCATTCAAAACAAATTGTTTTATATCCACTGTCAGTAGTCTGTAGTGAACATCCGCACACACAAGTTAAAATGGTTAGGTGGTGCTTTGACTCACTGACTCTGGAAATATATATTTTAAAGAGATTTCAATATACTGTAATACAATTATATAAATTTTTCACACAGAACCTGAAAACTAATCCAAACACAATGTTGATTGACAGACTGTCTTGATAGCAAAGCTAAATTTAATTACTGGAATTGAACGCTATAATCGCTCTAATTAACATGTGCAGTGACATTTGAATCCTTACATTTTCTTGGGCTGCTGTACATGTGCAGTTGTGTGGGCTTATTTGTATTGTAAACAGACTGTTCAAGAAGAGACCAGACATAATTAAAATCCCTGATGGCGGGATGTTAAAAAACATACGTGTTGCAAATTGCGGCCCATCTGCTGCAATGCATGGCTTTATGAGCGCGGCACATTGCTCAGCGGTGGGTCAGGGATGGTGCAAACAGATTGATGACAGCGGAAGACCAGGCCACTCCTATTACCATGTAGACTTCAGAGAGAGAGTGTGTGTGAAGGGAGTATTTAAAAGATGACGGCACTGGGTTGTCAAAATTCATTTAACGGGTAACCATTCGAAAATCAAAGCTAGTAGTTAGGTCATATTATTAGCATAATGCATTTTCAGGCTATTTTCCTAACATGAATATTTCTCTAAGATGATAGTAAATGACACAACAAAACAATAATACCACTAAAAAGTATGTTAACTTTTGAAATGTTATATTATATACATAAGATATATAATAAAGTATTGTATATTATATGTATATATGTATGTGTGTATATATATATATATATATATATATATATATATATATATGTATGTAATATGTATACACATGTAAAAATATGTAAAAAAAAATTTTATACAAATACTACTGTCATGGAATGTAGTTTTTTAGGCAAGAATGTACTTATTTAGACCTCAGATATGTGACTTACATAGCACCTATCTTATAATTTGATTAGACGCTTTTGCAGATGTGAGCTCCAGGCCGTCAGCGGCCATTCAGCGCTCATGTACCCGCAGGGAACAGCTTCATCTTGGCCAGTCCTTCAGGAATTTGCTGCTGCTATGTAACATGAGAGATATTTCATTTGGGGTATTTCAAATAGCCAATATTTGGTCTTTTTAATCTATTACTTGTTCCAGAGCAAATTGATTTTGCTAAGGGCATAGTTTCATAACTTTATATTTGTATTTAACAGAAATCTGTAGGCTACTATAAAGCTGCTTTTGTATTTTTGACTGTTAGGGTTAGGGTTAGCTGTTAACTGTTTGCTTGTGTTTATTTCCTATTGTACAAACTTGCTTACAAAACAAACTTGTATTTTTATAATGGCTAATACTGTCTATTCAAATATTATTGATTAATAAGTAATATTTTATATAAATAACATGCCGTATTTGGTCTGTTAGGGATTTTGATTTCAACTTCAGTGAACATTATTAAACCATTAGATGGCAGCAAGGAGTGAGTCAGTAACAAATACTTTTATATTGAAAGGACGAAACAAGGTTGTAAACAAAACACAACCTACAAATTCACTGACTAGCACTGTCATGGAAAATCCCCTTAACTATTAAAAGGACAAAGACAAAGATATCACTTTCCTCAATGGACATTCAAACTGATTTTGTGATTATGACTACAAGAGTGCCCTGAAGAATTTTAGCTAGATGCAGGTAATGCACTCGTTTAGTCGATATATCTCTATCGTAACACTGTACTCTACATAATACAATAAGCTTCAATAAAGTGATTCAGTGTTCCTTCATTACTAGTTCTAAAGTGACGTTTTAGAATTAGTAACAGAGGCTTGGGCTCAACTGTTAAACTGTCAACTTGTGATTTGAATCCCTAGCGGAAGGAAGTAGTTCTGCAGAGAAGAGGTTTTTAAAAGACACTCTGTTGTTGTTTCTTATTTATTTACACACTTGTGCCATTGAAGTGTTGTATAAACGTAATATCACACTCATAGCCACGCAAAATGAATGTATATCAGTACGCTGTTTTTATCTATGGCACTCTGCCATATACAGCCATATTGCACTGCTACTCGTGTGATATTGCTCATATATATATATACACACACACATACACTATATTGCCAAAAGTATTGGGACATCCCTCCAAATCATTGAATTCAGGTGTTCTAATCATTTCCATGGCCACAGGTGTATAAATTCAAGCACCTAGGCATGCAGACTGCTTCTACAAACATTTGTGAAAGAATGGGTCGCTCTCAGGAGCTCAGTGAATTCAAGCGTGGTACCGTGATAGGTTGCCACCGGTGCAATAAGTCCATTCGTGAAATTTCCTCACTACTAAATATTTCACAGTCAACTGTTAGTGGTATTATAACAAAGTGGAAGAAATTGGCAACAACAGCAACTCAGCCACGAAGTGGTAGGCCACGCAAAATCACAGAGCGGGGTCAGCACATGCTGAGGTGCACAGTGCGCAGAAGTCACCAACTTTCTGCAGAGTCAATAGCAACAGAATTCCAAACTTCGTGTGGCCTTCAGATTAGCTCAAGAACAGAACAGACCTCACAAATGCGCTTCTAGAAGAATGGTCAAAAAAATTCCCATAAACACACTCCTAACCTTGTGGAAAGCCTTCCCAGAAGAGTTGAAGCTGTTATAGCTGCAAAGGGTGGGCCAACTCCATATTAAACCCTACGGATTAAGAATGGGATGTCATTAAAGTTCATGTGCATGTTAAGGCAGGCGTCCAACTTTTGGCAATATAGTGTATATATACACTCACCTAAAGGATTATTAGGAACACCATACTAATACTGTGTTTGACCCCCTTTCGCCTTCAGAACTGCCTTAATTCTACGTGGCATTGATTCAACAAGGTGCTGAAAGCATTCTTTAGAAATGTTGGCCCATATTGATAGGATAGCATCTTGCAGTTGATGGAGATTTGTGGGATGCACATCCAGGGCACGAAGCTCCCGTTCCACCACATCCCAAAGATGCTCTATTGGGTTGAGATCTGGTGACTGTGGGGGCCATTTTAGTACAGTGAACTCATTGTCATGTTCAAGAAACCAATTTGAAATGATTGGAGCTTTGTGACATGGTGCATTATCCTGCTGGAAGTAGCCATCAGAGGATGGGTACATGGTGGTCATAAAGGGATGGACATGGTCAGAAACAATGCTCAGGTAGGGTGTGGCATTTAAACGATGCCCAATTGGCACTAAGGGGCCTAAAGTGTGCCAAGAAAACATCCCCCACACCATTACACCACCACCACCAGCCTGCCCAGTGGTAACAAGGCATGATGGATCCATGTTCTCATTCTGTTTACGCCAAATTCTGACTCTACCATCTGAATGTCTCAACAGAAATCGAGACTCATCAGGCCAGGCAACATTTTTCCAGTCTTCAACTGTCCAATTTTGGTGAGCTTGTGCAAATTGTAGCCTCTTTTTCCTATTTGTAGTGGAGATGAGTGGTACCCGGTGGGGTCTTCTGCTGTTGTAGCCCATCCGCCTCAAGGTTGTGCGTGTTGTGGCTTCACAAATGCTTTGCTGCATACCTCGGTTGTAACGAGTGGTTATTTCAGTCAAAGTTGCTCTTCTATCAGCTTGAATCAGTCGGCCCATTCTCCTCTGACCTCTAGCATCAACAAGGCATTTTCGCCAACAGGACTGCCGCATACTGGATGTTTTTCCCTTTTCACACCATTCTTTGTAAACTCTAGAAATGGTTTTGCGTGAAAATCCCAGTAACTGAGCAGATTGTGAAATACTCAGACCGGCCCGTCTGGCACCATCAACCATGCCACGCTCAAAATTGCTTAAATCACCTTTCTTTCCCATTCTGACATTTAGTTTGGAGTTCAGGAGATTGTCTTGACCAGGACCACACCCCTAAATGCATTGAAGCAACTGCCATGTGATTGGTTGATTAGATAATTGCATTAATGAGAAATTGAACAGGTGTTCCTAATAATCCTTTAGGTGAGTGTATATTGTATATATTAACCACTTACCAACTACCAATATAATGCTGTCAAATCATCCTATCTATCACACGTATGATAGACCCAAACAGTGAAATGTGAATGTAAGTTAACACTGAGGCTTTCAGAGTGACAAACCTGGATGGCACAGGGAGAAATTGAATGAATACACAGAATATGACAAACAGCCCTTTACTGTAACCTTTCAACAGAGAGCTCCAAGAGAGACATTACCCCGCTGAAATAAAAGCGCTCACACCATTTGTGCTGTGGCCATCACTTCATCTGATGCCCTGTGTGTCGGTGTCAGTGAAACGCTATTCATGTCATCTTTTCCAAATAATTTACCAAGTGCAATTAGCAATCGGAAGTTGTCATCCGCAGGCTTCTGGAAAGCAGTCGGCGGAGGAGTTAACGTATTAAAGACACTTACAGCCTGCATTAAAAAATAAACATGTGGATCTCTGGTGATTACCCGGCACCAGAAGAAAGAAATGAAATTTCCCTGAAAAATTAGAAACAAACCTGTTTGACAGCCCCTGTTAGCTTAGAACAAATGGGAGACATGGGAAATTGTTTGACACACTTTCATAAAAAGCAAGTGAAGGCAACCTATCCTTTGGTGTCGGGTAATGGCTCCTCGTTGTTAGATTCAATGGAAAAAGCTATTCATACTGTTGTGTGATTGAAAAGAAAATTGAATCCTTTTGATGTTATAAATGTGTCTATTACTGCATTTGCACACAAAATTTCAATGGAAATTACAGAGAAAGGAGTGATTCTCTGAGGGAGGGGGTGACATATTGAATTCTATTCCGGCCTGAATATCAATATACTGTACGCCTGGCAGAATGACTCCAAAACCATATGATTTTTCACGCTGGCGTCAGAGTAAATAGGGTGAAAGGCTAAAATTGCAAAACTATATATATGAATGTTAATGCATAGATATTTCCCAAACAACCTCCTCTATTTGCCACACAGTTATAGGAAACTTTTCATTGCCGGCTACAGAAATCTCCAGAGGAGGTGCTCGGTCCCCCTAAGTTCACGACGTGTACAACGACAAAAACACTGGCAGTCTGTGCAGTGCGCTTGCTATATTAAAGAACCTTTTGATAGGGCCTCCAGCAAGATATAATAGAGCTGTTGTGCATTTACAGGTAGTTAAATAATCAGCAAACAGAGTTCGGGAGATGGTTTGTGAGAGGAATGTTTTGCTGAGAGCCCTATTCAATTTAAGAATTTCTGAAGCCGCCACTTCAAGCAAAACACTGCCACACCTCCCTGCTCTATCAAGAATATAGCCATTGAAGGTCCCCTTCAAAACACAGCAGTTGTCTTTAGCTCTGTGACCGTTGCTGGCTTCGGGTAACACAGGCATGTGGCAGCCAAAAGTTCTCTGAAAAGACTCTGTAACCGAGGATCACATGCATCGTTTTCGAAAATATCTGCAAGATTAATCTACCTAAAGAAAATAAAAAACTAAACAGCATGGTGATAAAAAGATGTGTGTGCAAATAGAATTAACAAAAGATCGAAACATATTCAAACAAGTTTATAAGACATGACCAGTGACCTGACATCCAATACGCAAGAAGACTCGGCTAAACGTACTGTCACTTCTCATTGAGCATGAAGCGCTCTCTGATCACTAAACTAGGGATTTTTTCAATTGCCTTGATGAATACATTGAGAGGCTATTCATCGATGCACACATTTGATGTTCCAGGCCTACGATACAACATTTCTGAAGTTTGAGAAAAAGCATGTAATAGCACCCTTTTGATGCGTCTGTATTAATTATGGATACATTCAAATCGAACAGCATCTTCCACACACTGGCGCAAGTCATTGTGGGTAACACACAAATCATTTAACTGACTAGTGATGTTAATATATCAGCACTTTTGAAGCGACGCACAAAGGTACAATGATTGCTTCAATTCAAAGGCAGTCGTATTACAAATCCAAATGTAAATCAAGGTTCAAAAACCGTGTTTGCATTCATTTCCTGCATTCTGGAGAACAGATTTGCAGAGAATGTTTAGCAAATTAAAAAAAAAAAGAAAAAAAGGAAAAAAGCAGATGGCAACCCATTTTTACACTCATTACCAAAGTAGATGAACAAAGTTTCCACCCCAAAGAACATTCAACCAAAACATCAGAATGATTAAAAACAAATCACTCTGTGTGTTGGGATCTTGGGATACCCATACATAAGCACTAATGAATAATTTCAGCGCTACTCCAAAATCCACACAATTTGAGCATTTGCTGTGGCATTTCATGCAATCTCCTGCTCGCTCCTGAATAAAGAGAGAAAGAAAAAAAACCCAGTGTAGACAAAATCTCTCTTTATTTAGAATATTCACACTCTTGTGGAGAGCCTGTATGTGCGTCGCAGCTATTTTCTCATTTTGAGGGTGAGAAAAAGATGAGTGACAAAAAACAGCTCTTGCTGTTAGTATGGGGGATATGACCCAGGGATGAGAGCTCATTTATTAGCATGTGATTAGCAGTATGGTGAGTGAGTGAGAGCTTTGGCCTGTCATGACACCGCTGCTGGGATCAGAGGACTGCGGATGGATCAGAGGACCCCCCCCCACCATCCCAAAATCTTCTTCACAACAATTTCAAATGGCAACAGCAATCACAAACCATCTCATTTTCAACCTAGATGATGTCTTACTAATTTTGACATGGAGATATCACTGAAAATTCATCTATATTTTGCATGTTTGGGCCGATGCTGCTGGTCTAGTATGTGGGAGAGATCTAAGATAAATCAATAGCGGAGAGGGAGCATTCATGTCCTGGCAGAGATCAATTAACTCTGGACAGCATTTGCTGGAAGTTTAAAGCACATTTTTTAGTTGTCAGGCTTTCGTTGATGGCCTTCAGCTTTGGGCTCCACTATGGTCTGAAAATAGAGTTAAAAATCTTTTAAAATTAGGCTTATAGTACCATAACTACTGATCTGATTATATAACATTATAAATGATTATTCTTTAAGAAAAAAAAAAAAGAAAGAAAGAAATAGTTAGGCTAAAGTCACTTCAATGGATCTATAAATTAGCATTTGCTATGTCTACTATGTTGTGACATAGGTTCAAAATCTTCATAATCTTTTAAAATAAATTAATAAATAAACAAAAAATATACAAAATGTAAAAAATAGTCAATACAAGGATTTTGTTTAATACTATAGCAAGCTCTTTCTGACTGAACACTACACATTCACTTAGTTACAACCATCAACTTGTGTAACCATCTTACAATGGTTTCAAACTGATCACAATTCAGCTATTGTACAATTGTACATAAGAGCTGCTACTTTCCCTCCCTCTCCTTTTGGAAAACGCTGAGGTCTGTGGATCTTTAATATCCAAACAGTAAGAGTCCCTGCATCAATATATCAGTATGAAGCCCTGGGAAGGAGGTCAGGAGCACAACCCTCAGCAAATTCATCCTCTCACTTTCTCATGCGCATATGCTCATACAAAACACAAGCTAAACAAGGTCTGTCAAACTTGGTAATTACACATTCATCACCTCCGAGATGTGGCAGGGTGATTGGATGCCTTCAGCAAAGAAGCAAGCTTGTCACTCCGGTATTAACAGTTTCATTAGAACACAGTGATTATGCTAAATGAATCGACGCTAGGGCTCGACACCTTGGCCGTGAAACTGAGGAAATACTTAATGTGGCTCCTGATGCGCCGAGACGATGAAGGGTGGGTTCGGGGGTGAAAAAGCAAGGTTGGATGCACAAAGAAACTGATTATCAAATCTTTAATCCAATTAATTTTCCTCTGCGCAACAGAACACATCAGATTCGTGAAACGCCAGTCCCATGCGGTCTGGAGACGATCTGTACTGTGTGAACTGCTCTGATTGAGTTAAATTGAGATACAATATAATAATTATGAACTGACTCAAGAGACAAGGCTCCGGCATTGTGGTTCTATGGAGAAACTGTTTGTTTGTATTAATCACAGTCAGCCGGGTGTGCTGGGAGAAGGGATATTCACTCCACACTCAGCCCACGTTCTTGTACATAAACAACGTCCTGATTCTGTGATTAAAGTGCTCTTGAGCGCCACAAAAATGCCCTCTGAACGGATAACTTGAGATGATACCAGATCCAGCCATATGTAACAAATGAAAAAGAAGGAAATATTTGCGTCGCCACGCTCCCTTATGGCCCTGTTCAAATAAACTGATGGAAGAATAATTTAATCATATGCCAGCTGGAAATTTGCTAAATTGATTTTGGTTAAATTGTCACAGAATACCAAATGAGCCAAATGAACTGCAGACATGAACAACGGCTGCATTTTCTACTTTGTATTGGTTTGTATTGGTCACTCTAAAGGAGTAAAGCTATTCATTAAGGTGAAATAAATAAGTTGACAAATGAGATCTTTACAACAAAAAAACAATACAAAGCATAAAAGTGCACATTTCAGCTAGCTGAAACCCAGCCGCTGTCCTTGCACTAACTAAATCAATATCTCTCTCAGATCTCGTCATCCTCCATTTGATCGTCTTAAAGGAAATCAGAGAAAATTCCACAGAGGACTCTGACTCACAATTTGGTGACAAAGATGTAATGATATAGAAAATTATCTTCAACAAGTACCGTAAGGTCAGGGTAATTATATGCCAGATAGAAAAACAAGCCTGACCCTTAGCAACGCGTACAATTCCTCATTGATTTTCTATAGACAAAGAGAATTTAATAAATTTAGCTACTGTAACCAGACCAGGTGGTCAATCATTGTCCTATTTTCAAAGCTCTTGATGAGAGATGTGGTACATCAGGGGAAAAAATAGAGCATTGTTCTACTTAATTACAGCATGTCAGAGACAAGAACATATTTGCATTTTAAACAAGCACTTAATCTGATTGGAGGACAATTGTTATAAATTTCATTAAATATGTGGAGGGCAGCACATGCTGCCTCATTCTCTCTGCAGAAGAGAGGCTGCTGGAGGGATCTGGCTAAAATAATTCAAGCTTTCACAATTCCAGAAAGAAAAGAAAAAAATATATATATAAAAAACTGAATTCATGTTTTTCTTACCAAAACTTGGTATAGTTTGCAGATGTATTTTTTTCTTTCTTTTCTTATCAATGTTTAATTTACTTTCCTAGCTTTTTCAATGTCTTTTTTCCCCTTGGGTTCAAACACTAGATGTATACGGATCTTGAGAAGAAAGTGGGAGGAAGGAGACTGAAAGCGTGGCATAAAAAAAATTATTAAATAAAAAAAAATCAACTGTGTGCCCTAACAATTTATGACCATTTTCTCACAATTTCCTGCAGTCAATTTAAAGTGGGCTCCGCTGCTTCCTGCATATCTAACAGCCTCCTCAGTGTCTTTATCTACAATTCCTCTTATTTACAGATTGCTGGTGGAACAGCTGCTTCTACACTTGCCCCGAATCCATGAAGTGATGTTTTGCAATATACCATTTAATTTTTAATGCTGATATTCATTTCTCCTTCAAAACACTAGAACTTCCATGGAGAGGCGGCTTTTGATGACAACTACACAACATCCAATAGACTGAAAAATGGTGGAATTAATGGAGATAAACAGAGTGATATCAAGCAAACAAACCAGAGGGTAAACACAGGGGAACTTTACACAGTAAATATACATTTGTGAATGTGAAATGAGAGAGAGAGAGAGAGAGAGAGAGAGAGAGAGAGAGAGTGAGAGAGAGAGAGAGAGAGAATGATTTCTGCTTGATGGGGCGACTGTTTTAGAATATATCAAAGAGCACTGAGAGGAATTAATCTAATAACAAAAAAACAAAAAAAACTACAGTTTAGCAGTAATAACAAAGGTATATCACTTTAAAATGTTTGATTTTAACTAAACTGTTTATAAATATAAATTAAATCGGTAAAAGATTGATTGGAAAATACTACATTGACGATGTGTGTGCAAAAACATACAAATATGAAGGCAATCCATACAAAACATTTTGAAAAAACAGATAAAGTAACTACAGAGAGTGAGAGAGGAAGAAAGTGATACAGAGATAGAAACTGAGCACCTGTCTAACAAAAGCAGAAGGCTTTCTAAAATGAGCATTCACACACAATTACACTAGAGAGGCCTGCTGCCATTGTCACCAGCCTGTTCTTCCGTACCCCCTCCTCCTGGCAGTAGCAACAACAACAAAAAAATAATCACCAAAGCAAGTTGTGATGCACCTGCATCTGCTCATTCATAGTGTGAGATGGGCTGGATTCACGCCAAGCCTTCCTACTTCAACCATCACCAGGGACCGTACATATTGATTTGCAATACTGCATAATAGGCCATCAGCTTAATTATTACTGAAGAGAGCACATTGTTCTACGGCATTTTTCGCCCTTCCAATCCCAGAGAATTGCACAGGAAAAAATGAATGACTCATGATATGTCGCCATTTGCATAACTTCCAAACAATAGTGTTCATTGGAGATTGTTGAATGAAGCTGCAAGTTTATTTGTATTCCTGTGTGAAGTTGTGAATTTCAAACACTTTTGCGCCTGATTCCGTGATCATAGTTTGTGTTGATAAAGAGGAAAGATAGAAAGATAGAAAGAAAGAAAGAAAGAAAGAAAGAGACACAAAAAAGAAAAGGGAAACGTTAAAGAAAGAGGAAAAAGAAAAGGGAAAGGAAAACGAGAGGCGATGAAAGACATAGAAAAGGAGCATAGAGCTCTGCTGTCTGATGATACAATTATTCATACATTGTAAGTCTTGGCTTGCACATCACAGAAAGTTCAGAAGTAGACTCTGTCTAGAAATGGGAAGTGGGTGGAGCTTCAAAGGAAGGAACAGCGCAGGAATCAAAAACTGTGCCTGATTTTGTGTAAGGCAGGCATTATATATTTGATGAGGAAACAATTCGACAGAAAAATGCATTTTTCTGTGGGTGTTTAAATGTGGTTGTACTTAAAATTCAACATTTATACCTAGACAAGACACAAGAGAGAACTCAGTCCCTAAATGCAACTGCATTGTAAACATCCACATGCACGTTTCAGAAAGTTTCATGTATAATACAGTGTATTGCTTATGAACCAAAACAACAAACCTTCTGAAATCTGATGCAGTTACAGTACTAGTTAGTATTCTATCCCCTTACCTAATATATGGGTTGTTTGATTAGGAATGACACTTTGATCTAGTTCTCTGATGGACTATAGACACCTAAATCAATAAGCCATGAAAAAAAAATCTAACAAGCAAAAAGACACAGCAAATTACATTTAGCTGATGCTTTTATCCAAAGCTATTTCAAGAAAGAAACCTGCGATCTTTCGGTTATCAGCTCAGATCTCTCAGCTACGCCCTTTTCATTCAGCAGCACTAATGACGTCAATCACAGTGAAATGTCAAAGAGCAGGGGCTGCTCATCCTTTTTCAGGGACATGAGAATGTTTTTCAATCACTTATCATACTTTCAGACAGTGGCTTGGATTTTGCCCGTTTCTTATTTATTATCATAACTTATGTTCTTTTCTAGAATGGCTAGGTTAACTGAGGTTAGCCTGGGTGGGTAAGTCAAATGCCTGTCGACTAAAGGAACTGCATGAATGTACTGTAGGCTCTGCATGAGAAAGCTGGGCGGCAGTGTTTCCCAGTGTGAGAGTAATGGGAGAATAGAGTGAGGACATGTTTTACTGTGGTGTGGGTCCAGTGGTCAGGCCCTCCACTCCATGTTCAACTGAATCACGCCTCTCCGACTAGCCTGCTCAGGAATGCCAGGGACTGTTTGTGTTGGACCAGTGTGCGTGTGGTTTTAACCCATTTCCTAGTACCAGGCACAAGAGTTAACTCATGGACCGAACAAAATGCCACTTCTTCCCAATGGCTCTACAAAAACTGCTGCCGGGAGAGCTCGTAAAAAAACTATTCAAACATATCGCTGAGGAAACCAGAAACAAGCAGAGCTTTATAAAAAAATAAATAATAATATAAATAAAAAAAAAACAATTATATATATATATATATATATATATATATATATATATATATATATATATACACACATTTCCATACGTTTCCTTTACTTAACGTCACATTTCAAAGACTCTTTATTACAATTGGAGTTATTTTAAATAATCTGCACATGTATAAAGGCGGCTCTGAATCTATATAAAGAGGGTATGCGAAAGTGAGCGAGAAGGAGGGCCACGTCCCAAGGCAAATTTGCAGTTCTGAGGACACAACAAGCTTTATTCATGTCAGCAAACAGTGCAGCAATCTCCCAGAGAAATGGGCTTTGTGTCTACAGGGGTCCCAGCAGAGCGGGCTTACAGATCTCTTCAATCTAATGCCTGGTCTGTGAACAGAAAGCACACAGAACAAGCAGGACCAATTCCCAGCCTCCCCAGCCCCCTCTCCTCCAGCACAGCCCACCCCTTGCCCACAGATACTGTTTTCTTTGGCTGGCCGCTAAGTCCATGACAACTCTAGCAAGGGACTTATTCTTAAGACATAGAGGGGAAAAAAGTTGCCAGACAGGTAAAACTGTCGGGTGGAAAAAAAGAGATATACTGCAATGTGTGATAGATACAAAGGAAGCATTGTTTAAATAAGTATTAAAAATACATAATGCGAACAGCCGCCACTGTGCTGCCAACTCACTCAAGTGCCGTATTATGCTTGGTTTCAAGGTGGTGATATTTATCCGTACGTGAAATGTGCCAGAAGACATTTTTAGACTAAAATGTAAGTTGTGTTTCATTCGCATTCACCAATTCCCTCATCAATCTCAGTACTTTTTCATTATGTAAGACAATACACTTGATCATATAAATGTAGCCAAGAACGCCTGTGTGACAAAAGAGGATGATTAACAGGAAGTCACACTATATTTAAATGTCATCAGTTTACATGCACCCAAATAATATGTTAGCAATTGGCTGGATGGCTAAATTAGGTTGAAAAGCCTTTAAATAAACATCTGAATCGATTGAGCTCGATCCAAATAAATTTGATCGGATTGAAAAGGGTGGTGTAGACCTGTAATAATCTGATCAACAGGAAAAATCGAAGCATGTAAATGCTTGAACATGACTATCTTCTCAATTGGATTCAAAAATACCTTTAATAATAACATCTTTGAGTACATACATTTTACGGACATGCATGTATGCGGTATGTTTATATACGTCTTATGTACTGGTCAGTGGAGGAAACTGAATATTTACTAAATATTTGCTAAAAAAACTTTTATGACATACAGTATGCCAGCTTTCATTTTAGGTACATCATCAAGCCAAAAAAATATACTTACAATGACATTATAGCAGTGGCTTTCTCAAGTTCTGAATGCATTCTGAATCATGTTTTATGTACATAAACACATAGATGCATATGTAAACGAAAATGTAAATTGGATTCATTTGGATTGACAAAATTTGTGCATGTACCTAATTCAAGTATCTCCCCCCATCATAAGAAGCAGCAATGGAACAACTCAATGGAATTGTATAAAAAATAATATAATTATGTTGTATTTTATGGTAGATCATTTCATTGTTATGGGAGGCATTACCATCAATGTGCAGTTGTCAAAAGAAGGCTACATACTGATTATACATGACAAACGTAATCTGAGCAGCATTTTAGTGGCCCTGACAATGCATAAATTGTCTGATATTTAAGGCTGAAAGGATAAACTTTTCCATCTTTGACACAAAAGAAGTGAAAATGCTAAAAAGCTGCAAGGGCTAGAGCAAAAGAGGTTTAATTTGACAGATGAATACTTGAGCCCTGTCCAGATGGAGGAGGAAGACGACGAGAAGGGAGAGAAAGTGAGAGAGTCTCATCAGTGGCTTTCAGCCTAGGATGTTTCATTATTACTCGTCTTTTGTCTGACTCTCTGTAGATCCTCCCTACTCTTGAGGCACGCTGCTGATGCTGGGTTAGGTGTGCCAAGTGGTTTTCAATTCAAAATTACAGTCCTTTTTCTCTTTTACGACAGTGGAAAAAACATGTAATGAATAAAGCCAAGCTTAACAGAGCAAGATGTGCAGAACAGACTGCCAAAAAGTCTTCGACTGTCTACCATGGCACAATAAATAAATAAATAAATAATAATAATAAAAAAACTCAATGACAATCACCTGGCTATACTATATACACAATGGTAAAGATGTTGTACTGTTAGATAACTAAATGAACAATACTGCAACGTGTGCATGGGTGAAACATGGGCTTGATCTTGCAATGGTAATGAAGACAAATGCCTAAAAACAAGACAAAACAAAATTGCACAAATATGTAACTTGCAGTCAGACAGAGAAGCATATGGAGAAAAAAGTTATCACCCATAACCATAAAAAATTGTTCACCAACATTGTGAACTAAAATTCTATCATCATTTACTCTCATGGTTGGGCTTTTTATGTCTGTAACAGTTGTCTGTAATACTCATGCACTATATTTCAAGTGTTCTGAAGTTGTATGATGGGTTTATATGAATTTTTTTTTTTTAACTGAAATTGACTGAAAATCTCATTTGTGCAATTTGAATCTGCACAATGTGCAAATTTGATGTATTGATATCAGTGATGTCCAACCTGATGTGATGCATCTTATCGTGCCGTATTTGAATATATGCAAACATTTGTGAGCTGGCGTAGAGGGAAAGATTATCAGTGAATACAGCTTTTGAGGAATAAAGATCTGGAATATAATGCAATGTTTTTGTCTTTTTTTTCTTTCATTTTTTTTTGATCAGCATCAACATTGTGCAAAACATCTCATGAAAGAAAGTCATACAGTTTTGGAATGAAATGAGAGTAAATGACAAAATATTCATTTTTGGGCAAACTCCCTTTTTAAAAACAGTTTGGCAGTTAAGTGTACTTAAATATATACTTAAGAACAGCTGTAGATCTATGCACCAAATGAATTGCAAAACATGCAGCTTTAAATTCACTCATTTCAGAGTCTATTTTTCCAATCGAGTCTGATTGGTTAAGCGTTCCATGTTCTGTTGACAAATTGGTTCTAAACATAATCACCCTTTGGACCTGAGTCATGGACCTGTGATTTACGCCATCCATAAAGCATACAGACCATACAGACGAGTGCCAGATATGAAATGTATTACTTGAGGTCAATAAGCAGGGGGGCTGCATTTCAAAAGTGCTGACCCATATGTTTGCCAGGGCAAGACTCAAGCGCTTTGTTATAATATATGGCTACCCGTCAAAAGCATTGTGACAATCAAACGACTTTATGTTTGCAGACAGACAGGAAAACAGAAACAAAGTGTTTTAACAGCATAACAAAAAGCAATTCTTCTATGCAACTTTACTGCAGTCTATATTTGAACATTCCTCCTCTGTCCAAAAACAGCTTGGAAAACCACCTTTTCCTCTACTGTATAAAAGAGGCATAATTTCACAACTTCAAGGAGCTTCCCCCTTTATCAGAGGGCTTCTTGCCATAAAGATAAGTACTTTGTTCCATCTTAAATAGGATTTTCCATAAAAGCCACAGTAAACACATACTTCCAAGGCAAGGCTTCCTCCCCATAATTTTTCTAAGCTTTGCCTTTATGAGAGCCAATTAACTGTAAAGTGAAGAGGCAGTCGCGTCCATGTTAATTGTTTTCCCCATTCACAGAAACGCTTGGAATGGGAGCTGTTCTTCCACTGTAGCCAGTGCTTGGCTTCCTCTGAAGGGAAATATGTGCACACAGAGAAAGAAAGTTTGCATAAACCCTTTTGTCAGTCCTTTTTCCATGTTTTTTTTTATTATGAAAATATTATTAAAAATAGTTTAGTAGAAACAGTCTATAGTGATATTTATTTATTGACATGCTAAATTAATGACATATTATTATATAAAGTACCATTCCAAAAGTTTGGAGGCAGTAAGATTTTTTTAACATTTATTATTGTAATGTTTTAAATAAACTTATAAGGGAATTGTGTGACACTGTTCTAATAAATGTCACTTTTAATTTTGTTATTATTTAATGTGAATTAACTCCAGATGAGGTTTCTCTCCATTTCTCATTATTTGCTTAAAAACACAGTAAATACAGTAATATTGTGAAATATTACAATTATTTATTATTAATGAATTATTATTCTATTTTAATATATTTTAAAATGTAAAAATATGATTAAAATATAATTAAAACTTTTTTTGTTAAATAAAAGTATTCATGTCTTTCAAAAACAATCTTTATTATAAATTATTAAATTTTAATTGTTTGATTTTATTATTCAATGTTTAATTTATGGCAAAATTCAGGTATGATGTTGAAGGTCCTTCACCAAAGCAAACAAACACTTTTGATGTTGCTATCTGTCAGCTTGGGGCTGAAAAAAAAAAAAAAGACCTGGATCTATTTGCAACCAGTTCTTTTAATGAAAAAAACTCAAAATTACTCTTTTCAGGAATACAGGGAACAAAAACACCGGAAAACAGAACTAACTATTGTTCATGTGCCTTTAAACAAAAAAGTCTAAAAAGTCCAAAAGAGGAGGGTGGGTGAGGGCTTTGGAGGAGAATGAAGAGCTGGCAGACGGGACAACCAAGGACGAGGGAGAAGCCAGAGAGGAGATGATGGTGGGATGAGCCAAGGAGTGATCCCAAACAGAGCTAAGGCCCACAGTGGAGCTGATGGCGGTAGCAGCCATTGTGGAGCCTTAATGTGGAGACCAGGCGGACGATAGACAGAGGCGGAAATGGTGGAGACCAAGGCGAAGCCAAAAATACGAAAAAGAAGGGGCCACACTGAAGGTCTTGGAGACCAAGGAGGAGCCACGGGGACGAGCAGCCAAGGTGAAGCCAGGGTGCTGGAGTACTGAGGCAGAGCCAGTGCAACTGAGGTGCAGCCAGAGGGAAGAAGACTGTCAGAGCCGAAGGGGTGGAGGGCTGAGGCGCAGACGAAGGCCCAGAAGTCTGTGGCAAAGGCAGAGCAATGACTGACCAAGGCGCAGCTGGAGGGACAAGGAGCCTGGTGGAGCAGTAAAGACGATGGTCCCAGGTGGAGCCAGGTAGCGAGGAGCCATGGTGAAGCTGACTGGTCAACGGGCTGAGGTGGAGTGACAGGTTTGATGTCGAGCCAGAGGGTCGAAACACCAGGGCGGAGCTGGTGAACAGGAAGCCCAAGGCAGATCCGAGCTGCTGATAGGAGCCAGCGTAGGAGTCAAAGGGCTAAAGGGAGTCAGCGAAGACAGGGCCAAAAAACTGGGTAGCACGGGCAGAGGGTTACAAGATGGCCTTCTTGGCTGTGACAGAGCAGGCAGAGAGTTTGAAAATGGCCTCCTTGTCCGATACAGGACAGGCAGAAAGTTCAAAAATGGCTGCCTTGGCCGATACAGGACAGAGGAGGTGGAGGTGGGAGTGGGAGTGGGAGGCAGGGTGGGAGCATCACAAACCACACTGACATTGTGTTGAACAACGAAAAAGACTTGGTACTGTGCAACGGAACAGGCATGGTGCTAATCCTTTCACTCTTTTCACTTATGCACCTTAATGAAAATGATGGCCGGCTCACACACCTAGTCAGACAAAATCTTCCATAGCTCTGGGTCTACGGTGGGCTCTGGCTTCATCTCAACATGGGGCTTCGGCTCTTTGTTTGTGGCAGGCTCAGCGTTGAGTCTGCAGTGGGCTCTGTTGTGTTGTGGTGTTGGTGGATCTGCACAGATGTAATACCCACTCAATGTATTTGTGAAATGTTCCTCGTGGGCCATCATCGTAGTGCACAAAGGGGACCAGATCAAGAAACCTCTACATGTGCTTCTCGCAGAACAGATCCCCCTGGGAGAGAAGGAGGATCTGAACTGCTGCTAGATACATTTGTTATAGGTCAGATCTTCTGTCAGCAATGGGTTGAAAAAGGCGAAAAATAAAAGTGCTGGATCTATTTGCATTTTGCAAGCAGTTCTTTTAATAAAAACAAAGTCAAAATTACTCTTCTCAGGAATACAGGAAACAAAAACATAGAAAAATAGAACAACACACATTATGAGATGAGATCTGACAAAGAACAACAGAAAGGAAAGCTATATACAGTTTACACAATGAAACACTAGAGACTAAAGATAATTAACTAGAAAAAGGTGTGACATCAAATCAAACACTATGGCAACAGATAAACAGAGACTAGTGTTGTCAAAAGTAACGATTTCGGTACCAAGTCGAAGAGAAAATAAAAAAATGTGACGATACCAGCATTTCCCTCTAGCATTTTGAACGCTGTTGAATGGATTCTTAAACACCTCTGTAAATAGACATCTTTGATGCTCTTCACCGTGCACTCACACAGAAACACACAGGAGCATTTGAATGTAGGCGTCTATCAGCAGATCTGTATATCAGCGGATATATTAGGGATCCGCTGATAGGTGCCTGTTTTCAAATGCTCCAGTGTGTATCTGTGTAAGCCCTCGGTGAAGAGCGTCAAAGATGTCTATTTACACTTTTTGAAAGTGATCATTGATCATCTTTGGATCATTGATCCCTGTAGCCAATCACAGACATGTTGAGTGTGTGAACACAACGGCCAATCAGAGGTGTTTAAGAATCTGTTCAACAGCACTCAAAATACTAGAGGAAAATGCTGGTAACGTCACATTTTTAACATTTCAGTACCGACTTCGGTAACAAGTCGGTACTGAAATTTTAAACATGAGACAACACTATTAGAGACAAAGGGAACTGAACTAGGAACAGTACAAAAATAGTCCCAACTGAAGCAAAACACAAACAGACCAAATGTGACACTATCTCAGAGTATGCTCTTTATAACACATATTTATGAAATTATAAGACATTTTTAGAGGACCCACGGTTGCTAAGATTTACAAGCGCTGCCCAAATAAAGGAAATGCAACACCACTGTAACTTTTTCTAGGAGTGCTTCTCAACTAAAATCTTTTAGGAACACAGCTTACAATGTTTTACGAGGTCATAAAGAATAAGAACCAACGTTGTACAAGTATCTTTTCACTGGCTAATGTCAGTGTTCATCAACCCACCCAAAAGAAAATAATTTCTATAAGAGCAATGTGCATGGGAAAAAAAGAAAAGAACATTGCTATACCATTCACAAGTTTTTCAAAAGAAAAAAAAAAAGAACTGAAGTTGTTTAATTGGATTCATTTAATCTATTACAACAGCATAGATGTGTGTAGTACTTAAATATAAAGACATATGTATCGGAATGTCTATTTGTGGAACACAGCACTCATCCACTGAATTGTTGGATAAATATTGTCTGTGTATTTTCTGAGGCAGGGGTTCTCACATCATTGTGATGATTCATCAACATAAATATTGCTGTTCTCCTCAGAATATCACTTTGCCTCCCTGTGAAAAACTTAAGAGGCTGTCTGCCAGTCACTAATATACTCTGGCCACACTGCAGCCATATTTACAGGAGCACAGTCGCAAAGGTCACGTCATACACACATCAATTCAAAACTCCCCAGACCTTCGCCAACCTGTGGAAATCAGTCTGTCTCCTACTGGAACACGGATCCCACCGCAGTTCTCGCTGTCAGTACAGCAGTACAATTCCAACAAAGCTCTTTTTTCATTCTTCTCTTTCAAAGAGCAGGAATCAATACAGCACGCACTACACACTGCTCCCACAAAGGCCGAAATATATGTAAACTTTTGTTTTACACGCAGTGTCTTTGGAAACAACTTCAAATAGAGCACACTTCAAACACTAGGCCCCCACAAGTCTTTGATCTGATTCTGAATGTGGTAAAGTTATGTTGCATTAAATTTTAAAAAGTGGACTTAAAAAACAGGAGACTAGTGGAAAAACCTGTACAGAAGTGAAAGAAGAAGAAAAAAGTTATATTCAACCAAAGAACAGTATAAAGTTCATTAATGCACAAGGTTTCTGAAGAAGCCAAACAATCGATTGCTGCTCTTTAATCCCTCAAAAGATAATGCAGGATTTCAGTAAACATGACACAAATAGAAAGATTCTCGAGGTCAAAAGAAATGCAACTTAATCACTAACAAATCTAAATGTTGGAGAAAACTTTCAAAGGTTTTTGGAAAAGTACAGTAGAATGAAATAACCCAGAGAAGAGAAAGATTTATTGCGTAAGTGGAGTTTAAGTTTGATGGGAAATGGGAAAGTCAGCTAAAACAGGGTACTTGTGCACTATTACTGTCAGCAGGTCTGGGAACAAATAACCTCACATGATCCAGAGTAGCCTACATGTGATTACTCTGGCTTTTCTACATAAGTCAAATGTCCAAATGTGATTCCTAAAGATGGGAATTGGTTCTACTCTATAGGATTCCCTTTTTACTTCTAAAGAATGAATATTTGGGAGAATAGAAATGTAATTCTATTCCAATAATACATACACTACCATTCAAAAGTTTGACATCAGTAAGACGTTTTTTTTTTTTTTTAAGAAATTAATACATTTATTCAGAAATAATAAAATTGATCAAAATTGACAGAATAGACACTTACAATGTTACTAAAGATTTTCATCTATTTCATATGAACGTTAAAAAAAATTATCAGGGTTTCCACAAAAATATTAAGCAACAAATATTCTCAACATTAATAATAATAATAATAATGAAGAAGAAGAAGAAGAAGAAATGTTTCTAGAGCACCAAATCAACATATTAAAATATAATATTTCTGAAGCATCATGTGACTAAAGACTGAAGTAATGGCTGCTAAAAATTCAGCTTTGCCATCAAAGAAATCAATTAAATTTGAAAATATATTAAAATAGTAAAGTTATTTTATTTTATTGTAGACATCACAATATTGCTGTTTTTACATTATTTTGATCAAATATATGCAGCCTTGGTGATAAGAGACTTCTTTCAAAAACAAAACAAAAAAATCTTTTAGACCACAACCTTTTGAATGGTATTGTGCAATTAAAGCAATTCTTGAAAAATATGCGTTTCCACAATCTCTTTAAATTACTTTTCACAGTCTTGCAATCCAATAACTGCCCTTAACTGTATATTAAACAACAATACTAAAAGACCAAGAATTGTTCATTCAGAGTTCTGACTACTGGTCTAACAAAAGTCTAACAAAAATTGTCTATTAGTCTAAAGTTAATCTAAACTGAATAACTTTTTTTTCATTAACAATACTGTTGCCTATGTATGAACTATCTTAAATACTCTAAATGCTGTATTTTTTTTTTTTTTAAGAAAGTAATGAGATCACTGTCTTCATCATTGTAAGTGACAACTGTTAACATATTAGAGAATAATTGAGTTTAGAGGTGGGTCTTGTTTTGGGGTGGGGATCACTTCCATTAAAGGGATGATTAAATAATGATAAGCTGGTGAATTTTTACTGTGGCATCGCACTAAAAGGAGCCTATGACCCACTTAAAGCCTTCACATCTGATACAGAGCCACCGTTTGATAGTTTTCTCAATGCAGACACTATTTGACAGTTACTTTTAGGCATTAAAATGTGCCTCTCCATCACTTCTTCTTCCTTCTTTGCCCCCTCCGAAGAGTATGTGCGTTCAATGAAGGGCATGCAGATCTGTGGTCTAAGGTGAATGTGACTGAGTGATGTCTCCTATAATATATCGGACATGTTATTCCAGTGGAGGATATGAGGCAGACCTCATGAAACATTTATCTGGGAAGAGTGGCTGAGGAGATATATAGATGAAAACAGAGATGATAGAAAGCTAGAACACAATTCACAGAAAGGACACTGATGAATACCTGTAAGTCATGTATGTGTTATACATTTCTAACGCAAACAGTAATGGAATGTAGCACAAGTGATATAAAAAAAAACATTCAAGCATTCAAGGTGAGATGTCAAACTACAATAATGGGGCAATCATTGATTATAAAGCTTTATGAGGATCTGAAAATCAGTAGTTCATACAATAGATCCTATTTAAACCCCTTCCCGGGCGCACACACACAGGTATCTACATGCGCCTCTGTGCTGCTGCATTGAGTTAAACATACTCTGGAAGCTTAGAAAGGCTTTGTGAGTTCTAACTCTTAACACAAAGCCCTCAGGCTGAGATCTTGCACAAAGCTCTTAAGCTGCCTGTGTTCATGGCGCACCATGCCAGTGCTGTGCTGTCTACAGAGGACATGCTGCTACCTACTAGAGGACTGATTCATTCTTCCTGCGATTCCTGCATCAATAACACACATATTTTACACAGAGAATAGCAGCAACCCTGAACCACAAGGTTATCATATTGTCAGCCAGGCCTTTTCTTGAAATTATCTGAGGACGTGCTTTTTTTCTATGACCGCCATTTCTTTGAATAATCATTCAAGGTTGAAAGACTAATGCAAAACTATCCAAACTATATCTGAATCTGACACAACATTCTCTTGACATCTGGCCAAGTTCACTTGGCAATCTGTTTCTGCTCTAAACAAAAATGAGTGACAACAGAGAAGGCGAAACACTATTTTATTAAATCTGACAATCTCTTTAGTGAGCACAATGGCAAGGGATCATGAGAAAACACTCTGGCTTTGTCATAAGTTACAGTGAGTCTGGAAAATCTCTTCATTCTTATGGCGGTGCTGTAACGTCCAGTACAGGCTAAATGGCAGGGAGACATCAAATGAAGTTTATTCAGGGGGCAGACATTTTAGAGGTCAATTTTCTAATTCCATTCAATGAACTTCATTTTCAGGCGCTGTGCACTTCGGTGTATCCTTTTCATAGAGCTTTAAGAGAAAGAGCAAATTTTTTGCGACATTGCTGCAAATGTCGCGCCACGATTGTGGCACATGCAGAGCCCCTCTGCACGTTAATGACAGGCACAGTGAGTGCGTGCAATGTCTGGGCGAGTCCCCCGCAGAAGCCACGCTCGCTGATTCGACCTGCTCTCACTGTGAGTCTCGCCTCTCTGCGCTCGCGGATGGCATTCTTTTCAGAAAGCGACCCCGCCCCTTGCGCCCTCGCATTTTCTTCCTCCTGGAAACCTGCGAGGAAAAAACAGCGGGGCAGAGGATCTTAGCGCTCGGATGAGGGCGATATTACGTCGGCTCAGCCCCTGCGTGACTCGCTCTCTCCACAAGAAGAGGTTCCTTCCGTCCACTTCTCTCATCCGGACCAACGTCCCTCTGAGGCCGCGAGTGACTTTCGTTTGGAGGATCTGATGACGAGCCGCAGGACGACATCAAGACCCCGCGATTCTCTAAGTGCATCAAGCAAAGCTACTAAAGGACTTGGGTGAGGCTGGACAAGACTCTGTCACCTTCAGAGAGCTGCGCAGCGCCACGGATCTGGCTCTGTGCGCCACGAAGACGAAGGCGCAGGCCATTGGTCGCTCGATGGCCAGCTTGGTAGTGTTGGAGCGCCACTTGTGGCTGAACTTAACCGAGATCAAGGAATCAAATTTCCTCTTCCACCACACACACGCACACCAGTCCCTCACTGCGACTTAGTGCCTGTATTAATTCAGCCCCTCGCCACATGGGCCGAGGCCTGGCAGGCCATCTCTGGAGTGTCAGCCTGGGTTCTGAACATAATAAAACAAGTTTATGTACTCCAATTCGCTCGAAAACCCCCGTTATTCAACAGTGTGGTCGAAACCTCTGTGGAAAGCAAGGATGCTCATGTCCTGCGTTCCATAAACATCATGCTGGCGAAAGGAGCTATAGAAATAGTTCCCCCAGCGCTGAGCGAGTCAGGCTTTTACAGCAGGTACTTCCTCGTCCCCAAAAAGGATGGCGGTCTAAGACCCATCCTCGATCTCAGACATCTGAACAGGGCCATAATAAAGCGCTCATTCAGAATGATCACTCTGAAGCTGATCTTCCTGCAAATATGCTTGGGAGACTGGTTCTTTACCCTGGATCTTAAAGATGCTTATTTTCACATCCAGATAGCCCCCCATCACAGGTGGTTCTTGAGATTTGCCTTCGAGGGAGTTGCATATCAATATACGGTACTGCCGTTCGGCCTATCTCTTGCCCCTCGGACTTTCACGAAGTGCATGGATGTAGCTCTCTCCCCTCTGAGACAGATGGGAGTGCGCATTCTAAACTACCTCGATGACTGGCTCGTTCTGGCCCAGTCGGAGGCGGAACTAATATTCCACAGATCCGTTATCCTCAACCACTTAGAGTGCTTGGGTCTCAGGGTCAATTTTGCAAAGAGCTCATTATCCCCCAGCCAACGTGTATCGTTCCTGGGGATAATTTTAGACTCAACCCTTTTGAGGGCCACAGTCACTCCAGAGCGCGCTCTGGCCATTCAGCAGCTCGTGCATGCAGATGGGGTTGCTTCATATGCACCCTCTGCAGTTCTGGCTAAAAACACGGGTCCCGCCCTCAGCCTGGCAACCACGGCTGTCACTTGCTCAAGGTGAACCAGGCATGTGTCACAGCCCTGGCCCCTTGGACGAACCCTTGCTGGTTCAAGCAAGGCGTGGCAATAGGTTCTATGGACAAGAGGAAAGTTGTTTTCACAGACGCCTCCAAGACAGGTTGGGGAGCACTGTGCGACAACCGCCCAGCCTTCGGGGCTTGGAGCAGCCTGGAAAGCGAGCTACATATCAACCGCCTAGAAATGATGGCAGTATATTGAGCTCTCCAGGTCTTTCTTCCTCTTCTGGTGGGGCACTACGTCTTAGTCAGATTAGACAACATGACGGTGGTGTCATTCATAGATCACCAGGGCGGCCTCTCTTCAAAACCCCTCTTCACTCTGGTGAAAACCATCCTAGAGTGGGCTCAGTGCAATCTACTCTCTCGGAGAGCAGCGCACATACAGGGCGTACTGAACGTAGGGGCGGACATGCTGTCTCGGAGCAACCTTCCTTCAAAGGAATGGTCGCTCCACCCCCGCTCGGTTCAGAAGATATGGGATGTCTTCGGGAATGCAGAGGTTGACCTATTTGCCTCAGAAGACAGTCATCACTGCCCAATATATTTCTCAAAAGCCAGGGATGCGCTGGCCCACAATTGGCCCGGCCTCCTCCTTTATGCTTTTCCCCCGATCGCTCTGATTCCCCAGGTGATCAAGCAAACCAGGGAATACAAACACAAGGTTCTCCTGGTGGCTCCTCTTTGGAGGACCCCACCATGGTTCTCGGAGCTGTCTCAGTTATCGCCCCTGAGGCCATGGCTGATCCCTCTGAGACGAGACCTTCTCTCCCAAGCGAGACGGACAATTTGGCCCCCTAGGCCCGAACTGTGGGATCTTCAAGCCTCTAAGCCTCCCTGAGAACACCCTGAGATCTCTCAGGCCAGAGCTCCTCTATGCCTCAAAGTGGGCCGACTTCGCCTCCTGGTGCAAAACCCGGGGCGACGACCTTCTGAACTGTGGCATATCTCAGATATTGTAATTTCTTCAAGACTTAATGGATAGAGGCCGTTCTCCCTCTACTCTTAAAGTCTATGTTGCGGCTATAGCAGCTTCACATGCTCCTATAGCAGGGCAGTCTTTAGGAAAAAAATACCTTGTTGTTCGCTTCCTAAAGGGCTCCAGGAGGCTAAACCCTCCTCGTCCCCTCACGGTCCCTACCTGTGGTTCTCAGGGGCCTTAAAAGTCCTCCATTTGAACCTATCCAGACTGCTGACCTACGACCCCTGATGCTAAAAACCACTTTGCTGCTAGCGTTGGCATCGGTTAAGCATGTGGGAGACTTACAGGCGCTCTCTGTGAGCCCCTTGTGTCTTGAGTTTGGACCTAACGACTCTAAGGTCGTCCTGAAACCTAGACATGGATACGTTCCAAAAATCCTATCTACCCCTTTTAGGGCGCAGATGGTAGTTCTCTCCGCCCTTCCTCCTCCTCAGGATGAACAGGAGCTGAACCTTCTCTGTCCTGTCAGAGCCCTGTAATGATCTGCTGGAAACTACAAAAAAAAACAACAACTACATTTCCCTCATTCACACAGTATAATAACAATAAAATGAACTTAAAAAATGCTTTGACTACAAACAGTCATTCCATTACTGTGATTGTACAGTTCAGCAATAAAAATGTCTTGAATCCAAGTTTTTGATCCCTGTCCTCATCATGTCCCATCCAGGTTCACCTCCACCCTTTATCTGCTCTCACTCCCTCGATCTCTTTCTCTCTCTCATCTCGATATACGGGAGGGAGAGAGAAAGAGATTCCGCCCCCCCCCCCCGCCCCCCACACAGGGTTGATCAGCTGGAGGAAATCAAGCCCCACTCTACATTTCCTCTCAACTGATTAAGATAAACTGCTTTTCAGCCATGGTTACCCCCGACCAATCAATTAAAGCAATCAATTAAAGGCCTGCCGGCTGAGCCTTTGGTAATTGAGGGTTGAATAAACATAGGCCTCTGATACCCATGTTAAAGCAATAACAAAGCCAGAGCCATGAAAGGCGCTTGAAAAATGTAATTTTTGGGATTTGAATAAGCTGCTATTGTAAAACATCTAAAAGGGGGGCGGGGGTCCTTTGGCTCTGTCCTTTTTCATTTTTTCCCCTCTGTGTTTTTAAGTGTTGCCTGGAATAGCACCTCAGGATGTTAAATATTGAATCTAATCGTCTTTACAGCCTTTTCAATTTTGCTAAGAACACAACTTTTAAAAACTGCTAGCGTTATTCAAACATGTGCAATGTGCCAGTGAACTTTCCAGTGAACACTGGGCAAAATGAACAGACTCTTTGGCCAGTCTTGGGTGTGTGGTCACAGTCAGCCATAAGCACTTGGGTTAGTGAGTGTACGGTTTCACTAATTCAATCACGACATTTATCCTGGCTGAACTCAGCAGTCCAGTCAAAGGAAGGAAAAAAAATAATAATAATTTTCCCAAGTTCTTGAAGGAACAAGACAGGTACACTTGTCCCTGGTAACTTTTAACAGTACTTACAGAACGTGTCTGATCATCATTATCTTTAACTTATATTGACAATTTCTTGTAAATCTGAGGAAGCTTGACATTCACAACAAACAATTTAAGAGAATATACGTCCACAAGATCCAAGTCAACTCACTAATACAGTAGACTTCCCCCATTTATTAGTCTTTAACAAGCGTCTTTTAGCTTTTTATGATATGTTTTTTACTTGTGGGAAGCCTTGTGTTGAGGCTGTACGTTTGGTTTGAATTAGTCAGCTTTTTTTGAGGTTTGCTGACTGGGACTCCACTGGACTTTTCTCAGAAGGTGGTGGGAGAATGAACGGTTGACATGACATGCATTTATATCTTTACATTTATTAATATAAGTGCATTAATTTAAGGCATTTATTAATCCAAGTGATGAAACACAAATAAAACAGTGTGCAAGCACAAACATTACTGGAGAATGACAATGAGAAACAGAGGAACTTAGATACACAATGTGACAAACTTAAATTACAAACAGGTGTGCTCCAATTAGGAACATAATAAATAACCATGACAACTGATGAATGACGTGCAAACGGGAACATAGGCAGACGTCAACAAAGAGAAACATAATAAGAGTCCATGAAAATTAAACTAAAGCTAAACTGAACAATTAATACATGTAATCTAATGTTTGACTTCAGTGAACTAATGGTCAGAAATGAGTACTGAACTTTTTTAGAATATATTTTTATATAAAATATAGTGCAGCATAAAAAGTAGTGCAGCAAGTCCGCTGCATGCCAATACTACAGTCTTAGACTAGAAAAAAAGTGAATAAAACAATTTATCATATGTGTAATGTAATGCAGCTATGTAATTTCATGTCTGGTTTACCAAGATCTTTTTTTGTTCAATGATTAAATTTCAACTTCCCTGATAAACACAAAACAATCTCAACCTCCTTTTCTTTTTTGCAATATGTTATTCTGGAGTCAGAGTCTGAAAGTCATGCATCCTATGGTAAAAATGACAGGCATGATGGCTTTTCATTGAAATGGTGTAGATATGGACGCATGACCCCTCTTTATGAAGAGGTCAGCCATTTACATGCCAGAACTGATGAGGTAAGCAGAGCCTGGGCTCCTCCTGAAATATGTCTCAATGTTTTCATTACTCTCAGCAGGGGGATTCCCAGTCTGAAACCAACAACTGGACATGGGACAGCCCGTTATGTCAAGACAAGGGAAATGGAGAAGGAAAGAGCGAGAGAAAGAGAGAAAGAGAGAGAGAGAGAGACTTCCTCTGTTCTGTAACAGATCCACATACACAACATCAGCATCATTTATAGCATCATTTAACCTTTCTTTTGTGCTCAGGGACACTGAAGCAATTAACGAACAAGTAGGACATCCATTACACAACCCACAAACCTGAGGGAGCAGAAAGCCTCCGGGGTTGCATCTGAACAACTCAGACTAACAAAACACAGAGAGATTAACACTCATCAAATTTCCTACTGTTTTGTTTTCCTTATGATGTCTCTTTTGTCTTATTCATCTTCATGTTATTAATCATACAGAACAAAAGCAGCATATAATCAATTTTTCATCACAGCAATTTATTCTGAACGCTATAAAAAGCCTTTAAAAATGCATGCCGTTGAAATATAGGATTATAAATGACGGAGTACAAAGTATAGTTGCTGGAACGTGCATGTCTGTATATAATTATCATTACACAACTGTAACTGTATATGTATGTTACATCTGTTAAAACAAGATGTACAAGGCCCTCACTCCTGACACCTCATTCTTCCGCCCCCCATGTTGCTGCGGCCCATAAATAATGAAAGCACACTGCTTTTGCAGAGATTGAAGTTTGTAACCTACTGCTACAATCCCGGCTCAGAGCGGAGAACACCATCGGGGCTTGGCATCCAACAAGGTCCATATTGACCCACGACCTCCACTGAGCGCTGCCACGCACACACAGACACAAAAGAGTGTGTGTGGCAACCTGGACATTTCGCTCTGAAAGAGAGTTCACTTCCAAATAAATAGTTAATGCAGTATACCCGTTTTGATAAAATAATTCATTGACGCAGAGTAACATCTGTAATAACTAAGTAGATGCCACGTTCGGAGAAAAACAAATTCAAGGCTGATCAATAGAGGCCTTGGGGGTTTATTTACTGTACCCTGATCAAGGCTGTGAGATTAGTATAGGTATAGTGAAAATAGGACCGTGCACCCAAACACACACACACACACACACACACACACACACACACACACTGAGGCCCATCCCCTTCCTCACCGCAGCGCTGGACGGTAGATGTGGAGACGTTCTCATTAATATGGCTATGGAAAACAGCCTTCAGGCAGTTGGAATAGAAAGCAGGCCAACGGAGAGTTCACTGGACACACAGGCCCATCAGGAATCACCCAGCACAATGCTAAATGGGGTTTGTGTTCGGTTTTACTCGCTGTGCGAACTAAGCTTACGGAAAAATCCATAATGCTGAGCAGAATGCATAATGGCACACAATAACGCAGAAATCTAAGAAAACCGCCGCCATAAACATGAAAGCCAATTATAAGTAATTTATTGACGTCCAAGGTTCCGTCCTTAAAATATTAAAACGCACCACAGATTTTAAACAAGAAGATGTGAAGAGAGGTTTTGATGTGGAGAACAGGTCAAGATCACTTATACAGACCAGTTTCAAGAACTTGAAATGTATGTGGCGGCCCAAAAATCACAAACATAAGCAGTAATATACACAAGAATTAGTTGTCACTAACTAAAGAAAAGACATGAGATAAACAATAATACTGTCCTCATTTAGCATTTCTAGAAGGGAATATAATCAGACAGACAGACAGACAGAGTATCAGCAGCAGTATCTAATTCACACACTGCGTCTTTTCTCCATTCCTCTAAAAACATGTTGTCTGCTTTGACGTGCCTTGGCCCCATCTAAATTATCATTGCTGACCCTGAAGAAAGAAATATGGCTTGGCAATGGTGTTCGTGCTATTAAAACTGAAAGTGGCTGCAAATAATGAAGAGTATTTTTAAAGCAGGCTGAGACAAGAGGACAGGGTTTTTCTTAAACTGTCACTCTGTGAGTAATCATGATTGCCCTCCGCGTCAGATGGAGAGAAGGGGGCACATACGCACACTTCCACTTCCCCATCCATCTCTCATCGCATCCGCCACCCGAGGAAACATCTCTCTCCCCTGCTCCATCTCAGACTAGATTTGCGCCTCTTCACTCAAACGGGCAGATGAAGCAAGTGTTACAAATATGTGTTTTATATTCAGCGAAAAATCATAAAGTCAGGCAGAGGTCTTGCTGTGTTATGCACAGCGCAACTTGCTTATGTGACAAAAGAATCATAACTGCAAAACAGCCTTTGCTAGATACATTAATTAGCTGATTCTGACATAATGTATCGCACATGCTTTTAGGTTGTCCAATTATGGTAGATATTTCAATGCAAATGCAGATGCATACCAAATAAAGTCGGACAGGGTGTTATTCAAGAAAAGTCAATTATTTACAATAGTTGAGAATTTATGCAAATGTAATCACAGATATAGGGTAAGAAATAATGGAAAATGACTCCCAGCACATGGGCCATGTTTCATACTCGTATATTTACATGGAAGCTGACAGTGTGTATGAATATATTTTTGGGTACATTATTCTGATTGAAGCACTGAATTTGAAGGTTTATTAGTTAAAAAAGAAATAAATGAACTTGAAATGTTTTCTGAGGAGAAAATAATATTGTTTTACTTGTTATCGACATTTAGTTTAGGACTGTTACCTTGATCAAAGCATACAACTCTATTCTGAAAGATTACGGCTCTGTTGAAGCTTTAAGTGATATTCTCCAGTTCACAAATCCACGATAGAAGGTCCTTATGAGGTGCAGGACAGTTATTTTCCAGTAGATGGCACTATACTGTGGCTCTAAGTCCCAAAGGTACGCTCTTTCAGCAAGCGGAGATGCTCTGCTGTATTTGTCACACATACTGCAAACTTTTTTAATATAAAATAATGCGTTACATTTATTAAAAACATGTATTAAAAAAAATAAAAAATAAAAAATAATAAATAATATGAATTTAAATTTGCATTACATTTCTTGTCCTGTTTCAACATTTTTTCAAAATATATATAAAATAAACCTGTATGTCGTGTAAGTTTGAGAGAATCATTATCAGTATATAAGGGAAGAGAGTGCATTCAGCCTTAACTCTCTCAAAACACGCACACACACTTTAGTGAATATAATTCCAAAGCAATTAAAAAAGGTGTAATAAACAAATAGCCTTAGAAAAGGTGTGTCTGTTAAGGAAAGGTTTAAGTGTCACTGTGCTGCTTCTGCTCAATGGGGAGTGAGACAGAACGAAAGAACACAGGAACTAGTATGATATATCTGCTCACTATAGACACCTCGGAGCACGTAGAGGTGTGAAAGCATCTGGATCTCAACCCCTCGAGCCGCTGGGTGGGGCCCGGACAGACTCTAAATGTAGGCTGATGGAAAAGCCAGATTACTCCCGTCAAAGTGTGGGCAACAATGCCTCCCGGTGCTTTGTTTACCCTGCTTTTCAAAGGCGTTTGTTCTTTGATAAGGCCCCGGAAACGGGCTCGCTGGTGGGAACCCATGAAAAAGAATACACTTTCTATCAATTGTGCCGGTCTTATCCCCCAGAGCGGTGCGTCTGGGTGTGGGAATAGTACGCGGCCCGTATGCTGCAGCGCGGCGATAGCATTCACAGCCCAGGGCCGGAGAACGGCTACATTCAGGCCAGAGAACCACAGGCTCCACACTGGCCCATTGTACACAGATGGACAATATACTCTATATTTGGTTTAGCACAAAGAAACAAGGTTCGATGGAGAGGGCGCTGGGCAGGAGGGTGTGTTGACAGAGTTGTGTGCGGGATTGTGTGAGAGGTAGGGTAGATGTGTTTGTTTGTGCTGTACGTAGGTGAGAGAGAGAGACATAGAGAGAGAGACAGAGAAACACGCTCTGCGAGTGTGTTTGTGAAAGGGGGAGAGAGAAAAGGAGACAGCAGAGATGAGTGTTTGCAAGACAAGTCATAGCTGTCGTAATTCATTAATACATAATTTAATGAGATAAATGTAAACGGTAGAATCTGGTCTGATGG